>OU342766.1:6250000-7500000 GCA_910591435.1 Acronicta aceris | reverse complement strand
TCACTGCTTGACGAGAAATAACTCATAATTATTACTACACATACCATTCTTAGGCGGCTCATGTGGACCTTATTAAAGGAAGAAAACTCATGTAACCAGTAGGAAACAACCATTGACAGTATGAGCTGCACTAAGCGCTCTTATATATTTATATAAGATATAACAGGCGAAGTATAGGAATTTTTCATTCATAAAAACCAGACAACATCGAGGTACCCAGGCTATGCTAGTTGCACTAATATCGAAATATGAGGCATAAATGGCCGTATTTTTTATTGTTTTGACTTAGAATCTTCATTTTTTACAGTTACCGGACCGTAGATATAAGAAATTGTTATTAACTGTAACTTAATATCTCCATACGTTCCTAAGAAAAATCGTCTGAAGAGTCCGGCACAATGGGCAAGCCTGCCATACAAAGCCGTCTCAAAACCGTTTCACGTGAAAGTCGTTGTTATGGAATAAAAATAATAAGGTAATATACTTATTCACGGAGAAAAAAAAATCATTGAGTACTATGCTATTTTACCTATCGGACAATTATCCGAAGACGCGCAAGAATCCCCAAATAAGGATTACAATAAGTATCGACTTCATAATTCTAGAAACTGTTCAAGAACGGTTACAATGAAGGCGTGTTCCATACCTTGTTGTACACTTCTGATCCATATATATATATATATATATATATATATATATATATATATACATATATATCAAGTTTGAGAAATACCTCAGAAATAATATTAAAAGAAATATTAGATGAAGCCAAGGGTTTTCTTGCTGTTAACGAAAATCTGTAAGGGCTTGGTGCATTTTTTATATAATTATAATTATATATATAGGTATATATATTAGATTAGTATGCATATATATATTAGATTGGTACTATTTTATATTCCATTTTATTAAGTAAATTCCAAAAAAAAAATAAAGAATAGGTATGTACATGTATTTTTTTAAGTTCTATTATTTAATAACTAAACTGAATTTTCAGAATTAAAATTATTTCAAATTAAACTATATACATACAAGGATACGTGTGCAAAAATACAGCTCATTTCATTTTGAAACAACTGACATACGGAGTTTTGAGACGAAACATAGGTCCGCGATTTTCCCATAGTGCGGCGCGGACCGAATTTCTCTTACAAACGTAATACTTACCAAAATAAATTCTAATTCAAACACAATTTAATCAAATTCTTCCTACGGTACCATTTCGTCCAAAATACTTCACTGGAAATAAATGTAAGCAAATACAATTATTGATAACTTTACCAAGTTTGGAACGATTTTTCGGTCATTTATTTACAGTATAGATATCGTAGAAAGCTAGATTAACTTTATCCAAATCCGAATAATAACATTATTTGATAGAATATTGTCTGGATTACGATTTATTTCGGTATTGCGTTTTTGTGGGCAATTCAAGCTCCGCCGGACCCTTAACAAGCAGGCGAACGACAAAGAGAAAAAAGAAAAAAGTCACCCTTACGGGAGTACAGGTGACTTTTTTCTTTTTGAATATTATTATTAGTATGAAATCATAATAAAATCAGTGAATATACAACGATATTTCGACAACTTTATATTTTTCATGACTTTTGAATAAGTTTAAGGTACAGTTGCCTAAGTTATATTAAATTCTTCGGAATTTGGTAAGTCGTCTACTGATAATATTTAGCAAGACGCTTGAAATAGCATGTATAATAAATGTCTGAGGCGGTTACTTTTATTCAGTTGTCATTTTTTAGTTATAAAAAAAATCTTTGCTATTATTAAAAAATAATTTAAATAACCTACTCAGAATAATGTAAATTTAACTTTTTATACAATGAATGAATATCTCTTAGTACCTACTTGCCTTTTTATTAATTTTTTAAAATAAGTTTTAAGTTAACAGAACCATTGACAAGTCTATACTTGACATTTATTAGAATTTCTGAAGTAAATGAAAACTTTCACTGAAATTTTAAATCTACGATGCAAGTGCAAGTAACTGAAGTAACTACGCGGAAACACTGTCCATTGCGGAACTAAAAACGAGTCAGTGAAGAAAACTACTCTTCACTTTAAGTTTAAATTCAATCTTCGTTCCATCTAAAATAGAGCCAAATAAAAATAAGCTACCTATTTTAAGTTCTAGTGGAGTTGTACCCGTCATACTTTCTCTCTATCTCTACCACATTTGTACCTTATCAAATCAGAATACTTAGACATTAATTTGATTCTTCTGCCACTCGCATGTTTCAAATCCTCTTATTATTTTATTCCTTACGGATTGGTATATGACTAGGGGGTACCAATTGAAATTTAATTTGTAGCATTAAATTCGAAGCACGTGTGCTGAAATTGAAACCCTTTGAAATTAAAGGCCGTCCGTGTTTAGACAGTAATTAATAGTCAGATTTCTCGTGGGGAAGACTATATAATAGCAGTAGTTGCCTAGAGAGAAAGTCGAGAACATTAAAAGGAGTTTTGTTTCGCTAACGCGTCTCGTAAATATCTTCCGTGGTTGCCGCCGCTTTGTTTTATTCAGATAAATGTATAGTGTCACCACCAGCTTGCTTTATCGCCTTTATGATTCACTGCACTAATATTTTATATTCAGTCTTAGCAATATCACACTCTTAGAGCAGTGTTATAAAGTGACATCAGTTTCTTTATTGTATAATATTTGATATTTAAGAAATAGTCTCGACGTAGTACACTTATTCTTGAGTTCATTGTGTGTCGCATCTTCACTGTACATTTAACAATGTAATCCTCATTATCAGACTCCCTCATTAGTCTAGTGGTCCCAAGCGCGACTGCTACGCTAGAGGTCCTGGGTTCGATCCCCAGGTCGAGCAGTGTTATTGGGTTGTTCTATGAAATTCTCAGTAGCAGCTCGGAGTCTGGATTTGTTCCCGGGTAATGGCAATAGGTTCGCCCCCTTTTATATGGGACCTAAAATATACACGCGAACTGTGGTTGTCCATTAGTACACCTCTGCCTAACCCTTCGGGGAATACAGGCGTGTTGGTATGTTGTTAATCCCCCCATATTTTGTTACAATGTATATCTTAGGAGGTATAGAAAAATGCTGAAGTGTTGTTCAGAGTCAAGGTATTTACTATAACAATTCACAACTGCGTATGCTTAAATCGAAGCGATTGGAATCCAATCTCGATATTGTGTAGTAACCCGTTGATGAGTGTGGAGTGAAAATTATTTTGGTAGTTCGGCGCCTGGCAACGTTTCAATCGGACGGGCACGGATACAGTTTCGTGGTGTATCGCCTACGTGTTCGATCCCAACTTCACCGCTACGCGACACGCTAGACGACATACTTACTGAAAATAATACTAGTGATTGTGAAATGCCAACACAGTGAAATATTTGAAGAAATTATAAACCTAAATGTGCTACCTTCTTCTACGAACTATCTAGCCGCACGAAAATTTATAGTTGTTTACATAACTACCAGATATTGGCCGTTGCTGGTAAATGCAGTGGCAAGGTTATGCTACGTAATGGTTATAATTCAAGCCATTCGTAAACTGTATTCGTAAATGATATTTCACCAAAATAGTGCACTTCCTACAATATCTGTATTTGAACCGTTAACATCAAGATGTTTGGAAAACACAATAAATTAATGCTGAACGTAAATAAGTTAAGCTAAACAAGAAAACGAAAATCTTAGAGCATAAAAACTCCTTTGAGTGAAAACTGATTACCCACGCCTTGAATAAGTTGGTATTTATTATGAACAGATATTAAATTCTCTGTAATTATTTACACATCAGCGACTCCTTTTGAAGTTTGCTTGTAACCTTAGGGAATTTTATATTAGCTATCCACGTGTAAAAATGAATAATAATAGAGTCGGACTAGGGGAAAATACGGTCGCCATAATAGCGACCGCTTCCGACCACACAATAGCAACAGGCAGTTGATGAAATCAGCCGAGTGATATGCGACGGAACAGACGGGGGCTAATCATAGACATGCCGTGTCTATTATTGGGTCATCTAATTATTTATTCAGAACCCTCATTTACACATTATTCATTCAGGCCATTCTGCCCTACTGTTGTACACGAAACTTCTCTTAGAATGTGAAATAGAATAGCCCGACCGGCGGCGGCTGGCTAATCTAGTGGGGGTTGGGTTACGTCACTCCCTAAAAATGTTGTGGTATCAGGGTAAAAATTGACCTGTAAAAATCGTAAACCTTAATCGTACCATCGTAAACCTTAGTGAAAATAAATATTCGAATAGTTACTCCACATATTGTCGAAAACTTTGAGATTTCAACTTGAACCACTACGTAATATGCCTACGTACTAGTACTAGTAGTGACTAGGATATTACTGCTACGTAGGTACAAAACTAGGTACATTACCTTTTTTTATATTCGCACTGTCAACGAAAGGCGGAACCTTGGTTTTCTTGCATTTTTTTGGTATTTTCATTATAGGTACAATGACAGGCAGACCGACAAATACAATTGTTACAGAACTTATATAACTGACCTATTGCGGTAATCTGTGAAGCAAATGAAGATGTAGAGGTCGGAACTACCTACACACGGTCAACGTTTTAAGCTAAACCTTTTTACTAATAAAGTAAAGAATTGGACATGTGCATTTGCAAGGGCGGATTCAGCCTACAACTGAATGGAGTTACAAAGTCTAGGTCCAGCCAAGATAGGTTCACATCCATCATACAAAGTAGCAAACTATCAATGGCTGACCTTGGCCCAATTCTTGAAGGGGTCACTCCATGATGACCCCTCGAGAAACTAAACTAAACAAGAACCAAATAAGCAAGGGAACATGGGTTCCCCCTGTATCCCTTGCTTATTGGTACTTTCAATAATTGCAAAGACGAAATTTTTTAATATAGACCGACCGCATACGGGGATTTTGTGATGTCACTATTATTATATATATAAACGAGATTTTTAAATATATTAATATATTCGCAACATATGTATTCCATAAGATTCATCTCGCTCCACATTTCCTGATCGCAGGCGAACCGCAAGTAAATCTCGGCTTACTCCTGCATAACGTAATATTTGAATTGCAAATGCAAATTAAGGCTTACTTCCTTTGCTCTCTGAATGACGATTCAATGCTTTGAGCCGAGTAATGATTCAGTTATATAGTAGCTTATGCGTAGTCTGCTGACAGATTTGGTCTCACATTTAGAATGCCATAATTTAAGAAACGATTGTATCTCTTTGATACTCAGACTACAGGTAGTTTATAGTACGTAGTAGTGAAAGTGAATTGTTATGACGTAATTTTGGCGCATGGCGAAACGCATTTTCTCGGATGGCGGTCAAACTTGATTGAACTTTGTTGGATGTGACCGTTAACTTGTGTAGATTTTTCTAATTACAGAATAAGTCAGTGAGACAAACATTTTTAGTACATTATTGATCCACACAGATGTTTACCTATTATGATCATTTCCCATAATCTTTTAATAATGACAAAAGGCTGAATCAAGCATTTTATTTTCTCGTACCAATGGCAAACTTACGTAACCCATTTATTAAAATCACAATACAGCACATATATAACCTTTGAGGTTCTCGTGTTAGGAGGCATTTAACGCGTCTGTATATTGTAATTCACATTGGAGATGCATTTTCAGGTTATTTGTGGTTGACTCTTGACATTCAGTATATATTCCACATAAAATACCAGAGACTATCTCCGTTTCTGTTTGCACAATATGATCCATTAAATTTTTAAAAATAATCTAAAAAAATCTAAAAGGATCTTTGTGTTGGCTTATAAAATGGTAATGGTGGAATTTTCTCGATGTCGTGAAGTCTTCTAAGCTGTACTAGACTAATGCGTGATGGCCCATACCCCAACCCTGTAATTCTGAGACGAGACCCATAGCAGTGCGACAACGAATAAACCTTAAGCCGACCTCGGTGCATTTGCTGTTCCCACTGGCCGCACCGTTGAGGTGCGCAGAACTGTGGCGAACTTAGTAGAACGGCTGAAAATGAACGAAGACGAAGTTAATTTAAAAATTTAAAGTAACCCCGACACAAAAATCACTAAAAAGGATAAATACCTATCTAAATATTTTCCCTTTACGTTGAATATAAGTAGTATATTTTAATCCAAGCATCGTTACGCCGAAGGACCACTGAGGGAAGACCACTAATATAAAATAGTAAGTGGTAAATTAGAAAATATGTAATAGTAAAATAACACCTATCCTTATTCTTAGCGTAAAAAAAGTCGTAAGTTTCTACTACTTAGCGGTCCCCCGACACAACGACGCTTGGATTAAAATATTCTACATATATATTAAACGTAAAAGGACATATATATATATATATTTTATTAAATAAAGAAAAAATAATTATATATCTCGTTTCTTTAAATCTTGCATTTTATTTTTATTTTTATTCATATGCATATATTTATTGCAATCCATAATGTACATATACAGGTGGTAAGAATAATAGACAGGAACAATTATGGACCCTGTCGGGCACAGAAAGACTAATAAGTAGGAGAGAGGAGGAGCACTTTGATACTTTGCCATATTTCCTTTAGTTCAAATTTATTAATTTATATTAAATTTAATAATATATAGTAGTAAGTATATGTAGTAAATTATTATTTTTTATTTATTTTACTCTTAATTTATATATTTATTTCTATTTAAAAATATTGTTATGTTTATATCATCAGTTTTATTTAAATTATTAATTTAGATTAATATTTAGATTATTATGTATTTGATTCAATATTTTTTTATTGCAATTATTATGTTTATTTCAATTATATTGTGTAGGTGGGGGAAAAAGTTTCTTCGCATTTAATATGAAAACTCAAGACACTTTTTTTCAAAGTTAATTTACATTTAATTATACCTAATATATATGTACCATTTTGCTCAACGGCTTTTTGCCATCTTGTGGGAAGTGACATGATCCCATTGTCGTAGAAATTTTGGGACTTCTGATCAAAAAAACATGACAAGTAGTTTTGGCAGTCCTCTCTTGATGTTAACCTGACACTGCCTAAAGAATTCTGAAGAGATCGAAACAGGTGGAAATCTGAAGGTGCAAGGTCAGGGCTATATGGCGGATGCATTAACACCTCCCAGCCAAACTCTCTTCATTTTTTCTGAGTGGCCAAAGATGTGTGTGGTCTAGCGTTATCGTGATGAAAGACCACACCCTTTCTATTGATCAATTCCGGCGGCTTTCTCCCAATTTCTTGCTTTAATCTCATCAGTTGTTGGCAGTAAAGATCCGAATCGATGGTTCTGCCTGGCGGTAAAAGCTCATAATGAACAATGCCCTTCCAATCCCACCATACACACAGCATCACCTTATTGCGAGTTAACCCGGGTTTTGCCACAGTCTGTGAAGCCTGACTTTTTCGCGGCTTGCGTTGCATTTTTCCCCTTTTTGTAATAAAACTTTAAAATGTATCTAATTTCTTCATTAGATTCACTCATTTTGACAGAAAGAAAAACAAATGAAAAATAGATGAAAACAATTTTTTACTAATTTGTTTCTTTTTTTTAAATGTTACTCTTTTAATGTTATCGAAATCAGCCAGATAAAAATAGTACAGCCAAAGATTTTTTATTATAAGTATTTACATACTAAATGCGAAAAGACTTATTCCCCAACCTTATATTATACTGTATTGCTTAATTTTTTGTTAATTGTTGATATTATGTATAATCCGTTAAAGGATATTTAATGTAATAATTATATTTAGTTTTTATTTTGTAATTATTCTTCATTAATTTATTATTCTCTATTATTATTATTATTATTTAATGGTAGACTTAGACTGCCTCATTAGTCTAGTGGTCCCAAGCGCGACTGCTACGCTAGAGGTCCTGGGTTCGATCCCCAAGTCGAGCAAAGTGTTATTGAGTTTTTCTATGAAATTCTCTGTAGCAGCTCGGAGTCTGGATTTGTGCCCGGTTAATGGCAATAGGCTCGCCCCCTATTACATGGGACCTACACATACCGGCGAACTGTGGGTGTACATTAGTACGCCTCTGCCTACCCCTTCGGGGAATACAGGCGTGATGGTATGTTATTTAATGGTAAAAATTGTTAATAATAGGTAAGTGTAGTTCGCTGTAGGATATTTAACTTACTAATTATAATTTTTTATGACTGCCTCATTAGTCTAGTGGTCCCAAGCGCGACTGCTACGCTAGAGGTTCTGGGTTCGATCCCCAGATCGAGCAAAGTGTTATTGAGTTTTCTATGAAATTCTCAGTAGCAGCTCGGAGTCTGGATTTGTGCCCGGTTAATGGCTATAGGCTCGCCCCCTATAACATGGGACCTAAACATACCAGGCGAACTGTGGGTGTACATAAAGTACGCCTCTGCCTAACTCTTCGGGGAATACAGGCGTGATGGTATGTTAATGTTATAATTTTTTATTTTTTATTCTCTATTATTATTATTTTTTAGTTTACTGTCGTTATTTAATGGTTATTTTATTTAGTTTTATTTTTGTCAGTTTTTGTAATATGTAGGATTGGTATTGTATATTTAGGATTATATTTATTTTATTGTGTCTCATTACCAAATAATGAGTCTGTTGTGTATAGTGTATGTGTTATAGGGATTTATTATTTATGTACTCGTCGACACTGTAATGTCATTTCCATAATAGTAACTTTTTAAATTTATGTATTGAATTATGTAAGTATGAATTTCTGGTAGCTTATTATAAATTTTTATTGACATGACTAGAGGGCTAGTTGAGTGTATTTTTAAGCGGGATTTTGGTAGATTTAGTCGTGTTTAATTCTGTATTCATCTGTTTGTATTGGGTTAATTAGAAAATGTATTTCTAGGAGAAAGTTGTTGCTCCCATAATTTAATTTACTTTTGAAACAAAACGGTAAGACCTAAAAATGAAATGAATATTTTTAATTTTTCTAAACTAACCGACAGTGCAATTGGCATAATTCCTTTGCTTTTTCACTTTTTTAAATCTGTTTTTCATTCATTCAATAACGTACATATCAGCACTTCACTAAAGCTTTATAAAAAAGAAAACGTTAAACTGTTTTTATAAATTTGTAAATTTAAAATACTAAATTTAAAAATTTGCTATTTTTTATTATTTTACTTGAAATAGTAGTATTTATTTTCGGAAATTCCCACATCAGAATTTAATGTAGTGACAACGAAATAAGTATGAAATCGACGATTTTGTGTTGAGTGATGGTTTGTCTATAATGTTTTCATTTTTATTGGAATCAAAGACTAAAATATGATTGGAATAGACTTTAAGTAGGTACACTCGTTGTCGACGGTTCATGCTCTAACTTGAAGCCCGTGAACGCTGGTGTCCCACAAGGCTGTCTGCTTTCCCCAACCCTGTTTCTTCTGCATATCAATGATTATGTTATATTCCGATAATATTCACTGTTATTTAATGCAGATGACAGTACGGTGGATGCCTCTTACTTTGGCCACTCCAACATTTCTTAGGCACACGTCCTTGAGCAACTTATGTCTGAAATTGAGATTAACATAGACCATGTCTCGAATTGGGGTCATCTCAACTTGATGAAGATTGATTAACCCCCAAAAGACACAGGTCTGCGCGTTTTCTGTAAAAAAAAGGCCCCATAGTCGTGCCTCCTCAGTTTCAAAACACTCCACTCAATATTAACCCGAGTATTGGGATTCTCGGTATCGATGTAAAGAGTGACGTCAAATTTCGCGGTCATTTGGAAGATAAAGCTATGTTGACCTCCAAAAAGATGGGTGTCCTCAATAGAGATAGGCGGTACTTCTCGTCGGCGCATCGCCTCCAATTATATAAGGCGCAAATGCGGTCGCACATGGAATACTGCTGCCATCTCTGGGCCGGGGCTCCACAGTATCAGCTTCGTTTAACGTCGCGCAGCTCGAATCGTCGAGTGCCGAGTGAATGACGAGAGTCTCACTGATCGGTTTGCCCTGCGAAGAGACGTGGCCTCTCTATGTGTCTTTTATCACATTTATCACGAGGAGTGGTCTGAGGAATTGTTCGAACTTGTACCTCCCGCTACGTTCCGTCACAGATCCACTCGCCAGAAATGGGAATTTCATTCTTTCCACATTGATGAATGAGTATCCACCACCGTGCGGTTCTCCAGAAACTTTTTATCGAGCACGACTACCCTGTGGAATCAATAACCAGCGGAGATATTTCCGATCCGGTACGACATGGCAACCTTCAAGAAGCGAGCCTATTCTTTTCTCAAAGGCCGGCAACGCACTCACAGTTAATGGGCGGCGGTGATCACTTACCATCAGGTGACCCACTTGTTCTCTATTCTATAAAAAAAACACTATCTGAAGAGGTTTTCTTTCATGGAATAGTTACATTGGTAGACGAACTGGATATTAATAAACAGCTAACATTTAACGGATGCTCGGCTGCATGTTGCCGACAATAGCTGCGTAGGTAGATCACAGGAGAGTACTTTAAATACTTATACTTATTTATAATATACCTACTCTACATAGACAACTATTAAACTCTCAGAAGGTAACATAAGAAAATATTATCTTCGAAATGTTCAATAAAAACACTACAGTTATTTGATTTACCTACTATGTTTTAAAACCTACAATTGTGATCAAAAAATTTAAATAATATCCATTTTTGTATAATAACTCTAATAATATCCATTTTGTTGTCATCAATAATCATTTGAAGTTATGTTAATGTTAGTCAATTAGTAGTTGGAATATTGAATAATAAATTAAGACTGAAATAACAATTAAACACGTGAAAAGTATAAATATACTTTTTCTTTATAGTTTGATAAACATAGCTTGATACCGGGTTAACAGAATAAACATAGTTTAAACCGGGTTGTTTGCCCATCTCTACGCGTGACTGATGTCATAGTGACATTTCCAGCATTGGGGAATTGTTGGAAAGCAACGATTATCGTATGATATCTTCTATCTATACTTATAATAAATCTGTAGAGAGGTCAATTCTGTACATGAAATATATTTCCAAAATAACTATCAGCGGGTGATTAGTGATCGATACTGACGCCAAAAATGCAAACAGTAAAATTTTTGTCTGTCTGTCTGTCTGTCTGTCTGTCTGTCTGTATGTTCGTTATAGAAACAAAAACCACTCGACGGATTTCAACGAAACTTGGTACAATTGTTCTTCATACTCCTGGGCAGGTTATAGTATACTTTTCATCACGCTACGATCAATAGGAGCAGAGCAGTGAAGGGAAATGTTGGGAAAACAGGAGAACTTACTCCATTTTTTAAGCTTCCGTCGCGTGTGCAGCCTTAATGGTTAAAGCTACACAGAAATCATGTATGACGGAAATGTTCTCCTTAAAATTATATAAAAAATATTCCACGACAGCAAATGTCTATCTTTTATGGTTGACTCACAATAACACGTGTAACTCCCGATAGCTTAGCAGTTCGGAACTTTCTGATTATATTTGTCTACTCTTACGTTAGGTGACTGACTGACTGACATAGTGATCTATCAACGCACAGCCCAAACCACAGGTTATAGTATACTTTTCATCACGCTACGATCAATAGGAGCAGAGCAGTGAAGGGAAATGTTGGGAAAATGAGTGATTCATGAGAAAGGTTTCAAGCTTTAAAACATCACGCTACAACCCTTAGGAACGGGGCAACGCAGGTGAAACCGCGGGCGAAGAATTAGGGAACAAAGTAACTATTCCACGCGGACGAAGTCGCTGGCAAAAGCTAGTTGAAAATAAATCGATCATCATTTATAATATAATTATTTAAATAAAATTTGTTGTATCTTGACTTAAAACATTAAATAAAACGAGAAGAATATTAGAATATAAAATGGTAGGAAATTTTATTATCTCCTCGAAATTTCCTTGAAAATTGGTCGACACTTCGCGTGACCAGACTGTCAGAAAATATGGAACTTCATGTTCGTGATCTTGATGACAGCTGTCGCATGTATCAAGCTATGTGTAACCAGCTATACAAGCTATTGTTGGTACTGTAGGAGGCGTAAGCCCAGGTACGATCAGGGATCACTCCTTAGAAGAAAAATCCGACTTAATATTAAGAATACTCTTTTTATTTTCCCAGTCAATTATAGAATTCATTTCACAATTTTTTCTCTGCACGTCACTATTCAAAACAATTCTACTTATTTTCAAATTAGTGTTTTTATTCCTTCTATAAAATTCTCAACCGACCAGCTGGATGAGACGTCACCTCTTTGCGGCAACCTCTACAGTACCTACATACATCTACCAATAAAGTTTCTCCTTTACAAATAGGTACTTATCTGACTGGTGAAGATTTAATGTTTTCGATGTTTTGCCAAAAAACATTCCACTCGGCTGGAGCATAGAGTAGGTATCTGATTTTACAATCTAGGCGAAAATGTTGTAATAAATAATAATGCGCATGTGTTTAATTTTGGCGTATGCGCCGGCGCGGTCAGCTTGTCGGCTTACAGTGAGAGATCGCGACCGCTACGCGCCGCCCGCCTATAGTCTGTCCGAAACGTATGCGTCCGCGTCGCATCGCACACACGATTACACCACTCCTGAATTCATAAAATAATACCAAATGTACGTGAAAATTCATTTACCGCTATGTTTGAACCTGTGGTTCACCAGAAGCATTATTATTACGTCTGGTTAAGTGATATTATGTGCTTTTTGTTCACATTGGGTGTATAAACTACTCTACAGTTTACATCTATTCATAATTTAAAATAACGGTCACGTTTATGCATTGAGCTTAAAATATCAAGGTACTCGTATCGATTTTTAAGGAAGTAGGTATGTGTTAAACTCTTAGCAATAAAGTTAATTTTTGTTTATTATTTTAACATCGTCAATTTGAAAATATATGTAGACATTTGTGGCTACAATTAATTTTAATTAAAGAAATGTTACATTAAGAACTAATTGAATAGGTGCTTTGCCAAACGAAGTCTTATAAATGTAACTTATTTAAGTATACAAAGTCAATTGCGCGAATACTAAACCCCTTTCAAGCCTAATAAAGAATTGCGAGAAAACATTTGTAAAGACCGTCAACAAAGATTTTTCTAAAACAATAAACAATGCTCTCCTAGTAGACTTCCTTTTATACAAAAAAATTAAAAGGTAACAATGTGCTTATTCTTCAACAAAAAATTGTTTACAAAACTTTTGTATAGCCTGGTTAAAAGAAAAATAATTTATGAAATAAAAAGGCCATGAAGTCCTTATGTAAGACTGCACAAACCTATTTGTGTGATTATTTTTTTTCTATTTTAAATAATTCTGAAAATTGGTTTACGGTTTGATGCCCGTTCAAGATAAATATTTATGATTTGGCCTTATGCCAATATTTGAAATCGGTTATCGCTATTTATTTCTAGTCAATATTGAGTGTTCAATAAAAAAATGCCAGTATGTACCTATATAAAGGCGCAGTCAACGGACTTGACGTACTAACACACGGAACTTGTAAATAAAACTATTCTCGCTATTCAATATTGTGTGTAGGTATTGAGTTGATAGTCTGCTCTGACGATATTTTAGTCATGCATTGATTGAAAAGTCGTAAAAATCTTATAACAATAATAGAATTGAGTCTTAATCGAATAGTTTTTCTAATTTTAGATAGAATTTTCTGTTTCTCATATAAAAAAATTGTGTTGATAATAGTCTAGTCTAGCGTATTTTTTTTACTCATACCTTTGTGATAAATGATTGAAAAGTCTTATTTATTATAAACTAATAATTTTATTGCATGTTTTTAGTTTTTTAATTAAATTACGAGGAGTCAAATAAAAATCAGTCATTAATAAAATAATAAAATTAAATAGTTATGTAATCTAAAAATATGTGTTATATACCTACTTATTTTTATACAATAATATTGTATGTATGTAGGTACAGACTAACCAATCGATGTTTTCCTTTATCGCAATTACTGCAGTACCGCAAACTCAGTTTAATGACCCTATTTCATCAAATGCAAATAAAATCTTTCCCGATTTAGATACCCAACTTTGTGTAGGCTGTAGTACAGTAAACAAACGGTCGCAATCATGGAATTTCAGTCACATTTCGATCGACTTTAAATTGATCACGCCCACGTGATGTCTATCAAAAATCATATAAATCTGGCACAGGCACGTTTTAGGTCGCCACAGTGACCGTTCGCTTAAAAATAAACGCGTGTCCGGCCCCGGCCGCGTCGCAACGCACTCACTCAACTGATATTCGCGACATTTACATTGAGTGCACTTTCTATTTGTGACACCGCACGGGGCTGGTTTCCGACACACCTTCGTTTATTGATTCGCATTAGAACGTAAACGTAACATTAACGCATTCTTCATGAAGCGAGTATTTAATAAAAGAGTATCTATACAATACATACTTAATAACTGCCTCATTATTCTAGTGCTCCTAAAAGTGACTGCTACGCTAGAGTTCCTGGGTGCAATGCCCAGGTCGAGCAAAGTGTTATTGGGTTTTTCTATGAAATTGTCAGTAGTATAGTAGCTCGGAGTTTCGATTTGTACCCGGTTAATGGCTAAACACACCGGCGAACTGTGGGTGCTACATTAGTATCAACACATCTGCCTAAACCTTTGGGGAATACAGGCATGATGATAAGTTTAAGTCAACTTGTCAATAGTGGATTCGTAATGACGATTTCTTTAGACTAGTGAATGATGTCTTTGGTGAATGTAACTGTTGTTTACGTTTAGATACTGTTAGTTGCCCTGTCACGTAATACTACTTACAGAAAATAATTAGAAATTTTGTAAACTCCAATCAGTAAAAGTGTATTGTTGTTAATCCAGCGGTGTAGGTGCGAGCTGGTCGAGTAGCACTAGCCATGGTTGCCGGAGACGTCACCCGGCGGGCCTCCATCACCGCGCCGTCGATGCACCGCCGACCTTCAGCACGACGCGGCTCGCTCATTAAAGGCTCACAGACTACGTCTCAGGTAAACCTGAAAGACTTATACGATGTAAAATGTCGCACCACACTTGAAAAATAAATTATTTTATTTTATGCCCGGATTTCGATCTATGAACTCTTTTTATACGGTTCCTGGTAGTTTGAATGTCAATATAATCTTTTTATTATTGAAACAGTGCCTACAATGACAATGAGTATTTTTCGCAAATCAACTTTGTTTATCAGATTTTTTTATAAGGTTAATATAACAATATATACCTACTACGAATGACAAATGCATTAACTATATCAATGAGGTCATGTAAATACATACGTTACTAAATTTTATGAAACATTGTTAGCTCTGTACCAAGAATTATCTTAGCTAAAGTGAACATTTTATTTAATTTTCAGTTATTATTCCCAGAACGTAATAGTAATTGGTACTTATTTTGGTCTAAACAAGTCATAAAAAAACAATTAAGCATACTGCTGTAATTGCTAAAAGTACCATAAAGTCTTGGAATAATAAACTATGTTTGAATTAGTACGTATCTATTTTTAATAGACGAAATTACTGACAGTGACATTATTTGATGATGATATAAATGATGATGATTTATTCGAAAGAGATGATAACCATTTAAGTAGTATATGATAATATTTACTAGCTACAGCCCGCGGTTTCACTCGCATCCCAAAACGACTTCTTGAGACAAAAGGTCTAGATCTATGTCCTCCCCAGAATGCAACCTTTCTCCTTGCCCGATTTTATCGAAATCTGTTCAGCGGTTAGGGCATTAATTAAAAGGTGACAGAAAACAAATTAAAAAAAGAGAGTTTCGCATTTACAATATTGGGTATAGCTGTTGCTCTCGGTTTCATTTGCAGGATCCTGGTTTTCTTGAATATCAATACAACGCGTAAGTATTATTACTAGGATGGAAGTAATAGAAATTATTTCGTTTCTAAATATATATGTACTGTTTCTACATCGTGGAGGTTTCACGTTGTAAAATGACTTTGTCTACGTTCCTTCAAAGGAAGAAAACAACTGTCATGTCAACTTAAATGACACCTGTAATGTCAAATCAAAAATTGAATGAGGTAATAATGACATCGTATTAGTTGTTAGAGAAAAAATTACACCATTTGTTAAATTCATTACTTTACTCTAAAGTTAAATCGGTATATTAGCCATTTACTTTATCTTATTCAGTATCCGTAAGTATATATTTATTTTGAATATGCTTTATTTTGTTATATTTTTAACCTCTGCAAGTCATATATATTTATATGTGAAATTAACTTTAATGGTTATTTCTAATATTCATTTTCAATGGGTAGTTAAATATTGCAATAACTTTAGATAAAGAGAACAGATTTAAATAAAATTAAGCGCAAATGTTGCCTTATGATACTGCCAATATTGCTAATGTATTTCTTTCCAATTTCTTTGAATGATTAAGGATGTTCTAATAAAAGTATGGAAAAAACAGTATCCCTCTTTTTTGCGCAGATGTAGTCGTATAAAAAGGACCCTGAATATTGACCAGGCTCATAATCTAAGTATACACCAGATTTCATAGAAATCCGTCAAGTAGATCTTGAGTTATAAACGAACATACAGAAATACATACATACAGACAGACAGATATTTTTACAAAAAACCATTAATTCGGCTTCAGTATCGCTTAATTAGTCTTCTATACATATTTTTTCCCAATTATGCAATTATAGACACGACTTTTCTGCAGACTTTTTTTATGGGATATGAGGGCAAACGAGCGGACGGATCACCTGATGGTAAGCGATTACCGCTGCCCATGGACACCCGCTACACCAGAGGAGTCACAAGTGCATAGCTGACCTTTTAAAAGAGGATTGGGCCTCGGGTATCCTCACTCACTCAGCGAAACACATCGCAAGTGTTGTTTAACCCCGGATTTCTGTGAGGCCGTGGTATCACTCCGGTCGAGCCGGCCCATTCGTGCCGAAGCATGGCCCTCCCACGTAAAAAACTTATTATAAGTATAAATAATTTACATATGGCTACGAATATTATATTATATATACAACGTGTCATTGAATAAGCGCAAGGTCAACAATCATAATTATAATAACGAAACCCGAAAGTCATTTTGAGACATATACCTAAGCATATATTTTTCAATAAATTAGTTATATCAGCTAAACTTAAATCTTGTGGCCGTACCACAGTCGTACTCGCAACAACTATGATATCGTTGCGCACACGCACACTATAACAATTTGTGCAAATAGGTTTTAGTTTTCCATATCTCAACCCACTGATGGATCAGGGGGCCATATTTCGGTTATAATTTTTTTTTTATTTTCACAAAAAAACACTGTAATCGATTCAGTAGTTTATTCTGTTACAGGTTGTAGATATGTATAAATATGGTGAGAAATATTTGCCCATAAAATTGGATGGCGTATTAATTATTTAAACAGATTTAAAGAACTGAAACGGATCAGATTTTAATTTCGAATTCGGATTGGTAAACAAACAGTAATAAGTGAGACAAAAAAACAAATACATAATAAATGAAATGTATAACAATATGAGTTTATCCACAGATGCATTGATGTATAAACTATTAATCTACCTACCTCATTAAATTAAATTATAGATTACTCGTAATATAATTATGGAAAATATGACTATTGAAATCGTTTTTAGACAACGATACAAACAAATGTGATCAAAGGGATCAAAGAGACATAATATAACCATTGAAATCTCACACGCGATTTTAAATGTCTTATTGCCCAGTACTTGTTGGGATATCTCATACTAAAATTATATACAACAACCAACGTATATATTTAAGAATTTTTAGTTGTTCTATTCCTAGTACATGAAAAAGAATCATAAACACAAAGTCTGACACGGGTGCGCAAACAAAAATTGTCTCTTTATTGCTCTTCACACGTAAATAAAACTGCACAAACATTAAAGCGATTATCTTGAATGACCTTTGGATAAAAATATATTTATACCTCATCTACATTTAACCGACATCAGTGATATTCTTATACACATATTTGAATGTTTTTATTAAATGTTTTATATATGAGTATATTCCATTGTAAAATAATTATTAGTTGAGATGTCACATTGAACAATCGACTGTACGACTTGACCGCATTTGTTTAAATAGACAATAGACCGAGACTTGCATCATGATGTTTTCATTGATGTTTTTGTATTTTATTTTTATTTAAGTTATCTGAGGGGCTTGTTGCTCAGCCCCTCAGATAACTTTACAGGCCGCGAGTAAAATACAAAAACATGATGCTGCAAGTCTCGATCTACTTCTCGGTCTCGCTTTGTGTAATTGAGAACGTGTACAAGTGGATAAAAATGAACTGTGACGGGTGCAACATCCTGTGCAGTCCCAAATATAGCGTATCTACTTCACTAGTAATACAGAACTAAATGTGATTTGTAAAATTTTAAAGATGGTTGATATTTTAGAATTTACCGAACATAAGTTTATTACAAGGCATATGTTTAGTATATATATTACTCTTAACTAATTATTCTCACATTCTCATTTGTATTACGCTTACGGCTCATCGTTAGGCTGAATGAACCACAGAAAGATCTTAACTGCTACAGAGAGTACAAAATACATGTGTTTTTCTTTGACGCTCAAATTAGCGTGAAAAGCTCCGTGTGCCTTAAATAACATTTGCCCTAGTTTTGAACAGACTGTCATGATTAATTATATTAAAAAAATATATTTCGAAATGCTCTACATGATACATCGCTCGGGTAGCAACAATCACAGCTGTGGACTTCATATCTAATTCTGAAGTTTATAAACAATACAAGAAGATGAAGAATATATATATATATATGAAGAATATAATAGAAGAAGATGAAGAGAAGTTATTGCTGGATCTAGAATTATTGTATATGTAGTCATATTAAAGGAATCCTAGTGTACCTACTATAAAACCTACAATATGTATTACAGTCGTTTTATTTTATTTGTTTGAAATAATTTCTCTATCTTACAGCGAACAGTTAACCTTTGCAGGGTAGGTACTTTACGTATATCCAGAAATAGTCATGACTGCTCTTGATTTACATACTTATCTTAGAGTGTGAAATATAATCACTGTTTGTTAGTTTTGGAGCGTAAATTTTATAACCCCCTGAAAGACGCTGGATGGGGTGGAATCCTTTACACAACCAACCTTGTTACCATTGAACACTAGTCTTGTTGTCTTGGTGATACATAATTAATATATCTTTTCTATAGTTAGAGAGAGTTGCTTCTTTGCGTGAACGTACTCTAACGCTATACCATGACAGTTGAAGGATTATGATCAAAGCCTTTTTAGATTGACGACTTTAGTTTATATTTACGTACCTTTAATATATTAGTTAACGTGTTTTCAAATTTTACTCTTTTCGCCAATTTTTTACAATCTCTACATATTTACAATACGGCGAGGTTCAAAATTAAAATGTCATTTTTTGCAGGAAGTGCCATGGGACATTATCGACCGCTGCGCACTGCCCATAGTGTTGTGCCACGCACTTGCCGTGGTGCTGTCCACGGTGCTCAACGCCATGCATCTCAGCTCTGTATCCGTGTTCACGCTTTTCCTCTGGTTCTCTATCTCTGTCACAGGCTCCCTGTGGTTCTACCATAACTTACAGGTGAGTTACTTTATTATGTACGCGTAATAGTAATACAAATAATATTGTGATCCAGCTTCTTATATTTACACTGTCAAAGATGATTTCATCAAACATATAAAAGTGTTCCTAACGCAAGCATTTTTTTATCTTTGATGGACACAGAAATGCTTTCTTGAAAGAAGAAACTTACTTATATTTTAATTTTATTTTGTGAACCCCTTAAAATAAAAAGCAAAGTACTCAGTGTATATTAAAAGAACAAAATTCAAAGTAATCAGATGTATAACAAATTTAGACCTTGTGTCGAAGTTTGAGCTCGTTTGCGCACTTAGCGCAAATTTACTGACAGATGTTTGAGCACGACTGCATGAAGCAGTATATTTTAAATTAACATAATTCAACTCATACATGTTGTGCCGATTTTTATTTAACTGCGTTTCAACCATCAGCAACATTGATCGCATATGAGAAAGCATGAATTATGATTGAGAAACTCGAAGCAATGCTTCGTCATTTTATTGTAGCTAGGTATATAAATAAATACGTTACAATTAAGTAAACTTGTTGTTGTAGTTCGACGACACGTACGCCCATCACTCACCGCCTACTCCTTTTCCGCTATTACAAAAAGAACATTTAAAGGAATGATTATTTTTAAAGTATTTTCTTAAAAATGTGGTTTTATGCCAAGACATAACAAAAAACAATATAGTTTGTCAATAGCCCATTAAATTTCTATAAACAGAAACGTGGATTCCATTTCAAAGTTTTAAAATATAAATCTGCAACAAATATAGATACATACATACATGATCACGCCTTTTTCCCATATTCAACGCCACTTGCTTCGATTATGCCATGTGTGTATGCCAAGATCGTACTACCGCTCGTAATATATATATAAGAATTTTTACCTCTTCTCAACCCTTAAAAACTCACCTGTACCTATAACAATAACGCATCTACAATCTAATTTTACAGTAATTTATAATACTCAATGTGTTTTATTAGACAACACCGATAGTCTGATACTACTTAAATATTTCTTTAAAATATACTTACTGAAAAGGTACGCAAATAATGAAAAACTCTGTAATGATCATTCAGTCAACATTTTGTACCTAAAACTGAAATTAAAAATTGTATTTTGAAACTCAAATACTTATGTAGCTGTGAGGGGTTGATTGTGGATATTCGCTTTAATAATAAAAATGTTCAGGATGTATTCTATAAGAAAACAGTATTTTTCTTTATTGGCCAATTTCGTTTTTGGGTACGAAATGAATGTTTTCCTTTGCTTATTTTATAAACCACGACTTTAGACCTACCCCACATTGGGCGTGCGCGTTTCTAGAGCGTGTAATCGACGCGAGCGCCACGTTTGACCAGAGCGCGGCGTGTGTACAGCGACTTGACTTGACTTGATTGCGATTGACTGATTCCGACTAATTAGTAAAAGTAGAAAACAGATCTTCGCTAGGTGCCCTAGCTTTTAAAATTCAAATTGGGCCAAGCTGGAGAGGCTCTCTCCAGATCAGCCACCTATAACTTTGAACCAGTGACCGACTAATTTCGACTAATTAGCGACTAATTTCTAAAGTTATTAAAATCCGTGATGGTGGTCATGCCAGTGTCAATGACACTATAGCGTTTTAGAATAAAATTAAATTGTATATATACCTACGTAATTTATGAAGTACATTCCATCTGTAGCCACACAATGTCAGTACTTTTTGTAGAACTCGTGGTATGGACGGGGCCAGGCTGAAAGTTTCAGGCTGGCCCGGCCCCTATAAGTGCTTCTAACTTCTTTATAAAAGAGGTACATTGAAAATGAACGGCGATACATATGCTTGTAATAAGAAGTACATTCGATTGATATATACGAGTATATATCTCGTTATCAAATTCGCCGGAACCGGACCAGCCTGAGGGACACGCCAGTCGCTCATAGAACGCGACGCGAGCTCAGCGTGCACGCGGCGTTCGCGCTGTACACACGCCGCACGCTGGTCAAACGCGACCGGCATTCGCGTCGTTCACATGCTCGAGGAACGCGCACGCCCAATGTGGGGTAGGCCTTAAACTACTGCCGCGACTACCTTTCACAACAAGTCCTGTGGGTACAAAGAAGCTCATACTACTAGGTTGTTAAAGAAACATCTGTAGAACCTGAACCTCATTTAAATCAATGAATATTCATATCACAGCGCTCAACCTCCCGTATTGATTCAAATTAGGTACTACAATTTAGTAATAAACAATTACGTTTTAGCTTACCTTTTATTTAAATACACTCGCAGCTACCTAGTTCTTATTTACAGGACATTAAATCAATACCGATGTGATACACAGATAGTAAATTTCCGCTTATCATGGTGATCATTATCCGAATAACAATTCACGATTCCGAGAAATTTTTAATATGATATAAATACCTAACGTCTTATACGAGTATTATTCGAACAAATTCTGATATAGTTCAGGTACTGCGTTTCTTCATTGGCACCTTGTATTTGTATGAAATTGTGCCAAACATTATACTATGTACTTGATCACATACATGCAAAATCTAGAAATAGAAATTGCATTGAAAGTGCGTGTTCTATTTATCAATTGATTTATAGGCGCGGTAATATAGAGTGCAACTGCATAACTGTATTGTAGTACAAATTGCCTGAGTATACAAATTAACGTAACTTTAAGTACAATTCGAGCGTTATTACGATTGATGATCATCAAACATTCTTTAGTATCTCATTAACTCGAATTGCGTAAATAAAAACTCGATTCAGGTAGAAGAGTTAGTAAGTAATTACTTACCTCATCGGGATTTAAAACTACCTATATCCAATAGAATACTAAAATAAACGAATAAATATTATTAGTTATATTATAAATTCATTAAGCGTTGTTTATTTAGTAAAATTCATTTGTGTCATTTGATATTTCTTACCACAATGAAAATTTATGTTCTAGTTTTGTACTTATAGTTAAAAGTTTTAGTAGTATTTTCATAAATATATTAGATAGTCATACTGATGATTCGTAGAAACTAAGCCACCCTTCTCCGAAGCATAATGAACCATTCAGGAAGACATTTCGTGAGTAGCATCCTACAACATTCGCTCAGCCGAAACCTGCTGAATATGAAACCTGAGTGAGCACATTCAGATACAAGTACGTGTACTGACTGTTAAGATGTTAAACTGAATTAAAATTCATAAAGCATAGGATAACAGAAATTCAACCTAAAAGAGTAGTTAACACCCACACTGCGCCTTTTGTTGGAAGCTATATTGTAGAACAACTCCCACTAGATAAAGATTAAATGCCAAAACAACTTTAAGTGGGAACAGATTATATAAAGCATCTCATGCGTCACCAATGTTCTGGTCGAGAACTAGAAACACGCATCTGTGCACTCCTGGTATTATTAGTCCATAAAATGTTTCCTCTCGCTGCGATCTACTTCAAATGGATACGTCTAATATTCCTTCACTCAGTTAATTTCCGAATATAAAACCGATAATAATTTGTTAGTATAATGTTAACTTAGGTATCTACATTTATACTTTCTGTAAAAATATTTAAAATCTATATAAATAAAAACGAAATTTGTTTAGATACGCGCATAACTTCCAAACGACTGTACCAAATTGGATATTTTTTTGTCGTGTTCGTTATTGTCAGGACAAGGATTGTAGATGTCTTTTGAAATCCACAGGAAAAGTCGGAAATTTATGCAAGTGTAGCTGAGCACAGGTCGCTAGTATAAAATAATTATGAGAATGTATTTGTATTAAAAGCAAAACCAACGTCGGAGAACAACCGTCGTAAAAAATGAATACATAATCTTTTTCTGTTGACAACCAAGCAGATTATAACTATATTTTTTTTTTTAATCTTTATTACTCCATAATAATACACAAAAATAACATTAAGGCCTTAAAATAAGTATGTAAGTATTAATTAAGACAAGAGGAAATGAACCAATGACGGTCATAAAACTTTTAGTGTAGGGCACGATTAGGTCAAAGCATGTCGACCCCGTTTATTAATATTCACTCGAGGTTTTCATTGACTAATTTTCTTTGATGACTAAAAGCCTTTTGTCAGTTAAATTTTATAGATTGACTGCCTCATTGGACTAGTGGTCCCAAGCGCGATTGGTACGCTAAAGGTCCTGGGTTCGATCCCCAGGTCGAGCAAAGTGTTATTGGGTTTTTCTATGAAATTCTCAGTAGCAGCTCGGAGTCTGGATTTGTGCCCGGTTAATGGCAATAGGCTCGCCCCCTATTACATGGAACCTAAACATACCGGTGAACTGTGGGTGTACATTAGTACGCCTCTGCCTAACCTTTCGGGGAATACAGGCGTGATGGTATGTTATGTTATTTTATAGATATTTCAAGCGCTGCGGATCTGAACTGATGTTTACCAAGTCCTTGTATTCTGTCTGTACGTCTCCCAAACGTGGCTAGAATAACAAATCCGCTCTATCTGATTTGTACTTAGACATGTTTATTGTTACTTATGAGTTATACTCGTACGGGAATAGATTTGACAATTGAACAAGTGTATAAAAAGTTTGAGTTATCACTTATCAGTGAAAAGTACTCTTTGCAATAACATAATATTGATGTAATAATCTTCATAATCTTATCCGTCTACTATTTTTATTATTGAAAGTATCGTGTATGGTATGCATATATTCTGAGATGAGCAGGTTTCTTCACGATGTTTCATTTCACCTATCAAGCAAGTCATGAGACTTATGTAACTGCTGTGCACGCTAAGCTAATTGCTGTGATTTCAGATATGAAGTTATCTTTATCTTTGAATAGTATCTTTCAAAAACAAATCTGGAAATTGTAATTTTCGATTAATAACGGAGGTACCTAATTTTTCATAAAAGTACATTTATGTTATCACATTTAGGTACTATTACACACTTCCGTATTTTACTTTTCATATTAAACCCTCTAATTTTATCTTTCCTTATTATTATAACATAATTACGTATTTCCTGATCATGCATTAGGTAGGTAGGTAAGGTCTTCAGCTGCTTTAATCGCCAACATTTTTTTTGGAGAAAATGACAATAAAATTTTAGTAAATACTTTAATTTACTAAGACTAGACTTAATATTATTTAACAAATCAGGAGACTATACCTATAATGTGGAAAGTAATGTGGTATCAAGGTCTCAAGGGGACACGGATTTTATTCGTTTTTTTTACGAATAAACATCTGAGCCGAACACAGCATATCGAATCAGGTCGTAGGCTCCCTGGGGGAGAATACAGTAACTCAATTTCTTTAGGATTAAAAGTCAACTAAGCTGTTTAACAAAAAGAACGGTAATTGAAACGTTTAGCTACACATATAAATCACGCTGTAATTGAGATGTTGCACGTTTGACTGAAAAGGATAAAATATATTATGAATCACCCTCTGGTTTCAAATGGATAACACAACTCTTTCCTCGTATGTAACTGTAAGTGGAAACCCGTTTTAACTGAAAAACCAATGGGTTCATTTCATAAAAATTTTAACAAGATTACAGGCGAATAAGTTAAATAATTTTGTTTTACTATCTAATCGTGGCAGATGAAATAGGGCGTCTTTTTAGTGGAGAACACCTTAGTACCTATAAGGATATATAATTGATGTAATAATTACAGAAGTTATAATTAAAACAACATTCATTATAAGCACCTATGTGCCCAGATAATTTAAATAATCGGATAATAATTTTGATATTCGTTCTTCCAAAAAAATGATCAAATTTAAAAATAGTCATTATTTTACAAACGTGCAACCTATTCCAATAAAAATTACAAAAAGAAGTTTTATAAAAACATGAATATAGCAAAGTAGATGTAACTGTTGGAAAAGAATCAAACGCTTACTCAAGTCAAAAAGAGACGCGTCTTCACCTTATAAAACAAATATATCGAGATATTGTGTAGTATTACCCCTAAAATGTCAGTGTGAATGTGTCGCATTATAAATTGCCAAGGAGATTGCAACAATTGTACCATTGTGCCAGCCTTCGTACTTGCGTCATCAATCCATTCGAAAGTCCAATTTAAAATAGGTTAATGGTCGTGTTTTTACTGAATAGACACTACTCAATAAAATATTCATGGTTCTTACTAACTCCAAATATTTTTAAGAGAGAATCTACATTTGAACTTTCGGTTATAAACTATGAATGAAAGTAATCTGTGCTGCCTGTAAAACAATATCTGGTATTTTTGGCATTTTCATGTTATTAGTTTACCATTATACGAGTACTAACAACAACTGTTGACATCATATTTTGGTAACGAAATATTTCAGAACTGAATTTGATATAGAAATATATTTTCAATGTTTATTTAATCAAGACTCATGTTTATACGTATGTATTACACAATCACCGCATTTTCATGAATCTTCTCCTTTTCATAAAAGCACTCTGTACATCTTTGTTTTCAATTTGACCGACGATAAAATATGATGTACGACTCGTAGATACAAATATAAATCAGAATACGTAGTCATTACCAAATATGGTTAATATGTATTTGGTAATGAGTGCAAAAGCAATAATAATATGTGATTGGTGCGTGACTTGTACAGTGAGAGGACAACAAGATTAAGAATTAACGATCAGGCAACCCTGAAATAGTTAACCTCGAACGTCACTGCGTCACGCATAGGTAGGTACTAACAAATGCTTGAATAAAATATTCACTCAGCTGTTATTATAACGGACATCAATCAAGTTGTCGCCATCTATTTTCGACGAAAACTTAATTTCGTCGCCCGCCTGTTATATCTGATATAGCAAAACCCTCGTACCCTGATGAGATATAATTATTCTAGGCCGAGAACAATACTAGCATGATTAAAAAGGATCATCGAATTCTGATAAAACTAAAATTGTGAATGAAATGCGAGAGGAATTCATTCTGTTACCTTATCATTAGTTTGGATAACGTTTTAATTCTAAGCAAATACTCTGTATTCTATAATTCATTGACCAAATACTATAATTACTTATTCTATATTAATTTGGTTTTTTCATTGTGTACCAGGTAACAGCAGCAGGAAAAGCAGTCCTGGTGACGGGCTGTGACAACGTATTGGGTAACGCTCTCGCTAGACGTCTCGATGATCTCGGATATCATGTGTTTGCTGGTTTCCATACTAAAGCCGGCAATATTGATGCTGACATGTTAAAAGAAGATTGTTCTGGTAGACTACACACTCTCCAACTTGACATTACATCGGAGACTCAGGTATTAACGCCAAAATTGCTCTGTAACATTAAACGTACCTAGTTAAGACGCATTAAACAACAACAGTTTAATACAGATTTATGTTTTGCTCCGTATTTAAAATAAAATCAAGTTAAAACTTTTTCTAATCTGAGCTACATCAATTAGGTAATGAGTTTTTTCAGTTTTTTATTTAAAGTAACCCTTGAATTATATATTATTTGTTGCATAAGTTTAATAAAAATAATATTTAAATCTTGGCCATACCTCCTTATAGGTATAATATCCATCCTGACCGCATAATACAAGCCATTGCTAGTATAGTCTTTGTAAATTAATTTTGTACGTGTACCGCTCCTAGCAAACCCCAATTTAGGGATGTACTTACTCGAGTCTAAATTAATTCAGGTTGGCAATGAAAAAGAAAATGTTACAATCACGAGGTCGGAGTCGACCGCCCACGTTTTATAACGTAAAAAATTATGTTCTGTTCTAATCATTGTAGGTACACATTCGCCTAATTAGGTACACATTAATTTAAAAATCCTCTTTGCTTCGCCTTTGCAACCTTCCTTCGAGTCGACTTCTGATAACGCACGAGTTCAAAATATATTTACAATTCGAGAAACGTCCCCAACTTTTGAAAAGATTAATTGGCGAAATTTTGGAACGAGACTATCTTGCAATTTGAATCACTTGATTTTGTTTGTGCCTATATGATAAAAGTTTTTTCACAGATAAAATATTTTAAATGGTTTTAATGAAATAATGGCATTAAATGAAGCGCTGAACCTTTTTATTAATATTGATTTTTTTATTATGGACCTACAGTAAAGGATAAATTATATTTTTTCTCTTTTAAACATTAGGTATAGTGTAAGCTCAATATTTTATAGGAAGGAAGAAGATTCTAAAGCAACTTAGACCTGTCCCACCATCATCGCACGCATTGCATCGCACACATTGTTTAGGCGTGTAGCTTGGCTATTATAAAGGAAGCTCAACTACCTGTTCCAAGCCAGGTTGCCGGGACAATTATGTTAGTAGGACATAATGTAGGTGTACCGCAATAATTGACTACACGTATGGCGAAGCGGCTGAGCGATCGGCTTCTGCACCACGGGTTCGATCCCCACACGGAGCAAATTTTTGTATGATCTACAGATAGTTGTTCTGGGTCTAGGCATTTGTGTATGTGAGAATTTGTATTTGTAACCGCACCCACTATACAGGAAAAAGTTCTAGTGTGGGGCAACGTTATTAAAAAAATATGATAATCAAAAGTATACTTACATAAAAGCTTGAAAAGACAGAAGAATACTCATTTTATATTCACCCCTTCTCATAATTCTTGAGAATGCTATTTTCAATATCTATGTTTCAAAATATTAGTAGAACGAATCTGAAACAAGTTTTTTATTATTATTATTATTCTATTTATGGCAACTAGGAAATAGAACTAACCATTTACATAGATAGTGTGAGTGATAGTCACGTTTTGTGACAAGAATATGGATGCGTTTATCGTAGGTTATCGCACTTATTTATGTATTTACTTTCAAACAAGAAATAAATACTCGCCTAAGATTATCGAATACGAATCTCAATAATAATAATCGCTATTGTATAATTATTTACACGACAAGACATACTGCAATACTTGCTTACGATTTCTTGACTTGTCTTAACACGATTTCTTTTGAAGGTAAGAACCGCCTACGCCTACTGCCAATATTCAAAGGTGACACGAAACGAACACATTAAATTTACATGTACTTAGCAAGTTTTGATTATATTTTTTAGATAATAACATCTTCGAGACGAGAAGCTCTCACTAAGTATGTAAAAGGGCCTCAACACTTTATACCAAAACCATTTATTATTTATTCTACATGTATAGATTATTTAAGGCAGTATCTAAAGAACGGCGTTGTACAAACGAACGAAATCTAGTGGCCGAACTCTCGAAACATAATTAACTTGAAAGCCTATGTTTTTAAATGTTAGATACTCTCGGCTTCCCTGTACATCGTTGACCACCTACCAGAGGGCGCGCAAGGACTGTGGGCCATCGTCAACTGCGAATCGTGGTGTGCGCTCGGCGAACTAGAATGGGTGCCTTTCTCCGTTATTAAACGTGCAATGGACGTCAACTTGCTGGGTGAGTAGTGCTACGAGCTACGCGGTGCTACGACCCTTGTGCTGTGTGAAAATGTCGCTAGATGGCATTAGTTGTTAGTTAGTGTGCATGTTTTACTTAAAGTGTAATACGATATGAGTGTAATATGACTTTACTAAAAACCGTAATTATTATTCTTGTAGCTGATATTATTCCAAAAAATCAAAACAATGTTCCTTTACTTTAGTAGGCGTTAAATAAATTTACTTAAAATGTTACTTTATAAAATTTAAAAAAAACAGCCTCTGCGTGAAACGAGCCTTTAAATTTTAATATACAGAACATCCTTTGATGAATTTGCCACTTTAATGATGAATTAATGATGATTTTATCAGCGTAACCAGAATTCACTGAAGTTTAATACAGTAAAGTATGAAGAATTTAATATCGATACAGAAAAGGAAAGATTCTTTATAAAGTGCAAAAAGGACCACGTTTGTTAGAGCTATTTAACTCCATGAATTTATTCGTGCTTGTTCGTTAATTAGAAACATATTAACTAGCTAAACATCTTCAAATTACGGATGGTGTAAATGTTTCACTTCTCTATGTATCTACATATTTATAAGAAATATGTAAATTCTAGTTAAGAAATATTTAAATTGTAGTTGCCTGTTAAACTTATTTACTAGGTTAACTGATTATTAATTCTTTGGAGTTGAATTTAACACGCGGTTTTTTATACGGTTAACGATATTTTTTTACATTTACGACCTTAAAACATAGTTCAAGGTCGTGTCTGCAATTATGAAATTAAATTATCACACAATGATGTGCGACCTTTCCTATTTGATTGCAATTTATGATCCTTGACCCATAGATACCAAAAATTTTGTTCAGACACACTTTACCGATTAATTATTTGAGTTAACTTACTAGTAAACCAATTTAAGTTTAAATAGTTCGAAAGTCCTACATCTCTTTTGCATAAAGCAATACTATATTAACAAAATCGATTAATCTGAGGCCAAATAAAAAACCAAATCTTCTAACGTAGTATCTTTATACCTACGATACGAGTTCATTTTGTAGGTCCGGCCCGACTAGTGCAGGTGATGCTACCGTTGGTGAGGCGCGCCCGCGGCCGCATAGTGCTGGCCTCCTCGATCCTGACGCACGTGGCGGCCCCGGTGCGAGGTGTGCATGCTGCCTCACTCGCGGCCCTCGACGCGCTTGCTGCTTGTCTCCGCCGTGAACTCAAGCCACGAGGTGTTGATTGCGTAAGTAATAGCACTTCTGACAATCTACTCATATTCTACTGCTATTAAGTTCAGTAAGTACAAATTGCAAGCCTTTATAAAACTATGAATACTGCATACACTAATACTTCAAACTAAAATAAAACACTTGGTATATTAGGATTCTAAATAAAACGAAAGTTAAAAAACTAAAACCCGACAACTACTTACTTTTCAGTTGATTTTTATTTCGTTTTATTTGACACTTCTTGGCAGTTTTTGGTGGCTTGTGTTTAATTCATGTAGGTACCAGATGCAACATTGCTGTTTATTTCAAAGGGTAATGGAACAAATTAGGTAGTAGGTAGTTCGTCCATTAAAAAGATGGCGCCAGTATTAAAAAAATAACAGACCGTGCAGTTACCATTCATCCATCACGTTTGCTCTAAAGAATTTTCTGTAATATCTAATACTTACCATATACTAAGAAGTTAAGACGAATCCAAAAGTCACGTCATTTATTAAATTCGACTCAATTTTAATATTTTTTTATGTTTCGTTGGCCATATTGTTTTATTCTTCAAATATATCGATAACCATCTTACCTGTACCTACAAACGAATCAATCGACACCTCATTTATCAAAATATGATCAGTAGTTTTTGAACTAGGATCGAACATCCATACATACAGATACATATAACTATAGGTTCATAAATAGATAGACTATTATTTTTTTATTTATATAGGGTAAAAATACCATCGAACACCTTTTTCGGGCCTGTATTTTGCCAAAACATGTCTGAACCTAGAATTTCTGTTCTTTTGAAGTCTTGTTATACCTAACCGTTTACGTGAATATTCCTGTTTTAACAAATACCTATTTAATCGGTAATTCGGTTTTATGAATACCGAATGACAAAGTCAGCGTTTAAACAACAAAGGTAACCAAAATACATTATGGTATTCACTATCGTCTAGTTGCTAATCTGTTTTGCCTCTGACTAAAACTCAGGAACAGTTGCGACTTTAATTACTCAATCCTGCTAGATAGGATAATGTTCGACAAATCCGGAATGGTCTCGGAAAGCCCAACTAGACAATAAAACCACTGTCTCGAAAAGAAATTTTGATTAATCACTGAGCACGAAGATCCCGTTTAAACATTGTCGGACAAGAGATTCTTTGTTCTTTTAGATACGGGTTTTTCGCCCGTACCTTAATTAATTAATTTTTGTCTAACCATCTTGTTCTAGTACAATAGGTATTATTTAACTTTAATACATTATACGTCAAGAGGTCAAAACTTCGAATAGGTGTTTTCATATTTCAGTTGTCTAACCGCACTATCACAAATGAGGTAGCAACATTTTAGATTACTTGGTGGAGCACTTAAATTAGCTTAGCGCCCATTATCCTTCATGTTGCGAGCAGAACATAATCAACACGAGGCTACATTATTCAGATATATGACTGTAGGCATATAACACTTGATTCCAAACGGGGTAGGTACCTACAATTGGTATACAAGAGGTCTGTTTATATAGATGGGAAGCATATTGTGGTAACAGGTTTATTTTGGGAAAATAAAATATGTATTTTGTTAAAAAATACCTGTTTCCTTTAATTTGCCGTATGTCACTTATCCCAAAATTTTATCCTTATTAGGAACACTATCGCATTATGTAATAATTCTTACACTTTACAAATTTGCACCTACAGATCATAATAATGCGACATGCGACGACTTTTTTCGTAGTCGGGTTTTAGTTTTTTAAGCTTTCTTTTTTATTACATAGATCATACCTACATCTAGTGTATATTGCGAATTTCATAATGGACAAAAATACCGAACAAAGAATTTGTCTTAAATTTTGCATTGCCAATAGAATTTCATATTCGGAGTCACTGAAAATGTTACAGAAGGCTTACAGTGAATCGACTTTATCAAAAACTTGGGCATATGAGTGGTACAAAGTGTTCAAAAGCGCTCGAGATGTGATGGAACATTTGCCTCGCTCTGGTAGGCAGGCAGGCATCAAAGTCTTCAACTAAAGTTAACATCGCAAAAGTGGAGGAAATAGTGACTGAAAATTCTAATTCAAGTTTGACGAGTCGAGTCGCTGAGGACATGCTAGAACGAGTCAATTCCGACTCAACATTCATGAAATGCATTGTTACTGGTGACGAGATGTGAGTTTACGAGTTTGACATGCAATGCAACTGGTTAACAAGCTTCGGAGTGGCGCCTTCCAACTGAACCGAAACCGAAAAAACCACGCCAAGTCGATCAAAACTCAAAGTCATGTTGACTGTTTTCTTGCCGGAAGGTCAAACGGTAAATAAAGAATATTAATATTTTTTACAAAATCTCAACAAGTAATATCGAGCAACCACCTTATCCACCAGATATGGCTCCAGTCAACTTCTTTCTTTTTCCTAAACTTAAATTACCACTTCGTGGCACCCGTTTTCATTCGGTAGAAGACATAATGGAGAATTCGCAGTGAGAACTGAACACAATTGAAAGTTAAAAAAAATTTTTAATTGATTGGATTATTCGTTGGCGTAAGTTTATCGTTTCCGAAGGAGGATACTTTGAAGGTGATAAAATAAATTTGAATGAATAACTAACATTTTGGTAATAATGATCTTTTCCCAGTACTTTCTTGACAGAGTAGTACATTTAATATTAATAGTTCTATGGGTAATTTAACTTAAAATGTCAATATTACAGATACTACATATTTTCGTTGATTGAATAACCACTTGCGCATTCGGTACGTTTTTGCTTTACAAATATTTATTTTTACAACAGTCATGTTAATGCCTACGTCTAAAAAAATTCTGAGTCTTTGACGCACCAAATAATCTTACTCTTGACGTCATGTGCAATATTTTTATTTCTACGAAGACTGATTCACCACCGGAGATACTTACATCAAATATAGTAGGAACATATAAAATAGATGACGTAGAAGTCTGGCTTTTACTTATATACGATATTTTTAAAATAAATATAATTAAGACGTATACAACTATGTAAAATGGGAATCAATTACCGCGAACACCCACCAAGTCTGTCAAGAGCAAACAGAATATCACGTTAATTAATCTTCAATGATGAAATAATTGGTTTATCGTTATTTGGAGAATGCGTAAATATTCTTATAAGAAGGTGGGTACCTACCACTATATTGAAAATGAAAATTTTGTTTTATAACTTTTGGTTGTTGATGTAGTGGCCACTGTAGGTTCTTGTTTGAGCTATAATTAGAGTTGCCATCGGTGATATGCTGACGAACATGCGAATTGTTTCTATCATTACATTCGCATTACGTAATTCGATCTACGTAGGTTCACGTGCTCATCGTAAACGGAATGTCCGTCAAACGAGCGTACCAATATTGATCGGATGCCAATGTAGTATCAATTATATTGGTCGTGCTTCCATTTCACACGCATGTACGCACATGTTCGATAAAACAAACCATTTATATTAATGTCTTCACGGTTGAAAAAGTAAATTGAACTTTATAATATGATATCTTACGTTGAATTTTAAAGACCGCAGCACTACCTAAGTAAATTTAGAAAAGTATTTCATAAGTAGCATCAAAATTAAAGTGCTAATTATTACACCATGACGTTACACTTTTCATTCGTATGCAACGTGTTGCAAGTTTCGAATTAAAAGTTTTACAATAATAAAAATAACCAACAAGGCACCCAGAGGGTCTGTAACCCAGAGAAGATTACATTAGCCAACATTACAAAACGTAATGGTGATATCAATACTAACCTTTTGAATCTTCTATTTTTGCTAGGTGGTAGTAGCGGCTGGTGAATACACAACCGGCAGCGCATGGCTTTCCGAGGAGAAACTTCTGGAACAAGCCCGCGATATGTGGAAGAGACTAAGTGACGAACAAAAAGGCGCATACGGTGAAGACTACTTTGAAACCGCCCTGCGTAGCCTCGAGAAGTACACTAAAAGCGCTGTAAGTACGAACAACGTGACTACGCTAATTTCAACTTATTTATAGCTTTACTTCTATTCTCACAAACACGACAATGTTTCAGTATAACATACATATTTAAGTTGATGGTATATAAAATCCATACATACAACACGGCGTAGCGTAGGTACACATGATTTCCTTTTACAACAAACCACAAAATATTGATATCATCCCTCATTTTTACCTTAATGCTTACGAAATGTTTACAAAGGTTGTAGGTATTACAATGTGAATAAGTTTTCTATCAGGGTATCAAGGCGTTCTAAAACAGGTTTAGAATTAGTCTTAGATGTTTTTGATTTTAAAAATGTAAGTATGTAAATATTTATAAAATATCTACACATATAAAAAAATGTATGTATTTTGTGCCTTTTTATACTGTACCTCCACTTTCATTTATTTAAAAACATACACCATTAAAAAATAATTTGTAATAATATTAACGCTGAAAGCTTCAACAGCTCTTCGAATCTTCCAGGAATAATAAATTAAAATAGCAGTGCCTCGCTGACACGACATATGGGCGTTCTCATATTTTCAGCGAATATTTTTAAATTTTAAAGTTATCAAAAAATTAAAAAAATTTTTTGACTAACGTCACCTTAAAGACGTAAATTCAGAATGTGAAGGCAAATTCGGATCTGACGGCCGGGACTCGCGGTGGCTTAGAGGTCAGAGCGTCTGATGTATCTAACCAGAAGACGTAGGTTCGAATCCTGCCCGCGATTGAATTTTTCCTTCACTAAAATAACTTCATAATCATAGCATGGAAAATGCAAAAAAATCACAAAAAGATAGTTAAAAGATCATGCGACATCAAACTGACTGTAAAGTAAGTTGTGTGGGTTAAGAAGAGAAGTAAATTGTTTTTCAATAGATGTCGCCAACGTCACCTTATAACGTAAATTCAGAATGTGAAGGCAAATTTCGATCTAGCGGATGAGACTGGCGGTGGCTTGACGTCAGAGCGTCTGGTGTATCTAACCAGAAGACGTAGCTTCTACTCCTACCCGCGATTGAATTTTTCGTTCACTAGAATAACTCTGCAAGTCACACTTAAATAGATAATTTAATTCAATGATTATTTTTCAAGTTCAACGTTATTAATGGTTAAATATTGTAATAAATTTTGATACAGTGATCCGATTTTACTAAAATTAAGCTTAAAAGTGTGGAACTTCTTTCATTGTCGAGTTTTAGTTTCGTATGAGTTTGTATTGCAGATAGGGGGCACCGAAGAAATCTCGCCCAGGGCGCTGGCAGTGCTAAAACCGGCATTGTAACCAAGTCTAAAATAAAACTTTTATAAAATGTTGTTATAACAACGTTCTATGTTATTTTAATACTAGCTTTTGCCAGCGACTTCGTCCGCGTGGAATAGTTACTTTGTTGCCTAGTTCTTCGCCCGCGGTTTCACCTGCGTTGCCCCGTTCCTAAGGGTTGTAGCGTGATGTTTTATAGCTTGAAACCTTTCTCATGAATCACTCATTTTCCCAACATTTCCCTTCACTGCTCTGCTCCTATTGATCGTAGCGTGATGAAAAGTATACTATAACCTGCCCAGGAGTATGAAGAACAATTGTACCAAGTTTCGTTGAAATCCGTCGAGTGGTTTTTGTTTCTATAACGAACATACAGACAGACAGACAGACAGACAGACAGACAGACAGACAGACAGACAAAAATTTTACTGATTGCATTTTTGGCATCAGTATCGATCACTAATCACCCGCTGATAGTTATTTTGGAAATATATTTCATGTACAGAATTGACCTCTCTACAGATTTATTATAAGTATAGAAGATAGATTACTGACACAGTAGAAATACTTAAATAGTTCCCCTGGTTTTATCGCCTTTTATTTCTCACACTCCTTACCTACTTATTACTTACTAATTAAGCGTTTATAACTAATTATCTGTGATATTTCCTCTAGGATGCTGACCTGACCGCCGTTACACGTGCGCTGAGTGATGGAGTGACACGCACATTCCCCCTCGCCCGCTACACCCCCGTCTCCCCTCGGGAGAAGCTGAAGTCCTTGCTAGCTGAGCACATGCCACGCTCCCTCTACGAAGGCCTATACACCGATTAAATAGGAAGTCTGCTCAACGTCTAAACTATCTAATGAATACCTCGGTTTATAAGTCACTAAGCCTAATAACAACGTGGCTTTATCACGTCTTTTTGTTATAATTTACAAAAATATTACAAATGTGATAAATATAACCGACGGTGCTGTTCATCATAGGTATCTAACTACTAAGTAGTATCTACCAACTACCACAAAAAATCGAATTGTTACTTACGACTTTTTTAATCATGATAGGTATCGTTAAATGTTTTATCGTTTAAATATATTAAATATTAAAGTATTGAACAAATTAACTTGAAAATGATTAATACAACCATGCTCTAAATTTGGATCAACTAATTGCACTAAATAGAGGACATTTGTACCTATCGACTTGAGACGCTGCCATACCTACTCGCTATCTCAGTGCAATAAACAATTAGTACTTAAATAATACAAACTATGAACGTACCTAGCCGTCGTGTGCCAAATGAAACATCTTGCTGTGTACTTTAGTTACGTAAACATATAAGGCGTCGACGTACACCGATTCTGGTGAACTCCAGTTCATTTTTTTCAGAAAATCCACCCAAGGGCACTCATAAATCAAGAAGCCTTAAAAATTCTAAAAGTATTTATCATTAAAAAGTCTTTGTTTTTATCAACTTTTCCGAACGAATGAGTAAATTCCCATCACTGTGACTGTTCGTTACACTTTGTTAATTAATTGGTTTGTATCACATCTTCTAATTATATTAAATATTTCAATAGTAGGTATCTTAATCCATTTCTCAGGAAATGAGCGCACGTGGCATGAAAAGAAACCATATCATATTAGGAGCTCGTGCTGCTCGTATCATACCAAGTTAGTGTAAAAGCATTAGTTGTAATATAAATATTTCTACGAAGTTGTTATTATATTTTTAAACTAGATGAATAGATAAGTGACTACCTATATCTGAGTACTCAGGTCAGCTTGACCCGATTATTTGTTGGCATTCGATCAAATCTGTCAGTCGTGTATGTTGCTGATCCATTTTCGCATTTAATGTATGGTTTTCCATCGTTCAGCTTAGGATAATGATTGAATAGTAAAATTGGTCGAAAAGGTGAATTATATTTGAAACACATTATTAAACTGAGATAGATTGTTACAATTTTTTTTACCAACTTCCAAACTCTGCGAGTCTGTTGCGGCTCGCCAAAACATTTCATGCTTTGAAAATTATTTATTTATACTGTGTTCAAACAGTGCTCTAGCGAATTTAAGAATAAGTAGATAAATAATTTTCAACATGTATTATGTTGAAAATTATTACATGTACTGTACAAGTAACAGTATAATAGTAGGTAATGTTTTTTAAATGATGCACAATATCATTCTAGATATACTTATATTCTATAAATTATTTACACAGTGTTTATTCACAAGCATAGATAATATTAAATGTAAAGTACTTACATACTTTTCGTGTACAGTATTTCGAATTAATATTCCCATGTATTGTATCATTATCATCATTAGTTCGTATCATCAACAAATTACCAAATGAAAGCCTTCGTCCTGGCGTTACATGATAGAAATTCCATTATAATTATTGTTTAGCTACGTTTGCAAATAGATACTTGCTTCATGTGTGGGTATACATATTTTGTTAAAAATGCAGCCGCTACGTGGAGTGCTATGAATACATCGCCGCTTGCTTGCTGCATTTTTGAAGTGCATTTAAGTGCGACATACAAACATAATTCTTTAAAACCTAGATTAAATTTATTTTAGTTTTATCGCGTGTCAGATAATTTTATATATTGTGTCTTTTTAATAAATAAAAATATTAAATGTAGTTTCATTTATCATTCTAATACCTACATACTTAATGTTATGAAATTAAATGATATTTATTTCTGTAAATAGATCTTTTAAAGACACTTTTAAAGTCAATATTTAATTTTTGTAAGACTGCACGGTTTTTATAATAAAAAATTATTTAGACTTCGTTCAGAACGATTCCGATTCAAAAGCAACTGTCCCAATAGTACTTGTGTGGTTGTGGTTTTCTTATGTAGTAACTTGGTATTATTCATATAATAGAGCTGATGTTTTCATGAAGGCCAGATGCTCCGCAATAAAAATAAATTATAAAAAAATATTTATTCTGTTCTAATACTAACAACTAATTCCACTGGTATTTGTTTCAACTCATATTTATTTTCTATCCCGACCGGATACCATTCTTTAAACGAATACCAAAACAAGTTCAAGGATATAAGGCACCTACAGTCAACTAAAATTCTTTGTTTGTAATTATAAGAACTTAACCTACTCGTACCTGCCTATTACTACTGATCGTTAAAATGATCCGTATTTTCCGAGCTTTCCTGAAAACTCAGATTTTTTTTTGGTATTTTCCATGTTTACTATGTACATCAAGGTGACAATACTAAAATCAGTAACAACTGGGCTAATTGAAAAAAAAAGCAGTTAAATGAAAAAAAAATTTGTAAGCAAACGTCTAAATCAATTATAAAAAAATACTAATAATCAACTTATTATACTTTTAATTCCTCCTTGTACCTGTACAATTTTTTTTTGCAGTAATATCAAACCAAGAACAATTTACTTACAATATAAAAATTTTCAAATATCTCAGAAAATTAACTTCTTCCGTCCTTGATCCCGTTACTTGGGGTTGGGCCTCCTCACTTTTCTGGGCCAAGATATTCTATCTTGGGTTTTCTTTCGGTTCCGGCAGTTAGGCTTTCTTGAGGTCCCTTTTTATTATATTAGTCCACCAGGTTAAAGGCGGACAGGTTTAGTGCAATTTGTAACACACACTCACACTTTAGTTCACATGATCCTCATTGCGTCTTTTAATGAGCCCATACCATCTTAAGCGGTCTGTAATTTTATCGGTAATTGGTGCAACTTTAAAGCTCCCTAGTATGTGTTCATTTTGGATGTTGTCAAGTCTGGTCACTCCTCCCGCCCATCTAAGCATTTTCATTTCGTTTGTATGCAGTTTTTGTTTATGACTCTTCTTTGTTGTCCAACATTGAGATTCATACAATAGCGGCGGACGGACTGCTGTTTTACAGATTTTACCCTTTGTTTTTCGGGGAATACGTAGATCATATAAAACTCCTGTAAGTGATCGCTATATCAGCCATGCGGCGCAGATCCTATGAGTCACGTCAGCGTCAACATTGGCGTCTGTTGTGAGCATAGAGCCTAAATATTTGAACTTCTCTACTGAGGTAATAGGCGTTCGTCCAATAAAAATGGTTTCAGTAATTTTAAGTTTATGGTAAGCCGTACTTTTCAAGAGGTTTGTCGACGTATTTAGGAGGTCTTGCAGATGTCTTTACGATTAATTATGATTCGTTCCCATATTTTAAGTGTACGCGAGGTCAATTTTATACCTCTGTAGTTTTCGCACTGCGCCATATCATCTTTTTTTATAAAATGGTAGCAGATAGATTTGACGCCACGCATTTGGAATACGTTTAGTGGCTATGATGAAATTATATTAAATAGTTTTTTTGAGCCAAATTTCGGCTGCTTGGCCTAAGCTTTACCATAGATCTCATCCGGGCCCGTGACTTTTCTATCTTTCAGTTTAGCTACCGCACGAGTAACCTGTAAAATATCCTCGAGTATTGGTCCATGTGTAGGTTTGCAGGGTATAGGATCTTCGTTTGGGAATTCTTCATTAATTAATAGTTCATAATATTCGCACCATCTCCATAATTTGTAAATTATCTGTTAGTAATATTTGGTTTTTGCTTTTTATATATTTGTTAGCTATTATATCCAAAGTACCTTTGTGCTTAAATTTTGCAATTTTCAAGACTTCATTTGCGGCAGTTGCTTCAGCCGACGGCACGCATGCATCAGTCATTCTGTAGCTCAGCCATCAATAAAGGGAGCTCACACTGTTTTAAAACAAAAAAAAACTTGAATGAGCAGCAAGAGCATAGCCACTATCCCTCGATCCCAAATCTGCCTACGTAGTACGTAGCCATTGGGTACGATCGTAGCATGCGCATACGATACATCCATTGCTTCGCAAGAATGCTATACAAATATGGCATAGGATTCATATATCTCGTTTCAATGATATACCGTTATAATTCATTATCTTTTCTAGGATTATAGATATTCACAAGCAATTAAATGTATACCATTAAGTTGCCATGTACGAGTATATGCGGTTTATATGTACAAGCGGTGCAAATACGAAACGTGCCAATTTGTATGCTCTTGCACGCTGCAAGTGAAGCAGTGATAGCCTAATAAAATGACCATGGGGTTGTTGATCTCGAGCTCGCCTCCAAACCAGATAGGTACGCACGTTTGACTTTTCGTAATCCTATGCCTGAAGGTATCGGAAATATCGTGAGGAAACGTGCATAGTTGCGAGATTTTCTCGACGGCGTGTGAAGTCTGCTTACCAGCACTAGACGAGCGTGGTGATCTATGAACTATAGCCTCTCAATTTGAGAGAAGACCTGTGCCCGGCAGTGGGACAGCACCCTGCTAAATTGATGTATTGCCTAAAATGTCTTGCGAAGGCGTGCAATTAGTTTGACAATTAGTTTGACTTTTCAAAAGTACCTTTTTAATCTAATTGAAATAATTAATTTTGACTTTGACACCATCATCTAAGTATACAATACCGCTACGTCGTACTATGTTAGTGCCGTACATTTAATTATAAATTTAGTCAACAAATAATATCCAGAAAAATCATCTTCATTGTGACGCTTAATACCCATCAAATTTATTGTGTTGCTTGTGCACTAGGCCAAGGACCTGCAATAAATTGCATACTAGACGAAGTTGACTCAACTCATAATATTAACTTTATAGAGTACCCATCATTTGGAGCGCATCATTGTAATAGTAAAATGTAGATTCTCCAATATCCTAGTGACTGGACTAGGCTCAAATCTATGGGCTGCCATAGATTCGATATTTAGCTATCTTTCATGGAAAACCTAGTTCCCCAGATGCGCTATTTTAGTCAAAATATTTAGAAGATTCGATAACCACTAGAATAAAGCTTCATATTACCTTATCTATTAAGCCGACTACCATTATAAGGTAAAAGACTAATAAACTATTTATGAAATACTACACGGATATAGGACAAATATCTAATTAACATCATAACACAAAGTAGGTAGATACAATTTTCCCGAAGCCAGGCGAAGTTCTTGAAAGCGCAGCATTGGCCAACTTATCGCTCCACCGCCCGATTCCTACTCTTATAAGTCCACCCACTTTGGTATAGGTACTTTAATTTATTTAATCAGAATATAAAATAGTATCGGCCTTAAATTATTAGGTTACTGGGAAATATTTATTTATCTATCTTTCTTTCTATCGATCTATCTATTATTTTTCTGCCATAAGTTCTCTCATCTAATCTAAAGACGAATATACGTAATGAGTAAAGTGTACACGCGTAAAGAACCATCTAAAACCGTCCGATGTGAATGGTTCAGAAACAACAATAGCTATTTACATGAAATTGGGTTTAAAATTTTATCCATGACAGGCATGTTTAACAAGGATTGATGACTGCGCCTCGCGTCAACCTATTTCGAAACTTGCTAAATAGCATTACATTCATTTTCAGAAATATGTTTGTGATATTAGCTCCTAATGCGAGGAGGTACCTATTCGTACCACTGATGCCAAAGTTTAACAGTCAAAAGTGTCTAGCTCTTCGTATCTATATTAATAATAATAAATTGCCAATAAGCCTGATATTGTGGTGATAGATCGATTAGAGCGTCGTGCAATGATTGTTGACATCACCGTCCCGCATGACGAGAACCCCTTCAAAGCCGAAAAAGAAAAAGAAATAAAGTATCTTGATTTGGCACATGAGGTTGTCGACATGTGGGGGGTGGATGCGGCGATCATAGTACCAATCGTTGTGTCTGCCAATGGTTTAATAGCCAAGAGCCTCGACCGACATCTCAGGAGGCTCTCATTAGGTGGTTGGATCAAGGGTTTGATAAAGAAAGTAGTACTTCTGGATACGGCCCGCATTGTTAGGTTTCTCTCTCTGGGGCCCTGACCACCGTTAGCTTGGACCCTGCTCCCGATGCCGATGGGCTACTATTTTTTATATTTTTAAATGTTTTTCTTATTTTTATAAAAATACATACAAATAAGTTAAAATAATAAATAAATGGAATAATAATAATAATAAATTCCTTTATTGTTCTCTTGCACAAAGGTGACTTAATTAAATTACAAAGCGGATATGCACGAGTTAAGGAACCCCAATATGCCCAAATTAGCTTTGTAAACAAAAACAAACAACCAAACTAGCACTTTGCCATCTGGGTCATGCGTCATTAGGTTAAAATGTAAAATTAGCAGATAATTAGTATATAAGACCTATGTAATTGTATTTTTACAGTTCTCTGTACTGTTATTCTGTCCGAATAAATATATTTTTTTTAGTCTATCGTTGTTGGTTCCTTAAATGGCGCAGCCGGTAGGATATCTGTAGTCAGTGCGTCGCGTATCCAATTTTACGAGAAACCGCCGACATCCGTCTCTACGGTTGAGCAGATATCCCGAACCGAACAAACAAATTCTTTAAGAGCCACATCGAGAGATGCCAGAGCTACAACACAACATTGACAGAAAAACAAAGAAGCTGGATTTAAGGAACGTGGATTTTAGTGATGTGAAAGAAGTGTTACAAAGTGCTAAATTTAGTGACAAAGACGAAGAAAACTTAGGACAACTAGTGACATTACAAGTCAGCGTTTGGACCATTTGTCTTTATATTGTTATAGTATTTATAATTATTACCTTTATTGTTTGGAAATTTCAGCTTGTAATTTTCCGTCGAAATTCTCCGAAGCCGTCTACTTCACCTTCGGATAATTTCTCTCTTGGGGAGGGAGGAGTTAAGGAACCCCAATATGCCCAAATTAGCTTTGTAAACAAAAACAAACAACCAAACTAGCACTTTGCCATCTGGGTCATGCGTCATTAGGTTAAAATGTAAAATTAGCAGATAATTAGTATATAAGACCTATGTAATTGTATTTTTACAGTTCTCTGTACTGTTATTCTGTCCGAATAAATATATTTTTTTTAGTCTATCGTTGTTGGTTCCTTAAATCACGCGATGCACTAGGATACCCTGTCACACAGATTACCAGGCCCTCTTCGAACAAAAGTATGTTTTTAGTAGGTAAGTATACACCTTTACAAAATATGATTATTTAAATTTAATTATACGTATTAACTAACTTACATTATAGATTAAAAATTAAGACACACTAAAACAACAATATAAATAAAAATGAACCCCAAATAATACAATATAATAGGTGGGGGGAAAAGTTTCTTCGCATTTAATATGAAAACTCAAGACATTTTTTTTTCAAAGTTAATTTACATTTAATTATAATATATGTCGGAGAGAGACATGATTACGGACTGTCTGTTGACTAATCTAGACGCTAGCGCCACCTGGTGGCACTAAATGGTATCAAAGGCGTGACAATTGGAAGGGGAAAACACTGCGACGGCAAGTTGAGCTGCGGAGTCGCATTACACAACTGGTGGTCGACTTGTGCGCACGTCGTGGAACCGTCACGCGTTCCTTTGTAATTCTACCTACATAGTTATTGTTAACGTTATAGTTTGGAAGTCACTTTAATAATCGTAACGGACGTGCTTGGGAGTTTCTTGTGGCTTCTTCTCCCAGTAGGAAATAGCACTAGTGAAGCCACGCTGGCGTTTTGGGGGTTTGCTGGGTTGTAATATTGACGTACGAAAAGTACTACAAGAAGTCTGATTAAATGAGAGATATAATGACTTCTAAATGTGTGTTTGAATGTTTGAACCAACATGACCCACTGTCGCCCACTAAAATAATGATTGGCCATCACTTCTGATTACGAGACATGTAATAATAGTAACCCCACTCCCCGCATTTTCCCCGATATATATATGTACCATTTTGCTCAACGACTTTTTGCCATCTTGTGGGTAGTGACATGATCCCATTGTTGTAGAAATTTTGGGACTTCTGATCAAAAAAACGTGACAAGTAGTTTTGGCAGTCCTCTCTTGATGTTAACCTGACACTGCCTAAAGAATTCCGAAGAGATCGAAACAGGTGGAAATCTGAAGGTGCAAGGTCAGGGCTGTATGGCGGATGCATTAACACCTCCCAGCCAAACCCTCTTAATTTTTGCTAAGTGGCCAAAGATGTGTGTGGTCTAGCGTTATCGTGATGAAAGACCACACCCTTTCTATTGATCAATTCCGGCCGCTTTTCCTTTGACCACGACCTTTTTCGCACGTTCTTGTCGTACGTGATCCACTTTTCATCACCAGTTATCCAACTCTTTAAAAACGGTTCAGTTTCATTACGTCTCAATAAAGAATCGCAAATGAGTACACGGTTCATTAGGTTTCTTTCAGTGAGTTCGTGTGGCGCTCAAATATCGAGCCTTTTGTAAACCCAGCTTTTTTCAAATGGGTCAAAACTGTTTTGTGGTCAATCCCCAGTTCTTCAGCTACATCGTAACTACTGACATGCCGATCTTGCTCCACTTTTTCAAAAATTGCGTCAATTTTATCTGTAACAGGGCGACCAGAGCGAGGTGCATTTTTAACATCAAAATTCCCGGATTGAAAACGCTTAAACCAACTTTGTGCTACTCTTGCTGACACTGCATTAGGTCCATAAACGTCACAAATTTTTTCGGCTTGCGTTGCATTTTTCCCCTTTTTGTAATAAAACTTTAAAATTATCGAATTTCTTCATTAGATTCACTCATTTTGACAGAAAGAAAAACAAATGAAAAATAGCGGGAAACAAATTTTAACTATTTTTTTTCTTTTTTTTAAATGTAACTTTTTTAATGTTATCAAAATCAGCCAGATAAAAATAGCACAGCCAAAGATTTTTTATTAAAAGTATTTACATACTAATCGCGAAAAGACGTATTCCCTAATACATCCGTCAACGAAATGAAATTATTTTTGTGTGATAATTAAATTTTCAGTGCTCTCATAACCCAAGTTATCCAGGTAACCTACTAACCATTTATTACACTGTATAATGTATTTAACGATGCGTTTAACTTGTTGTATAAATGACCGCTTAGAAAACAGTAACTGCGGTGTGCTAGGTTTAATATATATATAATTTATTGGTGCAGACTTTAGCTTTATTCCGTTTTTGGGAGTGTAAATTTGGCTCGTAGGTCAAGAGCGAGTGTTTGTGTAACATGGTTTGCATAACAAAAAGTAGCCGAACGGTGATATTAATCTCAGCTCATTAAACTCAAATTGTATCGGTTACTAATGCAATAAATTGCTTTCGTAGTACCTATGCAGGCACAAATTGTGCCAATTAGGTGGCAGCTGTAATGTACCCGTGGGCACTTGGGGTCAAATGTGCGACCTCGACCCGAATACTGAGCTGCGAAGGTTACGTTCGCTGCAGTCAAAGGGTAGTTGCATACAAAAGAATACTTATAGCTTCAACTCAACGCCGATAAACAAGAACTGTGAAGTGGATCTACGAGTATGTTTTAGATAAAGAAAAGATTGTATATTCTATAGAATATCATTAATCAAGACAATAAGGAAAGTTTTAGTATTTTTACTTTGCATTTTTCCTGTAGTAGGTATGTACAAGTTAGTATTAGTTATGTTATTGACTACATTAGCTCTACAAAGGATAATATTAAAAATCTTATGGTGTTGGGGGTGTCCATGGGCGGCGGTAATCGCTTACCATCAGGCGATCTGTCTGCTCGTTTGTCCCTATCCAAAAAAAAAGACTTATTCAAGTATAGAGACAGTATGTATGTATGTCTTATGTATCTAAGTGAGACACATAAGACCATTTACAAAATTATCTTAGAACAACAGCATGTATTAAACAAAAGTCTACAACCACAAATTTGCCTATTTTTGCTGATTATTTATTTAATAGCATGGATCAGTCCAAATTGATTCAGTTGATACAAACTTCCGAAAAGCTTTCGACAAGGTGGACCATGATACAAAAATAGCATATTTTTTTATGGGATATGACGGCAAACGAGCAGACGGATCGCCTGATGGTAAGCGATTACCGCCGCCCATGGACACCCGCAACACCAAAAGAGTCACAAGTGCGTTGCCGACCTTTTAAAAGAGGATTGGGCCTCCGGTAACCTTACTCACTCAGCAAAACACAACGTAAGCGTTGTTTAACTCCGGATTTCTGTGAGGCCGTGTTATCACTTCGGTCGAGCCGGCCCATTCGTGCCGAAGCATGGCTCTCCCACGTAAAAATATAACGGTATACGCGATACGAAATTTGAAAAATTTGTAAAATGGTAATGGTTGAAACATTATTAAATGTTGGACTTTGCTTATTATCCAATATTGGCTAAAGTGTCTGTCAAATAAAATAGCGCAATACGAAATTACAAAAAGTTGTAAAATGGCAATTGTTCAAACATGATTTGGCTGCCATTTTTTTACGGCGATCACCGCGCGCCTCTGCGACGTATTAGCAAGAATTATAATAAACTATTTACAAAATTAGACATATTGGCATTGCCGGCTAATAAGTTTCGTAATTGTCTTAGAAAAACCATCAAGAGCTTTTAAAAAGGGTTATCTTTACTTCAGTCGAGCATTTTGCGAAGCTGCGAGCAATCATATTCCCTCTGACCGCCAACGCCCTACGCTCTCGCTCCAAGGAAGCGTCATCCTTCAGGTTTGCCGAAACTAGTTATATGACCTAGATACTTGAAACAGTCCACAACTTCCAGATCCACATCAGCCGCTAGCATCACCTCTAAAAATAAGTACTTTGCTTTTGTTAACATTGTATTTTGTTTTATTACATTACATTGTTATTTGTTGTATTACGGCACGGGCCCAGTTCCAGTCCTACCTAAGTTACACTGGACAATAAGTGGAAAATTGTCAGACCTCTGCACATTCTGTTCTACCCATATTTACTTATAGGCAACTTATGTTTATTTTGCCTTTAATTGTTTGTTCTCGCTCGTTTAGCTCAAAACTATATTTTTTTTGTATACCTACTGTGCATAAAGATGTGAGTTAGTTTATAAGTTAGTCTATAAAATCAAATATGTAACTGTTTGTTAGTCCCAAATAAATAAATAAATAGTCTACAACATAAATAATTCAAACTCTACATTAACATTTCTATTTACCTAGGTACCTGCTCAATTTCACCATTGGGCCATTCGCCATTTCGCCATTGGGAATAATCGTTATAATTTATACAAACCATACTTCTTCACTTTTAAGTTCCTGAGAGGATCTTCAATGTGCTCAGATTTCAAGTGCTACGCACCTGACCTTTACAAAGGGCATCACAAAAAGGACTGCTGTATGTCACCGAAGGGCGTCCTTCTTGTGCACTCATTCACCCACATTACACAGTGAATTCTTATATAATAGCCTTGTGGCTATATTTTATTATAGGCAAGTATTGACGTCAAAGTAATAGATTTTAAAGAGTTTTCACAATTTTTGTGAAACTTTATTTACTTTCTAAAACCATAAAGATTCACGGAAAAAGAATGTGTATCTACCTACCTACATAGGTACATGATTCTGAGTAGGCTCATAGCAAGCACTCTCGAAAGTGGTTATTATCTACAGTGTTTGCGTCACACATGTACGTCAAAGTTTCCAGTTTGAAATTACAAAATCCGGACATGCTAGTGTGATGTTCCGCTGATGCAGGTACCGTGTAGTGTCGAGTATTGTGAGTTTACAGTACACCGCTGAGACCACCCGCCACCCTACGTGCAAATAGCTATACTACTTTGTCGGAGAAGTTCTGACTGTACCTATTGAATAAAAAATCTCTCACACAGATTCTTATTAGGTATCTACATTATACCTTTCTCAATATTTCGATTTATCACTTGTGTTATGAATTAAAATTGTTTGACAAATGACCTCTTCACAAAATTAAAACTAATTCGCCTACATTAGATAGGTATAGAAATATGCAGGATACTTATGATAAAGATTTATTAAAATAAAACCACTTTACGGATTGTGTCGCGTCAACTCACATTAAGAAATCACCAAGCACCGCCGTTTCAGAATGTCGGCATTTTCTGAACACACGCTAGACAAGGCCCAGCATTATATTAAGTTTGAAAAACCATAAGTCTCAGAAATCAATATTATAGATTTATTACGAAATAAATATAAAGAGAATTTTCGAGATGTTTTCTTGTGTACATTTTGAAGGTACAGTACCCGCGACATAATAACGCGCGTCGGAAGTTAGCAGTTGCGCACAGGCACAGACAGACATAACAGCCGCACAGGTCAAATATCTTAATTATGTGTTTTTAATCAAAAGGATTTAGATGCTTTATCCCGACTTCTAGAGTATTAAAATGAAATATGCACCATATTTTAAATTAGACCTCCAGCAATACAACTGTACGAAAACCGCATCCAATTGGTACATGCACTAGTTCTTGCGTACTAATATACATTTAATATTTCTTCAATAACTACAATGTAAGTACAGATATCAGCCTGTTTCAATTTTATTATATGTATAGATGTCGTGACCAGATCGTAGAATTGATCACTTCATGATGTGGCTGACCATTTCATGAAATGGTTGTATTGCATGAAATGGAAAATACCCGCTACCCGCATCATGATTATGGTATGGCCAGATCAATCAACAATCAGCGTTTGACAATTGAACAGCTAAATGCGCGGCTACTTCAAGATAATATGGTCAAACATTAGTGATAATATTATCGTATAATAGTTACATTAACCACCGTTAGGAATACAACCATTTCATAAAATTTTCGGCCACGTCATGAAATGGTCAATTCTAAGATCTGGCCAGGACACAGATATATCAGAGAATGTGCAGGGGGGTAACTATTACCCGTCTCGTAATCAGAAGTGATATCAAATCATTACATCAGTTAGAGACAGTAGGTCCTGTTGGTTCAAACATTAAAACACACACTTAGAAGTCAGATTTCTTAGGTAAACATCTAGCCCGTCAATATTACAACACAGACAACCCCCAAAACGCTCGCGTGACTTCACTAGTACTATTTCCTACGGGAGAAGAAGCACTTTGTATGTTACGATTTTAAAGCAAGATTTTAACTTTAACGTTACCAGATCGTCCGTAATCAGTCTCTCGGCGACAGATATAATATAGATAACTTAGTATACATCAATATTTTAGTCAAATTAATATCATGGACTTGAGATTTTCTCTCAACTGAAACAATTTGTATGAACTAACATCTACAAACAATCAGTTTTTTTTTCTAACCAGATAAGTCATCTCCATAAAATCCGAGACCATGCTATATCAGTACCTGGATTGAAAAAAGTACCTGCATTACTTGGAGTGATCCTACAGTATCGAATACGATGTCAAAGTGTATTTATTGTACCGGAACTTGAAAAGATTAAGTAGGTACTTACAATAACTGTGAGTAACTATGCCTGTGTAGGCAATAGTGTGGACTCGTAGGCTATATTTATTTTAGCATTTCAGGTGCGTCAGCGTCGTTTGTTTTCAACTACTACATCCCCTCCTTTGAATAATGCAGATCTTAATTCAAGCCACTTGTTGCTCACGTTGTTCGGAAATAAACTATGTAAAATAACTTTACTTTCCACTTAACCACTACATCGAAATTTTATATATATATGTAGGTACCTACATTAAATAACTTCTTAAGAGTCCGGCGGACCGAATTTCTCTTACAAACGGAATACCGATATAAATCGTAATTTAAACACAATTTAATCAAATTCTGTTATTATTCGGATTCCGATACCGTTAATCTACTCTCCCATTTCGTCCAAAATATTTCACTGGAAATAAATGTAAGCGAATGCAATTTTTGATAACTTTACCAAGTTTGGAACGATTTTCCGGTCTTTTATTTCCAGTGAAGTAGTAGTACCTAGATTAACGCTAATTTCATAGAATATTGTCTGGATTACGATTTATTTCGGTATTACGTTTTTGTAGGCAATTCAAGCTCCGCCGGACCCTTAAATGAGCAATATAAGTAAGTGATATTATGTTAAAAAATATGTTGTATATTTACCCGTTTTGCCCAGACGTGGTACCCAATTTAGGCCCCCCATAAGGCCAAAACTGGTTTTTGGAAAGGTTTTCTATTTTGTGTTTTGTGGTAAGACGCAAAAGAAAACCGAAACCTGAACAGGATGATTCGTGAGACTATTGAAATGAAAAAACACCCACATTTCAATAGAGAAGATGGCTGGGTCTTACCGCCTGCTTGGAACCCCATTGTGGGGTTGCTATTTGATTGATGGGATAGTCCTACACCCATTATACGAGTACCTAGATTGTATTAAATCTAAATCCAAGCCTAAACCTGCAAGACCAAAGGACACTGAGCTCGTTCTGCGTGAATCGGATCACCAGTAATAAACAAAAATGTAAGGCAGCTGTTAGTAATTTTAACATTATGACACGTCCAACACCTCAGTCTACCCCTGACAATGGATGCTGTAAAAGATCCGAAAGTCGGGAATCAAATAATATCAATACAACGCAATGAAATCCGTAAAAAGTAGTTTTATTTCAATGTCTAATATTCGCGTAAGTGTCAGAAACCAGCATGAGATTTATTTGCGGTATGTCGAACTCGTACCGACTAAAAATTGTACTTGCCATTCGTTTCCATATAGTCGTGCCCAGGGAATTCGCGACCATTACAGGCTCTAGAATTTATGAGTGCACATAAATTAGTGTTTAAATGATAATAACTATATTTAAATTATCTATCTATCTATATATCTATCTACTTTTTATGTTCATGTAATTTATGTAAATAGTGTATATAAATAAGTTTCAATTTATTTTTAATTAATTAAGTAAGTCCTTCTGGCGCATTCGGGTAAAAATCTTCCTATATTTTTGATACCTATATCTTTTTTGTAGGGCCACTCACGAACAGAACGAAACTCAATATCTTATAAAATATCATGTCATGTAATGGTACTCAAATGGTCTACATAGTCCTCTTGTGCCCTAAACGGTGTTAAACAAAATAGTTGCACTCTTCTGTCTCTCTCGACCTACTTCTGAAGCAACTGTAACTGCTGTAAAGCCACTTCGCTAATAAGACTGAATAAATAAGAATTACTATCTTACCCAGATCTTACCTAGACCCAGCAGGACTGAAAGACACCTTAATGTACCTGAGTAGTAAATTCCTCCTCCTTCCTTCCTGTTGCAAATTGCATTCTAGTACAGAATAAATAATAAGGGGTAGGTTGAAGGGGAGACTATATTGATCTCCGCTCGTCGCGCCGCGCTATGACCGAACGTGACCCCGCGACCGCCCTTGTATACCTGCTCCGTGGCATTCAATATTGATTGTGACTTCATATTTTTATATTTTACTAGCTGTTGCCCACAGATTCACTCGCGTCCCCAAGTTTTGTTTTTGTGAAATCATTCAAACCGTTCTGAATACTAAATGTATGACGAAATCAATTTTCTTCAAAATATTTTTTACGTTACGAATCCAAAAAATCAAAAATCATAAAAATTCGTCGCGTCGATCTTGAGATAGAAGTGGTGTAAGTATCGCGACTTTGTTTTATACTAGAGTGTACCAGAAAAGCGCGCTGAAAATTTAATTACGATTATGGAGAATATTAGTACCAAAATTAATTTCTCATTGAGCCAAAAGGAGATCATTGCCATCCATCGTGTACCACATCAAACACCAAATAGCAAACCAAAAAATATAATTCTAAAACTTAGCTCCCGTATCCTGAGGGACAATGTTTTAAGTGCATTCCGATTAGCCAAGGGTTTAAAGACCGATCAAATAAGATTTTCGGGGGACCCGCAACCTATATACTTGAATGAACACCTTACACTATGGAATAAACAGTTGTTTCGAGCAAACAGGGAAACCGCCAGGGAAAATAATTTTAAGTATGTGAGGGTTAAGCACGCTACCATCCTCGTGCGTGAGAAGGATGCAATGGCAGCAATGGCCATACGCATCACAGATTATTAAAAAATTAAGCCTAGTGCGTCTTTATTACTTGGGTGAGCCATGCTTCAGCACGAATGGGCCGGCTCGACCGGAGTGATACCACGGCCTCACAGAAAACCGGCCTTAAACAACGCTTACGTTGTGTTTCGCAGAGTGAGTGAGGTTACCGGAGGCCCAATCCTCTTTTATAAGATCGGCAACGCACTTGTGACTCCTGTGGTATTGTGGGTGTCCATAGGCGGCAGTAATCGCTTACCATCAGGTGGTCCGTCGGCTCGTTTGCCCTGCTATCCCATAAAAAAAGTGCCATCGTTTCTACAAAACGCAACTAATTATCTAAGTAAATCTATTGGAATATTGTTGATAAATATACTAATTATGCTACTAATTGAAAGTACATAAATGTCTCAGATCTACCCTATTTTCCATTTTTTTAAATTTGGATTGTATATTTTAGTTTTTTATGCTAAATTTATTGGTGTTAGTTAAATCATAAGAGTTTTTTTGTTGTATTCAGGTATATTTATACGATAATGATTGTTTTTTGTTTAAATAATGCGCGGTCAGCTATGTTGTCTATAAAATACAGTCTGGGCTTATATATATATGTTACATTTCAAATAAACAACGTCCATCTACGAAATTAAATACTGTTATGTGTTATAAGGTTTATAATGGATAAACTGGTAATTTATTATCACAATTGTCGGGGCTAGCTAAACTACTTTTTACGGATTTTATCGCGTTGTATTGATATTATTTGATTCCCGACGTTTCGGATCCTTTACAGCATCCATGGTCACGGGTAGACTAAGTTGTTGGACGTCATAATGTTACAATTACTAACAGCTACCTTACATTTTTGTTAATTATTGGCGATCCGATTCACGCAGAACGAGCTCACCGTATCCTTCGGTCTTCCAGTTTTGGGCTTGGATTTTGATTTTATGGAATCTATAATGGGGTTCCAAGCAGGTGGTAAGACCCAGCCATCTTCTCTATTGAAATTTGGATGTTTTTTAATTTCAATAGCCTCACGGATCATCCTGGGAAGGAATCGGTTTTCTTTTGCGAGGACTTGTGGTTTATCAAATCTGATGTAGTGCTGGGCCTTGTCTAGAGTATGTTCACAAACTGCTGACTTCTTGAAACGGCGGTATTTGACATCAGCGATGTGTTCTTTTACGCGGATTCCTATGCTTCTTTTAGACCGCAATCACAATCTAGCTTGTATACACGTGCATCTTGCAGAGGTATGTGGCACTTGACAGGTGGTAGGAACTGACTAATCTTCTTCAGCGGCTTGAAATATGTTTTGATTGAAGCTCGCTTCAAGATATAGCCTTATATAGACAAGATATAATCTTGTCTGTGACTCCTCTGACAACTAAATAAGAATAATTTTTACTTATTTGGAGATAACAATGTTCCTCACATCAGTTGGATGCCAAATTAGCAGCAACACAACGGCTCTATATTGTTATGGAGAATTCCCCTATGAGAGAACACATGAGTAATTTTATCTCACTCCTAAATGCCTGGCAATTTATATAAAAATCATAACGGCCGTATTTTAGATTTATTAATCAGCAACACGGAATGTATGACATACACCCCGTCATCTGTATTGGTACCCATTGATGACCATCATCCTCCTTTTCGTATTACTATCAAGTATAAATATCCATCCAAAGCATTCTTACAAGCGAAAGTCGCAAAATATAATCACTCTAGAGCTGATTACAATAAAATAAACCAAGAGCTATCGAATATTGATTGGACGGTTACTTTCAATTGTTTGCGATTGCGTCAATGCTGCATTAATACTTTTTTTTTATAATTTTTGGTATGATAAAAAACCATACTCCGATCTCCTATCTAAAATCATCAAAGTTTTCGGTATGGTTTTCTAAATCGCTTATCCATATTTTTAATAACAAACAAATGCCTGGATTATGTGGAAAAAGTATAACAATCTCTCAGACTATGAACAATTTTCATTTAATAGACGTAGATTCCTAATTGAATGTAAAAATAATTATTCCGAATATATAAATAGGGTTGAGGACAATATAATAAATGTCCAATCGCAAAAAAATCATCAGGTATTCCCGGCCAGCATGTTTTATAAAAATCTACATTCTAATAACGCTGACGAAGTATGTAACATGTTTTCACAGTATTTTCATTCGGTCTACGAAATCTCTACATTTGATAACAGTAAATGGAAGCCACCGAAGCCAGCCAATACGTATGCAAATTTTTTTTTTTTTTCATTTAGCACTAAACAAGGTTTAAATGCTTTGAAATCCCTGGATACAACTAAGGACCCTGGGCCAGATAAGCTGCCAGCATATTTCATTAAAAGTACGGCTAACACTATAAGTATACCATTACATATCGTTTCTAACAAATGTAATAAGGAAGGCATTTTTCCAGAAGTATGAAAAAGAGCAATCATTACACCAGTACATAAATCAGCCTCAAAACATAATGTGGAAAATTACCTGCCTATTTCTATTCTTTCTACCTTGTTGAAGGTGTTCGAGAGACTTGTACACGGTGCTATCTATCCCACAATCCATAATATTATTTTGACCCAACAACATGGATTTGTTCAAAGAAGGTCTACCCTCACAAATGTGTTTACATTCACCAATTATTTGTTTAATAATACGGATCAACAGATTCAAGTGGATGCTGTGTACACAGATTTTCGAAAGGCTTTCGACAAGGTGGATCATGAACTGCTTCTCAATAAACTTGCATATTCGTGGTGATCTACTGCGATGATTTGCATCCTATGTAACCAAGCGGTCACAACGGGTTGAGGTCAAAGGTTATCAATCTAATTCTGTAATGGTCTCCTCTGGTGTGCCCCAGGGCTCAATTTTAGGCCCTCTCCTTTTTATAATTTTTATTAATGATATTGTATGATGCTTCACACACTTAAAATTTGTAAAGTAAAAATTAGAAAAATTCATAATCATAATCTGCTACAGGAGGATTTAGATCGATTCTCAGATTACTGCGTCAATAACAAAATCCACTTAAGTGTCTCTAAGTGTGTTGCAATCACGTTTACAAAAAACAAAAATGTTATAAGTAACACTTAAAAAATTAACGAATTCTATTCTTTGTAAAGTTTCCTTGGTAAAGGATTTTGGGGTACTATTTGATAGCAAGCTTCACCTTGATCAACACATTGACAAAAGTAATTACAAATGCATACCGTAGATATGTATGATGTTGTAATGAGGAGCACCACGGACTTTAAGCGTACCAACACTTATATCCACTTGTACAAAGCCCTAATAAGATCTCAACTTGAATATGCAGTATTAATATGGAATCCTCTTTACCAGTAGTACGTAGACCGTTTGGAAAATGTACAGTGTAGGTTTCATAAAGCAATGCATTATCGCTGCCGCCATAAGTTTGTTTCTAATGATCAAAACAGTGAAATTAATATATTAAACCTAAAGTCCAGACGTATATTTCTTGAAACTATGTTTCTTTTCGACTTATGCAATAACAGTTATGATTGCACTGAATTATTGAATAGATTAAGTTTTATTGTTCCAAGAACTGTTATCAGGCGCGAGTTGCACGCACGCCCGCTTTTTGGTGTCTCATCCTGCCATACTAACGCTGGAGTTCGAGCACTTCTGCGTCGTCTAGCTAAGAATTATAACGATATCTTTACAGACCTGGATATGTTTACATTGTCGACTAGTAAGTTTAGACATTGTTTGCTTGAAAAATTAGCTACACGTTCTATACCGCTTCAAAACGCATCCTAGATTTTTGACAAAAATGTCGGTATTTATTAAATGCATTTAATTATTTTAACTGTATAGGTTACACTCGGCTTAAATTTAGTTCTTAATTATCTTAAATCCTCAGAAAATATGTGGATAACGTTGTGAGCTACACATAAGTAGATATTTTTATTTTTGTATCACTTTATAATTATGTAAGAAATGTGTGTAACTATTTGTTTTCCCAAATACAACGCGATAAAATCCGTAAAAAGTAGTTTTATTTCAATGTCTAATATTCGCGTAAGTTTCAGAAACCAGTATTTATATACCTTCTAGGAAATGTAGTCCGTGGTTTCATATGCATCCCAAAGGTTACCTCGAAGATCTAAATCTCAAAGGCATAGCGTGGACTAATACAGACGAAGGCGAATACGCATTAGCGAGGCCTCTTTTCTTTCATTCCAATACTGTCAAACAAACATGCGACGTTCGTTTTCGAGCGTAAATGTGATCAAATTATTTAGTCCTCTGTGGTAAAGTCTGGGGCCATCGCATTTAAAGGGGTTTCACGAGGCCCCTTTAAGTACAAGCTGTGGATGAGGGCCACACCCACGTCTAGCTACGCCACTGCATTTATAAACATATCCATTTTAATTAGTTTTAATGAATGATATCTATTACAAAAAATATAACTTAGCCCGTAGCACATAATAATGATTGAAATATCATTAAATAAATAAGTACGAACGTTTGTTCGTACTTATTATACTAGTCAGTAATCGCTAGCTAGTGAACAGACAAATTTTACTATAAAGGCGTATTATTTAGGCGTAGATAAAATTCGTTCCTAACAATGTATCTTAATCATAGGCACCGCGCGCCACCGTGTGCGGCAAAACTGAACGTGACTGTCTGACTGAACGGGAGTCATAATTGGAAGCTTGTAGGAGGCAGTCGTTGTTATAATAACATCGTAGGTACTATAGTCATAGAGACTAGTATCGAAGTTCCTTTTTAGGTAGCATTTTTAAAAATACTGTTTATTATTTTGTTGAATGCAAAATACCTAACTGAAAAGGAACATTGAGGACTTGAGGTGAATATTTCTATTCTGGCAATATTAGGGCGAAAATGTCAAATCGACACGGAACTGCGAACAAAGTTTTATAGATCGCTGATTTTTGTATTTTGTGCCGAGTTATTGAACAAAAAAATTCATTGTGTCATTCATTACTTGATTTCAAACTAGAAAAACTATACATTTAATACCAAGATCATGGAGCACGATATTAACAAACCTTATAAAATATGTGATGTGAATCGAGACAAAAAGAAAGGAATAGTGGCCTCATCACTTGAAGATCTGCTCGCAAAAGTGCCAGAAAAATTAGGACTACCCTCGGAAAATTTAACAGTTGTTCTAGAATCCGATGGCACTGAAGTGGATGACGAGGAGTATTTCTCTACTTTGGACCCTGATACTTCTCTTATGATTTTACACGGTCTCGAGAAATGGGCTCCGAATATGCCGAAGTGTCAAGTCTCTTTGGATCAGACGGATGATATCGCCCTAGGTGATAAAGGACAAGTAGCGAATTTGGTAGGTCGCTTACAACACAATTTATGCCACATCTCACTTCTTGGGGGTCAAGATTTGGAACTGTTGTCAGATATGGATCCAGACAGTCTAGCAGACATTGTGACTGATAGAGATAATAGAATAATTTTGGAGCACATTAAAGAAGCATCTGGCAGGTAATATTAAATTATATTATTTATTCTTATGGCTGTTATGCCAAATTGTTAATTTTACAATACATTTGTATTGTATCTAATTTTACTTATAGCTTCTACCTAAGTATTAATTTGTCCATTGTCTGCCTCCCCTAAGGCAATTCTTTGGCTCGACTTTCTTCAACCTGATTATTGTGTGCTTTTGTTAAAACTTAAGTGTTCACAATGTTTGAATTCCTTAAAATAGTATAGTTTCACAACTTGTCTCGTAATTCAAACCAAAAAATTTAAAAAAAATACCTACATATCTACTGTATCTGTTTTCTTCATAGAATATTGCTGGAAAAACGTCAAGCTCAAGATGCCATGGAATTGTTAAAGCTATACCATCAGAGTGTAGCCAATGGTACTGAAGATATGTCACCACCCAAGCAAGAGAGAGTTTAGAACAGTGTGTAAATTGCAATGGTAACCCACCCACCATTATTTATTTATCATGGCTTGATTGAGGTGTAAATATAACCATGAGAAATATTTTTAAATTTTAATTTCTTTATACTATCAGAAAAAAATACTTGATTGAGTTTAATAAAATGATATATTATTAAATGCCTGTTTAAGTGCTATTATTTACCTGAATCAAGTTATGAGGAAAAATAACAATGTAACCCTTACTTTATTTTTAAGGGATGGTTCACCTCAAAAGTTTACAAAAATAATTGCATATTTATCTACATGCTTGTAAACAAGTTTGATCTCCAAAAATACTATAAAAAGTAAAATAATTTATACTTATATCATATAGCATAATAGTGATTGATTATTCATGATATATACTAACCTACCAAATATTGAGGCCTTTTTATATTCATCATATAGGTACTTACTTAGTTAATTAAGTTTTTCAATTTTATTTTGTAAGGAGAAAATGTATGAAATACTAGTTCAACCAAGAGTAGGATTAGCATTACTGAATATACTTAATAATATGTTTATTTTATGTAGTGTCAACATACAGTATAAGAAATATGTAATGTATATATGGCAATGTCCTCCACTATATTAAATATAATAATAAATAACGTATAAGCAGGTACATGGTAGACATTAGTAATAATACAACACTAATCTTATGAATATGAGCTGAAATCGAAAGATAATTATGATAACAGTCTTGAGATGCATTATGAGTAACTAACTGTATTTAGATGTTTTTGTCTATAGGTCTTAAAAGTAATGTAGTAAGATATGTAACAGTCAACTAATAGAATGATTATAACTATTACTATTGTTTTCCATTAGTTATTAGTTTGACTAATGAAAAACAATGTATCTACTAATAATATTGCCATTATAATCATAGCAGTCTTTAGTAGTTAATTTTAAGAGAAATCCGTTTTAAATAATTTAATTACAAAATTGACAATAGGTATGCTAGTGCTAAGCAATTATGGTCTTTATTAAAGTTAACTGTTTTATGTTTTGTAAACTTTTGAGAGACAAATTGCCACAAGGTTGATAATCAACATCAATTTAAAAGACTGATAGTTGGTAAATTTGTTTTATATATTTTTACCCCTAGTATAAGATTTATTCATTTAATTCCAAATTTGCTCAAACATTTTACAAGATACTAACTAAGTTTCCTATGTTCAAACCAACCATACATACTAAAAACTTGCTTATTTGTTCCACAACAATGTGTGATGTTGTCATGGAGTGATAAAACTAACATTACCTACTGAACTATATGGAATTGTAATGTTTTAAATTCAAAGCATGGAAAGTCTAAAATCCTAAAATCTTCTGTGTAGCCCGTGAATAGTGGTAGTGGTGTACTTATGGTAATTGATAAAATTATATATTGTTCCAAATTTTTAATAATTCAGTCCTAATAATTGTCATGCAGCCTTTACATTTTTTAAATGATTAATGAGATACATGCTTAAGTTAGCGTTCTGACTTGTTGTGATAGGTGTTATAATATATGTAGTATTATTATTTAATAAAATACCTAGTGCACACATTAATCAGAATAGCTGACAAGAATAAAATAAGGTATTTAAACCCATATAAAATTGCACATTCTAATCTGTATAAAATATATAGCCATATTGCAAATTGATCTGACTTTAATATTTAACTTAGTAATTTGAATGAACCTAGTTTATTTGCGAATGTTTTATGTTGTAGCCGAACATTTCACTATTATCTTGAAATAATTGTCTTGATTGACAAATTGCCTATTTAATTTAACTCAATTCTCCCTTATATTACCTACTATAGTTTACTATATAGGTACTAGAAGAAAACTTGAACTGCACTATCCAACATGTAAGCCAACATGTACCTATTGTAAGTGTTAGTGTGTAATAAATGTGCAAAATGCTATGTATTCGTAATTCTACAGTTACCTACATTATTTTATAGTTAAAATAATATTTATGTATTAACACCAAATATGTCTTAATTTGATATACAAGTTTTATGTATTATATTATAGTACATATAGCTTTTATTTTTTACATATTTATAAATATGTTTTTTTTGTATTTTACGTGCTTACATAGATTTTATATATCTACATTTATGTATGCTGTCTTAAAGTTTTTTTGAATAGGTACATTATTTTTGCATAAATAGGTACCTACTAGAGATAAGTAAATCTACTAGCTGATTTCATATTGAGAACTGGTTAGTCATATGTGTCCGTCAGACTGGCCCAGCGCGGCCCACGGCGAATTTGATAACGAGATATGTATCAATTGAATTTACCTAGTCCTTATTACAAGCCTATTTACCACCTTCATTTTCAATGTACCTCTTTTATAAAAAAGTTAGAAGCACTTATAGCTCGTGACTCATGGTCACTTAACTAGTACTTTCTTAGATTGAAATTATCTAGTCTAACTAGCGGCCCGGTACGTGCTTCGCTACGTATAAAGCGAAATACAGCGGACAGCGGACAAAACCATTCCCAGATCCCCACTTTCATCAAAATCGGTCCAGTCGTTTGATCTAAACCATTCCCAGATCCCCTTGAACACACACAAAAAATTTCATCAAAATCGGTCCAGTCGTTTGAGAGAAGTTCAGTGACATACACACTCACAGAAGAATTATATATATAAAGATATGAGACTAACGGGTATAAAACTCGTACTGTGCCAAGGTACTTCCGTATCTTAGTCTGATCAACACCGCACTGCACAGATTAATGTAATATAACGAAGATATTAATACTTGTAGGGGCCGGGCTGAAATAATTTCAGGTGCATATATTCATGTTTGGAATAACAAGTACATTAGATTCATTTATATTTCGTTATCAATTTCGCCGGGGCCGGGACAGCCTGGCAAACAGTCACATATACTTGGATTTGGTTTGAGTATTTACTGTTGTGTTTTCATAAAGATAGTCAGTCATTGAGATAATATCAGCTTGTAGCAATCAGGGTTAGATCTAACTGCATACTATTAGTTATTTTGTGGAATTGGTAGATTTCAACAATGATACCTAATAGAGGAATTGGTATTCAGTTTATAATTAACACTGCACAAATAAAACTTAATAAAATTTTATGACGTTATATTTATTTACCTTAAAAATTTAAATTTTAGAATTAGGTACATACACAAGTCTCAAGTAAATTATGTCTGTAATGTTTTACTGAAAACAAAATAATTGATATCATTACTTTAATACAGCATTTAATATTACACTGAAGATAAAAATAATTATTATTTAAAGAGTTACTATACATCCAATATCCTTTGATTGACGACACGAATTCTTTTTAAAAACATGATTCCCATGATTTTACAAAACGGTGCAGGAACTTTTTTCGCGGAAAGGATTGACTTTTTGGCTGGAAAAGCCAACAAGAAGGCAATCCTCTTGTTCGTGTTCATTGATGTATTTAACAATATCAGATACTACCACAGATACAGGAATACGCTTTATAGCTGCTTCTCGTCTCAATTGTTCTGTTACAGCCCGCTGCTGCTGCAATGTTGATACCATCATGTCCATAACGGCAGTGTCTGATAGGCCTATGTTGAACGCAAAATTAAAACTTTGGAATGCAAAACAGGGCGTAGCCTCCACGAATGGTTTGGTCTGAAAATAGACGAGACGAATCAATATTACAGAACACGCCACCACAGTGAACTTAATTTTGTGAAAGATGATTACAATTTTGAGTGAAGTAGGTATAATTGCGAGAAAAGTAGAAAATTCGTATATTGTACAAATCTATCACGCAGTAGGTAATAGCACACAGCAATGAAACAGATGAAATGACAGTTTAAAGCAGTGTTGCCAAATGTTTTGAACGAGGAACGAACGATCCTAGGATGGGTAAATAAAAAGTGTTCCCAAGAAAGTTCTAGAAATAAAAATAATACGTTTAAAAAAAACTTTTCTTAACTTTAATACTACAGTTATCGGGTAAAAAGAGACCACCTTATTTTATTGGTAGAGGCGGCACGGCACTGGCCGTACCACCAGGAAAGCCATATTATCACTCAACAAATCCGCTTATGGTCTATCGCCGATTGCAAATACACCAAGAAAAAAAAATATTAATGTAATAAAGGAATCTTCTTATCAGCCTATTGCCGTCCACTGCTAAACGTAGGCCTCCCCCAAAGAGCGCCAACCATCCCTGTTGGACAGCACGCATCCATTCGCTGCCAGCCACCTTCTTCAAATCGTCGGTGCATCGCGTCGCAGGGCGTACCACACTACGCCTGCTCAAACGCAGTCTCCACTCTAACACTTGTCTGTCCGTCTGCAGACATGGCCAGCCCACTTCCACTTCAGCGTGCTTATTCTTCGCGGGATGTTGGTGACTTTAGTTCTTTTGCGAATTATTTCGTTGCGAATTATATCCACCGAAGAAACTCCAAGCATTGCTCTCTCCATTGCACGCTGAGCAACCTTGTCATCGTTGCGGCCTTATACAGACATCTCAGTACCTCGACGTATCAGCAGTCGACAAGGCATCTCTGCATGGACTCCAGCACAGCCCAGTCCTCAACAGTATCGAAGGCTTTCTCGTAGTCCACATACGCTAGGCAGAGAGGCTAATTATATTCCTCGGATTATAATAAAGAATTAAAATTACAAAATTAAGAGTCTTTATCTTTTTAATAGAGTTTTACTATTCATATTACAGTGGACCCCCGGTAATCCGACAAACGTTTTGCAGGGCAGTGTCGGACTATCGAATTTGTCGGATTATAGAGTACTGCCTAAGACCCTATAGTTTTTTTTAATGGGATACGAGGGCAAACGAGCAGACGGATCGCCTGATGGTAAGCGATCACCGCCGCCCATGGATACCCGTAACACCAGAGGAGTCACGAGTGCGTTGCCGACCTTTTAAAAGGGGATTGGGCCTTCGGTAATCTCATTCACTCGGCGAAACACAACGTAAGCGTTGTTTAACGCCGGTTTTCTGTGAGGCCGTGGTGGAATAAAAGAGAACCGACTCAAATAGGGATGGGGGAATATACCTTGATACACGCGATAGCTGTCACGATCACGAAGATCACGTGGTTGAAGTTCCAAATTTATTTGACAGTGAAAATGAAAATTGCAAGATAATGTCATACTTAGTGACAAAAAGTGATGTTCATTGTGTCATCTATTATGTAACTGTGGGAAATCGATCATGAAAATATAATGGATCGAATAATTTTAGTTTGTTAGTACGATTCCTGACTCTTTATAAAACAAAACCTACAATAGTAGGTATACATTGTATGTTAGAATATTCCTTTTATTTTATTTTATGTTTTAAGTCAAGATTAAACCAATTTTATTTAAAATATGATTTATACGATGATCGATTTATTTTCAATATCATTTATGATAAAATCGTTTCTTTCCAACAAAACCCCAATCCAAGAAAAGTCACTCTGCCTCCTGTCGCGCGTATCAAGTTATGTTCAAACCAAGAACCATAAACACCTACTTCTGGACTTTGCACGTAGAACATTCAACCGAAGACGAAAAATATGACCTCTAGTCGTTATTGCATCACTTCTTCTGGATGACAATGATTTTTACATACGATACACAGCTACTTAAAAAACTAAAATAAATTTCTAGTCTATTCTGAGCATGTGAGGTCAGCTTGGTTATAATTTATTCCAATGTAATCTGTGGGTTTTATTCCGCGTTGCCAGATGTACGATTTAAGTTGTATTCCTACGATTTTTTACAAGTTTCATGCATGTACGACCGAAAGATGAAAATCGTACGTAATTCATAGACTTTAATATTTCCTAAAAACCGGATGCCAAACGAATTTTGGGCAAAGTACTTTTGATGACTTTAATTATAAGTACCAATTGCAAAATTCACAAGTGCGTTGCCCGCCTTTTAAAAGGGTATTGGGCCTCCGGTAACCTCACTCACTCGGCGAAACACAACGTAAGCGTTGTTTGACGCCGGTTTTCTGTGAGGCCGTGGTATCACTCCGGTGGAGCCGGGCCATTCGTGCCGAAGCATGGCTCTTCCACGTAAATTACATTACATTTTAAAGTGTTAATATTAAAAAAAGGTTTTTTTAAAACGTAGGTACTAAACATAAAAATATTTATCTATTATTATATCTTTTTATTTACCTACGCATCGTACGATCCCGTTCCAAACATGGTAACACTGGTTTTATTTTTTAATTTTACTTTTCCGAGGTTTGCTGTATGCTGTGTGTGAGTGCGTCTCTCTCTACTAATCTCTATCTCTAGGCCGACTGCCTTATGCGAAAAAGGAAGGTAATTCTAGCTAATTTAAGTCATAATACAGCATTACTTTAGTTGTTACTTTGATTTAATATTTCAAAAATAAATGTCTTGATAATATTCTCAGCGCACTTGGTGAAAATTAATGAAAAAAATGGAAGGTGATGGAGCAGGCACTACAAATCCAAAATCATTTTCAGGAATACCAGAAGCCGTGTTTGTTGTGAGTGTTAAGAATAAAATTTAATAATATATAGATTTGTTTTGGATATGTTTGTTAAAAAATATTATAACCCCAAAATTTAATAAAACTAAACGTAACCCTCCTGGCACAGTCGGGTAAATTGGAACCTACTTAGTAGCAGATTGATATCCTAGACTTTATTTTATAGAATAAATATGACTTACCAGCTGTTGTCTGTTACTTTTTTGAGACAGAAGATAGCTAATATTTTCCAAGCTGCAGTCTATCATATAGTACCAATATACAGGATTAAACAAATTTATCAAAACTGAGTCAGCAGTCTCAAGTGTGAAAATGTATCAGACAGACGCATTATGATTTAATTTTGATTGATGAAACTCCAATTGCACAAAATTTTTATCTACAATTCATAAAAGTGTTTTGTATCTGTAATTTATGAATCTTGATTTGAACAGGACAATGTAGATGAATTTATGAATAAACCTGAAAACACTGGTGGAGTAGACAAAGTTCTGAGAAGTCTTGATGAACAACATGCCAAGTATAAACATATGGAACTGTCACTAGCAACAAAACGTAGGCGACTGCGACAACAAATACCTGACCTGGCACGATCCTTAGAAATGATTGAGAAGTTGAAAACCCAAAAGGAAGAAATGGATACAGAATTCCTTCTCAGTGATCAAGTATTTGTAAAGGTAATCTTAATAGAATTTAATATATTGTTAATCTAAATAATAGAAAAAACTATTGTGACAACAGTACTTACTTCAAACAACAAATCTCATATGGAGATAAAAGGATTGGGTAATTTCCCTAAATATTCCTGACTAAGCAATCTTGCTAGTAATGTATGATACATGGTGGAATTTGGCAGAATGTGTACAGGTTTATCTATGTAAGTTTTCCAAAAAATTTTAAATATCATTTTACATAACTACCTACACAACAAAAAAAACATTGAAATTGGCGAAGCTGTTTTCAAGTCTCATAAACTTATGATGAATTTCAAGATCCTAGAGTCCTATTATTGTCATTGGATATTTGTGGCCATTTCTGAATAGTGATAATACAAACAATGATTTATAATCATCAAATTTTATAAATATTGATTTCTTTTCCAGGCAAACATACCACCCACAGAAATAGTGTATCTGTGGCTTGGTGCAAATGTTATGTTAGAATATACGTTAGAAGATGCTGAGAATCTTCTTTCATCAAATATGACTACAGCTAAGAAGAATTTGGCCTGCGTAGAGCATGATTTAGATTTCTTAAGGTAATATATTGTTAGTAAATTTTCCAAGGAATTGAAACAAGTCTAAGTGGCGGTACCCTAAAGGCTGGGGCGTCGGACTTGCGATCATGTGGTTGCCGGTTCCAAACCCACCCATCGCACTACCAATGTAAACCCACCCATCGCACTACCAATGTAAACCCACTCATAACAAAAGCATTTAGCTTAGCACGAGGGGTTAACAAGAATACTAGTAACGTGCGACCCACATTGCTAGTAAGCTTTATAAAAGAAAAAAAAATGTATAAATCTGCTCTGGTCTTGGGAGTCATAATATTCCTAATAATCTATATACTTAAAATAAGTCTGTAGAAAAGTTGTGTCTGTAATTGCAAGATAATTGGGAAAAGATAGGTGGAGAAGGCTAATTAAATATTATAAATATGAAGGCGATACTGAAGCAGAATTATTGGTTTTTGGAAAAAATTACTGTCTGTCCGATCTACTTGACGGATTTCTATGAAATTTGATGTATACATAGATTATGAGCCTGTTCAACATTTAGAGTACTTTTTATCCAACTACTTCAGTTTCTTCTAGGCTAGCGCGCTCTATCGTAGATCGCAGTGTCGCTTAACATCAGGCGATCTGGCAATCAAGCGTAAGCTTATCATGAATAAAAATTAAAAAAAAAACTGCAAAAGAGAGGGATACTGTTTTGTTTTTTCCATACTTTTCTTAGAACACCCTTAATCAACCAGGGAAATTGGAAAGAAATATTTTAGCAGTATTGACAGTATCATGAGGCAACTTTTGAGCTTAAATTTATTTAAATCTGTTCACTTTATCTAAATTTATTGCAATATGTAACTACCCATTGAAAAGGAACATTAAAAGTAACCATTAAAGTTTATTTCACATTTAAATATGTACTAGACTTGCAGATGTTAAAAATATAACAAAATAAAGCATATTAAAAAAATATATACATACTTACGGATACTGAATAAGATAAAGTAAATGGATAACATACTGTTACGAGGTGGGGTTCAGAATAAATTTAAGTAGCACCAATCTAACCAAAACAACAAATATTTTAATAACCAAAACCCACAGGAGCAGCCCCTACCTGGGGTTCTACTTAGCTTCACCGTGGTGCAATAATCCACGGTTACTAAGCCCCCCGCCACGACAAGGCGAGAACCCCTTGAGGGGGGGGGGGGGTACACTGACCAGACGCGGTCTCTACTCAAGAACTTGTTTGCTCCAGCGTTTATTGATTCTTCGATACATGTATCTGAGGAGGAATTAGCTAAGATTAGGAATTAAGATAGGAAAGCAAGCTGAACTGGCAATGGGCCGGTTCAGCTTGCTAATTCCTAATTGGGCTATGTCGGTAACATTCATTCTCTGACGGATAACTTCATTCTCCATAGCTCGCTGTGCGACTTTAAAATTGTTGACCAGTCTCACGCTTCTTTTGCAGCCTATTAAAAAATATATAAATAACAGTTTAGGACACTAAATAGTGGTAGGACCTCTTGGGGTCTCACTGGTGCTCCGTGGTGTGTGTTTTGACTTTTGCACGTAAGAGCCAGTGGCTGCAGGTCTGGCAGTTTGCAGTCCGTAGGGGGCTCTTATGGGTCGGCAACGCATCAGCAACTCCTCTGGTGTTGCAGGTGTCCATAGGCGACGACAACTACTTACCACCAGGTAGCTCGTCAGCTCGTTTGCCAACGTAATCTATAAAAAGAAAAATAAGTGCTAAAATAGTAAACATAAACTATTAACAGTTTGTCATTCAACACATTATGTGATCAGCATGATAAAGGTTGGTTATTTCTTAATTACAGAGATCAGTGGACGACAACTGAAGTTAACATGGCACGAGTTTATAACTGGGATGTGAAGAGGCGTCAGGCTGCTAAAGCTTCTAGTTAATTCCTATGTAGGATCATTTTTACCCAAAGCATTATGCATTCACTAATTCTCATTTGCTTAAACTATTACTATTAGTTAGTGTCAGGTAATTTTCTCTATGTGAAGAGAAAATATATTATAATTATTTCAAAGTTTTGGTATTAACTTATATAAATTATTTTAGTTTTTGTACAAAACGGTTTTAAACAGCCAAAATTTCTGTATAATCCATGTTGTACCATACATATTGTGCTTATGTACTTCAATTTATTGCTTTTATGTGTTACATTAATATTTGTTGATGAGGATCTATTGGGTTAAAAGCTCACATCTCATCCCTTACCATACATGTATATATTCTAAAAAATGTATTAAAATAACTGCTTTCTAACTTTTTATTCGTTTAAAATAACTTTGTTGCAACTACGAATACTATATCAGTTAGTCTTAAAAACATCCTTGAATCGTGAATATGTCCGCCGAAAACTTAACACGGACTTTTTTGTGTTTGAGTCAACTACGCAACTACTCAAAGCACACGATGTGCGATCATTTGTTGCTCGGAAAAGTTGAAAATTTTGTGAAACGCACGCTATGGAAGCAAATATTCTCAGATTACATTGTGTTTATTTTTTTTTGTTTGTGTTATTATTTACATGAATTTTAGGGGTACGCACACCGGGCCCAATGGCAGAGGACTTAGCGGTCAGAGCGTCTGGTGTATCTAACCAGAAGACGCAGGTTCGAATCCTGCCCGCGATTGAATTTTTCCTTCATAAAAACTTCATAAAATAACTTTATAATCTTAGCATGGAAAATGCAATAAAATCACAAAAATACGTGTCTAGTATTTTTATTTAAAGAATGTATGTACAAAATTTCAAAACTGTATCATGAAAAGTCACTTAAGTTATCAGGCTTATTACGTTACCTGGTTATCCGTACAAATTACAAATTTAGGCACATCTATAACCTCTCCAGATGTGATAGCTTGCAGAATCACAGCAAACCTGCGGATCAGGTCTTCATCTAGTCCAGTGATTGCTGCAGTTTTATTAGGAAACTCAAAAAACCTCCTCGCTGTGTTACCATCGTTAGTGTGCCTGATCCTTGCTTAACGATGCCGATCAAAAGATTGAGCTCATCTTTAAACCGATCTTAGATAAGTTTTTTCCTTGACTGTAACAACTCTGTGATCTTATTTTCTCGCAGACCACGTCTTGAAATCGAGACGTTATGCATGCGTGTAGAAGACATTCCATCACATTAATGCGGGCATGTAGTGACGATAACCCTAACTCATACACCAGGAGAAATGTATTTAACTTATTCATTTCCGTAGGCTTAGCCAAACACAGGTAGCAGGCCGCATTTAATTTAGGTTCAGAAAGATACGTACAAATTTTGCCGTCGATCATCGTCATCATTAATTGATGACTAACCTCATTTCCTTGGTATTTTGAGGGAACCAGAGCCTTCTTGTTTGCTCTCCTTCAAAAAACTGAATTGCCCTGGACGACAATACGAAGATGCGCAGAGTTTTGGATTAGTCCATATGGTATCATCTCCAGCTATCAACTTTAATGGAACCAAAGAGGTCATAAATATGCTTGAATCATCTTGCTCACTCACCATTTTTTGCTTATATCTACTTTGGTCGGATGCACCGTCAAATCCCGACTGATATTAATATCAATTGTTTGCCTTGTATGACATTAGTACTAAGAAGACTTTCAAGAATCTTGTTCACTGTTAAATCTAGCAATGCTTGTAGTGCAATCTTAGCTGAGGAATCCGTTACAGTGACAAATGTCTTCGGAGGGTAGCACGGCAACTTAGCCTTTTGTACTTTATAGTAACATGGATATAATATATCCTTTGAAACTTCTCGAATTGTCATTTCCCTCAAAGTGATGTATTGCCATTTCGATAGTTTTAATGAAAGTAGCAAAGCTAGTGCTTTCTCTGGTGAAAATAATGCTGAAGAAACGGGTTTCTTAATCATTTCCTTAATTTTTTCCGCTGCGTCTGGATTTTCGAGCATATATTCAATAACAGATACAATATCCTCACGACCGTCTTGTTTAAAAAGTGCTGTAGCTGAATACGCTAGTTCAATAGGTTCATCGCCTTTATGTTCGTCAGATCGTCTCTTCTTCTGCTTGTTACCTAGATCTTGTAACGGCTTTCGCGATCTTTTTGTCATCGTTGAAATCGATGTCATCAGTGACGTTAATGGTACAGGTTCAGCACAAATATTTTCACTAATTATTTCTTGAATGAGCAAATCGGTTTGCACGCAGTTTGGCCAGTCAATATTAGCCTGAAGCCAATTACTGTAATCACGCCTAAAAATTTCACTTTTGCGGTGGGATCGTATCCATCTCTTTTGAACTGCCCGTGTGAACCTTCGACAAAATTCCGTCAGGGTAACACTGTCTTCTTCAGAAAGGCTAGAAACCAGTCGAATAACAACTGAATTGAACAATATCTCATGATCGAAGGAAGAAGTATCCTGGTTCCTCAGAATAACAAACAAATTCAAGTTTGTAATTATGTTTTCCATTATTCACTATCACTGAGACGCACGGTGCTATCAGCAGCAGTAGAAATGCTCAAAATGAACTAACTTTACGAACTTGATTTTTAATTGCTACATTACTCATTGCTAAATTAACGTACTATAACTATATATATTATACAACTCTAATTATTTTTCGTGTGTATCCTTTTAACTAGTTAAATTCATTAGGTACATAAGTATTTAGTGATATGAGGTGATTACCTCAAGGAGGTCGTTAGCTACTAAGGACTTGACCATTAGAGGAGATTACATTATGGTAATACATAAATACCATGTCATTTTAATTTTGTAAAACGAACTTTTGTGATTTCATAAACTGTTTTGACCTATAGTATAAAAAAAAATGTAAATTAGACTTGGCATACTAACATTTATAGCATTTAGGCATTAAAATGAATCATCAAGATAGAAAGATTTTTTTTAAAATGTGGAATAAAAAAAAAATTAGCACAAATGGTACCGCAATACGAAGTATGTCAAAAAAATACAAATAAAGAGTATGTACACAAAGCAAAACAGATCGGTTTACAGGGCACACCAACGTAGATGTTGGTGTGCGTAATCTCAATGCGTTCATTACTTCGCCTATTACTAGTGTTAGCTTTACAATAACCCGTTGTCCACGCACACATTTGCAATTTCTTGTCATTTTAAAGTTGCAGGGAATATGATGCATAAATTTAGCTAATGAATCAGACTCCACTGTGGCGCATTAGTTGAGCGTGCGAACAATACTTCTTGTCGCCGGCGCCGTAAGATCGAATCTTATTACCAACGGCTCAACTTTTTGTGTTTTAAAAAATATTTTACATTTGTTTGTTCAATTCATTGTATAGTATTAGCAAGTCTTCTTTATATTTGGTTTGGATTATATTAATGGTCTACCCTCTAAAAATGACAAATCATAATATGTTAGTGGTTTAATTTCATCGTCATAATGCTATTGACTATCGAGCTTTTGTTACGTTTTTAGACATTATACCCTGCGTATTTTGAGAAGTGCTATTATTTGTGAATCAATATGAATCACTTAACTACACTTTTAAGAGCTGAGATAATTATTTTGCATGAGCAAAACGTTTCAATTAGTGAAATTGCGAGGCGTTTAAAGATATCGGTGAGTAACAAAATATTATTATTACGTTTAGAAGTTTATTATGTTTCAATAATACACATCTTGTTTATTGTTGTTTTATGTAACAATATTTAATTATTGTTCACAGAGAAGAACTGTGCAATTGTGGGTCCATCGTTATGCAGATTCGGGAAGCATTGATCCTTGCCGACCGGGACCAAAGGCTGGATTTGTATATACAGATACCAATGCACGGCACCGTGATATAGTTGCTACGCATTTGACTGAGCCCTTCCTCACTACTCGTTCCACGGCGACTAAACATGACGTGACGTTACAAACTGTGCGGAACCACTTGCGTGCAGCTGGTGTGAAATGTCGTAGGCCAGCCAAGAAAATATTACTGTCTGATATTCACATGCAAAACCGGGTTCGCTTCGCAAGAGAATATTTGGATTTTGATTGGTGCAATAATATAGTTATATTTAGCGATGAAAAATGTTTTAAGTCGGACAAGGACGGTCGTAAAATATTATGGCGAAAAGATGGTGAACGCTATAACAAAAAAAATATTATTCCATGCAGGTCTAGTGGCCGCATTACATTGGGTTATTGGGGATGGATGTCATCAATGGGTCCCGGTGAATTAGTGCAGGTAGGGGGTCGCAATACCAGTCAAGGTTACTTGGATGTTTTACGAAACGTGATGCTACCAACTGTGCGTGTTGCATACCCGCAAGAACACATTTACTTCGTGCATGATAACTGCGCTGTGCATCGCGCGCGACTCGTGCAAAGTTGGTTAAACGTCCAAGAAAACTTTACTGTTATTGAATGGCCATCAAAAAGTCCTGACCTGAACCCCATTGAAAACCTATGAGGTCACATGGTGCACCTGACTTCATCTGAAGTCAGGTCCAAATTTAATTTAGACGATGTCGTTACCTCATCGTGGGAATCGTTTCGTGGCTCTGATTTGTGCTGGAATATGGTTGCTAGCATGAGGACACGTTTGCAACAAGTAATAGATAATGATGGCGCACCAATCGGCTATTAAAAATATCAGGGGGTAATTTGTATTACATGATTGATGTTATTGTTAGTGAGATTACAATTTAGGATCGCCAGTATCTTATTATCTAACTTACTAACATGTTTATTCATATCATTAATAAATAAATTACCCTCTTGAATATGAAAAACAAAGTGAATTCTTGTCCCACTTAGAATATTTGTCATGAACCATACTTTATAATTTGTATTTATAATTTAAAAAAACCATGTCAATAAATATTGTTGTTATCATATTACACATTGTTTAATATTTTCTTCCATATATCATTTTTTCTGGAATAATGTTCTTATTATCAGGTAAATAATAAAAATAAAAATTCAACAAAACGAAAAAAAATAATGATAATAATGCAAAAAGTTAGCGCCGGGCCGGCGTGGTTTGATCATAAGACTAATGTCACACCAGCTGCTTGCATATACACCTATGCCACGGTATCAGTTGATAATACCTTTGAATTTATGCTTCATATTCTTTGTTTCATATATAATGTGAAGCAACAAGAAATTGCAAGTGTGTGCGTGGACAACGGGTTATTGTAAAGCTAACACTAGTAAATAGGCGAAGTAATAACGCGTTGAGTATACGCACACCAACATCTACGTTGGTGTGCCCTGTAAACCGATCTGTTTTGTTTTGTGTACTATATCCGTGTGTAAGGATATAATGGCAAACTTTAAGATTCCAGAGAGCCTCATTTTTCATGTCAGCGCCATACAAATTTTTCTTTAAAAACATAACTTCTTCATTTGTACACGCAATTGCCTCATAGGAAATTTTATAGTAAGTAATGATCAGCAGAATTATTACAAACCAAAAAAAGGTCCTTTCAAAATTCAAGCCTCTAAGTCTATGAAAGCCGTTTTTAAGCCTACCGAGCGGCGCCCCCGCGCCTGCCGCGCAGCGTTCGCTTGCGCTCATCTATACATCTATCTTCTTCTTCTTCTATCTATACTTATAATAAATCTGTAGAGAGGTCAATTCTGTACATGAAATATATTTCCAAAATAGCTATCACAGCGGGTGATTAGTTATCGATACTGACGCCAAAAATGCAATCAGTAAAATTTTTGTCTGTCTGTCTGTCTGTATGTTCGTTATAGAAACAAAAACCACTCGACGGATTTCAACGAAACTTGGTACAATTGTTCTTCATACTCCTGGGCAGGTTATAGTATACTTATTATCTTCTTATCTTATCTTATCATCACGCTACGATCAATAGGAGCAGAGCAGTGAAGGGAAATGTTGGGAAAATGAGTGATTCATGAGAAAGGTTTCAAGCTATAAAACATCACGCTACAACCCTTAGGAACGGGGCAACGCAGGTGAAACCGCGGGCGAAGAACTAGGGAACAAAGTAACTATTCCACGCGGACGAAGTCGCTGGCAAAAGCTAGTTTATAATAAGTCTGTAGAAAAGTGTCTGTAATTGCAAGATAATTAGGAATAAATAGGTGAAGAAAAATAATTAAGCGATACTGAAGCCGAATTAATGGTTTTTGGAAAAAATGTCTGACTGTTTGTATGTATTTCTGTATGTTATAACTGAAGATCTACTTGACGGATTTCTATGAAATCTGGTGTATAGGTACGTAGATTATGTGCCTGGTCAACATTTAGGCTACTTTTCATTCTACTGCAACAGCGCAAAAATGAGGGATACTGTTATTTCCATATTTTTCTTAGAATATCCATAATCATTCAGACAAATTGGAAAGAAATACGCACACGGACGCTGAGCGCCCGGGGGCGCTTGTCGAGCGCTGAATTTTTGGATATTTCATTGAACTTAACGCCATTGCACAGTTTTATGTACTTGTTACTTACGACAAATATGTATACGCAAGCAAAAAAAAATATAGTCATCAACAATAATATTTTTTTTACTTTTATTACGCTTTCGGCGCTTGTCATACCACATTACTACACTACACAAATAACAATTTTATTTAATACAACACACGCGCGGCAAAATCTCTAATCCAAAGAGAGTGTATGTATGTACGTTTGACACGTTGCCGCCCGGTCGCCCGCACTTGAAGCAAAATGATCAAGTCAATAAGGTGTAAGTTCATTCATTTGAAATGGGCGCGCGGCGCGGCGCCTGTACGTCTGTTGCATCCTTCCTTTGACATAGCCGTCCGGGCGCTCGCACTTAAAGAGAAATGACCTCTAAATCACTACAATTAGGTGTAAGTTCATTTGAATTTACAGCGTGGCGCGCGGCGCCTATGTTAAGTGTCGGTCAGTGATTAATCTGATTTCTTCTTTTAAGTAATTGAATTCGTTAGCTCATTTCATTTGCGACAACCGGCGAATTAGCACGGAAGTTCTTAGAGAAAAAATATAAAGGTAAGTCAATTTTATTTTTTAAGTGTTAGTGTTAGGTACATTACATACAATCATTATCATCACATCATCATCATCACATCATTTGTTTATGAGAGAGAGTCATGACTGTTTTGTTTATAATTGCATGCCGGCGGCGTGCAACCGGTCCTTGTGGAAGTATTTGGGGTTGGCGTTTGTTCAGCAGTAGACTTCTTTTCGCTAATATGATGAGGCCTCGCTCCATGGCCGTGGGAAAATAACGGTCGCCTGCGGCACCCCTTTATAGACGGCGCCCTGGGCGGTCGCCCAACCGTACCCTATCCTAACGCCATTACTGCTTTTAATTTATGTTCGTAGCTGACACTTTTAGCTAACATACATAATCATAAAAAAGATAAAACTGTTCAATAGCAACCGGTTTTTCAAAAAGACGAAACACACACCAAGGTTCTTTACAACAGACTCTGATGACCAGCCAGCCAGTCAGACCCCAAGAGGTCCAACCACCGAATCATTCCACATTGCCCCAACAGTGGGGTAGATTCCACTTCCTTTAAATTTGCAGTGAAATCCGCCCCAATAAATAAGGCTTTAGTGGGGCTGTTTCTACTAGCCAAAAAATGTGGTGGAATCTGCTCCACTAGGGTCGGCACTAGGTTATGGCCTGTGGTTATGGCTCACTAGAGCTTTCCCATAGGTCCCTATTGTAATATTTTTTTTGTAAAAATATTCGTAAAGGTTATTTATGGATTTATTAGTAAAGGTTTTAGTTCTCAGTTGTGAATGTTGTATAGTTAATGTCGCAATTACCATTACCATGAATGCAGAACTTATTATAGACCTACAAACTGCGAAAAACTACTCGAAATTTGAATTTGGCGGGCTCAGGTGAACGATCCGCCTTATGTAACTATGGGTAACATTAGATGTGGTATAAAGGTAGTGTTTTAAATAAAACTAAGAAGTATATTCTTATGAAGTTATAATTGTTTCTTTAATCACTGATTAATTACATAATTTGTTAAAATAACAGATTACTATCAAATGAGTTGATTCTTGATTGGTCGTGAGTCGTGATCTAGCGCTTGCCGAGAGAGAAGTATACCTGTACTAGTAAAATTTTGCGTTAGTTGGTAATAAATCGTAATCGTATTTTATGATGATAAACTGACATGCATTGCCTTACTGCTTTCAGATTTAGCATGAAGAGCAAAACTTATTTTAAACTTATGGAGGATCGTTCACCTGAGCCCGCCAAATTCAAATTTCAAGTGCTTTTTCGCAGTTTGTAGGTTTTAAGCTAAATTCACAACGTTTATCTAAAACTATTGCTTAAAAATCATTAATGTAATTAAAAGTCTCAGAGCAGTGACCTCTTTAATACTCTATCTATAGGTACACTGGACAGACTTTGATTTTCCATATCATCACTGATCTATATGCTACTAGACTGGATCTCAGAGGAAAGATGGATAGATCTCAATAGGCTATGGCGTACAAATGACAGCATAATTTTTGGCTCAATTTGAAGTGCTGCTCCGTGCTTTTGTGGAACTAAAATTGACACTGATTGATACAATGCAAATGGCCGACGAGCTGTCATAACATCATAGATTACTATTAGCAGACCGCCAACTCTCGAACAAATTTACTGGAAATAGAGGGGGGGACTTTTGATGTCAAATGACGTTTCTTTTTTTTAATATGACCGAAGCGAAAATTTAAGAAAATTTTCGCTTCGGTCATATTAAAAAAAAGAATAAAAATAGAGCCTAGAAACGGATCTTCCTTAGCTAACCTGGTTATCATTCTATCTTCTTGCGGAGTCGTTTTTCTCGATCTTTTTGTTCTGGACACATTTAAAGCTGTGTTATGAAATGTTGCACTGCATTGCATACCATAGCTTTTGAACAATTTAAATGTTGTGCTATCCTTCGGTATGACCAACCACGCTCGACAAACTTCATGATAATTTTTCGTAGTGTTGGATCGTAACTTTTATTTTTGCCCATTTTTCTTCAAAATAATTCTCAAAACTTAAAATAAAAAATCTGTATTGCCGCCAAAACGACCACGAAACATTAAGAAAAGAAACAAAAAAGTATTAAAATTCCAATTTTGAAATTAGAAAGCAATACCTCAGTGTCCCTAATTAAATGGCCAGCCAGCATTCTTTGAACAAATAGCACTATGATAAAATCTATCAGCTATACTGTAAAGAGGTTTAATGTTTAAGAAGTTGTTATTGTTTGTATAATCGCGCGCATAAATGACTAATTACACTTACATGTAAAAGATATGGAATATTGTTAAGACTCGTTGAAAAATAAAAAAATAATTCACAATTTGGCTTCTAGAGATTGTCCCTAATTAGTTGACCACGACTGTATATTATTATGGATCTGTTTATACATAGTTTAAAGAAATAGTAATGATATTACAATGTTTTTCGAAACCATTACATACATTACAAAAATACATTACTGTGAACACTAAACATACAGTTAGTTATACAGAAATAAAGTGATAGAAGACTATTCTGTTACAATAAAATTCACACACTGCACAGACCATTTGTTTTCAATTCACTTAGTTAATTTTCTGTCATTAGTTGCATCCGTCCAAAACTGGTGGTTGGGTGCTGTTTCTATGAATACTGTCCTGAGTATTTTGCTACTGATTGCTCTTCTGTCTGCATAATGAGCTGAAAAACGAAATATGGTTATTTGAATAACCTAAGATTTTAACATAATGTTACGAGCTGGGGTTCGGGATAAATTAAAATCACAAATTTCACCGAAAGCAGTCACTTTATTCACCACACAAACACACACAGAAATCACACGATCAGTCACTATACTAGCACTTGTTACACTTAACGTCGCACTGATAATCACTTGTAACTTCACTTCGATCTTCACTTGGATGCGTCCAAAACTTAACTGCCCTTGCCGACGCTGTCGACCATTATTTATATGAGCCACGAAGATTCTGGATTCGAAGAATCTCGATAAATCTCAATAATGCGACCCGCCCGCATTTTTGAGACAATAGATGTTTACGTCCTTTATTCAACTTGCGAACAATAGATGTTTACAATCGCCATTGTTAATCCTTGACCTTGAGCCCGGTCTCACGCTATTGTGTTTTGTTTGTTTTTCTTTTTGTTGCGGGTGCCGCATTCTAGCATATTCCTCTTGTTTGTTTTCTACCTGCTTCATCGACTAATCCAGAATCTCCGTGACCCATCTCCGTCGTCCTAGTTACTCGGCATAACAATAATATACCATCACACCTGTAATCCCCGAAGGGTTAGGCAGAGGCGTACTTAATGTACACTCACAGGTCGCTGGTATGTTTAGGTCCCATGTTATAGGGGGCGAGCCGGTGAATGGTATAGCCATTCACCGGCTCGGGCTTGGGCACAAATCCACAGCGAAACCTCATAGAAAAACCCAATAACACTTTGCTCGACCTGGGGATCGAACCCAGGACCTTAAAAAGTATATTGTGAACCCAATGACAATAATACCTCCTATATTTTTTATTCTTAGAACATTATGGAAGTTTTTTATGTACATACATACAAAGGCAAAACAAACCTATACTTTTAATTAAATGGAAAATGGAAATGTATATGGCAGAATACGAATGGCTGGTTATCTATAAGAAATTAGAAACATACCTTCATCATAACATTTTGTGGAATGACATGTTGGCCGATCAAATTGTAAAGTCTAGCTTCAGTGTGATGGCAATCCGTAAAAAATTGCTTGAATTTCTGAAAAAAAAAACAATGTATTTAATACAAACTATTGAAGGCTCATAAGAACTCTTATTAATAGTCTTGCCCTATCAGCGTATCACTGTTAAGACCCTTGTTTAAACTGACAAGGTTCTACAATGGCATTCTAATTTTGCCGATTGTGGTTAGCTAGTGTGCCTGTTTAGGACTGAAGCTACAATGAAATAATGATAATGGGTCTAGTCCCAAATTATTGCACTTGTTGAAATGTCCTCTTTAGAGATATTATTATTGTCATTGACATGTCCGTGGCCCTGAACTAACTTTAGAATAAAAGTACGTTGAAGAAACGCAATATCCTGGAGTTGTTTCGTATGAGCTATGTTATATTGATGTTTTACTTATCTCAATCAAAAAATTAATTAAAAACCTAGATATAAACCATTGTCTTAATCAATGGACTAAACTGGAGGTAAATTAGAAAATCAGTAACCGCTAGCAAAGGCAGAAGTAAGTAACACTAATTAGAAATCATAATAATATTTACCGGCATTGTGCTGAGATGCTAATCCACTCAGAAAACTTCTGTTGTGCTAGTTATTTTTATTTTATAGAAATACTATGTCGTTTTACTGTCTAATTTATCAAAATAAATCCACTGCTGATTTAAATACTCTTAATTTTGATTTACATAGCAACAACTTCATACGACTTCAATTTCATAAAGATGCAAATATCAAGCGAGGGCTAAGAACAACTTTTGGTACATATATTTGTAAGGTATAGTTTTACAGTAGATATAAGATGTACTCGAAGAAGATGTGGTGCCTATTTTTTACACCAGTGCACATAGACCAACTACACCCAGCGAGCAAAAAGGCAATTAGAACACAATACAATAACGCCTCTCCAGGTGTCAAACGATCCTTATCGATTTTCACAATTAACGCTTACTTGGACTTACACAACATTTTGTATAAAGCACGGAGCAGCGCTTCAAATTGAGCCAAAAATTATGCTGTCTAGTAGCGTATAGATCAGTGTCTCAGAGGAAAGACGAACAAAAAGTAGTGTAAAGTGTCAATTTTGGCCAATGACACAGTTTTTGATCTCATAAAGATTTATAAATAAAGGTTTTAGTTCTCAGTTGTGAATGTTGTATAGATAATGTCGCGGTTACTACTGCCATGAATCTAGAAATTGATATAGTCTTACAAACTGCGAAAAATCACTTGAAATTGGAATTTCGCAGGCTCAGGCGAACGATCCGCCTTATACAGGCTAAAAGAAACTGAGGCAAAATCACCAGCGCCGGGTTGAAAACCAAGCAACTTATAACTAAGCAACAGCAGCTAAAGGCGTTATACACTGTGTGACGATATATAGAGCGAGTACGTAAGCCACGCCTCTTTCTTACCGGTCAGCAGGCTTACTCTTGAAAACAATACAATACCAATCCAAACTGATCCGATTCCACTGTCAATTTGGCTGTCGGGCGATTTCGTACTCTTGAGCACAAATCCGTTAATCTTGTATCGGCATCCAGCAGGCTTACTCTTGAAAACAATACAATACCAATCCAAACGTGATCCGATTCCAATGTCAATTTGGCTGTCGGGCGATTTCGTACTCTTGAGCACAAATCCGTTAACCTTGTATCGGCATCCTGATTGGCCAATGGTTGGGTTGTTTCCCAATCATAATTAGTTCACTCAATCACCGCGCAATATTGAAACAATTTGGCGCTAGTCTCGGATTCAAGAGTAGGAAACTTGACGAAACGGCACAATTCCAATGTCGATGTATCAAAATTGAGTTCAAGAGTAAGCCCCATGATCAGCGACGTCGGCCGGTGGCTTGCTTACCGGTTCGCGTCGTGAGGTGTGCGACGCGTGATAAATTTTTTACTGCATTCTTCTTCTTCATCATTCTATTCTGTGAAGAAAAGAAAAGAAACTATAGGTGTGTGACCGGGCTAATTATTAAACTCCAGGGTTGCCAGATGTACGACTTTAATCGTACTCATGCGAATTTTATATACCTGGCAACATTTCATATTGAAACAAACGCCTTTAGTACACAAAACAAACGTGATCCACCGGCAAGCATGAATTTCAGGAAATTCCCCAACTACCTAACGTGTGCCTAGATCTTTTACTTGAATGAAGACCCTTTGTGCAATAATTTAAAGGCTGTATTTGTTTGTATTTTTACGAAACTTATTATTTTTCTCTTTCGCTACTATTTGTGACTTGTCAAATGTCAAAAACCTGTTTTCCTCAAGAAACTTACTTAAGGCGGATCGTTTCGCTGTGCCAGCGAAATTCAAATTTCGAGTGGTTTTTCGCAGTTTGTAGGTCTATAATAAGTTCTGCATTCATGGTAATGGTAATTGCGACATTACCTATACAAAATTCATAAGTAGTAGTAGTAGTTAGTAGTAATAGTTTTACAAGGTGTGGAGTCTGAAAAATCATTGCTAGTATTTTGCGACCTAACTACCAATAAAAAAAAGATCTGTAACATCTGCGTAAAACAGTCACTTACCCTCCATTTTAATTTTTTTTTTAACACGTAGAAAACCACGTTTCTAGCTTCTATTAATTGTATTTGGTTCTATTTGTTTGGTTGTATTTGTAAACGAAAATGAAATGAATCGGTTGAGGTTATGCACGTGTAACTCGACCACAGTGAATAGAAAAAAGAAAAATACCATAGACATCGACATCTAGACATCCTTAAATCAGAAAGGATTTTGACGTGCCTCGAGCGCCAACGACTTGTTATGAAGTAGAAGGATTACATTTGGAGACAAATGGGGATGTGCCGTCTAGAACACACGTCTAATTTTACAATTCTTTTCTTTTATTATGGGAAATATATCCAGGTTTTCATATTGATTTTTTATGAAATAAAACAAAATATGAAAATACGGTATCAGTTTTTATTTAGCTTCGTAAATTGGTGAATCAACATTAATTTCCACTTATAATATTATTTGTCGATAGGACATTAATCCCATCCCTACGTTTTACTATAGTAGATACATTATACATTTGTAGCATGGCGCTGGAGGACACATCATGTACTAAATAGATGGGCGTCGAAAAGGTTAATTCAAAGGTTGTACATAGTTACTATCTTTTCATTTCAAAATTTCCTTTGCATTCGATTTTTTTGTAGTTGGCGTACGATCACACCTTTTTTGCACCCGGCAGCCCTGAAACTCTTTGCTTTGACATACTCGTATATACCCAATACCCATTGACGTCGACCAACGTCGACGACTGTGACGTGACGAAGTGAATTTATGACTTTTGAAATTGAATTCATACGATAACGATACGATGTACGCTCCCTAGTTATCTACAACAATTTAAACTAAGTACAATATCACATCTCTAAATTTAGTTCATGTCTCTGTGTCGGAGAAGAACTTGAAAGGTAGGCACTTAATGTTTATGTTTAGTTTGTGTCTGTAACTTTCACCCAATATCTTTCACCACAGAGTAATCTGTTGAAACTTTCACAGACTTCATTTGTGGTCGGACTTGTTATCTCAGCTGTCGATATTCTAGTGAAATTGAAAGCAGGGTCAAGATTTTATCTATTGTATTACCATGGCCCCGTCTACAGATTGGGATGAGATAAAAAGACTGGCGGCAGATTTTCAAAAAGCTCAGCTTAGTTCTACTTCTCAAAGGTATGTTAATTGTATTTTTCTATAACACAATCCTGCAGCTTCCAGAAAGATTCATGACTAAGTATGCTGATGAATTGAAGTATCAAGGTTTAAGCTGCTGTTGCTGTAGTCAGTCTTTGGTTGGTTGTCTTGGCTATCATCCATAACAATCATTAGTAGTAGTCGGAAGCTCAAAAAGCCTGACAACTAATCCATCCTAAGGATATATATTATTATTATATATTGATAGTGCCCTGAAGTTGTGCTGCAGATGTACAGTTGCTTTATAAAATATTCAGTCACAGCTGATTAGATTGGAAGCCAACTTCCACTTGGAACATTCTGGTTTCTGATACTTAATATGAATATTAGACATTGCATTAATACATTTTATTGAGTCATATTAATTATTTATGCGAAGCGGCGCCCCCGCCACCCCACCCCCCCTAGCTATGCCACTGAACATACATTTAATCAAATTTGAAGTTAGTAGCCTTGTTTATTTTGTATAATATTTTTAAAAAAAATTCCTGATTCCTCCATTTAGGATTAAAAAAAAAGTTAAGGTCTATTGATGGCGGAACTTTAGTGCTTAGAATTATATTATTTCTACAATAAAAAAGACATGGATAAACAGACATGGACAAGACATGATTGCATGATATGTAGACAATCTGACCATTAGCATGCTGTACCTACTGGCAAATTTAGAGTGTAGAGTATTTTGAGAGACTTTATTAAAATTTTAATTACAAACTTACTCTTTGTTTTAAATTATTTTTAATAAGTCAATTTCTGTTTTAGGTTGTCTGAAAGAAATTGCATAGAAATTGTCACAAAATTGATTGAGTTAAAATTAATTGATGTCATTTTTACAACTGATGGAAAAGAGTATCTTACACCTCAACAATTAATTAAAGAGATAAAAGATGAATTGTATGTGCATGGTGGGCGTATCAATACAGTTGATGTTGCCAAAGAGCTTAATGTTGATCTTAGTCAAATTAACAACTGTGTCTCTGAAATTATCAAGGGAAAAGAAGTTCAACTTGTTTCAGGCTATCTAATAGCTCATTATTATCTAGAAAAAGTTGCCAGGGAAGTAAATGAAAAATTGCAGCTCCAGGGCCAAATATCAGTAGGGGAGTTAACTTTGCAATATGACTTACCTGCAGAATTGCTGCAACATAATGTTTTGGAGAAGTATTTGGGTAAAATAATTATTGGGAAGCAAGATCCTTCTGAGCCCAGGACTTTCTACACTGAAGAATACATAACAAGAACTAAAGCTAAAATTCGTGGGGCTTTAATGGGTCTATTAAAGCCCACACCTGTGGCAGTTATAGTGAATCATTGCAACTTATCTGACCGCTTATTCTTGTCCTTGTTTGATCAGCTTAATGCTCCTGGAGTGTTAACTGGGCGCCAGGCCGGAGCATTGTATGTGCCATCATGTTACACTAAATCACAAAACGATTGGGTACTAAGTTTCTTTAAACAAAACAATTACTTAGAATATGATGCATTAACTCGTCTAGGAATATCTGATCCAAAAGGCTATGTCAAGCGCATCCTCACAAATGAAGATTTAACTTTCTTAGGCAGTTGTGTAATTGGTTCGCACATTAAACAACAATTGGAAACTGCTTTAGAAGAATGTATAGCATCTAAAAGTTACTTAGACATAGTTTCTTTGTTGCCATCTATTTTAACCGATGCAGACATCGAGAATGTTCTTGATACTCTTTTGAAGAAATCAAAGTCTACAATACTTTTTGATAATACAGGTAAGTAATCAAGTAATAATGCCATCTAAAATTGAAAAAGACCTGTACATGTTTGTTAAAATAACTGATGATTCTTTTAGTTTTCAGTCACTACTATATTGAAAATTTAAAGCTAGCTTGCATGCCCATGACTCAACAGAAAGCTGAAGCAGTTGTAAAATCTGGTAAATATCAACAGTTTTATTTGGAAAAGCAAATCAATAAAGCTGCTGAGTATACCCAGACAATGCATGTAGACCACAAAGCAGAAAGACGAGAAGAGCGGAGGAGAAAAGCTGCATCTGGAAAAGGAGGTGGAGGTACTCAAGGAAGAGAAACAAAAACAAAAGCTGTTAAGAAACATGCAAGGTCAAAACAAACGGCACATGATTCTGACTCTGATGAAGGTCCTAGTGTGACCAAAAAGTCACAAGCTCAATTAGAAATAGTTAGCATCAAGGATGTTGAAAATATCATTAAAGATACTTTGGAGAATGAAGGTTTGGAAGACTTACTGACTCACATTGCAGAACACCTTCAAGGGTAATCCTATTCTAATAATATATACTACATACATACATGTACTACATACATCCTCACAAACTTTCACATTTATAATGGATATATGGATGTTTGTTACACAATCACGTCATAACGGCTGAATAGATCTGGATGAAATTTGGTACAGAGATAGATTATAGTCTGGAATACTATTTTTTATCCAGGTTGGATCCAATTCTGAAGTCCACAGAGACCAAGTGGCGGGCAATGCTAGTATATCATATTCCTAATTTACCATAAAATTTAGAATGTTTTACAATCTGCTTTTAGTTGTGAACAAAATGATATATTTTATTTTATTTACCTATTTAAGGTCTGCCTCATTGACTTCAACTGCCTTATTAGTCTAGTGGTCCGAAGCGCGACTGCTACACTAGAGGTCCTGGGTTCGATCCCCAGGTCGAGCAAAGTGTTATTGGGTTTTTCTATGAAATTCTCAGTAGCAGCTCGGAGTCTGGATTTGTGCCCGGTGAATGGGCTAAACATAACGGCGAACTGTGGGTGTACATTAAGTACGCCTCGGCCTAACCCTTCGGGGAATACAGGCGTGATGGAATGTTATTTAAGGTAACTAATAAAAGGGGCATTCCACGTGAAGCGGACTGGTAAAAAATGTTGATGTTTCCGACTTTAGTTGTATTCCATTGAGTTATACCTATGCATGTCCTCGACCCAAATATATACAATATTTTTGTGGTGCAATTTTTCCATTTTTATTCTAAACTATTATTAAACAGATTTTTTATACATTTCAGTATATTAGATATTATAATACCTAAGGAGCCCCTGCTAATTTTTTTAAATTTCTTAATTATTTATTTTTAATGAATTTTTTACATAATCGATACTCAGTCAGATTATTATATATATATAGAGATATATAGAAAATTATATCTGACTCATATCACTCTTGGAAACACTTTCCTGCTGGAGTAACTTACACGTCAGAACTCGCATTGGCGTCTATCGTCGCCTCAAATGTCATACAGTAAGCATTTTTGAAATTTTGAACTATAACTTACTATGTAATATTATATTTTTCAGAGGTCTTAACCAAACTGCTTTGACAGTAGCTAAAGAAACTGCAGAAAAATTGCTTCAAGATGCTAGTGTAAACAGAAAACAGACACACACATCGGCCCAAGACAAAATCAACATTTTGATTAATGACATAAAGCTTTACGAAAAGGGCTTGAAATCTTTGCCCTCTGATCAACAACCCCAGTTTATCAAATACCTACTGAAATCACTTGGAGGCGATATTCTCTCAGAATTCTGCAAGTATGCAGCTAACCAATGCAATCTGTCTTTACAAGTTGAAGTACTGACAGTAGAACAGAGAAACAAAATAATTAATGATTTGTCAGATGAATACATGAAGCCACTGGTGTCATTAAATGGAACATTAACAGATCAAAATATGGAATCATTCTATCAAGCAGTAGATGTGTGTTTATCAGAATTTGGTATGATTTTAAAGAAAGTTGATAAGAAGAAAGACAAGTAAGTATTTTTCCATATGTGCAGACATTGTATCATATATTTTGTCCATATGTATCTTTGAAAAAATATTTATAATTTACATCAAAATACCTAAAATTTATGACACTTTTTCTATTCAGACTTCTGATTCAAAATCACAGAGAAAAATTAATTTCTGAGCTGGAAAACTGTGAAGATCCAGCATTATGTTTACATATGGCTGTTTTGGCAATTTTCACAATGGTCACTCAAAATATGCTTCATGCATCTGGTCGCCAAGTACCAGTAATTATATCATATCTAAAAACCCAATTGAAGGAAGATGACTATGAGCGGCTACAGTTATGGCATGGTAGGTGGTTTAATATAATTTACCAACAAATAATAATTTAATTTATTATTAACCCATGAAGTCCCATATTATAGACATAATGCAAAATCTTTTGTTTTGTTCTATGGGGGTCATTATGGGTGTTGCTGAATTAATAAACTACAGGCTGACTTAGACTTTAATTTCAATTGCACTTTTTAAGTATTGTGAAATCTTAAAAATCGTAGTAAGTACCTCAGAATAGATGATAAACTGCAGTTCTTTGAGTCGTTTTAATTGCAAGACGCGGCACGAGAGCGCAATTCCTCTGTGTTCCGAATTTACCTACACCTCAGCTCGAGCACACCTCGGCCAATCCGTAGAAACGCTCCGATTTCAATTCGATAACGATTCCAATACCTACTACAACTACATGCGCAAGTTGACGTTTGTATAAGCGCAAATGTGTGTGTGAAGTAAGTAGCGTTGCCGGCGCGCTGCATGCCATGACTAGGTAGCGTACACACATAATTAACAAAGTTTTTTGAGCAAGTAATCTGTAAAACCAAAATCCGTCACTCATAATGGAAAACCAAATACGTAGGTACATATCTAAGCTTTTATCGATGAAAATCTCACTTAATAAGAATAATACTAAACGAAACAATATTTAATTTCTTATAGAATAAAATCTAAATGTTCATGTTCTTTTTAACAAAAACACAAATAGTCGACCGTGCCCGCTCGCCGACATGATAACGACACGTCGAGACCTTACTTCCTACCTATAATAAAGTTTGTGTGCGTTTGAGAAAGAGATAAATGCGTAGTATTAAATGTAGGTAATATTTTAATTAGTAAATCTCGATTTAACAACATGTATTCAATGACAATAACGATCTGTATATAAATACATTTCACACTAAGTATTTAGTATTAAATTAAATAAATAAATAAATAGTTTATTTTCTCTTAATTTTTCAATTTTCTCTTAATCTTAATTTAAATTAGTTGAAATCAATGAGTACGTACATTTTATAAGAGATAACATTGACGACTGTATTAGTATTAGTATAAACTGTGTCATAGTCGTCAGTGAACATATTATTGTAAGTAATGTTCGATTCGCGGAATGACAGCCCTTGTTCACAGTCCGGCAAACGCACCGGCAAAATGCGGTATCTGACGTTGGTGGGCGGAGAGTGGCCATCGCCATTCTATATATTATTTATTCTGTGGCTCGATTCAGGGTTGTACGACTTGTATGTAGGCAAAGTAAAATAAAGTTTTTATTTTTTGTTGCAAATTGTAGGACTTTAAGGCGGATCGTTTCGCTGTGCCTGCGAAATTCAAATTCCGAGTGGTTTTTCGCAGTTTGTAGGTCTATAATAAGTTCTGCATTCATGGTAATGGTAATTGCGACATTAACTATACAAAATTAACAATTTTTATCTAAAACCATTGCTTAAAAATCATTATTGGAGCTAAAAGTAGTGTAAAATGTCAATTTTGACCAATTACACAGATTGCGCCAAGTTTTTGGCTTGATAAGGATTTATTAGTAAAGGTTTTAGTTCTCAGTTGTGAATGTTGTATAGTTGATGTCGCAATTACAACTACCATGAATCTAGAACTTGCTTGAGACCTACCAATTGCGAAAAATCACTTGAAATTTGAATTTCGCGGGCACAGCTAAACGATCCGCCTTAACACAGGTTAGGTTTGTGACCGTTATAATTGCGACAATAATTTTACTCAGAACCTTGGCTTAAAAATCGTTTCGGTATAAGTAAATTATGTAATAATTTATGTTTAAATTTACAGAATTAGTATCAAAGTACTTAACATCTACGGAAGAAGACAAAAGTGAAGTCGAAGAAAAACTTATTCAAGAATTACCTTTACTAAAAAATATGGTTCAAGACATAAAGAAATATAAATAAATTGTTGTAAGTTTATTCAGGGTGAATTTTAATAGACGCGACAAATTAAAATAGGTATTTATGTTTCTGTGTAACAAAGAAAATTTGATAAGAGAGTTTGGCAACACCTTGTGCGCCTTTACTGTTACTTTCCTCGTGAATAGAAAAAATAGGTAAATGCAATGATATAATACTATTAAATAGGTCATGTTCATAGTAAATGTCATTAAAAATTGAGTCGCGCTACATGTCCATACCTATAATCCTAAACATTTTAGGCTTTCCTCATGAGCGTGCGTATAGATACAGGCAGCCGAAGATGAAAAGAAATAGCACTAAGCAGTTGTCTTAAATGACAGACTTGATATGTCCAGTATGTACGTATATAGTGACGTGTGACATGAAAAGTATTGGGTCCCTTTCTCTCATACTAATAAGGCATGGTCTGACTCTTTCATTCATTTTAAATTTTATTTGCAACGAAAAAAATGAAATAAATTGTACGGAACCTAAGAATTTATTATTTTACTTGTGATAAGATACTACATGCTCTTTTCTTACTTTAGTATAATAATTTATGTAGTATAGCAGCACAAGACGGCACATATTAATAAAATTAAAATTTATTGCTGTCAATAGCGCTGTCAAACACACTTCTGCGCCATAAATCGGTCAACCGCAAAAGTGACACTACAAATTACACGTTGCCCACGAAACAATATTCGCATTTGAAGGAAGATAACGTGTCTACCTCTATTTAACTATATAATATCATTGGGTAAATGATAGTAACAATACTTCAGTTAGTAACTATCTGCTCAAGGGATAGATTTGGCGCACCGCGCGAATACTTTATAATAGGCATGATGACAGTATTGAAGAATCGATTAATAAATGTTTTTAGGGAAATAAATAAGTTTTGTAAGGAACCTAATGAATTACCCAACTTTTATTTAAACATTGAGAGATTTTCATACTGGTCATTATATTTCTTTAAGCTGTTAGCCTGGATAGGCTATGGCTATGGTGTACAAATTATGACAGCATAATTTTATAGTCAATTTGAAGCGCTGCTACGTGCTTTTGTGGAACTAAAATTGACACTGATTGACACAAAGCAAATGGCTGACGAGCTGTTTACAGGATTTCCGTATTCCACAGAATAAAGTAACCGTATTCTGATCATAAATGTCGATCTTTTTGTGTTTTTTTTTTTGCATTTTCCATGCTAAGATTATAAAGTTATTTTAGTGAAGGAAAAATGCAATCGCGGGCAGGATTCGAACCTGCGTCTTATCAGTAAATTGATCAGTAAATTAAGACTAGACAGGATGTCTAGTTAGTAGAAGTCAGCAGTTTGTGAACATACTCTAGACAAGGCCCAGCATTACATCAGATTTGATAAACCACAAGTCCTCGCAAAAGAAAACCGATTCCTTCCCAGGATGATCCGTGAGGCTATTGAAATTAAAAAACATCCAAATTTCAATAGAGAAGATGGCTGGGTCTTACCACCTGCTTGGAACCCCATTATAGATTCCATAAAATAAAAATCCAAGCCCAAAACTGCAAGACCGGAGGATACGGTGAGCTCGTTCTGCGTGAATCGGATCGCCAATAATTAACAAAAATGTAAGGTAGCTGTTAGTAATTGTTTTTTTATTTTTTATTTTTATTGATAGGAACAGTAAACAGTTACATTATAAAGACTTACAGTTGATTTAACATACAATCAATTTGGTTATAAAGTAACCCACAACGCTGTCCACAAGTAGGCGTAAAGTTTAAGCAAAAAAAATTGTAACATTAAGACGTCCAACAACTTAGTCTACCCGTGATCATGGATGCTGTAAAGGATCCGAAACGTCGGGAATCAAATAATGTCAATACAACGCGATAAAATCCGTAAAAAGTAGTTTTATTTCAATGTTAAAAATGATCCCAAGCCGTGTAATATGTGACGACTGTGATCGTTTTATTATTAGTGCTGGTGATTGTTTTTCATCTGATTCAGATTAAAAACTTATAAAGTCAATTAAAGGTACCTATATTCATTTCACTCCCAATTCATACGATATTATTGTAATAAAAGGTTAAACAGCCCTGAACGCCGCCATTTTTATTGTTTACCTTTAGTTAAGTACCTAACCAAACGGAGTATAAGAATTGACTGCCTCATTAGGCTAGTGGTCCCAAGCGCGACTGCTACGTTAGAGGTCCTGGGTTCGATCCCCAGGTCGAGCAAAGTGTTATTGGGTTTTTCTATCAAATTCTGTGCCCGGTTAATGGCAATGGCTCGCCATTACATGGGACCTTGGGACCTAAACATACCGGCGAACTGTGGGTGTACATTGGTACGCCTCTGCCTAAACATTCGGGGAATACATCCGCGATGGTATGAACCTAAGTAATGTACATAAATGCAAACTTATATAAAATTCTAACTTATAATAATAAATAACTTTTCTTAAATGCTCGATATACACTATTAAACATTGTAGAAATATAGTTATTTTAGTAAAGGAAAAATTCAATCGCGGGCAGTATTCGAAATTGCGTCTCCTAGTTAGATACACCAGACGCTCTGACCGCTAAGTCGCCGCGAGTCCCACCCGCTTGATCGAAATTTGCCTTCACATTCTGAATTTACGTCATAAGGTGACGTTGGCGACATCTATTGAAACCAAGTTACCTTGCTCGTCAACCGATATGACTTACTTTACAGTTAGTTCGATGGTGATGATGGACGGACGACCTGGTGAAAGTAGCTAGGAGTCGTTGGATACACGTGGTATTTACCCAGTCCATGTAGAAGCTTTTGTTCAGCAGTGGCTTTGGTTCTATTGGGTTGGCTCTCGGTTGGCTGCTATGATGATAACATTATACATATTATTTATTTTACCGCCCTGGATACATGTCTTTTAAGCCTAGTACGTATTAATTATTCTAAATGATTTTAAATGTCATGTCATACTGTCAGAGTATGTCAGTCATATCACGAATTGTCAATGTCAAATGGAAGCAAAGCAAGCTCAGCCGAAGAAAGGAGTCAAGGCGGTCGACGTCGAAGACTGCTGAGTTATTCAGTCACCAGTCAGTCAGCAAGCGCCTGTTGTTTAAGTTGAAGGGCAGATATAAATTTTATGATAATGATAAGATAAGAAATAATATTAATTAAATTTATTGAGAGCCGGCAAAGTTGAAATAATTATTTGAAATATTTCGCGAGAGTAACTTTGGTGGCATAGTGCGAGCTTTGAAGAGATCAACATGTGCTTGTAACGAACATTTACAAGTTGTTAATTAATATAACTACAATATGGATTCGGACCCAAAAGAAAACTCTGATTTACTTAGAACACGGAATATAATTGAGGCGAACGGAAATCTAAGACTTGCAGAGCCCAAAGGTCCACCCGATGGGGGACTTCGAGCGTACTCCGTTATGGTTGCATCTTTCCTGACAAATGGCCTTTTATTCGGCGTAATAAATTCATACAGTGTTATTTACACAGTCCTAGAAAAACATCTTAAAAGTGAAGGAGTTCCTAACTCAGAAAGTCGTGCTGGTAAGAAATCCTTTCACATTAGAACCTGCTCGTTACTCAGTTCGTGATTTGAAACCTCCGTATCGAATTTCGTATCAGACTATTGTAAATTTTCAGCATGCAATCATTGAATTAGTACCTACCTACATTAACATGCATGCATGCATGTGATTTTTCTCTTGTGGAATATTTTTAAAGGATTACCTAGTTGACCAAATAAGCTCAATTTAAGCTAACTGCTAGCTAAACATTGTCAGTTTCTATCTGTGAATATGGATTTTGATTCCGAAGGTAAAAAACTACAAGAATGAATTATAATATATAATTTACAATGAGAACACAGAATACTGATTTCTAAATATCAAGAATATAAAGTGAATCTTCTCTTTGAAAGTGATTGAACATTTTAATTTTTTTGTCAATAACTATTTACTGCCTCATTAACCTAGTGTGAGTGCTACACTTGACGTCCTGGGTTTGATCCTGAGGTTTAGCAAAGTGTTATTGGGTTTTTCTATGAAATTGGAGTCTGGTTTTTTGCCTGGTTAAGGCTCGCCTCCTATTACATGGGAACCGGCGAAATGTGGGTGTACATGTACACCTAATCCTTTGGGGAATACAGGCGTAATGGTATGTAACTATTTAATATTTATGAGTGTCATAAATATCTAGCAATTGAATATATTGTAATATATTAAGTATTAGGGATACTTTTTGTTACCAAAGTCCAAAATCAGAACAGAATAGTATGCTCATGATCAATATAATAATTCTCTTATCTATTAAAATTGTTATGATTGTGGATGTATGTACGACGACTGTAAGGGTTATCACATTATTTATTATGTACAGTACTGTAATGTTACAATATGTGCAATTTTACATTAACTGTAATGTGACCAACATTTTAACCTACAGTTTTGATGTGCACTTGTGGCTTGTGGGGAGCCTAATATAGACACAAAATTATCTATAGTAAATAATTTGCCTATAATTTCTGGATTATATTATAGTGATATGGTCAATCAAAGATAACTATGAGTTTGCTCTCTCAAATTTTCTGTTTCACCAAATGATTTTATGTAGGAGGAATGTAATGTAGTAAGAGACTGTAATTAATTTTATTGTATAATGTGTAACAAATTTATTTTTGAATCCGAGAAGTTACATAATAATACATACCTATGTAGGTATTGAATTCTCATGCTAAATTACATTATGTTAGTATTTCCACATGATTTAGTAGTTTGATATGAATTAAAAACTTTTGTTTACATAGTAGATAATAAACAACAAAATATTTACAACAAAATAACGATAAAATGAATCATTGCTCACTAGCATTTGGGTCAAGATTCAAGCTAGAGAATATGTAGTACCTATTTGGTAATTTACTGTTAAATTGAAACTTCCTTAATGTAGGCACTTCAAGCCAATTTTATTAACATCCAAGTAAGTTGGGATCTTTCAAGCCTATTACCTATATACATTCCTTTTGACCGCCACAGTCATGTATAGACGACAAACCAAAATGTGCCCAGCACCCTGCGGTTGCGACTAGGTGATGGATTAGCATGAATTCAGAGCTTGGCGCCGAGGGCACGCTTTTTCTGTTTTGACATGGCGGTCAATGTCATTATACGAGTATCTAAGTCTTTTGGTGTTAGGTCAGGGATGTAGCTACCGCTGTAGCAGCCGTATCAATGATACGGGGCCCCAGGGCAACAGAGGCCCCGACGTGTGTAGCTCTAATACGTAAAATGTTACCTATCTCACTCTAACTTTTATATTGTACGCTAAACTCCCCCAAGAAAACATATCTGATCATATAAGATCACATATACATATTTTTGGATTCACATACCTATATGACTGGTCGCATAACGGTGGGCCCCCGACAAATTTTGATACAGGGCCCGTCTAAGGCAAGCTACTGTGTTAGGTATAGATTTTATTGTATATTATAATAATATACCTACTTGATAAATAAAAAGGGGCTGGTAAAAATAACAAGAAAGGTAGGTATTAATTTTATTGTTGATTAAGTTTGTGTACTCCGCAGTGATCTAGGTACCTACTTCATTTTAATCATAAAAATGCTTTTGTTTATAATACATTCATTTCATAGGTACTTATTTTACCTGTAACAACTCCGGTGGGTACCTACTTCATAGTTAATTATTAGGCCAGATTGACATGTGGCGCCAAGCGAAGCGCACGTGGCAGGCGGTCGGGGGACGCGCGACGTGCGCTTGCGACGAAGGTCACATCATTGCGTTCAATTTCATCATGCTTATTGACGCATCGTCATTGTAATCATTTTAAAAACTTACCCAAATCGATTATACACGTACCTACGACACGACGAAATGGCATCATTGATTTTTGTGGTAAGATTGAAATATTTACGGCGGTCACATAAATAGGACACCTTCATTTTACTACATTTTACGTGATCGCAGAGTACCTACCTATTATAATGTACGTTACTCCAGCAGAAAAGTGGGTCATAGAGTGGTATGAGTCATGTATGTATAATTAGTGCGTAATCTGGTGTAAATGTTAGTGTTGCAAAAAACTCGAGTCCACGAGTCGTAATTTTAAAGACTCGACTCAAATAAGCAAGACTCGGTGTGCTAAAAAGGTTCGGAGTCTAGAGTCAAAACGAGTCCGAGTCATTTAACAACCACTTGTGTCTTACAAAAGGACTCGAGTCTTAAAATAAACTCGAGTCTTCAAGAAAAACTTGAAGCATGAAGATGAGACTTGAAACTCATCATTCGAAAAGACTCGATTAGGTGATAAGTTTATATTAGTGGTTATGTAATTCTGCACTAAAAAAAACTGACAAGACAAAATCAGCTAAAAACTCACTTCTATGAAAATAGAGATGTGAAGCTAAACTGGCTTTATATTTTGAGATACTATCCTCTAAGTTGTTAATATTTTAGATAATTGAGTAAACGTGTTTACCAGTTAGCATATTGCATTTGATCGTCCGCTATAAAAACTTGAGTATGACTCGCCGCATAAAAAGGACTCGAGCACACAAAGAGACTCGAGCTCTCATGTCACATACAAGGGCTCCTAAAGAACTTAGTTCTCTAGTCTTGGAGTCCTGTTGTAATGAGTCGAGTCTTGTAATTCATCATCCGAGTCCGTTTATATAGGACTCGTAGACTCGAGTTTTTTGCAACACTAGTAAATGTGCGCTACACAAAAAAATGTGCGGTTTGTCGTTTTGAAAAAAATAATAATTGAAAAATCGATTCTTAACGAATGATCGAAGAAAGAAATATTGTGCATGGGCAGAAAGCTTATATACCTATATAGGTATTTGTGCGTCTTTAGGTTTTTAAGATATTGCATTTCCTGCTGGAGTAACGTTTCGCGAATCGTGTTAGGGTCAATTCATACTAGCGCAGAGTCGAAGCGAATCGAAGCGTTAATCAAAAAATTAATATAGCAAGTTCACCCTTATCTCGGCAATGTAATGTTCATATTTCTTCCGAGATAAAAAGATACGCGTGAATACGCGCGCAGCCTACGGAATACGCACGTCTCCGAGCGACCATCTCTGCAATTTTTCATCATAATTATATCAGATTACGTACCTACTAATTATAGGTACCTACGACTCAATATCACTCTAGGAGCTACTTTGCTGCTGGAGGAACGTACACCCTAATAAAGATACGAGTACATAGATAATAATTCGCCAATTACGTAGTTATAGATCTCATAATTTTATTCACATAAATCATTGAAACGAGATGAGACTTAAAACTGGATGACCCTTAGGTCCAAAATTAACGCAAAGGCATAAAAATTAAACCATTTTCTAGATATACTGGTTTCTGACACTTACGCGAATATTTGACATTGAAAGAAAACTACTTTTTACGGATTTTATCGTGTTGTATTGATATTATTTGATTCCCGACGTTTCGGATCCTTTACAGCATCCATGGTCACGGGTAGACTAAGTTGTTGGACGTCTTAATGTTACAATTACATTACCTTACATTTTTGTTAATTATTGGCGATCCGATTCACGCAGAACGAGCTCACCGTATCTTTCGGTCTTGCAGTTTTGGGCTTGGATTTTGATTTTATGGAATCTATAATGGGGTTCCAAGCAGGTGGTAAGATCCAGCCATCTTCTCTATTGAAATTTGGATGTTTTTAATTTCAATAGCCTCACGGATCATCCTGGGAAGGAATCGGTTTTCTTTTGCGAGGACTTGTGTTTTATCAAATCTGATGTAGTGCTGGGCTTTGTCTAGAGTATGTTCACAAACTGCTGACTTCTTGAAACGGCGGTGTTTGACATCAGCGATGTGTTCTTTTACGCGGGTCCCTATGCTTCTTTTAGTTTGGCCTATGTAAGAGAGACCACAATCACAATCTAGCTTGTATACAACTGCATCTGTAACATTAAGACGTCCAACAACTTAGTCTACCCGTGACCATGGATGCTGTAAAGGATCCGAAACGGGAATCGGGAATCAAATAATATCAATACAACGCGATCAAATCCATTTTCTAGATAGATAAGTTGTCATCCATTCGGTTTTTCTGGCTTGAATTACCTATTTATTTATTATTTTCCTGTAATGTCAAGGTAAATTTATAATTAGGAGACACTAGTAAAACGATTGTTCCGAATCGCTAGCGGGTATGTGACCGCTGTTCATTTAATTAATTAAATGTGGTAATAAATGCCAGTTAAATAGATAAATTTGGTGAATTTTTGTAGGTAAGTAGAAAGCTTGTGCTGACAATAATATTTTAACTCGTGATTTGAACTGCGTTACTGCGGCTGGAGTTGCGTTGACCCGATTAGATTAGGTACGATAGATACATTATATAGAGACATTGTGTTTGTGTTTCACTTGTTGTCAACTGTAACTGTCTGTTATCTGTTACCTAAATATATTTAAATTTTTGTTATTCCAAGTTGATTGATAAACGAAATTACAAACTACCCAAATGTCGACTGCTTAACGTAAAACGCATCATACAGACTACCTACTTTTTCAGACTTCTGATTTTTGAGTAAAAAATAGCTTTTTAAGTTTCAGTGTCAATTATTTCCCTAAACTCAACCCCCATTGTCCTATTTCCGTTTGAAGACTAAATAAAAAATAATATCTAAACGTTAAATTTAATTATTTTTCTAAGAACATTTTATATCATGTCAGGAATTTAAATGGGATTATAATTGTTAACATTGTAATGAAAAATGAACATCTCTATTTCACTACAATAAAGGAGCTGGCCGAGCTTAGGTAGAGGGTAGGTAGAAGCAACTCATGTTAGCCGGCAGATTTATCATATCACTTTGGACAATAACGAATTCAAAACGTTTCGTCAGGGTTCTGCGGAGGCCGAATTGGCCATACAAACGTAGATGTAATATCAAAATAAATCGTACATAATTCAAACACATATTGATCACTAGTTGAAGTCCGGGGTTTCACTCGCATCCCAAAACGACTTCTTGAGACAAAAGTTCTGGACCTATGTCCTTCCCCAGAATGCAACCTTTCTCCTTGCCTGATTTTATCAAAATCTGTTCAGCGGTTAGGGTATTAAAAGGTGACAGAAAACAAATAAAAAAAGAGTTAGTTTCGCATTTACAATATTGGGTATAGTTGTTGCTTTCGGTTTCAGGATCCTTTTTTTTCTTGAATATCAATACAACGCGTAAATATTATTATTAGGATGTAATTAATAGAAATTATTCTGTTTCTAAATATATGCTACTGTTTCTACACTGTAGAGGTTTCACGATATAAAATGACATTGTCTACTATTCCTTCAAAAGGAGAAAACAACTGTCATGTCAAATTAAATGACACCTTTATTGTCAAATCAAATATTGAATGAGGTAATAATGACATCGTATTAGTTTTTAGAGAAAAAAATTACACTCTTTGTTAACTTCTTTACTCTACTCTAAAATTGGTTAAATCAGTATGTTAGCCATTTATGTACTTTATCTTATTCAGTATCCGTAAGTATATTTTAATTTTAAATATGCTTTATTTTGTTATATTTTTAACCTCTGCAAGTGTAGTATATATTTATATGTGAAATGAACTTTAAGGCGGATCGTTCAGCTGAGCCCGCGAAATTCAAATTTCAAGTGATTTTTCGCAGTTTGTAGGTGTATAACAAGTTCTAGATTCATGGCAGTTGTAATTGCGACATTAAATATACAACATTCACAACTGAGAACTAAAACCTTCACTTATAAATCCTTATCAAGCCAAAAACTTGGCTTAATCTGTGTAATTGGTCAAAATTGAGATTTTACACTACTTTTAGCTACAATCATGATTTTTAAGCAATGGTTTTAGATAAAAATTGTGAATTTTGTATAGTTAATGTCGCAATTACCATTACCATGAATGCAGAACTTATTATAGACCTACAAACTGCGAAAAATCAATTGAAATTTGAATTTCGCGGGCTCAGCTGAACGATCCGCCTTAATGGTTATTTTTAATGTTCGTTTTCAATGGGTAGTTAAATATTGTAATAACTTTAAATAAAGTGAACAGATTGTATTTCTTTCAATTTCTCTGAATGAAAAAAACAGTATCCCTCTTTTTTGCGTAGTTGTAGTCGAATAAAAAGTACCCTAAATGTTGACCAGGCTCATAATCTACGTATACACCAGATTTCATAGAAATCCGTCAAGTAGATCTTGAGCTATAAAGGAACATACAGAAATACATACATACATAGGTACATACAGACAGTATTTTTTTCCAAAAACGATTAATTCGGCTTCAGTACGTATCGCTTAATTAGTCTTCTCCACCTATATATTCCCAATTATTTTGCAATTACAGACACAACTTTTCTACAGACTTATTATGTAGGTATTGATTATTTTTTTCTCTTTTAAAATACGTTGTCTTTTTTAAATATCGTAGTGCGTTTACAAACACAATCCCAGACCCGGAACAACTATCTGTAGACCGTAAAAATATTTTTTCCGTGCGGGGATCGAACCCACAACACCTAGCGAAGAAGACGATCCATCTTAATTGTGTTATGCGGATTCGGATACCGTTTAATCTAGATCCCTACCCTACCATTTCGTCTCCTACTACTTCATACTACTACTACTACTCTTCAAATTAACGACCAGGGAACCGGTCGAACCTTCGTAAAATTGTCAAGAATTACAATTTATCTTTGCCCAGCCTTATCCCATTTCATTTGGGGCCGGCTCTCCTCGTCATTATTTGCCGGATATTTCATTTTCTGGGTCGTAGACTCATTCACTTGGACTTCCTTCAGGTCATTGTTTACTGAGACAAATGAAAAGGAGTCTTATTAAGTGAGGTAGAATTCATGTATCTTGCCTAGTCATGTGTTTTTCGGCCTTCCCATTACAATCTCAGGCGCGCTTCAAAGAGTTTTTCTTCAATTGGGCGGATCTTAAAGTAACTACTTCCTTAAATATGCTCGTTTCTTTCTTTGTCCTTAAGAGTGACACCACCTGCCCATCTCAGAATCTTCATCTCGATCGTGTGTATTTTTTGACATGGACCTGTTTTTATTGGCCAGCATTCGGCATCGTAAGTTAGAACTTGACGGAATGCATACACCTTGACCTTCCCTTCAAAAAAATACTTCACTGGAAATAATTTAATTCTTCACAATGTCAAGAATTACATTCAATTACATTTATTTCCAGTGAAGTATTTTGCATAAAATGATACGGACCTAGAGGAATGGTATTCAAATTATATATATCTAATATACATAGTGTTGTTACAGAATCTTGTCATGTCATGAAACATGTTCACAAATTGTCTACTATATGTTCTAGTTTCATGTAGTAGTTATAGGTAACTAGTCACTTATCAGCTGTTTTAACATTATTTTTTTTTCAGCTCTGGTGGGTGCTCTTACTATGGGAACTACGTTCTTCTTGTCGCCCTTGTCTGGCGTGCTAACTGGAGTTCTAGGGCTCCGCCTGACAGCTGTGTTAGGTGGTAGTATTGCCACTACAGCCATGCTATTATCTTCTTTCTTTGTTTATAATGTAGGTGTACTCTACTTTACTTACGGAATACTGTATGGGTTAGGGGCATCTTTCGCGTACACTCCATCCCTTGCTATTCTTGGTCATTATTTCAGAAAGCATTTGGGTTTAGTTAACGGAATTGTGACAGTGGGTAGTTCAGTTTTTACTGTTATTATGCCACCGCTAATGGAATACATGATAGATAACCATGGATTAGAATGGTTGTTTAGGCTTTTAGCGGTGTTAACATTTGGCTTAGCCTTATGTGGATTATTATTCAAACCTATTCCATTGATGGTAATAAAGACATCCAGGGAAGACGACAGCTGCAAGTCTTTCTTAAAATCTATTATAAACGTTCAAATTTGGAAAAATAAAAAATATAGACTGTGGGCTTTATCTATGCCCGTTGCACTATTTGGTTATTTCGTTCCATATGTCCATATTAAAAAGTTCATCGAAATCAATTATGTCGATGTCAATAACAATTTGCCCTTGCAATGTATTGCTATAACTTCTGGTTTGGGGAGATTAATTTTCGGCTTTCTAGCCGATAAACAAGGTGTCGATAGGATCTTGTTACAGCAGATTTCTTTCTATGTCATTGGGGTTTTGACAATTATACTACCGTTTGTGAGGAGATATGGGTTATTGGTGGCGATTTCTCTTGGTATGGGAATTTTCGATGGAGCTTTTATAGCTTTAATCGGACCTATAGCATTTGAGCTGTGTGGAGGTGCGTACGCGGCGCAAGCAATAGGTTGTATGTTAGGACTTGCGGCCACGCCTTTATCTGTAGGTCCACCGATTGCTGGGTACCTTTACGGTCTTAATAAGTCTTACACTTTGCCTTTCGTCCTCGCCGGCATATCTCCGCTAGTAGGGGCGACACTAATGTTTGCTATTCGACTCCAGCGAGTACCTTCCAATCAAGAGTCTACTAATATAAATGGCGTTGCTACACCTCCAGCTTCTGTACATATAGGTAAGTTATTATAAGAAACTACTATATATATATTAGATGCAAATTTTCACGCATGTCTTCCATTTGGGTGGCTTAGTGGTCAGAGCGTCTGGTGTATCCAACCAGGAGACGCAGGTTCGAATCCTGCCCGCGATTGAATTTTTCCTTCACTAAAATAACTTTATAATCTTAGCATGGAAAATGCAAAAAAAAACACAAAAAGATAAAATACTTATATCTTATTATACTTATATCTTTATTGCCATCAAACCTAATAAAGTGATAATTTGTCGATATATACTACTCTGCCAGGAAAGTACCGGGAAAAGATAAATAATACACAAAATGTTAGTTATTCATCCCAATTTATTTTAACGCCGTCAAAGTATGCTCCTTCAGAAACGATACACTTACGCCAACAAATAATCCAATAATCAAAACATTTTTAAACGCTTTCTCCGGAATTGAGTTCAGTTCTCGCTGCGAATTCTCTTTTATGTCGTCTACCGAATGAAAACGGGTGCCACGAAACTCTATGCTCTTTTACCGAATTTATTATGGGGAGTGCTGTGAGGAATTGTTCGGGCAAATACAAGCCACTGAGTTTCACCATCGCACCACACGCCATAAAACTAAGTTCCATCGTCACCACCTCAATAGTTGGCAATCCACCAAGCCAGCGGCTTGTCCGGTTTACACGAAGCTTCCTACCGAGGTCTTGTAAGCTGTGGAAAATCCTTCTTGCAGCAGTATTCCCGAACCATTAAGTCATGGGGGCCTTCAAGAAAAGAGCACATACTCGTACTTAAAAGGCCGGCAACGCATTGGTGACAGCTTCAATGTCGCTGATGTCCATGGGTATCAGTAGTCACTTACCATCAGGCTAAAAGCATGTTCGTTTGCCCCCTCTGATAAAAAAATGGTAATATGAGTTGAGGAAAAAGGAAGAAGTCGGCTGGTGAATAAGGTGGTTGCTCGATGGTATTTGCAGTTTTTGGTAAAAAACTCCTTCACAATTATGGCTTTGTACGAAGGCGCATTATCGTGGTGCAAAATCCAAGAATTTTTTTTCCACAAATCTTCATAAAAAATTTTTTAAAGCTTACTAGCAATTGCACATAACTAGTAATCCTGTTAACCCCTCGTGCTGAGCTAAAATTATTATGTTACGAATGGGTTCACGTCGCTAGTGCAATGGGTAGGTTTCGAACCGGCAACGATCGAAAGACCAAAACGCCCTAGCCATAGGCTACCGCCGCTATGAAAGCATCCTAACGCAAATTCAGGTCTTTTGGGACTAGCCGAGCGGCAACATTTTTCATAACCACGACATTTTTTTAAAATGGCACGGATCGTCTCGTGAGATACAGAAAGTTCAGCAGCTATCTCTCTCAAACTTGAATGAGGATTTTCATTTTCACTTTTTTTTCAATTGAAGACGTTGATGGCCTATCAAAGCGAGGCAAATCTTCTCGTGATTCGTGTTTCTGATAAAGTCGATTCACGCAAGCCTTCTGTAACATTTTCAGTTCGATGTTTTGTCCATTATGAAATTCGCAATACACACTAGATATGATCTTACATACTAAAAACAGCACTGCATTTAATCTAATTATCAGATGCAACTCAAACTCAGCGCCAATATGGAAAACAGTTGTGCCAATCTAACAAAAAAGGCATGTGCGAGTGTAGGCAAATGACATAAAATTGAAAATCGTGGCTTTTCTGTTCACTCTTAAACTCCATCGAAACCTTAGTGAAGTTTCCACTGTTTTACTGGGGATTATTCTGTATACTTGACACTGACAAACACAAAAAGTATGGCGCCATATAAAATCCCATGACGGGAACTAATAAAATATTACTTGTTTTGCTCCATAAACTTGACACTGGTAAATACACAAAAAGTGTGGCGCCATATCCCATGACGGGATAGAAAAAAAAATCATCCATTCCCAATCCTTTTTATTAGAATGTTTAAATAAACAAATAATGTTACTGTGTCAATCTTAAACTGTAGATAATATGATGCGCATCACTTTGATATAGTTACATAATAATTCTAATACCTATATTATTTACCGATAAGGCTGGTTTTATCGTTACGCGTTTCGGCAGCGCCGTTGAATCGCACGCGTTCGAAGATCTATGGGCTAGTAGTTGCGTTTCAAAGTCGCGCGCTTGAGCAGCGCCGTTCAATAAGCGCGCGATACCCGCCAGCGCTGCCAAAGCGCGCGCCGCTCATTCGCTTTTACGGCCAGTATGCGTTTTAGTGTGATGCCGATGAGATGCTCCGTATTACCGTATAACCTTCATATTGTATACGACTGTCTCACAGCAGCGGAACGCGCGGTACTAATCTCGTTTTACAGTGCACCGCTGTTCAAGCGCGTGATGTTAACAGCGCGCTGCCCAGCGGCGCGTCTAGCGGCGTGACGATAAAACCAGCCTAACAGTCCAATAATATAATTGGTCAGGAATTGCCTTCCTTTCTTAATCACTTCATTTACGATCAAGAAGATTACGAAAGACACCCGCAGTGGCCGCAGTTGAAAAGCGGATGGCGGTGTTTCTAATCTTAACCGCGCAGTCAATCGTCAACAAATTACGGGTCATTTACAATGAACCCCTCTTTTTACACATACTTATTTAAATTATTGAGATCATCATGGTGAAGGATGTCTCACATAATAAGTACCTATCTAACGTTTTTTTTTTCTTATTCCAGAAAAATCGCCCGGCCTGTTACTTAGAAATGGGGATGCAAATCAACAGACAAACTTATAACGGAATTTCATATTTAACAATGATTTAAAAGAAACATTTGACTGCCATATTCTCAAGAAAATTGTGCTTATAAACGCAATCTACGTTCGGCCTTAAAAAATTGACATAAAAAAATACCTCTATGTAACTTTATAATTACCTTGAGATCCTGAAAACTATCTATGTAAGCTAAATTGTGTAAATTACTTGTTCATTTATTATAATTTTTAGTGTTTAAAACTTCAGAAAAAATTTGGTCCGAGATATAGAGTTTAGGTAAATCAATATCTGTGACAGTTTAAATGTAAATTCAAAGAACTGTATTAATCGATAGTTGAATGGGTGAAATAATTAAATTATTGAAAACCGTATGTTGCACCCACTCTTGGGTATATGTAGGTAATCGCAATGATATCCGTTTCCATATCCGATTTATCCGCTTCCATAGACTTACAATCTTCTTACGTACCTACGTAGATAGTTTTTATGAACTCATGCTAACGACATCTAATATTAACTTACGCTGCTGTAGAAATAAGCCTATTTAAGAAATTAAGTAAGTAGGTATAGGTGAGTACATAATTTTTCATTATAATCTTTGCAATTTTGTACATGGTTATTAGAAAAATACCAGAAACTACTTATATTCATCAACTAACGACAACCAACTTCATATTGTCATACTTACTGAATGTTAGTTCGGGTACATCCCATCCACGCCAGTCGTGCCGCCCCGGTAACGGGACAGTTGAGGAAAAATGGTTTCATCGACCCTGGTAGTGCCGATCTCGTCGTTTAAAGGCGTGGATGGCACCGATCAAGTCCCGGGGTAAATACACAACATGCGCGATTATTAGCAGGGTGGATAGCACCGATTGAGTAGCATCCGTCCCGGTAGTGGGGTAGGGGAGAATAGAAGTATTATTTTATGTACCTACTACATAAAATATAAACTGAAAATAAAAAAGTTTGTATGTAACAATTATTTGAATATTGTTATAAAAATAAATATTAACTATTATCAATTAGGCAAGGTATTTATAATTTCTAGAAATAATTTTATTATTATATTTAATTATTTTTTTATGACGTAAACAATATTAATAATATATTAATAATGTTAACATCTAAAATAAATAAACATGTTTATCAGTATGTACAACTTGCACATTTTCAACCAAGTTCAACAAAAAGCAGGAGGTTCTCACTCAATTCGACTGTATTTCTTTTATGTTACCTCATAACTTTCGACGGTGAACCGATTTTGATGATTCTTTTTTTTTTGAAAGCTGGTGCTTCCCGTGTGGTCCCATTGGGTCCAGTTCTGACAATGGCATCCATGAGAAAACCATATAAGTCTTGAATTTGCATTAAGTATGTGCGAAACAAATGGACGAATAACTCTATCACGCCAACCGATTTTGATGATTCTTTTTTTGATCGATAGATTTCGAGACTTCGACTTCAGCGGTGGTCCCATAAAAAATTGGTTAAGATCTGACCACAAAATTTAGAACAAAATGACAATAACATGTAAATGATAACGTCGTCTAGGTATGCGTACAATTTTACTCGCTACTAAAAATGTTGAAATAAAATAACTTTTAACAAAAAGTAAAACCGTCTACAAAAAAATAAACATTATAAATAAAATAAAAGTTTCGGAAGTCGGTGGCGTAAACAAAAGATCAAACCAAATCAAAGGCACCGACTTCCGAAACTGTTATTTTATGTTTGCATTATTTTTTTTACAAAAAGAATGTACAAAAAAAAGGAACGTAGTTTCAACTAATATTACACAAAAAAAATTATTTTTTTATTTTTTTTAAGTATGAAGTTGTCACAAAGTAAAGACTTCTGCAAACGATTACACTGGATTGATTCCGTTAAATTTCCGTAATTTTTTGGTCAATACAAATAATACTTCTATTCTCCCCGTTTTAAACTACATGGGCGTATGTTACCCAATCTGTGCTTTTTTTTTTTAAATAAAACGTTGCCCCACACTAGGATTTTCTCCTGTATCGTGGGTGCGTTTACAAACACAAATTCTCACATACACAAACGCCCAGAGCCGGAACAACTACCTGTAGATCGTACAAATATTTGCTCCGTGTGGGGATCGAACCCACAACACGTGACGCAAAAGCCGATCGCTCAGCCGCTACGCCAAACGTGTCGACAAATGGCTTTCCGCCTTGTTTAAGACACACCGGGGTAGATAAAACTTGATCCGTGCCATCCACCCCGTTAAACGACGGGGTCAACACTAGGTACCTACCGGGGTCGATGAAACATTTTTTGTCCCGTTAACGGGGCGGATCGACTTACGAAAAAAACTTACTAAACTAAAATTCGTATAGGTATACGTTACCTAAGTATACGGTATGACCTCACCACGATCTCAGCCATGCCATGCGTAAGCTGACTTAGTAGGTATATATTACGAAAATTAGGTAGGTACTACCTACTTACAGAGTATTTTTGTATGAAAAAGAAAATTTAGAAATATGAAGTCTTAGAACATTCATTGTTTAGCATCACGACACGAAGTTAGTATCTACACCTACTAAGATAGGTATTTCTGGTATTTTTCTAATTAGCCTGTATAGGTCTGATACCTACTGATTTATAGACCGTCTTTTGAAGTACCTAGTGCAGTAAAATAATGTATCATGCATGTGCATTTCCTGACATTAATTATATACACAATCCAACATTACCTTGATTAACTTGATTGTCATGGTATTCTAATTTATTGATTTAGGAATGAAATGCATTTAAATGTAAATTAATTGTATAACTATGTACGTTTTCACATACATAGTTACCGATGAAAGTTCCTAGTATAGTTTTAGTTTAAATGACTAAGTACATATTTTTAAGTAGGTAGGTACATATATCTATTATTATTTATTTATTTGTGGAAGTCTTAGCAGAACGGCAAGTATGTATGTATGTTATACTTACATGATGAGTTTGAAAACATGCGACAAATCGAAATGGGGGTTCAGTAATCATTACTTACCTACTTATTTAATTTAAAATGTAATGTAATTTTAATTATCTAAATTGTCCAAAAAATAATTTTATTTCTTATCTTAGACGTTGCCAACTGCCAACTAAGCTATTGTCTTCAGGTAGGCATGCATGAATGAGTATATAACTAAAAAAATGATAGGTAAATAATTTGAAGCAAGTATCAAAATATTCTCGCACCGCGCCCGGTCAATCCATTACGCAGGTAGTTACTTCGTGAAGTATTAACGCTTTGCACTTACTATCATTTACCATTTTTTTTTCTATTCACGAGAAAAGTAGCAGTAGAAGCGCAGTTGCCAAACTCTTTACAATACTAAAAAAAGTATAATTAAGTACCTATTTTTCTTAATGACGTGTTCTAAATTTTCTTTGTTACACATAGAATCATATGGTTTAATTTGTCGCGTCTTTTAAATTTCACCCTGTAGAATTTTATAATGATCTTTAAGTATCCATATCTAATTAGACCCATGTACTAGGTACGGTGTCTAGGTATATGCCATGTGTAGATAATAACTTAGTTTGATGTCGGATCTGACTGAATCATTCCACTTTGCCCCACCTGTGGGGCAGATTCCTTCAAAGCAGTGGAATCCGCCCCACTAAATAAAAAGTTATTATAATTGCTTCTTTAATCACATATAACTAAGAATAATAACTAACTAACTATATAACTAAGAAGTATATTCTTAAGAATATACTTCTTAGTTATATAGTTTTATTTAAAACACTACCAATATACCACCCATAGTTAGGTACATTGTATATTATTACTTAAAGATTTTTACCAAAACAAGTATTACAATATGGGCAACCTCTAAACTGCCGACCTTAGTGGGGCAGATTCCACCACATTTTTAGCTAGTAGAAACAGCTAAAAATGTGGTGGTAAAAATCCGCCCCACTAAAGTCTATTTATTGGGGCGGATTCCACTGCAAACTTGAATGGAGTCGAATCTGCCGCACTCGTGGGGCAGCTTGGTGGGTCGATACATTCTCATTGCAACTAAGTATTTCAACGAAAAATTAACGCATAAGAGCCCTCTCACTTGTCGGCTGTCGGGCCCGGATTTTAATCGAATGTTCCAGTGGCAGACCATTTTATAAAAAGATTCGAAGCTATTCACACTTCTCTGACACTGATTTTGTGTCGGCGCCGACAAGAAATATCGGGTGTATTACCAGCCCCGTATGTCCGGAAAAATCTTGTCGGGTCTCGCTTGCCTATGAGTACCTAAGTATAACGTTGTTCACATTTGTCGGGGCCGACAACCCTCTCCTCGCTACCGTTGAATGTAGTTATTGACATCCTAAAATAATTGAAAAAAATAATTTCGTCACTTTCAATTTAGTTCTGTTATTATGTTCTGAAATGTTCCCAAAATAAAAAGGTAAACATAAAAATAAACTTATATATTTCTCTCAGGATTGGATGCACCCAAATATTTTATTTCCATAGCTGTCTTTATTCGTTCTCTTCTCAAATAATAATATAACACGACAAGAACTTCGTCGACACCCATCGTGTACAGCCGCCTCGCGTAGAGTGCTAAAATTTGGCACCAGCTGTCGGCGTCGCCGACAGACAACCGATTACCTACTGTGAATAGAGGTGCCGACACTTTATTGAGATCCGGGCCCGACGCCAGATAAGTGGGAACGGGCTGTAAGCCTAGCAATATTGTTATTTATTTTTTAGATTCGAATAATATTATTTCAGCAAAAATGTGCAACAAATGAGAGATATTCGGTGTGTAATTGAAGAGATGTCCGCACGATATTCTACAGATTGTTTTGTCATAATTCTTGTAATTGTAAATCTACAGGAAATACATTCCAGTAGCTATTGTTTATCTGAATTCCCGTGAGTGTCTAAGCGTCTATACGGAATGTAATATCATGTACTTATGCATATTATTACAAAACAATAAATTATGTATCTAACTAAAAATACAACGGTTCAACTGTATAGTGGCCCCTAGCCTAGACCCCGCCCTAGACGATCAAGGATGCATTGCTAAAATATAGTCAAGCATTATCGCATATGTTTGCTTTTCATTTACGTCAAGCATCGTTCTAAAGTTTAGAAACGGTTAGATTCTAAACGGTTGGAAATGCTTGACAATCACAAATTTATGTGATTTAATTTATTGCATATATACAATTTGATTGATTCTAAACTTAAGAACGATGCTTGACGTGCTTGAAAATTTGATATATGCTTTTGGCATAGCATATTGGGGATGAGCTTAATCCGAAATACTCCTTTATAAAGCGCGAGGGATGGAAGGACAGTAGGGAATTAGGGAAGTCTTTGTTCTGCCGTGGGACGACGACATTTCAATAATAATAATACCTCATATTGGAAAATCATGTTGCAACTTGCATTTCCACATTGACTTCATTACGTATTGTATTAAATCCGTATTCCATACCTACCCACGATAAAATACGGGTGCCTTCACTGCCTATAAATATAGGCGTGTGACTGAAATTGGTATGGCCACCATCAGGGATATTAATTTTGATAACATAAAAAATTAGTCGCTAATTAGTCGAAATTAGTCGCCAAATAATCAATCAATTAGTCGGTCATTGGTTCCAAAGTTATAAGGCTTTATAGGTGGCCGATCTGGAGAGTGCTCCCCAGCTTGGCCTAATTTGAATCTCAAAAACTAGCGAAGATCTGTTTTCTCCCAAATGTAGTCGCTAATTAGTCACAATTTTTCGCCAAGTCACAGATTTAGTCGGGTCTTAGTTTAGAAGATTTTTTTATGTATGTTCACCGATATTTTCGTCAATTGTGGAATGATTTAAATAATTGTTTTTTTATGACAGAGTATACTCCCGAGATGGTCCCATTCAAATTTGGTGAAGATCTGATGACAAAATTTAGAACAAATTGACAATATCACGTACCGACCGAATAAATTATGACATCATCGAGGTAGGTACCTACCTCAATCAATCAAATCAGCCTATTGCCGTCCACTGCTGAACGTAGGCCTCCCCCAAGGAGCGCCAACCATCCCGGTCTTGGGCAGCTCGCATTCATCCGCTGCCAGCCACCTTTTTCAAATCGTCGGTCCATCGCGTCGCAGGGCGTCCCACACTACGCTTGCCCAAACGCGGTCTCCACTCTAACACTTGTCGGCTCCATCGGTCGTCTGTCCGTCTGCAGACATGGCCGGCCCACTTCCACTTCAGCGTGCTTATTCTTCGAGCAATGTCGGTGACTTTAGTTCTTTGGCGAATGACTTCGTACCTACCTACTTATGTAAAATTTTATTCGGCACTCAAAATGTAGTCTTGCGAAACCTACCTTCGATTTGGCCGGTTTTTTTTTGGTTTTCGCCACCGACTTCCGAAACAGTTTTACCTACACATAACATTATTTGAAATCGCGCTGAAGGCGGTATTGGTTACATTACATCCCATAACCAATTCACATCTTACTTTCTCGCACAATTCCGATACCGCATCCGAACGCAGGAAGTCGCGAAATCGCAATGCAGCATCGATACAGTCGCAAAATCGCAGATCGTCGATGCCGCGATGCTAAAAGTAGCGTTGTGACCTTTGGCCCTAAATGAACGACCGAAAATAAACAAAAGGAAACTAAAACACAAGAAAACTAAATGAAAGAACTTTTGGGTTGGTACCGATTTCGATAGAGCATCTCATATTGTCGAAATTTTCGAATATTTTTGAATGCAGTTTTACATACCTGGAAGATTGAGAAATGATTCTTAGATTAGGTACCTACTTACAGGTATAGGTAGGTACCAATAACTTACCTATACAGAGTAATACTTAGCTACCTACTTAATATTACAGGACCAATATTTACTTAGTCGAAGGGCTAATTAAAATGAAAATTCTTCAGAAATACCTATGTCAAAGATTTTCTAACATTGATTTCATTCAATCAAAATGTTTAGCGATTTAATGATGATTAAATATATTTTACATTGCCATAAAAATCTTCACATGGTACAGATATATGAAGATAAGTTTTTAACGACCTTGAATCGATTATAAACATAAATAAGATATATGTAGGTAAGTAGGTAGTACAATAAAACTAATTAGGTACCTATATCGTTATTCAAAAAGCTGTGATAAAAATCATAATCATTGTTAATGTTTAAATAAATATATATAAGTACTTATTTATGTAAATATGAATTTATATAATATATAATAATCATATACCTACCTACATCATATAAATTTTAGAAATACATATTGTTGAAGGTGTTACATTAGAATAGATAGTTATACTAATTATAATAACTCTTTGTTGTTACATAAAATACTTATTTGGTATTTTTTATGTAAGTATAAAGTAAGTAGGTACATGCCTAGTATTGGTCACTCAAGTGCAATAATAAAAAGTTACTCCAAAGTCAAATTAATGTCTTCCCAATATTTTTGTAAATTAAAACATCTGGTAACCAAAGTACCTATTTAAAAAAGATACTTTAGCTATTAAAATCGTTACAATATAAATTAACTGATATCTGAATGTGTACTTTAGAATTAACTTTTGAAAAATCGTTGAAAATCAAACTGTAGCTAGGTAGACTAGATACTTTAAACAAAATTAGGTACCTACCTATATTATTTCCGTAATTATGTATACTTAGGTACCTACGTAGTAAGTAATATTTTCCCATAAGTACAATGTATGTCTCTACTATACCTACAATTTTCAATGATTTTCTGTACCTACCTATATCTATCTCATGAGAAACAAGCGTGGTCATTTTCACAAAAAGTACCTACTTAAGTAGGTACCTTCACTATGTAAAATATTATGCTGTATTTTTTTTCAGGTACTTAAATACATAGTTTGTTGCATTATATTAACAATGATAAATACTTTAACGTTTTTTCGCGTCTCTGTCTCTTAATGTTAGGTACTAATTGTATTAGGTATCATAATGAGGATTTCTTCGTAGTATTTCGACTGTCACGCACATTTATCGCGCATATTACAGTAGCTTCTAATTCATTTTTAAGTTTTTTTTCTTGATGGACCATGTGTCCTTTACTATCTGTAATTGCTAGAAACTGACCACAGAATAATTTTTAAATGTTGTTATAAGATTAACAACAGTTACGTGTCAATTTCAAATAGGTAGGTACCTAGTCATGTAGGTACATTTTTATGAAAATGACTCATTTTCAAGTTCAAGTTCTATACACACATATTTATGTACTTATTGTTCAAACTTTAGGATTCAAAGGCTGTGTGTGAGACCACGATATACAAGTAATATACACGTGTATATTACTCCACCAGGAAAGTGGCTTCTAAAGTGATATGAGTCGTAGATATACCTAATTAGTGCCTAATACGCCAGAAATGTGCGCGACATAAAAAAATTGTGCGCTTTGTCGTTTTGGAAAAAAACGGAAAAAACGATTCCTGCTCCAGTAACGTTGTTCCAGCAGGAAAATTCTAAACGAATGATCGGAGAGGGAAATATTTTGCATGAGCAGAGAGCTTATTTGTTTTATGTTTATTTTTATGCTTATTTATTTGTGCAAAAATGTGCGCCGAAAATATAATATGTGTGTCTTCAGGTTTACGAGATATTGCGTTTCGTGCTGCAGTAACGTTTTGCAGAATCGTGTATCTCTAAAACCATTGTATGTGCGTATTTGTGACAGAATAAAATTTAAGAAAATATTTATAACATAACATACCATCATGCCTGTATTCCCCGAAGGGTTAGGCAGAGGCATACTAATGGACACCCACAGTTCGCCGGTAAAATTTTTATAATTTTCAAGTAATATAAAATAAGAATGCATGAGTTATTCAATATTGCAATAATATTGAATAACGCATGCATTATTATTTTCATGTCATGTACACTTTTGAAGGTTTTATGGTTATTATAAGGGTCAAGAAGGACCGAATACAGTTTTCAGCGAGCTTCTACGTTTTCCCATTTAGGCGCTGCAATATTTTTTCGGGATTTCAAAAAAGCGCGATTACTTGAAAACTAAATATTTTCTTAATCTTATTCTGTCATAAATACGCACAAATAAAAAGCTACTCGTGTATGTTTATTCTACAGATTTAGAGATACACGATTCTGCAGAAAGAAACGCAACATCTCGTAAACCTTAAGACGCACAAATTATATTTTCGACGCACATTTTTGCACAAATATAATCTCTCTGCCCATGCGCAATATTTTTCTCTCCGATCATTCGTTTAGAATTTTCCTGCTGGCACAACAGGAATCGTTTTTCCCGTTTTTTTCCAAAACGATACAAGCCCACAATTATTTTTTTTGTCGCGCACATTTACAACAGACTATGTACAAATTACATCTACGACTCGATATCACTCGAGGAGTAACTTTCCTGCTGGGGTAACGTACACAATATACACTACACTAGCATTTTATGTGCTAAGGTATCTATTATATCAATTATTTTTTTTATTCAACGGTAGTGGCATTTCAACGATGTGCTTTTACTCCTCTATACCAATTCCGATCTAAATACAATGGTATAAATTGCTTTTAGGTAAAAAATATTAGTCATACAAGTAATACCTTACCTACACACTTACGACGATGCGTTGGTAACTCTGGAGGACTGTCAAGGCGCATTGTTACAAATTTCTGTTTTACAATGTACTCATTGTCACCAGCATTTATCACGTATACACTGCCTTATGTTCCAAATATAATATGATCAAAACACTTAGCCAAAACAACGTGCATATCATTCTGAATGTAATAGAAATGATTAAGTACCTTTATAACTCGGAACATCAGGTACTGTACCTATAGGTAAAGGTACCATCATTTAATGCACTGGATGGTACTTATTTTATTTTTGGTTTAACCTATTAATATATTTTTTTTGCGGAAGGAGAAAATTCGTGTTCCTACGATTATTTTTACTTAACTATATAAATCACTATTTTTATTCTATACCTATTTAAGCATAAGTATTTAATACTTACAGATTTTATGAAATATCTTACATCAAGTAAGTTTTAAAGAAGACATACCTAAGTAGATTCTTGATGAAAACGAGGACATTATCTCAATAATAATAACGAAGAAATATGTAATGATGTTGCAATTTTATTAAGTTTTTACTGGCAATATATTTTTGGGCATGTATACCTGAGTGTTTGTTAAATAATTATGTACCTAGGTACTACGTACTAACATTTGACAAGCGCTTACCTCTACAGCATCATTATAAGATAAATAAAATTACTGTTACGTAAACTACATAAAACATTTGATTTGTAACCACCTAGGTGATTTTATTATTACAATTATTCATACGAAATGTTATTCAAGATATACCTGCTCTTGTGTTATAACGGATTGTCGAGTATTTAATACTATCTATTAATTTGTGTGTCAATAAAATAATAACAGAATAAACCGATACCTACACAAGTGTTGTGTGCAATTAGGGTTGTCAACATGTCACAGTATTACTTATACTGTTTTTCCCTATATTATACTTTTTACTGAACAAAAAAAAGTATACAAAATACTGTTTTCAGCATCAGAACGCCTAACACTAGGCACACGCTAAGTCAGTGCAGCGTAGTCACAATAGTGGCGTGTAAAATACTGTTCATTCTTCTAAAATATTATTTATTTTCGTTCTCAGACCTAAATATACTTTATTTATTGTAAAACAGTTGCAACCCTATGTGCAATATACAGTGACGTCTGTAGCATAACGTTTATTTTAATTTAGATTAACTTTGATTTGTAATTACGTATTATCTAATTGTTCCTTGGTTTATTAACGTGTATAATCATGACAATAAGTTTATGTTTAGATTATTGAAATATATTATTTTGCAGATTAATTCAACTGCTTTAGTTTCTTGCATGTACCCATTTTAAATATGTTTTCTATTCATGGCATTGGCATTAGGTATTTATTGGTTTAGATACGGTGCCTACCTAATTTGATGGTGTGCATCTTCTTCTTCATCCTGTTGCCATCCAATGCTGGATGTAGGTCTCTTCATTTAAGCACTCCATTTCGAACGATCTCGCTCTCTTGACCGCTATTTTTCAAACATAAGGTTTGTCCCAAATAAACATAATTTTCCACCTTGTCGATGTTTTGCCCACGTACTATATACATATATGGTCGGCTTGGTTGTCATTGCTCACGGTTTTGGTCTTTGTAGTGTTCTTCTTTAAGTCTAAACTCAAATAGAAATCGTATAACTCCTCTACCATAGCTTAATTCTTTCGGCGAAATGATTAAATAGTCGTGTGTGAGGCGTTTACCATTGACATTTATAGATAACTCTATTGGACCAGTTCAAAAGCTTAAATATATCCTCTAAACAAGATGTAAATACCTTAAGGGATACTGTTGTGGTACTTTGTTATCTTTTTATGATTTTTTTGCGTTTTACACGCTAAGATTATAAAGTTATTTTAGTGTAGGAAAAATTCAATCTCGAGCAGGATTCGAACGTGCGTCTTCTGGTTAGATACACCCGCGAGTCCCGAGTTTGTTGTATTTTAGTGTCTTCCGGTGGGTGAGAAGTTTCAATGAGTGAGTATTCTGTGATCGCTTCCTGCACTAACCTTGTTTATTACATCTATATGTTTAATGCATTTCCAGTTGGTAAGAATGTAGTCAATTTCGTTCTTGGTTTTTCCATCAGGGCCATAATTCCATGTCTAAAGTCTTTGCTCTTTCTTTAAAAAAAAAAGGTATTCATAGCGTACAAATTGTGTTGTACGCGAAAGTTGACCATCTCATTCCCTCAACCATTTCTCATGACCACCCCATATTTCCCCACACACACTCATTATCAGTGCCTTTACCTAGTTTAGTATTGAAATAATCAATTATTGTTGTATAAAAACAAGGATTTTCGCTTAAAGCGAAAAGCGTAGGACAGTTCTACTCTCACTTCATCTTGAGCTGATGTAGGGGCATATACCTACTTGGACAACTTCTAATTTGCATCGACAATTTCATTGGAAGGCGGCGTATAGGACACTAGGTGACACCGCACAGACGTTGCGTAAAGCGTTCATGGATGTGTTTATGAGGAGACCGACACCTTGTGATTTGTTATCATATCCTAAGGGATAGTTGTGTTTTTTAATTTAGATTGTTAGCAATAACAATTTATGGTGTGTTGGTCAAACATGTATTTGGATAATTATTATTTTGTAAGCAAAATAATAATTATCCAAATACATGTTTGGTAAAATTATGCCCCTTCGCCGAGTTTCACTGAATCCTACAATATCCCACTTGATTTTGTTTAGGACTTCCGATTCTAGTTCCTGATACCGCTCATCTATAAGCAAGGTCCTAATGTTGTACGTAGCCAAGTAAATGTTGTGTAGGCAGCCGTTCCCCCAGGGATTCTTAGCACCCTCCGTCCTATCGGTGGTGATGATGGGCTAACACTACATCTAGGTATCGATAAGAATCAAAGTCTTCACACATTCACTCACTGACTGTCAACGGACATCCTAAACCGCTGGTCGTAGATGCTTCAAACATCTACTCCACATTTCAAATGGAGGGTCTATTTGTCTTCATGGGTCAACCCACATGGGGAAAAATGAGGGCTCAAACTTTGTATAGAAAATCCAAACTCAAAATCCCTCAATCCCTCAAAAGATGAAATTTTGCACAGAGGTTTCCTTGATGATGTATAAGTAGGTACATACACTATGTTAAAAAGCATTGTCCGATCCGAAAGGGGCATAAACTTATAGGTATCCCAATCACATCACCAAATAAAACAAGAAACATTAAATGAAGTAGGTATTGAAGTTTAAATAAAATACAATACAATGTTAGTTTTTTTTATAAAAAAAACGCTGCCCACGCACTAGGATTTTCTCCTGTATTGTGGGTGCTTTTACAAACACAAATTCTCACATACATAAACGCCCAGACCCGGAACAACACCGGTAGGTCATACAAAATCCCGTGCGAGGATCGAACCTATAACCCGTGCCAAAACCTGCCCTATTGCCATTTGGACTTGAAACTTCTAAGCCTAAACCGCTCAACATTACGCTTTATTTTGTCTCAAAATTAACAGTAAATAGACCTTACGGGACGCGAAACCGAAACCGCGGGCAGTTAGTCGGTAAGTAGGTACCTATTTAAAATGATGATTTGTATACCTTGCAAAAAAGTCTTTATAAAATAATACCATCTGAGGAAAACGTAATTTTTCAAGGGGCATTATCTTATTATTTGCATTCGTACCTATGCTTAAAACCCAGTGCTTGCCGCATAAAGTAAGAAAAGTAGGTAACTACTACTTCATATTGTTAGCAATAACAATTTAGAAAATGATAACTAGGTATATAGGTATCAATACATTATAAGAATTTATTATGTGTTAGTTGGATAATAAGTAATATTAATAAGTTATTATTTGTTATAAGTACTTATGTTGGGGTTAATTTTTCTTGTACACTTTCGACGAATGTACTTGATAATGACTTGCCATAAATGTACACAGCCTATTTGTTGGGCGGGCACTATTTCTTCAGAGAGGCTGTTTGTAGAGGCGCTGTGTGTTCCACTTCCGAATGAGTATACTCTTATTTCGAACTCCTCTAGTGACGGTGAACTGGTTTTTTGTGTAACCCAGCGAAGAGGTTTAGATAATCTGTAAAGAACTATTGTTTTTGTAGGTACTTATGATGTACTTACTATGTGATCGGGAGAGATCTATACTTAATGTGCTTCCGTGACTCCGGAATAACAGTGACAAAGCTGCTCCAGTCTAAACGACTTACCCGAAGAATCTTAGTCCATCGTAGTGATGCTAAGGATAGCTACTGTAAAATCGGTTTCTTTACTCACTCTGAGAAATAATCCATATCCTTCATAACATCGGGCAGTTCCCTTCCATCTACGTCAGGAAATATAAAGCATAGTCCAGCTAGGACCATCATCACGCACAACTCTATTGCCATTAAAGATATGTCATTCATAGGATGAAATAGGAAAAGGAGGTAGCTGATTATTGAGCCGATTTGACCGGTAGCATGGCAGCATCCAACAACTGTCGCACGGATGTTGATGGCAAAAAGCCGAGGCGTTATGTTGAGTATCAAAGCGTGAGCCACGAGTCCTGAAGCAAGGGCTATTGAAGATAGTATACTACGTATGGTTCCCTGAAAGGTTATTGAACTAGATCAATTTAACTGCTCGTGAGTATACCTAACTAGTTCTGTTTAGGTGGGTTTTAGACTTTCTTGTAGCCGAAATTACAAGAATTAGGCCTTATTTCTTTATGTACCTAGGTACCATTTACCAGTTCGCAGACTAAAACCATATTCAGAAACTAGTGTCCGTATTTATACCTACCTACTTATTCTTATCTACTTAGGTATGTATGGTGGATGTGTTTCAGTTCAAATAGCTACTCGTATATTTATTCATATCAGGTACGTTATTTCCATACCTTGTAGAAAAATATGACACCAGCCGTACATACGCCTGTTAGTACGATATGAACCATGAGCAAATATCTCATCGTCAGCTTCAGAGACGAAAATTTCGTCAGGCACCCGAGCACAGCAATGGAGCAGAACACTTTCAGTAATAAATAATTGATATCTTGTTCACTGTACAATCTTACATACAAAGAACTCCACAGAAAATAGTATAGAATCCAAAACAACGCGGATACAACAAATATAATTCTATTATTGTAAGTGGATAACATTTCAATACAAGTCATAGTTTCATCTAAAGAGTTATAAGCCTGAAAGAAAAAATAAGGTACGTGACGAAACCATTTCGAGAATAATTAGTGTTAGCTGAAGCTAATTACTTAGTATAAACTTACAGACGTACTCTGTGGTTAACTGGCCTTATCTTGAAATCGTGACAAAGTTTTATTTCGTTTGTCTTAGCAGCTTCTCTGAGAATTTTTTCAGCGACTGATATTTTCCTGTTATACAACAGCCATTGGGGTGATTCTGGGCTCCATCTGTATTGCGAAAAAGTTTTGACAGTTCGCCTAGTTAAGCATAAAGTAAATGTCTTCAGTTTTTCAATGGATTTTATGAAGGCAGTTATAATTAAGGAAAACGTAATAATAAAATGATTACCTCAGTAAAACCAAGCACAATACGGAGTAAATACATGCGATAAAGCTATAGGTTTCGGTGTTTGGTGCACTGTTTGCGAGGGGCACCATGCATGATATAGCGAGGAGTCTAGGACACATCACGATCATACACAGCCAAGAACGCCAACTATTACTTGCTATTTCACAAACTGAAACATAAAAATTTCGGGACAGCTTTATGTTAGTATTTTATTTGAGTGACATTCTAGGGTTATTAATAAATTGATAAGGGTGGAAGGTTTATTGATATGTAGGTAGGTAGATATTGTTAGGTATGACTAGTGGTTACCCATAATTTACAATAGCTGTGTTTATTCAAACTAACTGTATGTGTGCGATGGTACCTAACCTAAACCTAAACTACGGCGAACCAATCGCTAGGGATTTAATTCAATTTCACGTTGCTTTTTACCTAGGGATTGTATGTACCTATTTATACCTACGAAGTTTATGTAGTTTAATGGTACCTATAGTATGGAATCTTTTAATGTCATCATTAATTGTTTGGCTCTGGTTTTAAATCGTGTCACATAATATGTGAGAATTAAAACTAAGTAGATATTAAACCTGGTAAGGGTCGCTGGGAGTTGTTGGATGCAGGCGGCATGTGACCGATCGCTATGGAGGTCTTTGGGGGAGGCCTTTGTTCAGCAGTGGACTTCGTTGGCTAATATGATAATGATGATGATGAGATATTAAAAATAATTGGTTCTTACTTAGTATGAGCCCCATATAAAAATTAGCGCTCCCCAATAATGATTTCAAGAAGGCAATTAATCTAAACCATCCCTCAGAGTCACAGAATGTGATCAGCAAGCCGAGCACTAGTTCCGCAAATATATCAAATATAATCGCTGTCTTTCTTCCAAAACTGAAACAAATTTCAAATTAGATACGGCATTGACAATCTGCATAGTCTAGTTTTGGCTAAGTCAAACAATAAACTCATTTCATATCCATTCTATACCCATCTATTGTATTTTATATTTTAATTTGAAAGAAATATTCAAAAGTAGCCAGCACCTAGAGACTTGTTTATCTGTATGAATAAAAAAACAAATGCACGTTACCGACTACTTATTTACCATATAAAATTTTTAGATGCATTGTGAATACAAATTTATGATTGTGGTTCCCATTTTGGCGCGGAGTTTCTTTTATTTATATTAAATACAATGCTGTTTTTAGTTAAATCATACTATCTATAATGTACTTATTGCGAATTTCATAATGGACAAATACATCGAACCAAGAGTTTGTCTTAAATTTTGCATCGCCAAAGGAATTTCGTGTTCGAGGTCATTGAAAATTTTTACAGAAGGCTTACGGTGAATTACATTACATTATCAAAAACACGTGTTTATGAGTGGTACAAAGCGTTCAAAAGTGGTCGAGATGTGATGGAAGATTTGCCTCGCTCTGGTAGGCTATCAACGTCTTCAACTGAAGTTAACATCGCAAAAGTGAAGGAAATAGTGACTGAAAATCCTCATTCAAGTTTGAGAGAGATAGCCGCTGAACTTTCTGTGTCTGACGAGTCGGTCCGTATCATCTTCTTCTATACTTATAATAAATCTGTAGAAAGTTCAATTCTGTACATGAAATATATTCCCAAAATAACTATCAGCGGGTGATTAGTGATCGATACTGACGCCAAAAATGCAATCAGTAAAATTTTTGTCTGTCTGTCTGTATGTTCGTTATAGAAACAAAAACCACTCGACGGATTTCAACGAAACTTGGTACAATTGTTCTTTATACTCCTGGGCAGGTTATAGTATACTTTTCATCACGCTACGATCAATAGGAGCAGAGCAGTGAAGGGAAATGTTGGGAAAATGAGTGATTCATGAGAAACGTTTCAAGCTATAAAACATCACGCTACAACCCTTAGGAACGGGGCAACGCAGGTGAAACCGCGGGCGAAGAACTAGGGAACAAAGTAACTATTCCACGCGGACAAAGTCGCTGGCAAAAGCTAGTTTTAAATAATCCTTTGGGTATAAAACATGTTGCTGCCGGCTAAGTACCTAGTCACGAAAGACCCGAATTTTCTCCAAAAACTTAATCGCATAGGTAGGTATAGTCGCTGAGGACATGCTAGTGTAAATCCACGCCAAAGTCGATCAAAAGTTAAAGTCATGTTGACTGTTTTCGGTAACTATCGCGGTGTTGTGCATTCGGAATTCTTGGCGGAAGGTCAAACGACGAAAGCAATTTCGATGAAAAAGGCCAGATTTGTGAAAACAAAATTCTTGGATTTTGCACCACAATAATGCGCCAAGGCCATCATTGTGAACGAATAAAGACCAAAAACTCAACAAATACCTTCGAGCAACCATTTATTCACCAGATATGGCTCCAGCAAACTTCTTTCTTTTACCTACACTCAAACTACCCTTTTGTAGCACCCGTTTTCATTCAGTACAAAGAAAAATTCGCGACGAAAACTGAACTCAATTCCGGAAAAAGCGTTTAAAAAATGTTTTGATGAATGGATTTATTCGTTGGCGTTTTAGACTTTTCGTAGGTATGGAAAGCGAGGTGTGTTGGTAGTTAATATCCACACAGCTTTTCAATATTAGTACCTACCTAAATGTGAATGAGAATGCTACATAAATTTGCGTGTTGTGACAGAAGAGTGTATTTTCGTGCATTGACTCTGAATGAAACACAGAAAACAAAACGTAAATTTAGTTAGGTATTGGTCCTATATCAGAAATTAAGGTGCATCCATCAATTATATTGATATTTAATTATTTGTATAATTTGGTTTACGAAAGCAAATAGGTATCTACCTACGTAGGTGTATAAGTAGATTCTATGTAATAAGTACTTATTTTAATAATTTATGTCGGTAGCTACTCATTAGTGCATAAATACATTTAAACTACCAAATTATACACACACGTGTGTTATTTAATTAGGTAGGTAGGGACGTACTAAGGTCTTAAACAAAAACAAAGAGTAAGCGGTCTTATTATAGTTACCTGTCAGACACCAAGCCAAATATGATACATCCAAAAACCAAACCAAATCTGCTTATGATAGCCGTCGATAATAATTTCAATTTTTGGTCACAAAATACGAGCCACTGAAATAATAAAAAAGTAATTTAATGTTATTAACACAAAATCACAAAAACTACTTAATCTCCAATTCAAAACCAATACGCCAATCTCTTTGAAAATATGAATATTCAGGGATTAGCTACGTATGGTTTTACATTCAATATCGTTTGATTACACTCACATGTATGCACTGTTTAAAGTAAAAAAAAAAAACAAACGGAGCAGGTTTTTGTTGTACACAATATATCTTTACCTGATATTGAGCTTATATTGAGAACTAATTTAACCCCCAACGCAAAAAAGAGAGGTGTTATATGTATGTAAGTTTAACATAATATGTTATATATAACATAATATGATAGGTACATATTATGTACCTATCCGTGTGTCTGTCTGTTGCATCGTAGTTCCCAAAAGAATAGACCGATTTTGATTCAGTTTTTTTTTGTTTTTAGCTATGACTTAAGAAAAACTGGCCAGCCGTTTGAAGATTATCAGCTCTTTTTTAGTTCATGACCTAGAACCTAAATACTTAGGTTCTACCAATAATCCGCCGTTTCAATGGCTTCCATATTCTAAATCTAATATATAATAGCACCTACCACATTAGGACTATATATTTAGGTACAATTTTGGAATCTTGCATAATCAGAAATAACGGGCTGGTTTTTTTTTGAAAAGATATAAGCTCAGCGTAACTTTCATATATATGATGACGTCTAATTTACAGCCACAGTTTGCGAAAACGTACCTAGTATAAACCCGAACTAGGGAACTTTCCGAACCCTAGAAAAATAATCAAAAGTTAGTCTTTACCGACTTTTTCAGCCAGATGACCCACAAAAATTTCAGGTGCCACTTATTACAATGGAAGTCTTCAGTTCCATTATTTTGGAATGTTACGACACATAAGCTTGAATTTATAATTTCATACTCGTTTGGTAATATGCAATAGACTTCTGAAGGTTTTAGAAGGAACATGTCTTCGTACTGATTAAACATGGCCAGCATCATGTGTAACGTTGACACTAATGTCACTACCCATTGCCAAGGCCCAATCTTGCCCACAACGTCCGTCGTCACATCTTCATAAATTGTTCCGATTCTACAAAAAACAATCTTTCTATTACTCTCTTTTGTATTTAACATCATCTATCTGATTACATCTTAATCGTCTAGAAGAGCCGCGATAAACTCTACATAAATATCATTGTTAAGAATAAGTTTTATTCGTCCCATCTATCTGTCAAATGGGAATTCATTGTTATCATACTCATTATCATCTTTCACACAATCTATCTTCGATCCCGCTTCAGAACCGTTTTTCTTCGTTTTATTTCTTTCATAAATAGAATTCCTACATGAAAATTAGAAATATTTACGTACACAGACATGGTTTCAGCATGTCATTGGACACCCAGGCTCTATAGATTTTATTTACATAGTTGGTTTGAAAATGTGACGTTTACGTTTTGTGTCTACGGGCTATATCTACCTACTTCATACCGTTGCGTGAAGTATGTGGCGATTCTCATGGTGTAATCCAATCTGCTGCCAGTTGAATAGTTCTAAATAATTCAGCAGCTCTAGTACTAGCTCTACAGTTTAGCAATTCAATGTCTAAGTAAAACGATTGCCATGTGCACGATGTGTAAGGACGAGGATACCTAATGTTGGTTATTCCCCCAGCTATTCAAAGAGGCTATTCTAAATTTATCCTTGTTAAGAACAAGTGGCGTTTCCAAGAAACATGAAGGTACCTTTTTATTACTGCATACTGTGATTATTGTGACGATCAAGCGCATATAGTTATTTAATTATAACGAGACATCTATGTACCTAGAATATCATAATAAAGCATTTCAGATAAAGGAATTGCCTACTTTAATAATCTCAATCAATCTTAATAATCTCCTTAGCAACAAGTGTAATGATATTATGTAAGTACTTATATTGAAAATATATTTATCAAAGAAAGTTAGGGTTGGCTCTTTAAAGGTGTTATCAGTATCACTTAGAAAACAAGTAGGTATACGCGTAAGTTTGCAATGTGATAACGCAAAGGGCACGATAAAAATGTAGAAATTGGATTCGTTTATTTCGTGTCTTTACGTTAAGAATATTATAGAATCTGTAGCGAGATCTACAATATTCATAATATAATATTCTAAAAATTTATAATATAACATACCATCACGCCTGTATTCCCCGAAAGGGTAGGCAGAGCGTACTAATGTACACCCACAGTTCGCCGGTATGTTTAGGTCCTAAATAATAGGGGGCGAACCTATTGCCATTAACCGGGCACAAATCCAGACTCAACATTTCATAGAAAATCTCGAGAAAAGCTCGACCTGGGGATCGATCCCAGGATCTCTAGCGTAGCAGTCGCGCTTGGGACCACTAGACTAATGAGGCAGTCTATTATCTACATATACACTATAATATAGATATTGTTTAATTGTATTTTTCCACTTTTTATTGAGGAGTTCGTACTTAAGCGTACAAACGTCGATATCAACAAAACTTACTTAAGTAGTTACTTATATTTCTCTCATATTCTGGAAATAGTAAAATATCAGAAGTATCGGAGGCTCTTAGTTAACTATGAATCTTCAATAATCGACTTATATCTATGTGATCAGATCACGAAATCTGAGCTGACTGTCGGATCGTATGAATTTGATACACGTCCGATTTTTCTGTCCGAACTCCAGAATCTTTTCATAAAAATATAAAACGACTTTTAAACTTCTTAAACCTAGCTGTAATATGTTTTGTCTTATTTTGACACATGATATTTTGTGACAGAGAAAAGAAGACAAAGAAAATAGACTAAGATGTTACACCTACATTGTAATGAATAAGGGGGTGTGAGCTATCAGCGCGAACGTTTGATCTCATACGGTAATTTGTATCCCTATGAAGTAGTAATTATGAATGAAATAATTTATTTTTATAAGGATTCATAACAATAATTTTGCACTCAAATCTTTAACGCTTTGGCACTGTTTCCGATTCGGATGTACGATCCGACCTCCGACTATCGGATCGGTCGTTTAACGCATTCCTATAATCGGATTAGACTATCGGACCATATTCCCGGCCTGAATGGATACATAACTTAATGTTAAGTGTATTAAACATATATTGTAGTATTCGTTACTACTTTTGTATCCTGAATTCCCGACAGTAGGTACCTACTACATTTCCGTGTGTACCAAGAAGAAACATTAGCTTTTTAGGCGCGAAGAAATCATTATAGTTTCCTATTCTGAGAATTCTTTTATTGATTGCTACGTAGCACCTCGACTGACATAGAATTAGATAGGTACCTATTCTAGTTTTATTTCTATAGCATCCCAAGCAAAATTACTGGCGTAAGCTAGTTTTAAGTAATAACTCTATGTTAGTACCTACCTACCTACTCAAGCATGCGAAATGTCGCTAATCATAGTCTCTTGATTAGGTTTGGTTATCGTCTGAATTTTATTAGGAACAGCCTCAATCTATGAAATTAAACTCAATCCAATTTAAAGTCCAGTTATGTATCTCTAATCCTATCTCATGATATTTTACCTGGAATTTACCTAATATTAATATTAACCATAATTGAATTAGGTACTTATCTCCTTTAAATTGTATGTGTAGGTAACGTAAGTTCTACAAGTTAGGTTACACATAGGTACCTATTTAGTTCCATAGTGTTAAAACATACTAAACATGACATAAACATAATAATAATTCCTTTGCCTAAAAAACCTAATCCTTTATCCTTCTCAGACTTTCGTCCCATTTCCATCTTACCGTTCCTTTCGAAAGTTCTTGAAAATCTTGTCCATGGCCAACTTAGTTCTTTCCTTAACAAAAATAGTCTTCTTAATCCTTTTCAATCCGGTTTCCATCCTGGTTACAGCACTACGACAGCCTTAGTTCATATTACTCATACGCATCAGGTTGGGTTAGGTTCGGTTAGTAACTTAACAGTATTGGCATTGTTAGATTTCAGGAATGCTTTTAATACCGTCGATTTCGAAATTTTATTTCTTTTAACATATTATCTCCAACGGTGATTGACTGGTTTCGTAGTTACCTGTTTGGTCGCCGACAACGTATTGGGTTTGAAGATCTCACATCTTGGTGCAATACTTCTGCCGGCGTACCACAGGGTGACGTTCTTTCCCCCTTACTTTTTTCGATTTTCATAAATTCAATCTCTGAACGACTCACATCTTCCTACCATCTTTATGCAGACGATCTTCAGATTTATTGTCAATGTCCTGTCGAAAAGCTTTCCTGCCTCTCTGAAGCTTTCAACACAGTTAATGCGGATATGGCCCAAATATTGCATAAAATTTGGACTTAAGGTGAATCCCGCTAAAACCCAGGTGACTGTCATTGGCAGTTCTAGGATGATCACTAGGATAAACTGGTCGATCCTTCCTTCAATTTCTTTTGATGGGATTGTCATACATCTAAGTGAGAAAGTCAAGAACTTAGGGATCCACTTGGACAGGACTATGTCATGGACTGCTCACCTGAAGGAGGTCAGTCGAAAAATGTTTGCTTCAGCATCTTCCTTACGAAGCTAAGAAATTTTCTACCAACTGCCACTAAAATTGCGCTTGCACAGTCTCTCCTTCTCCCAATATTAGACTATGCTGATGCCAGCTATCTTGACCTCACTGAAGAGCAATTAGACAGACTTGAGCGTCTTCAAAACTTTTGTATTAGATTTATATTAGGCTTGCGTAAATATGATCATGTCTCTGAATTTCGTACTAAGGTCAACTGGTTGCCTATCTGACTTCGCCGGAATTCTCATATCCTTTGTTTGCTATATAATGTGCTTTTTAATCCATCTTCCCCTCTGTACCTTAAATAACGTTTATTAAATAACGTGAATTCCTCTGTGACACGCATTCTAGGCTTCTGAGGTCATCGGAAAATCTGGAAATTAAAATCCCTTCGCTTTCCACAAAGTTCACTGGTAAATCCTTTTTCGTTCAAGCGGCTCGATTGTGGAATGCGTTGCCACTTACGGTAAGGAGTGCACAATCCTTACAGCTTTTTAAAAAGCTTGTAAAGATACATTATTTGGGACATTAACAGTAATACTTAGTACCTTTTACTTTGTAATAACAAAATTTTGAATGTTGTTTTATTTACGATATTGTATATCTATATATAATATATTGTGTATTTATATTATTTTATCATTACTTGTATAAACTACTTTAATATTGTTTTTATTTTATTGTTTAGGATTGGTAACTATTTTTGTACACTGACCAACATAAAATATGCCCGTTATCTTGTCCAGTGCTCAAATCCCTATGGTTGCCTGGAAGAAATCACTTTCAGTAATAAGGCCGCCCATTGTACATTGTTTATAGTATAGATATATATTTTAATCTGTATTTTTGGTGTATAATAAAGTTTAAATAAATAAATAAATTAACATAATATCATCGAAGTGTCCTTGGTTTTCAAGGTTCTTACTAGGGCTTCTTTCATAGGTTATTCTCTGCTTTAATATTCGATGATGATACGATATGATGATTTTAGGTCAGGGGTACGATAAGTAAGTAATACTTATCGTCGAATCGCGGGTTTGCCAAGCTGGTTCCCGATTTTTAGAGACTGCTGTCTTGTTCTGACAACAAAAAAACAGTCTTCGTTAAATTTCCGTAATTATAAAATTAGGATTCTAAATTAGGAGTTTGTCAAACAGACGGAGATAAAGTGATAAACCTATTAATGGAGTAGGTACCTAATTAAAAAAATCATCTATTTGATAGATATTTTTTTATTTTTAAATACAACGTTGCCCCCCACCAGGATTTTCTCCTGTATCGTGGGTGCGTTTACAAACACGAATTCTCACACACACAAACGCCCAGACCCGGAACAACTACCTGTAGATCATACAAATATTTGCTCCGTGTGGGGATCGAACCCACAACACGTGGCGCAGAAGCTGATCGCTCAACCGCTACGCCAATCGTGTAGTAAAATAGAATAGAGAATATCTCTAGAATCTAGTTAATGTTTGGTCATTTTAATTTTACTATCCTTAATAAATACCTACCTACCTACTTATCATCGCTTTGATAAGTTAGGTGTAGGTATCTAAACCAAATTGTCAATGTTGTTTAATCACAATTTGTAAGTACCTACCTAGGTATTTAGTACAAACTTATCGAGTGTCCTACTTTTACCAGTATTTTGTGTGGTTGACTCTACCATACTGACCATACTAACGTGGTCGATAATATTATGTAAGTAGGTTCATGATATTTAATGCTTGTTCTATTTGTAACTGCCTGTGGTAAACATACTACGTAATAGAGTAATGTCTTGCTACAAATGTAAATACCTACCTATGTATGTATACCTATATTACTTGCTACAAACAATGCTGAAGTGTTTTAATATGAGTGTTAGGTACCTACTTCGAATCTTTTCGCGCTATGATGTTGCGTCTGTATTAGCAGGAGATACTGTATCACTGAACTGACAGGTAAGTATGGCAATGCAGATAAGAGGTTAGGTTTTTTCGCGCGATTGCGGTAACCGAACCGCGGTCGGCGCCACGACGCGACCGACGATTGCCATCCATTCGCTCGTCCGCCGGCACGCACGCCTGGCGTTCGCCTGCATTACACGCTGCCGCGCGATTGACATAACTCTACAATCAATGGTGTTTGTGAATATCATTACAGAAACTCGACGACAGAACTGCACCAGGAACCACCACTCTCACCATGGACAAGGATCATGCTTTAGAGGAAATGATGGGAAAGCTCGGTAAGTGGTCGATTCAGCAGTGTGCTAAAACATATGGACGATAATACATTTCGAAGTTTGAAACTCTTTTAAACTGAGTTGGTTGATTCTTATTTTTTGATGTTTCGTTTTTGTGCGTACAAGCAGTGCATGTAAACGCTTATTGGCCTCGTTATCGTTATAACTGGTCAATCTTGTCTTGACTGAGAAATGTGATCAGTGTTGTAAGCGTAAACCTTCATGTGACGACAGGTGAGACAAAGTTTAATCGTTGCCGCGCTTTCCTTTCTAATTGATCACATCCTCACTACCAACTTTATCGAGAAATTAAAACAAATTAAGACAATAAATTACGGAATAGGAGGTAGGTACCTACTTAAACTTGTTTGCATGTAGGTATATACCTACCTACCTAAGTATATTATAACATGTTCGTAATATAGGTAGGTACTTACCTAAATAGTTCTTGATTTTCTCGTTAAGTAGGTAGGTATATTTAAATCCGGATTTGAATAGCAGTTCGTCGCCCCACTCATCATAATTTATTTATATAAGTACCTAAATAGGCACTACCACTAGCAGTACCCCGCGGTTTCACCCGCTAAAAAATGACGGACTTTCATATAACCTTTCACCCCCATTTCACCCCCTTAGGGGTAGAATTTCGAAAAATCCTTTCTTATCGGATGCCTACCTCATCCAAAGAACACAAGTTTCAGTGCGTTGATCCGTCAGTCAGTCATTCTTACTCTTATTAGGAGAAAGCATCTTATATGTATAGAGAGATACCTATTAGACCTTTATTCTTGTAGTGATGTTACGACGATACTACATTATGAAGGTTGGTTCTATAGGTACTTTATTATTTAGGTAGTGTAAATGAATTATTTCTTACGTAAACTAGGTACTTATGAGCCTGTTTGCTACACCCTTTTTGGCACCTGTAGTACAATAAGCTTTTCCGTTATTGCTACAAAAATAACGCCACTTGGCAACGCAAACATTAGGTAGATACCTACCTATACGCATCTGAATCAAGTAAGTACCGAAACGTAGATACACAAACGCGTAGGACGTAAAATTCAAAATAATGACTAAACAACATTTGTACCTACCTATATGCCTATATGGGACGACTTCAGGTAGGTTTTCGCAATGCAGTTCAAATCTGCAATGCGAGTTACCTACTTACTACCTATTAGGTACCTATTTTATAAGAAAATATCATATAATACTATTACCTACATACCTAGGTCTTTGAAAAACTGTGATTGTTTCGAGACGTGGAACGTAAACGTGTGAAATTTATTTATTTCTCGTCCCAACACCACGGTGAACAAATTAATTATTTGCGCAATTAAAATTTTCCTCTAAACTAAGGGTTAAAAAATTAAAATTTACTCTAACTTATGGGTTAATTCCAAAACTATTTTATCAGACTTAAAAGTTTATTAGAAATAACAAGCATGTCCTAATTAGAACCATGTAGGTACTTACCTACCTACCTACGATCTATAACCTATGTGCCTAGTTACCTATATTTTGAACAATGAATTACCTATATTTTGAAAATTAGGTACTAGACCTAATTAGTGTGACTGACACTGGCATGGCCACCATCAGAGCAATAAGTTCAATTTTTAAGGTATAGTTCAAGAGCCAGATCCAAATTTACAAAACTCTAGGTTTTGAACTATAGGTACCTTAAAAATTGAACTTAATATTATATCTTTTAAAATAAGACCTAACTAAATGTCTGACTTAGTGAGTAATTGCGACTAAATTTGACAAAATTTGGGAGAAAACAGATCTTCGCTAGGTGCCTTAGCTTTTGAGATTCAAATTGGGCCAAGCTGAAGAGGCGCTCTCCAGATCGGCCACATAATTATAAACCCTTATAACTTTTGAACAAGTTACTTACTAATTCTGATATTCGGCGACTAATTTCGACTAACTAGCCACTAATATTTTATGTTATCAAAATTAAAATCCCTGATGGTGGCCTTCCCAGTGTCAGTCACACTAGTAATTACAAAGTATTGATGTTAATTCTTTCAAATGGCATAGTACCTACCATAGGATCGCGTGACACCGGTGACCCCGTGTTGTACAAGATACTACTGCAACGTACTGAACCGTACTAATTATATTCAGATGACCTAAAAATTAACATTAAAATGATAAATCCGGTTTATTTAGTTACCTTAATTAAAAACTGATCGATTAGTAAGTTAATTTGTTCTCTATCACTATTCCGATTACCATGTCATTTAATCTAGTGCCCAAAATAGATTTATAATGAAAACTTCACTTGCTTCCTAAAAGGATTTATTTACTATAAACTAGACTATACTATAGTTACTACAACTAGATTTTATGCTAGAGCTCCAGCAATAATCTGTTTAAACCGCATTCAAATTCGTTCAGTACCTACCTAGTTGTTGCGCCTGCAACCATACAAACAGACAAACAGTTTTGTTTTCTATTGCTTTTATTATTCATAAAGACTTCATTTCTTAAATATATCCTATGTACAGACATCGGTCAATTACATTTTTTTTTTAATGTACTAGGTAGATAATTTGATTGATTATGTTCGGATAGGTAGGTAGGTACCTGTTTAAATCCATGAACTCGTCTCAACATTTACTTTACGAATAGTTATAGGTACCTACTTAGCACAGGTGAGGGAACACAGATTATTATTAATACTACTGTAAGGGCATGTTATGACTTATGAAACCAGTTGCATAGGTACCTAGTTTCTAAGTAATGTTTTAACGTTTCATGAGTTAATTTCGAGGAGTTTTGTTCTGCATCTACTTTTAAAGTGTTGCAACTTATTCGACTATTGAAAACAAAAATTTAAAAGGTTACATAGGATGTAGAAATATTATCGGAAAATGATATACCTAGGTAGATCGTATTTAAAACTTTTACTTTTACCTTTTTGAAGTTGATTAAAAAGAAAGAAGTACATATACGAGGCGGCCTTGAATGAACCCACGACCTTCCCATTCCTTGTTGATCGTCGATGAGGCAGGGTTAATGAATAATGAAAAATGTTGTATTATACTAACATATCATTCAACTAGTCCTTAATCCTTAGGAATGTTATTATTATCAAAGAAAACGTGATATTTATAATTATTATTGTTAATAGTCCGGTGTGCAGCCGATCCAAGTTTACAGATGCCTAAAGGAATGTAGGTATTATGTCGAAGATGTATGTTTATGACTATTTATACGACGTCTTCAATATTTGAAAATTCTTGTTCCTACATTAAAACGAGTTATTCCAATTTTAATCTACCTATACTCGTATACATATAATAAGTCTGTAGAAAAGTGTCTGTAATTGTAAGATAATTGGAAAAAATAGGTGGAGAAGACTAATTAAGGGATACAGAAGCCGAATTAATGGTTTTTGCAAAAAATGACTGTCTGTATGTACGTATGTATTTCTGTATGTTCATTTATATCTAATATATCTATACTCAAGATCTACTTGACGGATTTCTACGAAATCTGGTGTATACGTAGATTATAAGCCTGGTCAACATTTAGGGTACTTCTCTACAACTGCAAAAAAGAGGGATACTGGTTTTTGCATACTTTTCTTAGAACATCCTTAATCATTCAGAGTAATTGGAAAGAAATACATTAACAGTATTGGCAATATCATAAGGCAACTTTTGAGCTTAATTTTATTTAAATCTGTTCACTTTATCTAAAGTTATTGCAATATTTAACTACCCATTGAAAACGAACATTAAAAATAACCATTAAAGTTAATTTCACATATAAATATGTACTAGACTTGCAGAGATTAAAAATATAACAAAATAAAGCTTATTCAAAGTAAAAATATACTTACGGATACTGAATAAGATAAAGTAAATAACTAACTAGAGTAAAGTAAAGAAGTTAACAAAGGTTGTAAATTTTTTCTCTAATAAAATACATTATCATTAATACCTCATTCAATATTTGAGTTGACATTACATACAGGTGTCATTTAAGTTGACAGGACAGTCGTTTTCTTCGAACGAAGGTAGACGTAGACAAAGTTATTTTATAACGTGAACCTCCACGGTGTAGAACCATATATAAATAAACGAAATAATTTCTATTAATTACATCCTAATAATAATACTTACGCGTTGTATTGACATCCAAGAAAAAAAAGGATCCTGCAAATGAAACTGAGAGCAACAGCTAAACCCAATATTGTAAATGCGAAACTAACTCTCTTTTTATTTGTTTTCTGACAACTTTTAATGCAATAACCGCTGAACAGATTTCGATAAAATCAGGGAAGGAGAAAGGTTGCATTCTGGGGAAGGACATAGGTCTAGACCTTTTGTCTCAAGAAGTCTGAGATGCGAGTGAAACCGCGGGCTGCAGCTAGTTATTCAATAAATCCATAGTTTGTTAGTTATGCTAATCCATCTTTTAAGTACCTATAAAGTAGGTAACTGGGTAGTACTTTCAATGATTTATTTTCGACACAAGATAATTTTATCTCGGCCGAGAATCAATGTCAGTTGACACAAACTACAAACACCTGGATATGTCAACCTCGATTCATCATGAACAATACTGTGGGCGAGACACTTGACTGATCACTGCAAGATAAACGTTCACTCAGGGTTGGGTTTATGCAATTATACTTTACTTTCATTCATTATAATATCAGTATCGTGGACGCGCGTTGATGAAAATAACCCCTAAATTTAACATACGGAATGGAGTCATCATAACACAAATTATGTTTATCTTAGATTATAATGTGTGTATCTTATCACTTCTATTGAGAAATATAAAGTGAAATAATCTTCATTCTAATCACACTTCCTTTTTTCGTAGTCAGGTAATAAAGAAATGCTGATCGTAGCATATTCAGAGAACTAGTTCAAGTTCAAGTCCAATTGAACTAGGTAGGTAACCTGTTCTGTTAAATGTTATTCTATCTAAATTTCAATAAATAATAACAAAAAAATAACGTCATAGAAAAAAGCAACTTCAGTTTTTCCAAATTTTCCAATTTTGGTCAACTTTTCCAAATTTTTCACATTTCCAAGTTCTCGAGTGATTAGCTTACCAATGAAAAGCATTATATTTTTAAGTAGGCATACCTACAATATATTAGGAAAACTTTGTTCCAAGATCTGGTGATCTATTTATAGGTATTGGTAATCACTTTGACTTTACAAGTAAAAAAATACCTCGAAAATAAATGTATAAAACGAGAAATCTGAAATGGCCCCGACCTTGGATGCCAAACATACCAAGTTTGATAATGCTTTTATAAAATTTTAAAAATTTAGATTTTGCGGTCGTTGCGGCCCTTTTATTTGGTATTTGTTCCCAATCACATGTTTGGGATACCTATAATATGCTCGGGTCAGACAGGGTGTTTTAATATAGTGTAACTAGCTGTTACCCGGAGTTTCACTCACATCCTAAAGCATTTTTTAAGACAATAGATAGCCTATGTCCTTCTCCAGGATGTTGTGAGAACAGGATGTATTATTAAGTAAGTTTTGGTTTAAATGTCTTATTTAAGACGAAGTAAGATATTAATAGTAAAATTAAAATTAAATTCTTACAATTTTCTTAAATATCAATGCAATTGCAATAGGTACGTTTATTGATACCTTGATACCCTTACTACAGTTTTAATACCGTGCCCTAAGTGGCCTTGCGATTCCTCAGGCAATGATGAAATTCTTTTATTTTAACGGAAGGACGACCGGATACCAAACGCCAGACGGCAATATTAGCTAGGTACGAAAATCGATAAGTGAGCTATTTCTTAATAAACTTGTGTTCGTATCGGTGGAGGTAATGCATCAATGAATTCGATGTTACAGCCGATTTTAATGACTTCGTTAACAATCTCAACTACTTTTTAGAAAACTAATTAGGTACAATAGATCGTAGAAAGATAGCGCTATATTATAACACACATGAAAGCAGTATCGTTCGCGATTACGTAACATCTTTATCTAACTCATTAGATAACTTTGTTACGTAATCTATTGGTAATCTTTTATCTACTATCAATGTCTATTTTCATGAAGTCGTGATTTATCGATTCAATTGGACTTCAATCTAAACGTTTTGTTATTAAATTCTAACAGAGAAGAAAGAATCGTTTTTAATACTTTCTTGTTTTTACGTTCCGTAGGTACTTGTCGCAAAAGGAAAACACTTTTGTCTGTCTGTTATTCCCATTCGTTTGTCTCTGAGAACTGCAAAAAAATATGCAATTAATTAAGAACCGGCCAGAAATACGACCAATTACATTTCAACACTCGCAAATAAATCAAAACTTATAGGGTACGTCCCGTTGACCTAAAATTATAAAATTTGGCAAGAAAGAAGCTCTCAGAACAGCACGAGTAAAGGAAAAATCTGCAGTGAATGTACATATTTGCAGTGGGGAAAATGACCGTGACATTATATTGATATATTAACATCACGCTTCGACTCAGACTCCGACTCTTAAAAGCAGAGCAAGTTAGTGAAACCGCGGGGCACTGCTAGTAGCATATAAACTTAGGTAATGTTAATGATATCGGTGCAAGTAGCAAGTTTATAGGAAGCCTTGGTACGCGAGTCAGTCTCGCTTTTACATAGGTACTTAAGAGTTTTTAGCGATGATAATATTTCTTAGTTTCTTAATCACTTCTGTATAGGAGATAATTTCTATATACGCTTAGGTCTACACACAGACTAGGACACGGTTCTCTTCTCATAGTGAGCACTTCTTGTGAGAAGAGAAACATGTCCACCAGTGGGATAATATATGGGTTGATGATGATGATGATTATCATCAACATCAACCATCGGAAACCATCCTTTATAGTTGGGACAATGTTAGCTGAATAAAACACTAGACTAACGAGACAGTTTGAAATGTCCACGGAGACATTATTTGAACAATTGTTAAAACGCTTAAAATAAAATACCGCGTCATTCTAACAGCACGAATGTCAGGTGACATTGCTAAACACATTATGCAATAAAGACGGTTGTTACTCGGTCGGAAATATTTCGGAGGTGTGTCGGCCTACGTCAGTTAATGTATCATCGAAAATAGTAAATAGGCTCAGTCGAGCCACGTGCTAAGGAAATATTTGTTTGTTTTGAACTTGATATCTTGGATATTGAACTGGCCACAATAAAATCATAACTACGATTATGTGTAAAAAGCAAAATACTTACTGATGAGTTACGCTTAAGCTGAGCTTAGGGATGTGAAGAAAATCCATAGTTTTTTTTACCCATTAGTACTAATGTGGACAGGTAAAACGGTGAAGGAAAACATCGTGAGGAAACCTGCATGCCTGAAAGATTTTCTCGATGGCGTGTGAAGTCTGCCAACCCGCACTAGGGCAGCGTGGTGGACTAGAGCCTAATCCCTCTTATTCTGAGCGGAAACCCGTGCCCAGCAGTGGGACAGTATAATGGGTTGATTATGTTACTAATGTGGAAACTGTTTTGGATTGTGTTTTGTTTATTTTGTATCTATGTATTTTTGCCTTTGTATCTGTTTGTTTCCCAAAAAATAAATAAATATTTTTCGAAGTATCTAGGATCTAGTTAGGCTTTTTTCGGAAAAATTATAATTATAAACAGAATTAAATTCATTAATTTTATTGATCACAAACAAAAGCACAATAAAGATTATTACATGAGTTTTGTGCTTAACACCTTATTTAAATATGATTCTATAATTTTACGTTTTTGTTAAACATCATTTTGATTTCTTGTAGTTTCTACAACATAAACGATTTGTAAGACTAGTGTAATGGACACGTATAATTTCATGTAATTAGGCAAAATGCTTCCTTATTTACATTGTCTTCACTTGCTTAGCGCTAATGAATGCATACTACGTTAAAATGCTTAGGTGTTTAGTTAACTTTACAGCTTGTAACATTGTTACATTTGGTGATTACGAATAGTTTAAATATGGGACCTACGCATTTTATTTTATAAATTATGTAAATGACGTAAAGTACGGTTTATTATTGCAATCCAAATTAATATTTTAATGCGAAAGTAGATGACTATGTCTGTTACATTTTCACGCTTATACCGCTGAACCTGATTTTTGATGAATTTGAGCATAGAGATAGTTTGGACAGGCTACCTTTTGTCTGGAAAATTCCTTTCAAATGGGAGTGAAACCACGTCAAACGTAACAAATAAACAAGCATACCTACGGGCCGCCTGACGGTAAGCGGCAACCGCAGCCTATAGCCGCCAGCAACACCAGTAGTTTCACTTGATCACTAGTGCGTTGTCGTCTTGTTGTCACAGTAATTTTCGTAGGTAAGCATGACGTGATCGCGACAACAGAATGTCAATTGTCTAAGATTTACGTTCCGAGTCGAACTGTTAGGACCGCCAATTCGCCTGATGTTAAGTGATACTCCGATGGAGCGCGCTTGTCTAGAAGACACCAATTCACTCGTCTGGAAGACCCGCTCGGGAAGCGCATTCCATATTGCAGCGGTACGCATGATAAAAGTGAAAATAAAGCGTTTAGTTCAGGTTTTTGGCATGTCCACCCCGAAAAGATGTTGCTTTTTTGTGCTTCTACTTCTACTTCATGCACGACCGATCTTGTGCTTGATACAATGTGAGCAATTGTTCCGGCGCGGCGTGAAGTAACGACGCACCTTCGAGAGGATACCCAGCTTTCTGGTAGCTGCTTGAGCCTTGGATTCTATATAGAAGCCGAAGTTGAGGGTTGTCGTCAGAGTAACGCCCAAGAGTTCAAGGTGATCAGTTATCGACACAGATTTATCTCTGAAAGTAGGAGTCAGATCGAATGGGCTCTTTTTAGCTGAAAATATACACGCCTGGGTCTTGGCAGCGTTGAATTTGACTAGGCTGGTATCGTCCCATTCGGAGACCATCATGCCTGTAGGGACAAATTCAGGCGCTCGACCATGGCCTCTCCTAGAAACTGGATTTCCGGTCCACTGGTCCGTGCGCCGGCTGTGTAACTCTCTCACGTTGCTGTCGTCTGCGTACCGATACCGGGCTTCAGCAGACCATCGATGTGAAGCAGGAAGAGTGTCGCAGAGTACCGATCCCTGGGAACTGCATTTATATCATCGTATCGATCGATTCCTCTGGAAGTCCGTTCTGTCGAAAGAATGAACCGATTCCGTCCCACCCACGGGAATACTAACCACCACCTCCATACATAGGATTATGGGGGTCACCATAGTGATTGCGGAGTACCTGACCAGACCCTTTCAAATGTAGTAAATAAATGCCCACTTCGCTGTTTTCCCGGTGGAATGTCGGCACAAATTCATACCTGCCGTCGCAAATTGACTGAAAAACTTGGAAATACGGATTTGATTCACGCAGGATGAATACATGCTATGAATATTACTTGTGTCGGAGGGCTGCGCATTTATGTACTTACAGACAGTTGCACTAATTGGACAACCCTTACGCGTAAAACGTACTCTTACTATGCATACAATAGAATATAATTAGTAACTAATTAATGTAGGTTGCTGTACTGGTAGGCAAAAGCGGTGACTGCAATATAATGTAGATGTAATATACAGTTTATGGTAACATCTAGCTAGGTATACAAAGTGCAGCTGTTTGTAAATACATATCAGAATCTAGTCTGAAGTCTGAATATACAGTCTCGATTTTTCTAATCCATAAAATTGCCACTGTACATATTAATAAGTATAGTTTATAATACACTGTTGATACAAACTCCCATTCGTTTTATACTGACGTGTTAGTGTTTTTGTACACACTACAGACCAATCTATGATCCTTACGTCCAGAGTACACATACGAGACGTTTTCAATGTCTTCTGATTTAGCTGTGCTACATGTCACATTGGTTTCAGGTCTGCCTATGATATGGTTAATCTCTGAGTGACACGGCAAATGGTACATGATAATTAAATATAAGTACCTGGCTATCTGTGTCGGTACTAAAAATAAAATTGATTTACATTATTTACATACCTACTAGACTTTATGTTATAAATTAGATATAGGTACCTAGGATGCTGGGACGACGTTTCGTGATGTTTACAATAATATGATTTATGATGAATAGGTATCTAATGGTAATAAATATAAAACGATGAATAAACTGTAGGTAATTGGGGACGCCAAAAAACTGCCTAGAGCTGGCACCTTAACATGATTTACTAGGGTATTGTTGTACGCACAACTGTTATTAATTGTCAATTGAAAACTTTGTTATAATTAAGATTTTATAATAAACTAAATACACTTACTTATCTCTAATTTAATTAACACACTTCTCTTTATGGGCTTAGTTTTGTTTCATTGTATTTACCAAGTACCCAGAAACGAGGCCACTTTTTGGGGCCAACGTTTAACAATCTGATTTAAAATACCGAAATCATAAGACGATGGATACACATATAGCTATGAATATGAACAACATGGTAGTTAGGTATATGAATATGACGATAATAGTACAAAATGTGGGTCAGATAATTTGGTCCACACAAAATTATTAGCTAGGCCGCGTCTTTACATAATTCCCTGCAATACTACAAGAACGTTTGCGCTCTATAATGTCTATTCATGATGTCAACATTGTTTAATTTGTTATTGAAATATATCTCTGTATTTAATTTTACAAGTAGGTAACTAAGTTTTTTCTGCAAAGAGGAGAAAGAACAGAGAAGCTAATGACCTTTGGGAATGTTGTGTGGTGTCGTTTATTTTGGTCGCTTAAGTCGCGTTATTTAGGCAACTTCAGTCGAGTTCAATGAAATTTAAAAGATACCTAGGTATATCTGATTCACATTTCAAAGTGCAAATAATACTTTGTGTAGCTTGTTCTATGTACGGTTAAGGCTAGACTTTTAACCAGTCTAGCCTTAACCGCGTGGCGTAAACGGTATTCCGCCGGTTATCTCTAATTTGCAAATTACCGTCTGCCTGTAAGAACATGTACCTACGCATTGGCTAATTACGACAATTCTGTGAATGCGATATGAACAAGATGTGGAAGGTAACCGCTCAGTAGGTAGGTAGACAGACGCTGTGAACGACTTTCACAAAGATCTATTTTAGTAATTTGACACACGGTAAGCCGAGTATAACGGTATAAATTGTCAGATTGCTTTGTAGGTAGTAGCACAATACCAGACACTTTAATTGTTTACTGTTAGCAGAATTAATCAATAATCATTGAACGGTTACTAAAATTGATTTTTTTTAATGGAAACTTACAGCTAGGTACAAAAAAGTAATTTCTTGGATAGGTATAGAAAATAAGGTAAATTACAAGATTTCACTATTAATATTTGAAATATTTAAATTAAAATATAGCTAGTAAAGAAGAAAGCATGAAGCAAATAAAATCCACAACTAAGTATTCGAAAAAAATCCTGCATATAACTTTTTTTAATTAAGATATACTGGTATTGAATAAAAATGTTATAGGTAGGTATTAAGAACATCATAAGACCTTTATTGAGGTTCTTACGTTATCGGCCGCAGCCTGTTATCGAGGTCTGCATCTGTGTCAATAAGTACTCAATGCCTACGGTGTTGCGTGACATTTCGCTCTTGCACTCCTAGTCGGTCTAAGTGCCGCACAATGTCATCATACAATATTATGTTATTGTTTCTAGTATTGTTTGCTATCGGTGCCTGTCTTAAGTCGTGACATGTAATTTTCCACACAGTCAATACTTAATTGAGAAGCGATTGTCTCATTCGTAGTCAAAGATACAGTCATTCATAACAATATAAGGTTAGAATATTTACATTGACTATCTAACTTTGATAACCGTATGGAGTATTGACCTTTACGTGACCACGTGTTTTTTGGCCTTGCGACGACCATGTAGGTTTTATGTTAGTTGTTACATCTGCTGTTATCAGTTTAAAAATTAGTTTAACGATTCCCATTAGACGTTAAAAACATTTGAGAGCCCCATCGGGGCCATTGGTGACATTCAAGACTATTTTAGTTCAATTTACGAGTATTTGCAAGTAATTAAAGAAAATTATTGAACTGGCATTTCGGGAGACCTACCTTGTGGTAGATAGGTAGTACCTACTTGTTTAATCAAATGAGGCCAATCTCAATAATTATTCTGTAATTCTTATGTGAAAACTAGTTTTTAAACCTGATTTCTTGAGCTCTACTAGGTTAGACTTTAGAAGACTTATCCGAACCATTTCTTGTAAGTATGGAAAACCTGGTCCAACAGGTGACAGACCGACAGTTTTTCATAAAAAAAATTGACCGATACAATACGGTCTCGCTCACAAAACTACTGGTCTACTGGTGGAACTGCTGTCTGATGTCTAAAACGGTGAAACCTATATTTTAAATAGAGAATTTGCGTAATATCGCAAAAAGAAACATATTGACCCATGACATAATAATATACAAGGTCAATACAAGCTTCATAGATTTTGTGACTTTAAATAGTCTTGGTCAATATAACGACTTACTTAATAATAAATCTAAAACCTTAGACTTGGTGCTCTGCAATATCCCGGTTATAAATGTATGTCGCACCAATTTCGGTTTGTCCATTGTAGATCCCTTACACCCACCTTTTGAATTCTGTTTGCCCTTAATACCCGAGTCATACTTGAAACCTAAACCAGCACTCAAGCCAAACTTCTACAGAGGTAACTATAAGCAGATCTTAGACTCATTGACCGCTATTGACTGGGTAGAAAAATTCGATCAATGCTCCTCAGTAAATGAAATGGTAGACAAACTATACAATGTTTTAAATAACATAATATCAGAACATATTCCATTAAAAAGAATTGCTAACAATAAATATCCACAATGGTACTCCCGTGAATTAATCAATCTACTAAAACAAAAGCATAAGATACACGTAAAATTAAAAAAATTCAACAACCCACTTGACCGCATTTCATTTGAAAGTCTGCGTAAAAAATGCACCACTCTAAGAGCTAACTGCTATAACAATTATTTATCCGATGTTGAGAGTAAACTTACAAAGTATCCTAAAATGTTTTGGTCGTTCATTAAGAACAAACGAAAAGGTTATAGTACATATCCAGCTCAAATGCATTACAATGATAAAACAGCTTTAGAAGGACTCGACATATGTAACTTGTTTGCAGAAAATTTTGCAGAGACATTCAACGCTCCTTTAATTGGATCTCATTGCTCCACCAATTCAGCAATCACGTCATCAGCCCTTTGTGCATTATCAGTAAGTTACAAAGAAGTTTACCGAGCCTTAACGCTGCTTGATGAAGGTAAAGGGTCTGGTAAAGATGGCATCCCACCCATTTTTATAAGGCGCTGTGCTCTGCAATTAGCTACTCCACTAACATTAGTTTTTAATAGATCCTTATCAGATGGTATTTTCCCTGAAGCTTGGAAGGAAGCTCTTGTAGTCCCAATATTTAAGGCTGGTGATAAGCAGCTTGTAGCTAATTATAGACCTATTTCTATATTAGTGACGTTCGGTAAAATATTTGAAAAACTTATGACTGAACGTTTGGCGTGGTATCTTAAACAGAAAATATCAGATTATCAACATGGCTTCATAAAATGTAGGTCTACAGCAACTAACCTCATGTGTTTTACTTCTGCCTTGGCTGAACACCTTGATAACCGAATTCCAATTGACACAATCTACACCGACTTTAGCAAGGCATTCGACAAAGTGGATCATGTTTTGCTAATAAACAAATTATCAAATTTTGGTATAGGAGGTAAACTACTGTATTGGTTTAAATCTTACTTAAATAATAGATATTCTAGAGTAGCGATTAACGGTTTCCTCTCTGTCAAGTATATCGCATCATCAGGAGTCCCACAGGGATCACATTTGGGTCCTATCCTTTTCAACATATTTATTAATGACATCTCTGAATGCTTTCATAATTCGAGGTACTATCTCTTCGCAGATGACCTAAAATTAATGATGCCAATTCGTAGTGCCCTCGATTTCAAAAAGCTGCAAGAAGATGTGGATAGGCTACATAGCTGGTGCCATAGAAATAACATGTTTTTAAATATTAATAAGTGCCACTATGTACATTTTTCTCGACAAAAACCTCCTAAGCCTAACAAATATTATATAGACGGAGTTGAAATCAAATTAGTAAGGGAAATTAGAGATCTTGGAATCCTAATGGATGACAAATTAAAGTTTGACAAACACATATTGAACGTTGTATCTAAGGGTTTCAAGATACTGGGCTTTGTATTACGAAATTGTAAAGAATTTAAAAACGCATCCACTAAAATAAGACTATTTAACACCTTAGTTCGCCCAATTATTGAGTATAATTCTGTAATATGGAACCCACATTACGAGATTTATAATAAGCGCCTGGAAAGTGTTCAGAAGCGTTTTCTCTACCACATGTGTTACAGAGATCTGAAAGCAAAAAAACTCCACGGCTACACCACAAGATTGAAACATTATCGCATAAAATCTACACTATCTAGCCGTAGAAAGATGACAGATGCTATTTTCCTACATAAATTATTTAACGGAATTATTGACTGTAGCGAACTATTAAACTATCTCCAAATTAGCATACCAACTCGTTTACCCCGAAAAAATACTTATTCCCTCTTCCATATTCCATACTCTAGAACGAACCTCGGATATTTCGCTGCTGTGCCAAGGCTTTGTAGGCAGTACAATAAGCTCTCTAAAGCTGATGTTACAGATATCAGTGATACTTTGCCTAGATATAAAAAAAACGTAAGAGATGGTCTCTCATGTCAGTTTAAGTAGTCTGTATAATTCTCATTTAAACATAATATTATCATTTTTTTGTTTTGTCTATTCTAACACTTCAATGATTAATATATTTCAACCCTTCCTTTTTGTAACCTTACACCTTCAGTAGCTATCCTTTTAAATTTTTATTGTTAAAAATTAAGTACTTGTGTTTAGTTATTTCTATAATGCATGTTGTGGTCTCCTATAAGTGAAGGAGTACACTGACTTGACTGATTCCTTGTTATTTTTTGAAAAATTGTGTATGTCCTTTGTTGGAGATCCTAAATAAATAAATAAATAAAATAAATAAATACCTCTTTTTTTTTAATATGATAGGTACTAGTAATGGGGGCCGCACATTACTAGTATTCTTGTTAAACCCTCGTGCTAAGCTAAATCCTTGTGTTACGAGTGCTTGGGTTCACGTCAGTCGTACAATGGATGGGTTTTGAACCGACAACCACATGATCGCAAGTCCGACTATTAGAGTAGAGTATTGACTACCGCCGCTTTTATTCCCAAGTCCAAAAGGACTAGGTAATGAGACGAATAAAAATTCGCCTCATTACCTAGTCTTGTGATCTTCCGAGCGACTGCTACGCTAGAGATCGTGGGGTCGATTCCCAGATCGGGCAAAGTGTTACCGGCGCACTGTGTATATTAGTATCTACGCCTCTGCCTAACCCTTCAGGGAATACAGGCGTGATGGCATAATGATATGTTCTTATTACATGGGACCTAAAAATACCGGTGAACTGTAGGTGTACATTAGTATACCTACCTCTAGTCCTCTACCTAACCATTCGGATAATACATGCGTAATGGTATATATGTATGTTAGATAAAAAATAACAAAGTGTACCTAATTAAAATCTGACAATCATTTTGAACTACTTAATACATTTACAATGTCACACGATAAAATGATTATCTTAATCGCTACTATATTTCGTGATAATTGCCAAGGCCAACCAAGGCTTGAAACTTAACACGTAGGTACCTTTTACAAATTTTAATTTATTCTTAGTACCTACTTTTCATAATCATCAAGGCCTGTGAAAGTGCTGATTATAAAAGATAATACCGACTTCACGTTTAACAAAATTAGTGAACTTGTAGGGACCTAATGATTATATGACAGAACCTTTTTTGCGATAAACGATAAATTTGTCAGTTAATGTGTTAATAATTATAAACCTAAGCACTTGATAAGATATGGTGTGAGGGGCGTGTGTCGGACAGACCGAGTACAGTGCGTTGGGGTTACAGGTTATCGGCGGCGGCGCCGATACTGGTCCGTAGAGCATTGTATACAACGACCCCTATATTATGATAGCACTATTTAAAAATGTTACACGTACGTAGTGAGTTTAACAACCAATCCTTACTTAATATTATAAACGTGAAAGGATGTGTATGAATGTTTGTTACTTTTTCATGCCAGAATGGCTGAACGGATCTGAATAAAATTTGGCACACAGATAGATTTATACGTACTGACGATTTTAACATAACATACCATCACGCCTGTATTCCCTGAAGGGTTAGGCAGAGTGTGTACTAATGTACACCCATGTAATAGGGGGCGAGCCTATTGCCATTAACCGGGCACAAATCAAGACTCCGAGCTGCTATTGAGAATTTCATAGAAACACCCAATAACACTGCTTCAACTGGGGATCGAACCCAGGACCTCTAACGTAGCAGTCGCGCTTGGGACTTAGTGGTCCCAACTAGTCCCAAATTTGTGACTAATGAGGCAGTCACGATTTTAACATAGGTGCTTAAATAAATATTAACTGTTAGGTACTCCGAATGGTTAGGCAACATATTTATATTGCCTGGGCTAAGACAGCCCTGCATGTACCTACTTAGGTACATCACATGATTCATGTACACTTCAGTCCGCTCGTAGGTACCTATATTGTCTTTGTCTCCGACCAATTTAGGTACTGTTCCAATGGACACGAGTCTCAGAGGATTAGGCTACCACACTAGCCTACTGCGGGGTTGTACCTATATGTATATGTTTTTCTCGTGTAAAATATAGGCACGCCCTATTACCTAATAGGGCGTGCCCATATTGACATTCATCAATCTCAAATCCAAACTAGGGCATAAAAAAGCTTTGTTACTATTGCCAAGCTTCCAAGCCAAGCAAAAAGCAATAAACGTATAGATTTGCATATATCTACGTATAATGTAGATAATAGCTGCCAAGATTTATTCGTTGTTTTGTACGTAGGTATATTTGTTGATTTGTTTAGTTTTCCGAAGAACGTTGTGTTGGACGTCATATTCATAATATGTTTAAGTTTTAACACCATTGCTAATTTCAATGTGTTATGCAACTCCTTTGTCTTAGATGTGCCCGTCATTGTCTGTACTCTTAAGACGAGCGCGCTTTTTATATTGTATATAGGTACGTAAATATTTTTTCAAATACCTATATAAATAAGAAGTTACCTGTCGTCACGCTTTTAAAATGTAAGAAATAAGAATTCACTTGACGTAATATTTGGTAATAGATTTACTTACACGCCGTAAGTTTTTTGACAAGGGTCTAGGTCTAGGGGGGAGAAACCTATTGGGAATTAGGTAGGTAGTGTATTAATTGTACCTACATACCAGAAACTTATCTACTACAATTTGTAAAAGGACTAGTGCCGACCTAAACAAACATGCTTCCATACTACATATATTTCCTTACAATACTTCCATGTAGGTATAATTCAATTATTGTCTGATGAAAATAATAAATAAAGTTTATTTGGAACAACTGAAATTTACAATTTACAAAAGAAAACGAAGATAGCCAAAAGTAAAATATTGTAGCGCAATTATCAATACCCAACTAATATATAAATACATACAAAGTCATTGCAACAGACTTGACAAAGAAAGAAAGTTAATTCATAATTAATTTAAAAAAAAGATAAGAATTACTCTATGTTGTGGTTACGATTAAATGTAGAGTATTTAGTCATAGGGTAAATATTAATTTTTAAATTGATGTCATTGAAAAGTTTAGAGTTAATATGGTTGAAGTGGCGTCTAACCAACGCTAACCTGGAGCGCACAGTCTTACAAACTCTGTCGGTACGTCGTTTCTCTGTTAGGTGCTGGGCGTCGTAAGGTAGGGACGAACGACTGTCTAACTGTGAGGACAAAGTGAGTACAGTTTAGAGGTCGGAAATCTAATGGATTTTTTTGCCAATACTTTTAAGACCGCTCTCTGGGCCTTCTCTAGCCGCACACACACATTACACACATCACAGTAACTAAGAACTGATTGAGCGAGGGCAAAGTACACCATTTTTAAGCATTGGCAAATCAGCAACAAATCGAAGATTTTTAAATAAATAAATGAGTTTCCTGACTCGAACCACCACAGAGTTGACCTGTTTCGTTCACGACAAGAAGCTGTCCAATATAACCCCAAGATATTTGATGCTGTCAGTCCGTTCTATATTGGCACAGTTACAACTGTGGCCATTGTACACACATGGGCCCTGATCTTAAACGAAAGTGGTGGTTGGCTAGTAATACTCAGAGTAAAGGAGATGAACTTGGTGTTAGAGATATTGATCGTGAGCAGATTCAACGTTAACCACATCATAACCGTTCTCAGAGGCAGTTCTGCCTTCTCACGAGTTTTAGACCAGTCCTTGCCGTGGGTTATTAGAGCTGCGTCATCTGCATATTATGTAATAATTTTTGTGTTTGGGAGAGATAATTAACACAGCTCATTGACATATACGAGGAAGAGGGTTGGTGCAAGGACACTGCCTTTAGGAACCCCAGAAGTCAAATTTTCCTCATTACCGATGAATGATCCAACCTTTACACCTCCGAGGTGTAGCTAGGAAATATTTCAAGGGCAAAGCCACGAATACGAAGTTGTTCCACCTTGTTAATTAATTTAGGGACAGAAACGGTGTCGATAGCTTTCGAAAGTCAAAGTTAAAATGTTTTATTTCAATTAGACCATTAAAAAAGGTACTTTTGAAAAGTCGAAATTAGTTGGACGGTTTGGGTCTTATGCAGAAGACCCGGCAACAAACTCCATAGATACTCTATTTAAAAAAACATGATTATATTATTAATCTTTACAAGTTTGTTTTAAATAGTTTGTGAAATATGCAGTTTGATGTGTAAGATTTATTCACTATAGGTGTTATATTAAAATGAAAGGGATTGCCACAGCAAGTAAGAGCTGACCAGTCCCGACAGACAGCACCCATTCACGAGCATCTATGAAAACACCATGAGTCTTTTGCTTATTATTGAGGTTTTCGACTATATTTATGAAATCCAGAGTAGCGTCCTCTGTTGATTTTCCCGCTCTGACATACGTAACGTGACGTAAAAATAATTAAATGAATAGGTACTATTTTATTAGATAGAGGTAAGATTACATATTACTCGTATCGTATCGTATCGTACTACGAGTCCGTGGTATTGGTATTACACTACAATATTATCTTATAATATAAAAATATCATAAATACTCGCTTTATCAGAAAATCAATGATCTGAATAACTCGGAGTGTGACTCTTAAAAACAGTGTGTATGATTGTGCATACATAACTCAATTAACAAGTAAGATACGGCATGGCTGTGTGTTACCTACATATATCCTTTCATAATTGTATAATGCAGAACTATATTTAGACCTCGACATCATATCGTCTCTGCAATTCGCAGTTAGGTGTTAAAATGTTGTACAAACATAAACAGGATATAATATCCGTTATTTTAGTATCCTCATATTGGGTTTTAATATTCCCTTAATTTTGGTGGCACTTTATCACACGTTGGTGGAAATGTACACAATGTGTAAAACAATGTGACCTTTAGTGTAATCATATCAAAAATATCTTCAAGGTAGTGTATACATATCTTATAAATAAAAACAACTTTACATAAAATATTAAAACAAAACGTTAAAACCTTAGACTACCAGTCTAAGGTTAAAACACACAATAATGGTCCATTACCTATATTATAATATCCCATCACGCGCTAAAGAGGTGATAATCACAATTCAATAGTATGTTTTATTTTCCATTAAATATAATCAATACAAATGCAAGCTTCGAGCTACTACTAGGAATTTCATAGATAAACCCAATAACACTGCTCGACTTGGGAGCTGAAAGACCAGCTCTAGTGACTAATAAAGCAATTACCTACTTAAATTGTTCTAATGATAAATAAACTATTGATATTTGAAGCTATTCTTAAAATACATTTGTCCTTGTTAGTGTTTGCTTGTGTTACAATATGTTTACGTAGATAAACAATATTTTTACTGGGATAAATATTTAACAATTTGCTTCCCAATAACAACCGTTTAACAAATATATATGTATAAGTAGATACTGAATTAAAATAATTGAGAAATTATTAATTGAAAAAATATTGAATATTTTTTTAGTAAAGGAAAAAATTCAATCGCTGGCAGGATTCGAACCAGCGTCTCCTGGTTGAATTTTTCCTTCACTAAAAAATTACTTTATAAACTTAGCATGGAAAATGCAAAAAAAATCACAAAAAAAATATTGAGTAGTTATTTTGAGCCGTTTACAGGTTTAATAAAAGTCAAGTAGGTTATTAAGGTATTCTGTATTGTGCCAACAATAAAGCAACAAAAGAAATCCAAATAAATAGAAATCTGAAAAATTTAATACGCTGCTGTCGTTCATTGTAAAGATATTAACTACACGAGTAGCTACCTACTTACGATGCGTGTCAATCGTGCTGCTCTACATTTAAAAACGTTTTCTCATGATTGCTTGACACATAATATTTTCTTAACCTACATACAATTTCAATGACACTTCACCGTCACAGCAGCGTATTATATATAGCGCAGATGCGTAAAATAGTGTAAAACCGAATACTTCAATTTTTCACGTGTAATGTATTGGTGTTTTCAGGTGACTTCGGGCGGTACCAATGTTTCCAGTTCATTCTTCACATCCTGGCGGCCATGACAGCCGGCATGCACATGCTGTCCCTGGTCACAGTAGCTGCGGTACCCGAACATAGGTCAGTTTTGTAACGACCGACGTCCAACACGCATTCATGACCGGCTGAATAAGGGTACGAGTCGATATTGAGCAAAGAAGGATATTTATTACGAACATCATTATTCTTGATACTACACACAAGGGGTTGTATACAAATTGATAATTATATTGATTAGGTAATCAACATATTATAATGCAGACAAAATGTATGATCAAATATCAATCTATGCTCAACAGCGGTTAAAGAGGAATATAAAGAGGTATACTGATGCATGTGCATGGATAGCAGAATCACAGTGAAGTGTAATTTTTTTGGGCCTACAGTTTCCTTTACGGTGGTGCGGTAAAATTCAACAGCATTGATCGTGTAAAGTCCTATTAAGTATATTGTTCTTTTTTAAATATTCTTCAAAGTATATTGGTGTATGGTATGGGTATTATAACACTATTTGCTTTTGGTTATACGGCGTGTACAGTTTTGCTTAAGCCGATGCGATGGTGTGCAGACGGGGTTCGGCTTTGGTGTTCGTTATATATCTACAAGAACTGAGTGATTGTCAATGAAGTACATACTTGTATATTGGTAAATTGAACGTAAGTACACACTTCTGTAAAATATGTTTGTCTCTTGGGTTAAGGTTGCTATGACTCTCGCTTTTTCTCTTAATATTTCAAGAAGAACTTTTTTCTTCTATCATAATTAACATTAAGGTTTTGGTTTCGAATATTACCTACCTATCTTCCGAAGGTTGCAAGAGATAACAATTTTAAATTAGAACGATAGACCTATTGTGTAAATGATTCTCATTCTTAATTTTATGTAGGTGAGTACTTATAAGCCCCCTCTGAAACGAAGACTAGGAAAGATTCCTTTCAGGGAATTAGATATATACATGAAGTTATTATCCCGGGTTTTCACGCCTACCTATTTAATATAAATAGGTACATGTAAATGGAATTATCAGTATTAGTTAAGCCTTTATTCAAAGCGCCCCCCGGTAGTGCCTTTTACTTACGATGTTTGTACAATAAATTCGTGAGATACATAATTATCATGGAAAATAAATTCAAAGATTCAATGTATAGAAATTAGACATAAATAAAGTTCATCTAAAGATAACCTTTTCTTTTAATAAAGTATTTTCAAGTATCTCACCTAGTTGTTGTTGAATCCTATATGTACTCGCTTTATTGCTATTCTTAGTCGTAACTCACGCCTTCTACTAGTAAGTATAGGTAAAAAGTGCACTATCTCATGTCCTAAGCAGATCTAACTACATTTAATATAATGGAATGAAGTAATAAAACTGCAGCTAATTTGCACCTCGCACGCTCAGCACGAACGTAATACTTACTATAGTACCGTGAGGACAATACAAGTACATTTTTCAAATTTCAGATGTTACCTGCAAGGAGTAGACAGTGCTAACTACACGGAGCCATGGAACTCGTCACTGGTTCTAGCCGCCATTCCCTTAAATGAGCAAGGCAAACTAGACTCTTGCCGGATGTATGGAGAGAATAAAACTCTAGTAGATTGCCAATCCTGGGTGTACGATACTCAATACTATACTTCATCTAGAGGCATTGAATGGGATTTTGTGTGCAGTCGGCGTTGGATGGGTGCGTCTGCACAAACTGCCTACATGTTCGGTGTGGTTATTGGTTCACTTACATTTGGACGTATATCTGACAAGTACGGGAGGAAAACGGCTTTCCTTTGGTCTGGAGTCTTGCAACTCTTGTTCGGCGCATCTGTTGCTTTCGCTTCAGACTACTATACGTTCACAGCCCTTCGATTCGTCTATGGGATCTTCGGGTCAGGTTCATACATAGCTGGGTTTGTGTTAACAATGGAAATAGTTGGTCCAAACAAGCGGACTATATGCGGTGTTACGTTTCAAATCATGTTTGCCATCGGAATAATGCTGCTAGCCGCTTGGGGATATTTAATAGATAACAGATTCTATTTGCAAATAGTGTATGCGTTACACGCAGCAGTATTACTTCCTCACTGGCTGCTTATGGATGAATCCCCAAGGTGGCTGTGGGCTCAAGGGCGCGCTCGTGAATCTGTAGCGATCATAGAGAAGGCTCTGAAATGGAATAGAGTAACTGATTCGATAGACACTCCCGCGTTAGTATCCCACTGCAAAGCAACATGCGCTAAATATACAGACGAACACTCTGCAGGAACAACTGACTTATTTAAAACACCGAAAATGCTACAGAAAACTTTGATCATTTGTGGATGTTGGTTTGTCAATTCGGTGGTTTATTATGGACTTTCTTTAAATACTGGTAAACTTAATGGGAACCCTTACTTTCTTATGTTTTTAATGGGAGTAGTAGAGTTGCCCAGCTATATTCTAATTACGTACTTTTTGGATCGTGTCGGACACAGAGCACTCATTAGTACTATGATGCTGTTGGGAGGAATTGCTTGTCTAGTCATTGTTGCTCTACCTCATGGCTCAACGGCGACCACAGGTATCGTAATGGTAGGAAAACTTTTTATATCTGGCTCCTATTCTATTATTTACAAGTATTCAGCAGAATTATTTCCAACTGTTGTGCGTAGTTCTGGAGTAGGCCTGGGCAGTATGTGCGCCAGTGTGTCGGGAGCTTTGACGCCACTTATCAATTTACTGGACACACTAAATCCAAAAATACCTACAATACTCTTTGGGTTTTTGGCTTTGTTATCAGGACTTTCTACATTTTTCCTACCTGAAACTATTGGTAGAAATCTACCTCAGTCATTAGAAGACGGAGAGAAGTTTGGTGTTGGTGACACTTGCTTCACGAACTGCAGTGGACGGCGAATGAGCACTGAGTCCGTGGAATTACCAGAAACAATGGTACCGTTAGAAGTTATGGAAAAGAAGCCGTAACAACATTATTGTATTGTGATGTTTGTAGATAACGTTGTATCTAGGAAGTCAAACTTTGTTTAAGTACAGACAATAATTGCAAATGCGCATCAATGACAGTTACGCAGCGCAGGTAACTACTTTACTAAGAACTCTTACACACCATTTTTTTTTCGGCGCTGCTAAACTTGAAAAAGTCAGATTACTTGCGATTGCATCGCTGCAAACACATAAACAAACGCTACAGACGCGCGTGAGTAACTCTCCGTGTAAAGTAAAACGCGCATGGCACGGGCATGAGGAAGCCACTAGCGTGCTAACTGTACTAACTTTTTTGAAAGTACTAATAAATGACCAAGCAATTTCCTTTCGTTTTTAAATGGATGTATACAATATCTACGGTTTAGTGAGAAATTTTAACGTTTCGTTTTTGTCATTAGTACCTACTAAGGCCAGCATAAGTAGTGTTGCCTCGATTGATGCCATCGAGACGCGCTGTACCAGCGCTTTTATATCGATGTAACTCTGCGCTAGTAGCGCGTCGACAACACGCGAAAAAATCGTCGTCTGCATACTACATTTCTATGAACGTATGAATAGGTAAGTTGGTTGCGATAACAGCGCGTTTGCAGCGCGTTACAGTTGTGTGCGACGCGCGTCGACGGCCCCTAAAAAAAATGTGGTTTGTAAGAGCTCTAAATCTCTCATGAAACCTAGCTAGGGTACGTGAAGTGTACATTCATTTGTTTTCAATTTTGCTATTTTCATATTATGAAGTTTTTCTTATTTTTATATATGTAGATAACTGTTACTGTTTGCAAATAATTTAGATATAAGTAATATAAGTGTTTGTTTACGTGAATAGATTGCTATTATAATTTTATATTGTCTAGTCAAGAGTTAATAACAAGTGATTCGTGTTCGTTCGGACAGTTTTGCTTAAGACTGGATGATTGTTTTACTAACAACTAGATATTTTGATGTAGAAATATGTAATACGTAAACAATAAATATGTAGGTGATTACTTATAATAGATAAATACAATTTAAATTAACACAAGTTGTATATGAAACTCATGAGGTACAGTACTGCCAATCAGTATCTATTTACGTTATATATTATATCAGTATAACAGGGTTATTCGGAGAGGGTTAATTTAGGTCTTTGTATAGAACCTTCATTTACATTTAGGTAGGTATGTAGTCATTAATATGTATCCTGAATATACTACTGATGCAAGTATTTGATAGAATTACCATATTTATGTATATTTTCAAGTGCCTATATAATATTTGAATGCGTTCGATCGATGTCAGTTTCATATTTTTCCTCAGGTAGTATATTGTGGTTAAAATAATTAAATAACCAGTATAACGTCACAGGGTAGAGTAGTAAAAACAGGATTAATTTAATTGAATCTAATCTTTTTGAAAATATGAAGTATTTTTTTCTGTTATAGGTAGGTGTGTCAAATATTGAGGTTGTAAGCTCAGTAAGCTAAGCTTAATACTTACAGCACTGCCAGTTGGAGCTCGAAACAGTTAATTTATTAATTAAGAAGCTGTAAGCGTCAGCATACTTATGTAATTATTTTTAAGGAAAATTAATAATTTAGGCAGTATATAGTCATTTGTATAGGGTTAAATTAAAACACATGATTAAGGTTAGGTACATAGGTACGTATTGCATAGATATACCTACTGTGTACAATGCTTAGGTAAGTAACATTGTGTTTCTTTTGAACTTTGTATCTTTTTACTTTTTTATAGGGATGTACTTTAAAATATTATAAACAATGCTGTCAGTCTAAAAGTCAGTAATAAATCGTCATATTTTTTATTAGTTGACAATTGACAACATTTCAAAATTATTATGCCAGCAAAATAAAAATAGTGTTTCTTTGTTTTTCTATCCTGAGTTCAAAAACATTTTAATTTATTTTTTATTAAGACTTCATTTCGGAGAAATAAAAATAAAAAACGAGAGAAACGTCACTTATACGGCGGAAACTGAGAAAATTGAAATTTAGCCATAATAATAGATAGTAAATCAACACCGAAATAGGTCCTGTAAGGTTATAAAAAGTATGATAGATGCCAAACTAACATAGGTATGACATTTTTCAAGGGTCAGAAAAATTACGTCATTTCACAGTTTAACCCGTTTCACCGTACAAATGACGTCATTTGGCACTGACGTCTGTTTAGAATAGAAACAACTTCAAATTCGAAAATAAATATGAAAATGATTGAATATCGGGAAGACAAAAAATACGGGTATCAAATATCCTAGGGAATCCTATTTTTCGATCTAGTTTCAAATAAAATTATAATAGGTGTATTTTTTGTGATTTTTTTGCATTTTCCATGTTAAGATTATAAAGTTATATTCCTGTTCCTATGGGTGTTAAAAAATGTTGAATTAATCTGACTAGGTACCTACCTATCAACTCACACGTTTTACACCTTATAACTTTATTGACGGCTTTAAACACGTCGGCGACGCTGGTCGCATAACTATGAGGTTTTCTATAAATAGCTGCATTCAAATAGCTTTAGTCAGTTCCTGTTTATTTTTATTACTTATGTACAGAATGCCTGTGAAATAGATTGAACAAAAAAGTAAGTAATATATCCCACTTTTTAGGATATCTCCTACTTATTGATTTATAATGCAAAAAGCGGAGCAAACTAGCCACTAGAGAAAAAGAGAATAGGTAGGTAGATAGAGTCAGTCAAGATTCGCAAGTAGATAGGTACCTAGGTACTACGAATAATACAAAGGACTCGGGCTTGATCTTATCATTATCACAACCCTTAAATAGGTACTCTACAAGGCTAATCCCAACTGAGCCCGCTAAATTCAAATTACCAATTGGTTTGTACGTTTATAACACATTCTAGATTTATGGCACCTAATAATAATTGCGACATTAACTATAGCTACAACATTCACAACAGTACCTACTTTCACAAAATTTTGTTAGGCCCTGAAACATTTGCACTGTCTCTGTACTTTGATAGTTCCCGATTCTCTTAGCAATTTAGTTTATACTTGTGCAGCAACTATTTATTTAATTTGGTAGGTATCGGCAAACCTTTTAGTAGGTATAAGTCATCTAAATAATAGGTAGGTAGGTATCAAGATTTATTTCTGATGGAACTACAGCTTCGTGCTCCATTCATAAACACAAAATGCCTCCGCTAAGACTGAAAAGTTATGTAAGTACCTACATAGCTAAAGCAATACCCTAGCTATTTATTAGTAATGCACAGGGATCTGCATGAGTTTTTAGTGCAGGATTTGCAAGTAAGTAATTCTTTTCTAGAAATTCGGAAATATCTGTCAATTTATAATATTAAGTACATTCTATAAATTTTAATGAGAGCTGAAAAAATAAATACATTATTTAAATAGCATCAGAGAAGAATAACACAAGCAAATAAAAGATTTCATGTATCTTTTCCGACAGGGTGTCAAGGTAGGTAGGTATGTGGTCAGCCATCCATGTGGATTTAATCCACGCAGAATGAATGCTATAGGCACGCAATGAGGACAACAATGTACATAGGATACTTCCCTGAATATTGCTTTAAAGTTTGAATAAAAATAAGAGTAACGATATGTTAAAGTTTTAAAAGTTCTTAGGTAGGTTCCTATAGTAACCTATATTATATACTTACAGACTATATGCATTTTATCAGAATACCTATGTAGTATTTTCTAAGAGTTTTTTCGAAATTATAAAAAACTCTGTTTCATGTTTGGTTATGTATCTATTGTAGTAAGTACCTACCTATGGGATGTGCTTTAGACATTAAAGTATATTTTTTTTTGAACTAGGTACTTTACTCATGTATAAAGGTCACACACAGCTCATTGGAGCCACCCGGCACCCGACCCGCACCGCCTCGCCTCGAGCGATTAGTATTCCTCGTATGAACTTTATGGATATACGCTCACTACATCAACCCTGTAGCGTCACCGGATCGCCTCGATCGAAAGCTGCCCACACGCGGGCAGCGAGTGGCCCTTTCGGTGACAACTCGCTGCTCACATGCTTGCCTTGCAATACTGCGCATTGTCAACGCCCGAGTCCCGAGTGGACACGCGCTGCCCTGCCCGCGAGTGATTCACGCGAGGACAATGCGTCGACGATGCGCCGCTTCCCACCCAGTACCCTTCATTCGCTGCCTTTCTTTTGAACGTGTCGGAAGTGTCATTTTTCCTTTCAAAACAAATAAAAAAAGACCACAGAATCAGCGATCGGCACCACAATCGCTGACAGACTACTCCTTAACCACGCGACGTTAACTCGATGACCACGCGAAGTTCACTGGTTGACAACGGGGCGTGCTCCCGTTGACCACCTGTGGACGCCCAACGACGAGGCGGTGCTGGTCGGGTGTCGGGTGGCTCTAATGATCTGTGACCTTAAAACATTTTGCCAGCCAAGACTATCTTATTTCTCTCCGTGCATTTAAGTAAGTATGAAATGTTAACTACTCAACTATTAAGACTATGTCAAAGTAGAATAAGCCCAAATACATGGGGTACACGAATTTAATAAATATTTTTTACAAGTGTTGTGTTTTTTATGGATTTTAGATCGTTTTTTAAAATTCCAGTAGGTTTGCTGCCTATATAACCATGTATACTTAGGTACATGAAATTTATTTAGTGGTTAAAAACATCTAGGAGTGTTCTTTTACCCTTTGTTTCATTATGAAACCAGCAGATTTGTCCAGCTGCATTTTTGCTTCATTCAGCTGCAAGGAGCTTTATAATACCTTAAAAAAGTGCAAATAAATAGGTTGCATGATGAAATATCAAAATGTTCCCAAAACCGAGGCTAACAGTGATTTCCGGTTTGGGGCGCTCAAAACCGGAATTCAAATCCGGTTTTGAACGCCCTAGTTGCCGTACCCGTAACTTTTGAAAACAGACAACATCCGATGCGACATGATGAGCAACATTCAACGAATAGTAACAAGTAGCTATAAAAATTATAGATAGTTATCTGACGTTACCGTGTTGCTCTGCAAAAAGTAACTGCGGTGTGGATGCACCATTAGTATACCTCTGCCTTACCTTTCGGGGAATACAGGAGTGATGGTGTGTTATGTTCAAATATGACCGGGTTCGATTCCCGCGGGATGTAGTCGATGACATGATCCGTCAAGCAAATTTCATCTCATATAGGTAGTTTCGGATGTTTCCATATTGGCCCTTCTCGATGTTACACTCTGTGGGTAGATATACTTACCTAGTAAGATTGAAATCGCACTCGTATAGCTCATCATCATCATCGGATGCCGACCTACCTTCGCCACTATTTAGGGGTCTATCTGACGGTCAGAGACATCACCCCGGTCGAGAAGAATGGAGTCTGCGAGACATGTCGCGCGATGCTTCCAGAATTCGATCCTGGGCCGGCTCTAAAAAACCGAGTAAGTACTTTCATGGGTTCCGGGAGGGACCGCCTCCAAGATCGCAGATCGAGGTGAGAGGTGTTCACATTTGGACATCACATCGGAAGGTTCGCTCTCTTGGGACTGCTGACTAGTTTGAACGTGATCAACGCCTCCTGCATAAGGCTCTATGTGGGGATCGGACGGACCATAGCGTTCTATGGGGCGCCTGTGCTGGCGGACATCCTGTCTGCTCGCAACGCCACACCGCTGCTTGGATCGCAACGGGTGAACGGGATCCTGTACAATATATGTCCTTCCATTGCAATCGCCGGATTTGCGTCCTGGAATTTTGAAGTTAAAGGCCTAGTGTCATTGTGTCCGACCACGAGGCGCACCGACGCGCTAGGGCGGGATGGTCCTCTAAGTATAAAACGAGCGCGCAAAGCCTCGCTTCTTGATGGGGTCCGGTGTTATTACCTACCGGACCACAGCATGTCATGCTCGTGGCGAATGTTACGAATCCAGTGGCCATTACAGTAGGGCAAATATTAGAACAATTGCGTTCCGCAAGTGTAGTTCTTAGTCGGTACGAGTCTGATATAGGTACTCTGCCGCCTCCTCAGGTAGCAGAGATCCATGAGGATAGGCATTGTGCACCTCAAAAAAGTTACGTAAGTATGTATAATAAAACAATAATCATGAGTAGGTTTAGCGCCTATGGATTCCATTTCGGCAATTTGAAATTGCCAAAACCATGGCTAAGAATTTTTCTCCCAACCACCGCTCATTAAATTCAAGAATATAGTATATGCTCATAGCATGTACCTAATGCCCTTTGGGCTTCTTAATTTGTATAGGTACTAAATGTGTGGAACTTATCGAGTGCTCCCATTATACCATTAGGAACCTACATCAATAATAAATAATTTATGTTTGTCTGTTTATTTTAGAAATATTTGACGATAATACCTATGCCTACACCTATACAAACAAAGACAATGTACTTAACTGGTATTTTACCTACCTACTTCACGCTGAATGGTTTGCTTTTATATAATCAATAAAATGTTTTCTTCTTGCTTTCAGGTGCTGGGTCGACGGCGTTGATACAAATAATTCAATAGCAGATTGGAATTCTTCAGAAATATTAGCTGCCATACCTAAAAGTCTTTCGGGCAGCCTTTCAAATTGTCTCATTTACGATAGTAATGAAACGACAACTTGTTCTAAATATGTATTCGACACGACGTACAGGTCGTCGTCACGTGCCATAGAATGGAATCTTGTATGTGATCAGAGATGGATGGGAGCATTAGCTCAAACTGTTTATATGTTAGGAGTTTTTACTGGAGCCGTAGTTTTGGGAGGAATGGCGGATAAGTACGGTAGAAAAACCATATTTTGTTGGTCCGCCGTACTACAATTAGTGTTTGGCGTAGTAGTCGCCTTTATACCCGAATATTGGTCTTTCTTGGTGGTTCGTTTTTTATACGGAATCTTTGGGTCTGCTGGGTCGTACATTACCGGTTTCGTTTTAACAATGGAATTAGTCGGAGCTAGTAAACGCACAGCATGTGGAGTCGCTTTCCAAGCTGCGTTTGCTGGAGGCATTATGCTGGTTGCAGGTTGGGGAGCTATCGTAGATAACAGGCAAATACTCCAAGTTATATATGGACTTCATAGCTTATTACTTATACCACACATTTGGATCATGGATGAATCTCCTCGTTGGTTGTGGGCCCAAGGACGTTCTAAGGAATCAGTGGATATAGTCGAAAAGGCTTTGAAATTTAATAGGTCTGAAAGTATGTTGGATAGAGCCGAATTAGTTTCTAGGGGTAGAGCAGAAGCGTCGAAAGGATCCGATGCTCCCACAGCCGGTACCGGAGATCTGTTTAGAACACCTAATTTAAGGAACAAAACACTGAATGTGTGCCTTTGTTGGTTTGCTAATTCCATAGCTTATTATGGGCTAACGTTGAGTACTGGTAAACTTGAAGGAAATCCATATTTGATTACAGCCATTTTAGGCTTTGTAGAACTACCAAGCTATGCAGCGGTCATTTACTTCCTTGATATTTGGGGTCGTAGACCGCTGATAAGTTCTATGATGCTAGTGGGTGGTGCAGCATGTGTTATAGCTACTTTCCTTCCCGCAGGGAGTACTATATCCACGGGAATCGTGATTGCAGGCAAGTTATTTATTGCAGGCTCTTTTGCTATTATTTATAACTACTCAGCAGAATTATTCCCTACAGTTGTTCGTAACTCTGCACTAGGTCTGGGTTCTATGTGCGCCAGGCTGTCTGGTGCTTTAACACCATTAATAACATTACTAGATTCTTTTAACCCCAAAATCCCAGCTATTACTTTTGGAGCAGTAGCAATTATTTCCGGATTCTTATGTTTGTTTTTGCCGGAGACTATGAATCAACCTATGCCTCAATCTATCGCTGATGGAGAGCGGTTTGGTAAAGGTGACACATGTTTCACCAGTTGCTTACGAAGTAAAAGAAATAGAACTTATTCTGAAGATAATAAAGCTCCTGAATCAATGGTTCCTTTGGAAGACGCGAGTAAGAAAGTTTAATATTCTTTTTATTCTTAGATGTATTTATGGGTAATGTAAGGGTCGAGACACAATGACGCAGAATCGAGTCGAAGTAAGAGTTAAGGTGATATATATGTTGAGGTGATAATATGCCAAGTATTTTTTTAAGTTGACGCTTCGCTGTTTCGGTATCCTGACCGTAACAAAAAATTGTTTTCATTAAGTGTGATAGACCCACTGGGAAAGTGGGCTCTTTTTATGTAAGTAAATAGTTATCTAATCGAACAAACTATCATAGGCTAATACTTCTTAAATGATGAGCTTCGAGTATTTTGCTAACCTACATTAATCATGAGAATTTTTTTAGGGTTCGTATTTGAAGCTGTATCAAAATAATTGCAGTTGTTCCTACCTATTATGCAAAAAATATTTTGTTAAGTATTAGTGTTTTTTACATTTTAAGTTACCTTAATTACCTGGATACTTAGTAGGTACACAGTGGTGGTCATATAATTAAGAACGCTTCTTTTAACAAGATTTTTTCAAACAAATTAGTAGAACTTATTGCATGTATTATTTTGTAGCGGTACATTCATTTGTACACATGATTAATTAAACAATAAATTTACAAACAAAAAACAATTTAAACATACATTTAGATACATCTGAACCTATTATTATTACTTTCTGGCTGGTCAAATAATTAAGAAGGCGGAATAGTTTTGTTTAATTAAAATTTTAATAGATAACGCTCAATGGTTAGGTCACTTTTCGTATAATTTTGGCGCCATATACCTAGTAGGTAATGTAAAACTCTAAAACATGATTACTTTATACAAAAACAATGGGAATAAATAAAACTTGCGATAAATCTATAAGGGAAGTCATAATGAAGCTTCGCGAGATTTGGTTGTGTAAATAGTTAGCTGATCATCTGCAATGCTCGAAAATTATGGTTTTCCATGCTGTGAAGCATATTAACACGTATCAAATATTCCGCGCGTAAGTATCTAAGAAGAGAAAGACATGTCGTCCAGATGATTGAAATATCGTTGGTTTGGCAAAAAAAACTTAAAGAATGTAACGATATAATAAAATAATATTTCGGTAAAAATAACCCTTCAGTGATCTCGGCACGCACTATTTGAAGTCGTTTTGTAGAAGAAAATTTACATGGAACGATGACAAGGAAGGGACCTTTGTTGAAACGTTGTCATAGGTAAGCCCGTCTCGCATTTGCAAGAAGGTATGAAAAGTGGTCAGTTAGATAGTGGAAAAATGTTCTTTTTTCTATCCAGACAAAAACAAAATAAGTTCTGATGGAAAACGATACTTACGAAGCTCTCTGAATAAAGCATTCGACTCCAAGTACTGAAAAGTAACATTATAGCCTAACGAGGGAAACATGAAAATTTTGGGTTGGCTTTTTGGTTATGGAGTTGGAACTGGAGGCTGATAGAAGCACACATGGATCAATTCCAGCACAAAAATATACTGGGAAAAACAGTGTTACCCTATGCTGATGCACTTCCATCATCTATCCATCCATCATCATAATTCCAGCACGAAAATGACCCGAAAAACTTAAAAAAAATACTTAATATCTCAATCAGCTTCTGTCTTAGAATGGCCAGCTAACAGCCCAAATCTAAATCAAATTGAATATCTTTGGTGCGAAGTCAAGAGAGGTGTTAAATCGCTAATGTGGCTATTTAGGAAAGCTGTATGACTTTTTCTTACAAGAATGGAACTGTGGCTATTTAGGAAAGCTGTATGACTTTTTCTTACATGAATGGAACTGTGGCTATTTAGGAAAGCTGTATGACTTTTTCTTACAAGAATGGAACTCTATCTCTCTTTCAAAATGTCAATAATTGATAGTCAATGCCTCGCCGGTGTTAAGCAGTAATTACGAGTAAATGCCGTGGGCATACTACTTACTATTATTTTGGTATAAAATGCATTGATTTGCAATTGTATTACTTGCGGCGCTAGCATAATCGCTAGGTCGTCGGACATGCGATCATGTTGCCGGTTCGAAACCCACGTTCTTAATTATTTGTTCACCTTCATTTGAATTTGAATAAATTAAATTTGTAAAAAAATTGCGATTTTAAATCTCTATTGTGTACTATTTCAGTTTGCTTTATAGTGAGTACTCCATAAACTTACTTCTAAGAAAAAACAAAAAAAACTACTTATTGATGACTTTGTTAAAAAAAATCTGTACATAACTAAAAATCATTCCTAATTATATGACCACCACTGTATATGTATATATATAATATAGCACATTGATTGCACATTAGTGCTTATAAATCTCGTGATCTGGTGTGATAAATAATGTACAAAGGATTTGTATTGCTAATTTTGTAAAAATGTACAGAAAAGATATTAAATTTTAGGTATATCAATCTATTTAGTTTTATTGCTCTCATGAAAAGACTGATTGAAAACTCAATATAATTTTATATTTACACCAAACAATAATGAAAATCACAGTGAGATTAAAAACATCAATAGATGATACATCGATGTGTGAACAATTATAGTAAGACAAGCATAGGTAAATATTAATAAACCACGACTGGGAAATATCCCTTTTACATTGCAGTTTTCTGTACAAGGAGAGGTGTCGATCACACATAGAACATTTAAGTTTTAATACAATCCTGGTATGCCCATAGCGACTCTTTAAGAACCGAACTGACATCCAAACGACGAGAAAAGACGACTTCATTCATACCATTAAAATTTGAATTATCTTTTGTAAAGTTTAGATGACATTCAAAAGTTTCTTCGCTTAACAATTCGGTATGAATTGTTTACCTATTCCTGATTCTATACACCTATAGGTGCATAAAGTATAGTAACGATGCCAAACAATGCTCAATAGTTAGGTACATAGTTATATAATTGTTGACATTGAAGACCTGTGAACATTTATCGGGTTTCGGAAATAAATTCTGTAAGTGGATCGTGTTATGATGCTGGTATAATAAACAGGGTCATTGGTAATCAATTGTTAAACGCGTATGGGCTACTTCTCTACACCTTAACGAACAACTTTTGTTCTATGACTTTTCTCATAACCTAATACATTTATCAGAAAAAAATATTCAAGTTCTGTTAGTACTCTCTGATATTTCTTAGCTCTTTAGACGCTAAATAAAAATGATGAAGTAATTTTCTTTGGTCATCCTAAAATCTTCTGTATTGGCTTTATTAGGGATTCAAAGGTAAGGTCTTGGATTCGATATTAGTTACAGTCATATCAGAGAAACTAAAACTAGTTCTTTGGTACTAGTTTTGTAACCATGGCGTCTCAAATGTAACATATCTACGTCAGATGATATAATTATTTCAGTATTAAATTGCGTATTAGGTGTCAAGACGAAAATAGTGTAAATTTAAATTAAGTATCTACAATTGATTTAAACCAAGGGTTCCCAAACTGTGCGCCGCGGCGGCGTCCTGGTGCGCTGTAGAAAGTGAAGAGCGATCAACTAGTATCATTGTAGTTCCTATCACTACTATCTATTTCGACCAGCTAGATACCTCGGTAGGGGCACCGATACAAAATAGTAAATATGTAGATATGAGCGCCGCGGATTGAAAATGATTGGGAACCCCTGATTTAAACATTAAATTATTCTTATCTCCAATTTCTAATTCAGTGTGGTAAAATTTATATGAAAATCAGTATGTAACGCTGAAAGGTCACTGAAGGCTATTAGTACCTGCCTACCCGTAATTTGAAGTTTATTAGATCCTCCTCAAATAATAAAGGTTGTTTCTGAAATCACCTACCGTCAATCAATTTGTTATCAAGTCCCATATTATAGACACAATACCTATACAGATATTTTATTTTGGTCTCTAGAGTAAAGGAAAAAATTCAATCGCGGGCAGGATTCGAACCCGCGTCTTCTGGTTTGATATACCAGAAGACGCAGGTTAAGTCAAGGTTTCTGAAATCACCTACCGTCAATCAATTTGTTATCAAGTCCCATATTATAGACACAATACCTATACAGATATTTTATTTTGGTCTCTAGGGGTCATTATGGGGTTGTTGAATTAACTGATCGTTATTTAATAACGAAATTAAGATCTTTCTTATTTTTTTAGTGGCCAAGAACTCAATTAATAATAATATTAATACTAGTACCTACCATAAAGTGAAAACCATAATGAGACGACTTATCTATTAATTCAGATCTAAAAACAATACGTAGGTAATACAGCAGCCCTGATACCGAAAGTTTAACAATTACAACATAAAAATATACCATCACGCCTGTATTCCCCGAAGGGTTAAGCACAGGTTTACTAATATACACCCACAGTTCTACTTTAATGGTTAGAAGTTGGAAATAGACTAATTAAAAAGTGAAGAGAATCTCTTTAACGAACTCTAGCAGCTTGTTCAAAAGACAATTAATTGGACAGTAACCTAGTTTATTTTTACAAAATATCAAACATCCTTTTGGATTTTTGTTCAGTGGCAAATTGATGGATACCAACTTAAATTTCTGACAAATTCACTTATGACTTATTATGTAAGTATTTTTTAAATAAAATAGATAAGTCTACCATGTGCTGCTTCTACTTGTAGTAGATACTGTCTTCCCTACATATAAGTAAGTAATGAAAATATGAACTACAAAATGCGTAAGTTGGTTCATTTCTAATAAATATCATGTGGCCCTAGCATATAGTGGCAGTGCAGTGCCAATTTACAATTAATAATTTAAATAAATAGATCTAAAAATAACAAAGGAACTTTTACAATGGTATCTTTATCGATACAACTTCCCAAAAGCTTGCCAAATTTTTCTACATGTAAAATGTTTATAAAAACTACAATATTTATTCTATCAATAGTTACATAGCTTTAAAAGATTAATTTCTCTGGTTTTTAGTGTTTAGTATTTGAATGGTTCAATATGTTTGCTGTTCAACTGATAACTAGATATCACCGGAACATTTATGATGAGCCATAGTTAAGTTGAGAAAATTGCTATATGTAGGCATGTAGGTAACTCTTCGATGTGTGAAAGGTCAGTGATATTTCGAAGATGATACGAAAACAACAGAGCTATATCATAGCTATCCATTCTTAAACGGATGTGTTAGTTGCCAAAGGGCTGAGCATTTAATATGAGTGGCATACTCAATGCTTATATGCATTGCAAACAATGAATAGCATATCAATAAGGATGACACCTAATTGATTGTTTTCTCAAGGTATATCCTATTGAACCATCCAAAATATAAACCCTTGAACAACAAATTTAACATTATTTAAACATATTATCACAAAATTCTAATTCTAATAAATTTATTTATATTTTATCTTTAGTAATTTGAGGCAAAGGTTTTAAATATTAAATTAATCAATGGTAACTAAGACAGAGCATAATAAAATTAAGCACAATACTATCTTTTGTAGAGGACTAATAAGGTGTAGAAACAGATCTGTTTAACATTTTGGATACCATGTTTGTAACTACATGAGGTCCCATATTATTATGCATTGAAACAATATTTATATATAATATTATTACCACCTTTACATTAATACTATTGTCTATTATTATGAAATAAATGAACAACCAAGCATGACTTAGTTTACATAAATTCGAAATGTAATTTATTCCCATTGTTATCATTTATGTAATAAAAAGTTGCATTATATTTTTGTTTTGAAGAAATATTTAAACAAGGTAAAGATTATTGTCTGATTAAAAATTAAGAACTGTTTACCAATTTGTAGTAGGTGTGTGTATGCAGGTTCCTGATAAAATCAAAATACCTACATATTTTAAGTACTTACTATAATTAGGATCATTGACAAGTATTTTGTTAGTTTCAAGATTTTAATGATTAGTAAACTTGTCATATGGATACACAAAAAATCTTTGAGCAACCACCTTATATTTATGGGGTTAATAATGTTTAGAAGGCTTGCTATTCTGATATGTTCTAGATAGACTATTTCCCAAAAATGCTGAATCACATACATGGATACTATTAACTGAGTATGAAATTAACCTTTTAACATATTTCCGTGCCCCTACCACTCATGTCGTATTTCTGCAACAGAGAACATGCATGATTTTTTCATCCTATTAACTGTGTAGTACAACTAAAACAATTATTAAATAGAGATTATTACTTACAACAATTACATAAACATTTTAATCAATATTTTATCAATTTGTAGCCACGTGCTAGGGGCACGGCAATTGATATTTGGCCAAGCGCTTAAATGGTTAAACACAATAATTTTAAATGGCATATACATAGGTATCTGCCAATTGGATCACATGATGTCAATAATATGAACCTGATCATTATTATTTAAAAGATCTGTAAGTAATGTTGTTAAAAGCAACTTTTTACATAATATATCTTTGATCAAACATAGCACCAATTCAATTATGTGTATTTCTGTTAAATAAATATTCATTTTAACAAGCAAAACTACTATAAGTCTATTGTTGTAAGTGAAATTTTTAAGCTCATATTTCAAGAGCTTTAAGTTCTTAGCTAACACTTTAGACAGTTGTTATGTCTTTGTCTTGTCATGCCACAAAATTGACATGCAATTGATTAAAAAGCATTTATATTTACTACTAATTCATAGTCACTAGATTAATTCAAAAGGCATTTGTATCAATAATCTGGACAACGAGTATGAGGTATCTTTGCTACAAGAGGATTCTGATCTGATGTCATAGCAGTATGTACAACAATAGCAGGCTGTGTAGGAGTAGGTGCATGCAGTTCATGACTTTCTCCGGGAGCCAGACTGGCTAGTGCTGCTAAAAGGTCATGATTAACTAAAGGTTCATTTTCTTCTCGAGGTTCCCAACCCACTGGAGGACTGGATGGTGGAGAGATCAGAAACTGCTTTACGGGTGCTGGCGGCCTCAGGTTCTTTATTGAAACTGGCGTCACGGGTTGGGCAAAGTAACAATTTATGGGCGAGTTATGGAACTGGTATTGATGCAGTTGCACACGAGCGTTAGCTGCAGCTAGAGGACTGTCATAGTTAACACGCAAACGTTTAAAACTACGTAGCCATTGAAAAGTAATATTGTCTGAAAATGTGCGGAATAAATCTTCCATTCCTTTCTTTAACTTTTCGTCAGCAAATACTTCACTGTGAATGTTTGTGACGATCACAGATTTTGGCAAGTCATCGAAGTCGTCAACTTCGTCTTGCACATCACTTTCTTGTTCTAAATTAGCAATGTTTGGATGAACATTAGGCATTCCATCTTCTGGGTTGATGTATACGTCGTCTTCTCTAAACGAGTCCTCATCCTCTTTATGAGCCATTACTAATAAAGATAGCTACTAAACCAAAAACGCACTTATTATTTTGCAGACTTCCAATTGATATAACTCCAATAGAGCATACTAAGATTCAGTCTAGGGACTATTTTTATTTTATTTTATCGATCGATTACTCGTATTCCATCTGTCAAGCGAGGTAACTGTCAGTCAGGTCAGGTCAGGTCAGTCAGTGTTCTGTCAATTTGTCATAACCATTTTTAAAAGGACTCTATGGTCAAACCACAAAGGAGTATAACTAGTAGAAATATTTAAGGCGGATTGTTCACCTGAGCGCGCGAAAATCAAATGTCAAGTGATTTTTCGCAGTTTGTAGTTCTATAACAATATTGTAGATTCATGGCAGAAGTAATCGCGACATTAATTAAACAACATTCACAACTGAAAACTGAAACCTTTACTTAAAAATCCTTATTAAGCCAAAAACTTGCCAAAAACTTTGTCAATGGTCAAATTGACATTATAAACTACTTTATTGATTTTTATGCAATGATTTTAGTTAAACGTTGTGAATTTTGTATAGTTATTGTCGCAATTACTATTGCCATGAATGTAGAACTTATTATAGACCTACAAACTTCGAAAAACCACTTGAAATTTGAATTTGGCGGGCTCAGGTGAACGATCCGCCTTAAAGTTTTCTATAGACCTTTCACCGTAAGATATCCCCTGCCGTGATGCTGGCACTATTGCTTGCCATTTTGTGAAGGCACTATTGATTGTCATAGTGTGAAGTGTTCCGCTCGTTATTGTGTTATTATTTAATATTTTTCGAATTAATTATGCCAAAGTCATATAAAAGCATTGCAAGAGATTGTGTTGAAGGTACGTGCCTTTACAAAATGACAAGCAAAGCAATAGTGCCAACATCAGGGCAAGGGGACAACTTACGGTGAACGGTCTGTATATTCTGTCTTTCTTCTGAGGTACATACATAGCTCAGAGGAAAGACAGACAATAGCTTGGTACGCGCGACAGCTGTCATCGAGATGACGCGCATGAAGTTCCATATTTTTTGACAGTCAAAATCACCAAACTTTTTAGATACTCTTATGATAAGTACGTCAAAATGTTGCTCGACAATGTAATACTTTATTGAGGAAGCATAAGCTTATGCTATTTGGGGATGTTCCTGTCGATTTTACATAATTATATATGTATATACTGTCGATTTTGATATTCTGCTTGGCATACTTTGCTCTCCTATCATATCTCGAACTGTGATTGATTCGTTTCGCAGTTACCTGCGTAGCCGACAACCTTGACGCATCGAAGGGTTTTCCTTCATGTGTTGTGTGATAATTCTGCCGGCGTAACGCCGGTGTTCTTTCTCCTCTTCTTTTCGCAATATTTTTAATTCTATTTCCAATGATCTCCTCTCATTCTACCACCATTATGCTGACGAAAGAAGATACAAGAAGTTAGACACAAATTGTTAGCGTCTGCAGGGTATCCCTAATTTATTCTACTATTTAAACCTAACCTAAGATTGTCTGGAAGATTGTAGCGTTTCTTTTAGCGATAAGACCACCGTTGTACCTATTCAAATGAATTTAGTAACTATGTAACAATAATAATAATGGTGTACAATAAAGAATATTCTATCTATCTACCTTTAACGATCATGAAAATATCATTTATCGAATAATTTGATAAAGTCATTACGATTCCTGACGCCTTACAAACTAAAAACTACAATAGTATACCTACCATTGTATGTTCTTATAATACAGTACGCGCGACATAAGTTGGCCGGACTGAAGTTAGCTGTTTGGTTGCGCAGTACACAATTTTTAACGTAAACAATCCACTGCGCATTAAAACGGCGAACTTCACTCCGGCCAACTTATGCCGCGCGTACTGTACTTTTCTAATTTTATTTATACTAGCTTCTGCCCGCGACTTTGTTTGCGTGGACTTCAGAATTCGAAATAGATCATAACTTTCGTTCCGAAATCATGATCCAAGATAAAGAACAGCTTTAAAGTAACTTTAAAGTAACAGTTTAGAAATATATAAAACAAGAACCGAGGGATATATACTTAAACTGACACACGGGAAACGTTCTTAGTCCTTGCTTGGTATTTGCATCTTTATGGACTTGAAGATGAATTTGTTGATATGTAAATCGAATTATAGAGTATTTAAATCAGCAGTGGATTTATTTTGACAAGTTAGACTGTAAAACGACATAGTATTTTTATAAAATAAAATAAAGCTATTGCATAGCGTTTTTTATCAACTTATGTAATACAACCAATGCCACCTAAAGGCGGGTTGCTGAACTAAAGAGACAAGCGTGTTAGGTTTTTTTCGTAACGGAATTTCTGGATTCGCTCCCCACGCTCAAGGCCCGCGATAGAAGCTATGCAATAGCTTATTAACTATCACATCAGAAAAAAAAGTTACATTATCAGAACAACTTCTGTTATTATTGTAACTTTTTTTTAGGCTAGGTAACATGGGTACTTAAAAATATCCTTAAGACTAGCATTTTGCTATTACTACCTTCATGGAAGAACAACAAGTTATCGACATTGTCCAATCTCTAAAATTAGTTCCGTTACTTGCTCACTTGTTCAATTCTATCAGCGCCAAAATGGCGAAAATTAAAGGGCTCGTAATGTCTGTCTTTCCTCTGAGCTATCCAGTGAGATCAATAAAGAGTATTAAAAGGTCAGTGATTCATTCATAAGGCATAGAGAAATACAGAGATAAATAACATTATTTCTTGTGTTTTGATAGGCGGATTATTTCGGATTTATTAGAATTGCAACATTGTATCTTGCTGTCAAAATAAAATCAAACAAATTGAGTTGAGAGCTCAGAGGTTGATTGATTTCTGGGTTTCTTTTCCTATTATCCCCAGTTCAACATCAACAATTTAGAACTGAACTGGATTTAATAGGATTGTACCACTTAGTTGAAATTATTATGAAAATGGCTGGATTGGAGTCTATGGTAGTTGAAGAGGTTAAGCCTGCAGAGAAACCGGTGGATAGAGAGAAGGTAAGTACAACAATTTTTTAATAATTAATTTGTCAGTGTTTTTCAGTCTATGGAATGCCGTAGTCTAGGTGAATCACTTAATATAAAACAATAATTGTTTTTTTAATGTGGCACCAGAACCGTGACCACGCACAATATTTTAATTTTTTTTTGTAGTGTTGTTTTTACTTGTCTCATATGCTATTTATTAATTTCAGACTTGCCCATTATTACTTCGTGTCTTTTGTTCAACTGGCCGACACAATTCTCCTGGTGACTATGCAAGAGGTAATGTGCCTCAAAATGAACTGCAAATATATACATGGATGGACGCCACACTTCGTGAACTTACGGGTTTAGTTAAAGAAGTTAACCCAGAGACAAGACGCAAAGGCACATACTTTGACTTTGCGATAGTGTATCCTGATATGAGATCACCAACATATCGCATGAGAGAGATTGGGGTTACATGTTCAGGTCAGAGAGGTGGGGATGATAACAAAACATTAGGTCAGGTAAAGTTTCAGATTGGAAATTATTTGGATATATCTATAACACCTCCTAATCGAATGCCTCCTCCCATGAGACGTCCTCAGCCATACATGAACAATCGCCCCTATTAAAATGTACCACCATTCTATTATGTAAGTTAATGTTGTAAGTTTGTGATAAATAAACTTATTTTACAAGTCACAAGTGTTTAAATCTCCAGAACTATGTAAAATCAATGCTACAATAAGTGGATCTGTATTATCCATTGTGCGAAATTTGTTTTCTTCAAAATTAATGTTTAATACCTACATATTAATGATTTACAAATATATATTGTCTTTTTATAATTATTTGACTATAATGTAGTCAATATAATATATTGACTACAATGATAATAATATTGATTGTACATCAATAAAACTTAGCTTTCTATGTTGTCTGATTTTTAAGTTCTACCACCATGAATGAGAAATGTCATCCATGGTAGGTAATCAAAAGCTGCTTTTATATGTTAGTGGCATGTAACCTTTTATTTTAATGAGTACTACTGAAGTATTACCTACTCTGTCAAGTCTAATGTCAAATCCCATTTTTTTTTTTGGTTTCGTGTGGAAACCAGCCCTCAGGCCAACCACTACCATAGGCGACCCCGCATCTTTTGTTTATAAAAAAAAAATAAAGTGCGACCCATTAATATATTTGAGGTTTTTAACAATTCCAAACGCTGGAGAGGGGGCGAAGCCGTCAAGTTTCTGCCTCTGTTAAAAAATCGTAGATCTGGGCTCACCATCGGGCAAGGTTATACCGCGCGGTATACATACCTACACCCACCTTTTTAACAGCAGCGTACGTAACGTTCAAGGAGAAGTTTTTGGACTATAGGTAAAACACGAGCGAAATACTTCATAATGAGGAAAAAAGAAAAAACATTTACAATTATTCACATTTATTTTCATCTCTCATTTACTTTTCAAGGCACAAGTAAAGCCACCAGAAGTCTACGAAATGTTATGTCGATGATAACACATAGGTATATGACGAGACAACAAAAAATGTCCTTATATTTAGTTTTTTCCTAAAATAAATATAATATTCTTATGTCTACTTAATTAAATCCTAATGATTTACGGGTGATCTGAATGGCCTCTTAGATTTTTTGCCCATTGCGGCGAGATCAATCGTAATCCCATTAGGTAAAACAGCCTTATTTTCCTGATAGTCTACGAACCCTTTCTCGTTTTTCTCCTCCTTGGCTTTATCGCATGGAATACCAGTTTCGTAATTATATTCACGTTTCAATCCATCGGGATCAACGTACCCGTATTTACCTCGCGTGACGCAGTCAACACCGATAGTCTCTTCTTTGAACGATCCATCGTCGTTTTCGAAACCCCAGGTGATGCTGCCATCTTCATTTTCATCTCTGTATTTACGAATAATCTGAGCTACAGGTTTTCTTTCCCTTTGATTCGATTGAGTGTATTTTTGTTGGGGTGCTTTAGGGGGTGAACGATTGATAGGCTCTTGTGGTCGTGAATATTGTCTTACAGGTTGAATAGGTGCCTCTTCATCTTCAATGAATGGTTTTGGCTCGGGTCTAAATACAGGCCTCTGGGGTCTGCTGGAAAGTGGTTGTAACCTCACCGGTTGCGGTTTGTTAAGTGGTTCGTTTCTGACTGGATTGAAAGCTTGTGGGGCCAGTAGTGGTCTATATTGAGTAGGCTTAATAGGTTCAAGCGGCTGCCGATTTGTTGACGGTGTGGATTGTGGGAAAGGAGAAGGATTGTAAACTATTGGAGGTTTAGGTTGAGAAGTAGTAGTTATGTCGTAGTAATCGTTTTGAGGTTCAGCTGTTGAGAATAAATTAGGGGAGAAAGCAGTTGGAGTGTTGATTTCTATTTCATCTTCTGGTTCTTCAGTGACAGGTTTCGCCGGTTCATCGAGCGACTGAAGGCTGGGCCGCGGCGAAGCATCTACAGACTTGAATGACGGTCTTGCTAAGCCCGGCCTTCTTATTCTGGTTGGTCCTCCTGCGATTGAAGCAGCTTGCAAGCGTCCCTGCCTGAAACCGCCTTGCCTGGCTCCACCGACTGGGATCGCTCCGGGTATTTGTAGTCGTGGCGGGGCCGGTGAGTCATTATATTGAGCATAAGCTGTGATAACACACAGCATACATATCTGGAATAGAAGAAAATAAAACAAATATAATTTTGTCATAAGTACCTACAGTGGCAAGGATTGTACACAAATGCAAAATGCACATGAATGGAGGTTTAGACTTGGGAGACAAAAGCATTACTTTTCTTTAGATATGTTCAGAGAACCAAGTATTTTCATTATTATTAATTGGACAAACTTTTAAGGCTATTAAAGAGCTTTCCAGCAATAATGGCACTATCCCGATACATTTACATACAGCCAGTTAAATAAAGTTAAAAAAAAATGACCAGACTGGCAGTTAATTAATTAACTGGTTCGAATGGTGAATTTTTCTCAGGACAACATTGTTAATTAAACTAGACATTAACTATTGTTTAAGCTCAATTTGGTTAAACAAATGTAGGTAAAGCGCAACCAGTAAACTGGCGCACTTTGCAGAGTCGTGGGCCTTGCTTACGAGTAGATATCTACAGCTTATAACACCTGACTCCATTTATTCCACTAATGTAGATGTTATCGCACGCCTTATTCTTATTCTATTGTGTATGTACTGTACAAATGCTTAACTGCGTACTTTATTAGATTACGAAACTTAGCACAATTTCTAAACACACCTACTTGTTTATGTAGTAGGCTATGTACCCAGAATTTAAAGTTTTATTACAACTAAATACAAATACGTAGATACTTCCTTATGTACTCAACATACATTAGGTTGAAACCTGAAAGTTGTTAAGTTGTTTACTTTTCATTTTCATATAGGTAATTTAGCAGATACTTATTTGCATTCCAATTTGGTTTTCCTCCGGATTATAGTGTTTATTTAATTTCAACGAACTAATTAGTCAAGTAAGCAGGTATCTACGTTTAATTAATGCTAATGTTTTGTGTTTAACTACTACTTCAGCTAACCTACTTCTCTATAAATGGCATTCACATGGGTTTAAAGCACATTATGTAGACTTACGGCTGATCTGCTAGGTATATTTGTAGCCATGGGTATTATAAGCAGATAATAGGTAGGTTTAGTACCTATCTTACAGTATAAAATAGAACATATACCGTAACGTGGTCTTAAACTGTGCGATTCCAGAGGATTTCCTCCCACACTCAGGACGTGGAATTAGGTCCCCGCCGAGGTTTTCCCAATGGACTAAGCATGGGATTCTTCAAAAGGGGTGTGAAAAGATTTTTAAAGGGTCGGCAACGCGTGACTCGCGAATGATAACCTTAATGTTGTAAGCGTCCATAGGCTACGGTAACCGCTTACCATAAGGCGGGCCGTATGCTTGTTTGTCACCTTAGTGGCAGTTTATAAAAAAAAGTATACAATTTCATTATACTTCGCTTTCCGTAGAAGATTGAAAAGAATGAACGAAATACGTTTAGTAGATATAGACATATTTCACCCACCGAGAGTATCTTATCACATCACATTCTCGTCAGATTGTAAGGAAAATGCTACTAACAAGCAAATAAGTATGAAGGTAAAGTCAAGGATCGAACAAATAAAAAAATAAAAAAATTGATTTTATATTATAAACAAGTAGGTACCTACCTATGTTAAAGATTTGGATAAGTAGGTTAAGATATTGAGATAGATTAAGTTAAAGCTTTTAATATACATTTATTTGATAAATTAGGTTATGATTATTATATATTTAGGTAGGTACGTCTTTTCCACGTTCATAAAAAATATTTATTGTGAAATTGTCGGCAGTACAAGGTAGTTTGGCTTATTGAGACAGCAACTCTCAACGAGTTAAGAACATTGTCGCAACATGCAAATGGCTAGGTACCTACTCACTCTACTTTCGGAAATCGATGTACATTTTGCAACAATATAATTTTACTATGGCTCACACTTCAGTGGCAAGATTACTACCACTACCACGTAACACGCAGATTAATCGTAGTTTCATTGAAATTCATCTAGTGGTCCTGAGCGCGACTGCTTCGCTAGAGCAGGAGCTCTAGCGAATGAGAACCTGAGCGACCTGAGAATCACACCCAAGAAGGATCTTGGGTGTGATTCTCAGGGCGGGCGTTATTGGGTTGTACGAAATTCAGTAGTAGCAGGAGTTTCCATTTTTGCTCGGTTGATAACAATAATAATAAGGTTTGCCCCCGAATACCAGTGAACTGTGGGTGTACATTAAGTACATACACCTCTGCCTAATCTTTTAGGGAATACGGGCGTGATGGTATCTATGTTGTGTAAATAATGGTCTTCCATAGATTGACACGGCCAGTGCTTAACCTTTCTGATCGATTAGACATCAAAGAGCAGCACTTAGTGTAGGTATCATCTCTTATATATAAAACAAAGTCGGGTTAGTTACACCATTTATAAATCAAGAACAGCGTGAACGATTTTTATGATCTTTGATTTGTTGGTGTTTACTTCAACGAATAGCACAATTAACGCTGGAAAAATAGAGAAAAATCAAGAAAAAATAATAGGTATGCCGGTTATAGCAAATGCTTTCACTTGCGCCCCGAAAGTGAAACTGCGGGCGACAGCTAGTCTAATAATAAGTCCTACCTACATGAAATTCACTCTCATGGTATTATCCAAATTTGTATATTCGAACCCATCAACACAGAATGGTTCACACGAACCCACGCCAGCGGTAGTGAATCGACAAATTACTAAGGCATATCTACAATTGTTTTATGAAATCGCATCGGGTGTGCATTTAGAAAATAAGGAAATTCTCGATTGTATACAGTCGCGAAAGTCTAACGCATTGTGTGAACTGAAGTGTTGTACTTGTTTCATTGTATACTGATTTTTGATATTTGTATGTAGTTAACAAACAAACTCAACTTTTAACCGACTTAAAAACTGCTAAATTCGTCTGTATGTATAGGTTAAGCTGCATGCGCTTGCCGCGGTCAGTCTATGGATGGGGGACTAATCTTCGAGACCCGGTTGGCATGCAATCGTTAGTGGTAGTCAAGTTACAGACTTCGGACTTAGCAGTTTTTCCTTTTATGTACGAGTTACATACAAATAACGTGTAATCGTGGGTAACTGTCAAAAGTCTCGATGAACCTAAAAAATTTTTTTTTTCACCTTATTTTAATTGGCAATTATTATAACGTAACGTGTTCAAGTAAACAGGCTTGACATGGACGTACGTCGAAACTATAAGCTTTGTATATAATATATATATATTATTGATATTATAGTTTAGTTTGATCCATAAACTATTAATAAAAATTAAAAAAGTGTCTATACTGATTTTTGATATTTAGTCACATAGTCAATAGTCACATTGGTAAAAACCATTTTTGATATGCCGTTGTTCTACCATTTTCCATAGTGCGGCGGCGAGGCGACGCAACGGCCGGACTGCCGCGCGCGTATTTATTTTGTTGCGCGAATATTTTTATTTTGCGATATCTTCTAAGATATTTGTTTAAACTATATACAGTTATCGTATATAGTTATAGTAATATGTATATAGTTAGTTAGTTATCAGGCACAAATATTCTATATTATATTTCCGTTCTAAAAAACATTTATTTAGATATAGATTAGTACCATATGGGTTTAATAGCTTCGCAAAAATAGTAGTAATTTTATTAGTAGTAATTTTGAGTTATCCGTCGGAGATAGGCATATGCTATCGCAAATTTTTTTATAGATATTGATATGTTCTTTAATATTGTAGTACATTGTTTTGTTCTATCATCAATAGTTTTCGCAGCGCATGCGATGAAAGACATTTTAGGACAATTTTTTTTTACACATTGGGTTACATTATTCACGTTATTGTAGGGATCCCTAATTATTTCTGGAAAAACATATAGCCTGTGTTACTCGGTGAAGACGTAGCTTTCTAACTGTGAAAGAATTTTTAAAATCGCCTTAGTAGTTTTTGAGTAAAATACGAACAAACAAGTCTTGCCTATTTATAATATTAGTTTAGATGTATACGTATTGATTGTCCATGTCTATAAATCGATTTCCGATACTTTGTTGAGATAAGATCTAGGTAAATACTAGAGTTCCCGTGCGCAGCTTTGCATGCGTACTTAGGTAATTTTTGTTTCTAAAGTATACTGTGCCCACTGTAGCTACCCTATTTAGGTTTCATATCATAAAATGTATTAGGTGTAATTTTTATGGAAAAAAACAATTGTTAAAATGTCAACAGCGAATGACAGCTGTACATTGACGATGTCATCGTTTATTACTTTCCTCTGAGATTTATTAAATAATTATGTAAGTATTTATGTGTGTGTGTATGTCAAATGCATGGTAGTGTGTGCGGGTTTTCAAAAAAACTTTCATCCCCCTTTTCGCCACCTTAGGGGTTGAATTTCCAAAAATTCTTTCTTAGTGCTGTGTCTATAGTGCAAAAGGAACCAGCATGCTAACTTTCAGGGATCAAGCTCCTGTAGTTTCGACTGTGCGTTGATAAGTCAGTCAGGTTCTTCTTTCATATTTATAGATGTACTTATCGTTAAATATTTTCTTGATTTATTTTTCTAAGGAGTTATTTTCGTATGGAATAAAATATTATTTTAATCCTGATGTTTTGGATCCTTCAAAACATCCATCTTCTCCAAACGACCACAAAAACATATTCATTTATTGTATTGTATCTTTACTGTTAGTTCAAATTATTTAAGCAAAATTTCAAAATAAAGTAGGGTAATAATTTTTAAGTAAAATTATTCATAAAAAGAATTTCCTTACTTAGTAGCACAGTGATTTAATAGCCTGTTATGAGTAGGTGAGTATAAATACCAACTTTCAAAAGAAGCTAGGTATATGATAAATATTTAATTATTTATTGCATAATATTGAAATTTTTATAGTTTAAAATTCTGAGATTATCACATCACTCGCTGTTCATAATATATTTTTTTACTAGCTGGTAACTTTCCCGCGGTTCCTTCCGCGTTTATTTAATTCTCCTGAATCCTGTGGAATTTTCCCCAGTCGAAAGGATTTAGGGAAACTCATATGTTGCGTGAGAAGACAGTCTTCTCTGTCTTCTCTGTCTCTGCCTGTGAAGTGTATTAATACGGAAGTCAGTAATTTTCTTCTTTTATTTCGGTACAGATTCAGAGAAGCTCAAAAGTAGCATTCTGCCTACTATTCAAATATTTATCTTAAGGTGTGCGGAGAGGAGAGGTAGTTATGTTTGTTCTTGTCTTTGTTTCCCTGCATGCAGTTCACCTTATATTTAGTTAGATACAAACGTTTTGTATGATGAATGTTATAGATTTTTTAATGTCAGCTCAATTTAGGGTGTGAGCGGAATGATCTGAAAGTGGTAAGGACGCCCGGCGCGGCGCAGTACGCTTCCGCCAGTCAAGGTGACTACATTGGAATGGCATACTCTACGTACACTTAATACCTAATTATTATTGCGCTATCTATCAAATGTCAGGTTGCTTCAGTCAATCCGTACAAAATGTTATTTACTCGTAGACCATAAATTTCATATCACAATAGATGTTTAAACAGCTCGGATGCCTTTACTTTTAATGTTAATTACTTGGAAATTATTACATTATTACATAATTTTCAAAAGCTGGTTACCTCACGTTACTATTTAATTAATTACTTGACACATTACGCTAGATAATGTTAGGAATAAAAATGTTAAGTAATCTGAAGAAACCTGTACACATTTAAACTATTTATTTAAATGAAATAAGGTCATAAATTGAGAACAAGCTATATTAATATATTAAAACCGACATCAAGTAATTTTTGGTGTTATTTAGAGTCGATTGTCAGGCTGACGTAGGACATCTATGTATAAGTATCTAACCTATACATAGGATGTAGATATTGTATAGGTTAGACATAACTTATGCCCGAGATTGAGTCTATCAAAAGTCTGAGACTATTAAAAATCATACACCAGCGCATAACAACAAATATATGCGGAAATACGAAAAATAAAATTATAATTAACGAATTTTGAAAACTTCTAGAACATAGTAAAACTAACAAACCTAATATTTAAAATTCAATGTTGTAACTTCCACACGATGTTTGTTTTTGTAACTTCAAACTCAAAATAATAGTTACAATGCGGGGTGACGCAGGTGCTACGACGCGTTGAAGTCTTTTGTAAGAGACTGATTGAAATGCACTTAAACCGTTCGGTATTCGATACGTTATTGAATAATTACGTGTGGAGAATGCCCAATTATCTTCGCATGTATGTTTATCATATAACTTGGTGCATCGTAACCGTCATGCATTGGTGGACAACAATTAAAGTGCAGCGTAATGGGAGTCTCCTAACGTCTGTCAATACTTCTATGGACATGTGTAGTTGCTTGGGAATGATAAGGCTTAAACGCTACGATTTGATTTTCTTTTCTACCATGAAAAGAAATTTATCGGTTAATGTAGAAAGTCTACGCATTTGAGTTAAACTTGATTTTATCTAGTTGAGTGACACTATAATATCAGTTTTTTTATAAGGGTCCACATTATAAAGTATAAATCCTATCCAACCATCTAACTTCTCAGGGATACCGGCATGGTATGATAATGCTTATACTTAATATTTTGAAAATTACCTTCAGGTCAAAGTCACGGGACTATGGAGGGACAGGGAGGAACACTTACCTCGCTAAGAATCACCACAGTTCGCCGGTATGTTTTAAGACCCATGTAATAGGGAGCGAGCCTATTGGCATTAACTAGGCACAAATCCAGACTTCGAGCTGCTACTGAGAATTTCAAAGAAAAATGCTATAACAAATTGCTCGACCTGGGAGATCGAACCGAGGAAATCTAGCGTAGCAATCGCGCTTGGGACCACTACACTGATGAGGCAGTCACACTTAAAGATTTTCTTAGGTTTCATTCCCACGCTTTGTATCTTGTGGATTGTGTGAAACATGATATTAATATTACGTAGGAAGTACCTAAAAAGATAACAGCTAATAGGGATATTTGGAAGCTAAAGAGATACTGCGCTGACCCCAAGTAAATTGACTTGAAATTATTCGTAGGTAATTATAGTCACATATTGATATTATGCTTACGTAAATGTAACCTTTTAATAATAATATAGTTATGTGTAAACGTATCCGTTTAGTCAAGAGTCACGAACGCCAAGCGGATATCATAGCTCAGCATTAAATAGCTATCATTATTCGTATAAGTATGTAGGTATTTACATAAAACAATAGGATGTAAAACTTCATTAGCTATGCATATCCGAGGATTTCTTGTACCTATCCGTGAAATGGAAACGTGTCTAATCTCAGACAGTTCTTTTGGCGCTTTGCTCTGTCGACATAGATGTGAAAATGAACTTTTGTTTGGAGGTCTTAAGCTCTAGTAATTAACCGTTCAAGTGATTAATTCATTTGCTGTTGGCATTGAGGAGTGTCACCTGCGGCACTATAGAATGCACAAGGATTACTGGTTCCCATAGAATCACTAATTCGAGGCGGGATTTCGGAACACTGATTTATTATATCGCTGCGTAAGCTCGCGGGAGTTTTCGAATCCGACTTTTTGCAGTGAACGGCTACAATTTAATATTTCTGTTGAAATAGAACAAGTTATGCGTATCCAAGTACGTAGGTATCTAAGTCCAGTGGCCGAGCCTGTTAATAGCAGTGGGCCAGTGTGGTAACGTAACCCGCAAGGCATTTGTCAGTAAGTTGCGTGCTTTACGTAATTCAGTTGTTAACATGACAACGGCTAACTTGCCAAATTATGTGTTAGTACTGAACAATTAGTTCCGCCTTGTGGATTATTAAGGGCGGTACTTATATCGGTATGTTGTAAGGTTACTAGAGCAATAGGCACTCGACGTGTGCAGCACCGCAGTGGTCTGTCACCTCACGATCGCCTTCAAGGTTGCCGCGATATCGATACTTCGAATGCCGCCAGTAATCGACCTGAATTCTACACAGATATTAATTTACTTGTATATTATTATTCATTGAATGCAACCAAGAACTTGTTGTGACAAGATATACATACCAGTAGTTAGATAATATAATCATTAATATATTTTGCACGCTTACTTTCACAATGTTGTGTCCTTACAATAACTAGTGTACGAGCATGTTTATTTATAGTTTACTTTTTGTTTAAGTAGTTTATGGTTGTAGCTATTTAAGGTAAATAAGAATTATAAACACAAATGCACTAGTTAATTCAGTTTGCCCACAAATATTTACAATATTTTTTAGATAAGTATTTATAAACAATAAATTGCAGTAAATAATATTAAAATAAAATCTATATTTATTTTCACCTTGAAGGAACTCGGAAACATTTTAAAATAAAATCACTTTCAAAAAATATTTTTGAGAAAAAGGAAATAAATTAAAAACTGGTTGGTATGTTAATGATGTGACCGCCCTTGGTGAGGACATGGCACTGAGACTCACCAGCAATGCACGCATGATGTCCTACTGTCCTGCGCAGAGTCACGTCACTATCACGCAGCGTACAACCAACAAATAAAGGAAACGCCTCCCGCGCAAGCTATATGAGGTCGCCCACTCTCGCCCTGCGCCCGACGCGACTACCATACCTTATTGCAAGGTGACCAACTGTGAATGCATACCCGAACCACACGAACCTAATCAAATGCACCACAATACAAATCGGCTGCGCTGGCCGCGAAGATACCGCTAAATGATCTAATTATTGAAAATTCGATTGTTTCGATTATTTGTATTCATAACGCGAATTATAACATTATTTTTATTCAAATTATTTTATTTTTATCGAAACGTACAGGCAATTTACAAATATATTTTACGCGATCTTGCATTGATCTTACGCCTACGGCAATGGATGTACCTGCCCTATAGTTCTTGCGAACCGGATTGGAACTATGCCACTAGTGCCATTGAATGGCACAAATCTATTAGGTAAGCATCTATTTACGCGCATATTGAACTTATATTAACTATGGAACGCTATTGTATCTCTCTGAGAGTTTAACTTCGAGCAATTTGTAGTTTTTCAAATTAAAGCTCAATTTCTTGAAATGGACGTCCCATTTAAATAACCATCCAAATACCAGTTCTTGTAACATTATCCATGATGAAGTAAATAAGTTCAGATAAGTAACAATAAATATGGAAGCAGATAAAACGCAAATATCTAGGCAGCAAAGCCTCAGTGCACTTCGACCCAATGGAATTTTTTGTGCTTCCCCAAATACATAATCCTCATCCTCACCCAGTTCTTCAAACAGCTCTTCCATGAGCTTTATAATGAGGCCTGGGGGTATCAGTCTGTATGTGTCCTATGATCTTGGATAACCATGCTCTAAGAGGCGCGTTCGCTTTGTAGCCATTACATCGCATGTACACAGTAGGTGTTCCATGTTCTCAATTTCCCTTTTGCAAATAGATATAAATAACTAAAATGTAAAGAGATCTCGTTTAAATTCGCGTAAGTATGCTGTAGTTGTCTGTAGTCATGACACTGTTGAAGGTTATTATAATATTAGGTATATTACACACCATATCCGCCATACAGTCATCATAACATTATATAAAAATATTATATTATATAAAATATAGTTATTATTAAAATAATCTTGACATTTTAGCAGAGCTCGCTCTAGATTGTCGTAATACGTAATTGTGGAGTTGGTTAATTATGGTAATTAATTTAGTTAGTTTTGGAATTCGCTGCATGTATAATACAGTGTACATACACCTCAAATATTGAAATGATAGTAGATTTTATGAGACGTTACCTACGTAGTGGGTTTGGTTAGTATTAGCTTGACCTAAATGTCGATCAACTTAGTATGAATATATAATTACCAAATGCACACATGCACACTTAAAATCGTAGCTTTGTAGGCCTGTTGCATAAATCCCATTTATAGTATTGACCTCAAACTATCAATAACTATGAATTTAAATTGATTACTTATAAATTGCAACAAAAAATCATGAAGATGAATATGCAACGTATTGAATTACATACTTTTGTTACAAATTGGCAATCTAGCAATGTTTCCAGTAGACAACGGTTGTTAGATTATACTGGCGTCGAGCCGAGGAATTTGTAATTTCGATCCAGGTTATCTAAAGTTATAACCTAAGGTATTCAATAGCCTTATTATCTACTGAGCAGTGAAGCAAGTTATGAATAACATATGTAGATGCATACACATTGCCAAATAAATTAGCTAAATTAATAAAAGAGTTTTAAACCCAAGGACCTACCTATCTAAGTGTTATGGTTACAAGACATTGTAACCATAAACCTGCTGTAGGTCCCTAAAATCTATTTCATGGATTTCTACATATATTATCTTGTGTAAAGGAATAATTTTCATATTAGACGAAAATGCCTCTGGTCTTCGCGAGTTGATACTTTACAAAAAATTATCCTCCGCTTCAGTCACTTCCAGTTATGTCTTTCTTGTTTTTAACACCAGAGTTTTCCATATGCTTACTACCTATAGTTCAACCTTAAAGCTCACAGCATGCGATATGTTAGGTGTGGCAACACCGTGATTGTTACTGTTAATGTTTAGTGGTTTAATGACATTGCTCGCACGAATTAAATGTGGCTGCGCAATCGCTATGTTTAGAATCAATATTGTGTAGTATTGGTATATAAACATAGATATATTGTAAATTAAATTTACCGTTAGTGATTTTCGTTCAGTCACTCAGGCCTTTCGGGTAGGCAGAAACTACAGATCGCCACGTACTACGATCATTGTACGTTTTTGTTTGTCCAAAGTTAAAAAGCATTTGATTTGTTTTTAAGGCAATTAAAAAGGGTGTTAAAAAGGAAATTTCACACTAAACTGGCAAGTTAACCGTTCATTTTGTACGAGTTTGAGAAGATGTTTCTTTTTTTCATTATTATATTGGGAACTATAACCTCTGTCCAGATAGATATGCCTTTTAGGAATAATACTGTATAGTTCTTTATGTATATACTCATTTTGGGGCATTTCGTTTTACTTTTTGCCCAAAACGAAGTTCCAACTACATACCGTTACAATTCAATGGAAAAAGTAGTACATCTTACTACACAGAAGTAATGTTGCAGGATAATGCATTTGGGGTGTATTACATCAGTACGGTATTTCACCGGCGCACGCGTCGCAGTCGAGTCACGCAGTCGCAGGAAAGTGTATCGGCAGCATCACAACACACCGAGTGAGAGTTACCGTGGCCATAATAGTTCATTCCCCGCGGCGTGCACCGCTCCACATTACAAGCTCGATTTAATTTTCCGATGCTGGAAACTTGTGTTTGAGAAAAGTGTAGATGTTACAAATATATACTTAGCATAGGTACCAATTATACCAAGAATTGTAAATACTAATGTACCTACTAACCTACAGTTTGCCTGTGTGTTTAGGTCCTATATAATAGGGGGCGAGCCTATTGCCATTTACCTGCTACTGAGCTGTTATTGGGAATTTCATCGAAAAAACCTAAAAATACTTTGCTCGATCTAAGAATCGAACTCAGGACCTCTAGCGTAGCAGTCGCGCTTAGTACTACTAGACTAATGAAGTAACTTATTTATTTATTTTTAAAAAAAAACGCAACACAAACATTTAGGCCCGGAACAACTATCTGAGGGTGTAGTTAAATACCTACTCGTACAACTTTTTTTTTTCGTACGGGATTGGATCCGTGACCCCTACGTAGCAGCCTATTACTCGACCGCCACGTTAATCGAGCTGTCAAATCCAATTATATCCTGGTCGAATGATATTTATTTATGTAATGTTAAAGACACTTACAATTCCAGCCAGTGTTTTTCTAACGGACGACCTCTGAGAAGGAACACCAAAATAGATTCAGAGATTCATGATCAATACGATATACTACTAAAGTTTTCAAAAGACACTGCTATTTTCCTGATTGCGTATTAATCTATATCAATGTACTGCATTTTTTTTTACTTATATCCTACGCTAGGATTTTCTCCTCTATCGTGGGTTCTTTTACAAATACAAGTTCTCACAATACACAAACGTCCAGACCCGGAACTACCTACTACCTGTAAGTCATACAAATATTTGCCCCGTGTGTGGATCGAACCTGCAACATGTGGCGCAAAAGCCGTTCGCTCAGCCGCTATGCCAAACGTGTCGTCAAATATGAATCAGTTGGATGTCAAACGTCTTAATGTGTTTTTAAAGATTTGAATCAGACTGCCTCATTAGTCTAGTGGTCCTAAGCGCGACTGTTACGCTAGAGGTCCTGGGTTCGATCTCTAGGTCGAGCAGTGTTATTGGGTTTTTCTATGAAATTCTCAGTAGCAGCTCGGAGTCTGGATTTGTGCCCGGTTAATGGCAATAGGGTCGCCCCCTATTACGTGGGACCTAAACATACCGGTGAACTGTGGGTGTAAATTAGTACGCCTCTGCCTAACCTTTCGGAGAATACAGGCGTGATGGTATATTATGTTGAATCAGAATGTTCAAAAAGTTTATTCACAGATGCACCTATTTATAGTCATTTTGAACGGTTTCAAAAGATGTTCAGGTTGATAGGTACATCGATGCTCTTATTCATAGTCCTTTTCAAACAAATAAAGGAAAGAATTAGTGCTGAAAGAGGTTCCAAGTCTGCTATTTTATTTTCTGTACTATTTATTGTATTATCTTCCAATAAATTCGGAATAGTTGATTTTGTCAGTTTCTTTTACCAATTCTGTCAAACCGAGTGTCATTGGTCCAAGTCCAAGTTGTCATTGTACGACCCTTCTGATACAATCGTAACAATAAACTCGGGGTTGTCGGACATGACTCTGCTTTCTGTCGGTATATGCAGTAGAATATTGGAAATGAAACACTTTAATGTAGCTATTAAGTTCTGCTGCGTTTGTGGTTATCGTATAATATCAACACTTTTTATTAATAAAGATATACTGAACACTCTCTTTCTGCACTAATTCTTGCCTTTCTTTCTGGACTTTCCTCCCTTTCTTCATTTTAAAGATGAGTACCTACTCCTTCGTCACTCTATGGAATATGTACGAAAAGGCAATAGGTAAGTAGGTACCTACTTCTATTACCATGGACATGGTCATAATTGTTTTTTCAACCGACTCCAAAGAGGAAGAGGTTCTCAATTCGACTGTATGATTTTTGTAAGTATATTTGTTACGCGATTATTCCGCTGATTATGAACCGATTTTGATGATTCTTTTTTTGATCGGTAGGTCATACTTAAGAGGTGGTCCCATAAAAATTTGGTTAAGATCTGATCACAAAATTTAGAACAAAATAATAATAACACGTAACGACCGAGTAAATTATAACCTCGTCTAGGAGGTTAAATTCTACTCGTCACTGAAAATGTTGAAATAAAATAACTTTAAAAAAAAGTAAAAGCGCCTTCAAAAACATAAATAAACCCCGACTACGAAAAAATTCAACTAAAAGGTATAAAACAAGAAACGTTTTCTATGTCCATGAACAGTGGTATCCAGTTTATAGGCGTCGCATGCCTGTTAATTAGCCTATAATGATCTTACTGCAAAGACGAATCAATCAACACCTCATATGCTAAACTCTGATGAGAAGTTTTTGAGCTAGGATCGAACATCCATACGATACACACATACATATATACATACATAGACTGTTAAACTCATTACCCTTCCTTTTTTCGTAGTCGGGTAAAAATAATGCTACGTTTTGTAATGCTATGTTTTTACGTGGGAGAGCCATGCTTCGGCACGATGGGCCGGCTCGACCGGAATGATAACGGCTTCACAGAAAACCGGCGTTAAACAACGCTTACGTTGTGTTTCGCTGAGTGAGTGAGGTTAACGGAGGCCCAATCCCCTTTTAAAAGGTCGGCAACGCACTTGTGACTACTATGGTGATGCGGGTGTCCATGGGCGGCGGTAATCGCTAACCATCAGGCGATCCGTCTGCTCGTTTGCCCTCCTATGACATAAAAAAAACGTGCGAAACAGTTTCGGAAGACGGTGGCGATCTCGATCGACATCTGTAACTGTTTCGCACAACATTAGTTATTATGTTCTTGCAGGCGGTTTTACTTTTTCTTAATATAAAAACAAATCGCATATACAAACACTCAAACCCGGAACAACTAACTGTAGGTCATACAAAAATATGTAAGTCATTACGCCAAACGTACCGTCAAAATAATGAAAAGGAAACTATCAAGATGCTAACAAGCACTTTCCTTTGCTTTGCATCATATAATGTACGTATTTAGATAGCTAGTATCAAACGCTGCTGATTATTTAGTTTGGTACTTCCATGCACACCCTCAAAACTCTCAACTCTCAATGACTATCAAACGTTTCGTAAGTGTTAAGTAAATACATATGTATTAGATAACTGTTGTGTGTACGATATGTGACAAGCATTAACCATGATGGCGGATGCGGTGCTATAGATATAAAGTAGAACAATGCCTGAATTGTTCTTGTGACAACATTATTACTTTTTAGGTACAACATGACTAGTTTATTACTATTCTATTTAAAAGAAATCAAACTATTTCCATTAATGTGTATTGCCCTTATGTAATTTGTAATAAATGCAATTGCACTAATTACAAAATGCATCAGCATAATTACTAGTTCTGGTCTCCCTCTATTGAAATGAACTTTGTCCTTCAGTTATTGTGATTTCATCATTGCAGCAGTTATTGTGACCTAACCTTCAAAAATATTAAAGGATTAAACTCAGTCAGTATACAAATAATATCGAAAGAGTAGTAAAATAAAATGTGGTCTGTAAAACGTGTCTACGACCGTGGAACTTACCTGTGACACTGCGCATACTTATTACACATTTAAAGGCCTGACATAATTTCACTAGTGATTCCCAGTACTAGTGACTGACTTACCCGATGCAGCTCCGTCGGTAACTCGCCCAGCTCCGTTATCCGTCCTGTATCGCCTTTTTCAATGGCTTTCTGATTCGACACGTATTGTATTTGTCGCCACAATAGGACCTGCTACGGGTCATATTCATATCGACTAAATGTTATGCATCTGGGTTAGTATACAACAGGTGAACGATCAGAGAAATTAAATATGATCCATCGATACTCTGTTACGAAGGAAAAACGATGGTGAACTATAAAATATGTTCTTACTTGATCAGTCTTTAGCAAGATGTTTATATTTTACCTTGAGAGTTCAACGAAACTAAAAGTTCATCATCAAGGGATTAAGAAATTAGAATACAATGTATAAGATAAGAGTTGAATTCGTGACTTCAATGTTCATTGTATCAACATAACCGTAGGCAGTACTAACGCTTTTGTCATTATTTATTGTGATATTGAATAGCATTTTGTAAGAAAAAGCAATGTCATTCATAATCAAAGCGTTAAATGTAGTCTTTGAAATGTTCACATGTATGTATAGAAATAGCTCATGCGCACGCTGGTCACGTCTGTCATGACGCCTGCGCAGGCTCGTCACCGTTACTGACATTTTGTAATGGCGACCAAGGGAACGCCGCCGCCGCGCTGCCCTAGACGCAGGAGTCAATGTCCCGTCTAATACCATAATGAGCACATGAAGCGTCGCAGTGACCGCGACTCGAAGAGGCAATTCTTCAGCATTGTGATTACGGCACACTTCTGGCACAGTTACAAGTTTTATGTAATCTACACTTGTTTATTCAACATTATGTATATCGTATCGATTAGCTCCAATGTTATTACTATATTGGGAACGAATCATTACACAAGTATTAAAAATGATTATTTTATTTGCGAATTATTACAGAAATTGTGTGATGTGTTATTGATTTCATTAGTCACTCAACGACTCAATATTTTATAGACACAGATAGTCATTTTTTTTATTAAATAAGTACAGAAGCCAAACATTAATGAAAATTTCATTTATGTCTACTGATGGTATTTTTACTTTAGGTAACATGAATCTATTAATAGGTCGTTAATAGGTCTATGTTCTAAGGTATGTTCTTAGGCTACATAATTTACTTAATGATAGGACAATAAATAAACTAATTGGTAAGCGATACAGGTACATAATTTCCTAATCTTATTTTAAGAATTGTACAAAATGTAGCTATACACTGTTAAAGATAAAGAAATATATAGACGCCTTAATAATCAAAGTATTAATGTAAATACGAGTATATAAGATTTTTATTGGTTAAGCTATTAAGTATCGAAGTAGAGTTTAGAGTTTGTAAAAAGAAATGTTTTACTGTTGATTAATTTACTCATCCTACTCATCTTGTCTCAATACTATTATATATAGGATTACTCACAAAGTCGTCAAATAAATGATATTTTCATACAATGGTCACTGCTTTGAAATCCATATAAGTTAAAATCTTACGGGATACTTGGATGAATTACGACAACCCGGCAGGGTTGTTACAATATAAATTTAAGAACCCAAAAGCACCTATAAAACCATATGATTAGCAGTTGGTGCTATAAAAAAGGTGGCAAGTAAGTTATAACAGAAATAAATAAGAAATATGCTGTAAATTAATTATTATTAGGGCACACCCTTACCACTATACCCCAATGTACCCTTTACAGTTGGTCAAATGACATTTAAAACGTAACATGCACATAAATTATGGTTAGAGTAACTGTGTAGGTCCGGTCATTGCCACCCGTTGTGTATTGTTTTCAAGTGCTACCTATAACACAGTTTAATCTTACTTTGGATACCAGAGTTTAACCAAAACACTAGATTATTTTTGTTATATTGCAGCTATATAAGATTCTTCGTTTGGTCTTTGTACATCATATTCTTGAAATAAATTATTATCTTATCTTAATACTAATAATAAAGCTCTGTGAAACTACTGGGATTGATTTCCATCTTTTTGGGGTTGTAAAGAGAAAGTCATTAAAAGGAGAGAAAATCATGAATTTAACAGAATTATAAATCATAATAGAATAGACCTACTTAAAACTAGATAGTGATTGAATTATTTCTACAGAAAATTTCATTCATTTACAATAATGGGAAGAGATCAAGAAGGGACAGCTGTAGGCGTAGTCTGGTGACTTTATTGTTTTATATTAACATTTGCAAATATTCGGATAACGTTTGAGGTTAGGTTAAAAGCTTTTTTCAGAGATAAATTGATCAAATTGACTTATTGAATATGTTTGATATGTCAATAGTTTAAACAATATCATTACCACTACAGAATACCTGCGTCAATTAGAAAAATTTATTTATTATGAAGTGATTTTACTTCACTAACTTCTAGTTTATGTTCAGTTTTTTAATATTTAGATAATTAGGTAACCTTGAGTATAATGTTAAATTGACACTTATATTAAACGACGTTAATTGATATTTTTGGGAAGTCATTGAGTAGTTTTAGGTAATATCTTAATAATAAAGTATTTCTAATGCTTAGAGTCCTACGATTTAATATTTGAGAATTATTACTAAGTAGACTCTTGACTTATTCTAATAATTTCTTACAAGTATATTACCTACAATACTAATATTTATGATGATAATTTACATCCTTAAGGTGAATCGCTCTAGCTAGTCCGCAAAAAACAGTGCTGACTGCTAATATTGGCAACTTATTACTATGGTAACGATTTATAGTATCTACACAGTTGTGAATATTGTAACTAGGTACCTATAACGTCACAATTTTTTTCCCTGTACCGTGAATGTGTCTTAAGTGTCATAGAACTACAATTTGCGAAAAGAATATTTCGGTCGATTCGGCGAACGATCCACCTTAACTCAAATGACCTACACACAGAAGTATCACCTAATATTCTCACTTCTATGATATGTGATCATTGCTCATTCATCCATACATTCTACTTGAAACTGTATATTAAATTCGAAAAATTCTCACTATTCACTGTCCATTGCACTTTGTACATACTATAATCTCTACCTATACCCACTGGGAACTATCATGTTTTACTTAAACCTACTTGGTGCTAGTGCCCTCTGTCGTCAGTGATGGTGAACGTTCCGTTGCAAGGCGAGTTGCTGTCAAACGCCGGCCTGAGAACAAAACACAACTATATATTAATTGCTTTTCAGAGTAGATGGCGCTAGTAGGCTAGTCATTACAACGTAAGGATTTTTATTATTGTCTTCATTTAGGTACGGAAATTACTAAGTAACCTCAGGGGACGCATGGTTTATTCACGCCTTGGCCTCGTTCTAGCTCCTGCGGCACAGGGCTCCACTCAATTACTAAGACGCAAGCTACCTTGCTTTATTTATAGAAAGGATAAGTTCTCGGTTAAGAGGTATATCCTCGTTACCTTCACACAAGGGTTGAGCTACTTAGGTATGTATTTATTTTATTTTTGAACAACGTTGTTCTACTCCAGGGGTACGTATCTAGGTAGGACAATTACAACCGTACAAACCAGAAGACGTCACAGGGATTTAGCTATTCTTTCTGACACTATCAAACCTTAGGGTTACACAGTAGCCACAAGAGCTACGAGAATATTATGTTACGGGAAATTATGCCATAGGTGCATATGCCATAAGTCCTCCTATAACACTTACAAAAAATCATGGCGTTGGCTGATTGCTGGTCTAGCCAAAGTGTTCACGTAAAATGCAATTTCACGACATATGGTCATAACTAGATTATCACATCATGATACACTAGAGATGACATTGATTAGTTAAAGGTTAGATATATAAGTAGTATAGTATTTTGTCTTGTTTGTCTAGTTCCCATGATATTGAGTTCATTGGCATTCCAAGTTATTACTGTGTGCCGAAATATATATACGTGTTGAACCAAATTAGCATATCACATTTTTTTGGCGCTGACATATAGGTACCTACTATATTTGTATATTTGGGGGTTAAGTATACCTATGTATATCGCACAACTAGTGAAGTGCGCTGACTGTCCGCAATTATGACTGGATTTTCTCAGTTCAAACAGGACATTGTTTAAACTCCAGCATTTTCCTTTACTAATTCACAGATGTTTTAAAACAGTAGGAAAACAGTCATAATTTCATTGACTGTATTTACGGGTATTATCTATTAGACTCAAATATGATGATGACATGTTTGGCGTAGCGTCTGAATGATCGGCTTCTGCGCTACGTGTTGTGGGTTCAATCCCCACACGTTTCCTAAAAATCCTATTGTGAGGTAACGATAAAAAAAAATAGAACACATAATAGTGTGTTTTATTTATACAGAATAAGAGATTATAATTTGTAGGTATATACCTACTAAAAAAATTATTTAAATCGATTAATAATTCTAGCAAGTTTCTTAAAACTTGCTAGAATTATTAATCGATTTAAATAATTTTTCGTTCTAAAACCTTAGTTTTAGAACGTTTAAAGATTTCGTAGGGATTGAGAGGGGTGATCTGCCCCTTCCCGTAAAAGGAGTATTAGTAAAAATTTATATGGCGCACAGAACACTTGACTTCACATGCTGCTATAGTTTAGTTTTTTTCAAAAGTTACTAGCAATGTGGGTCGCATATTACTAGTATTCTTATTAACCCCTCGTGCTAAGCTAAATGTTTGTGTTACGAGTGGGTTAACGTCGTTATTGCAATGGGTGGGTTTCGAACCGGCAACCACATGATCGCAAGTCCGACGCCCTAACCATTAGGCTACCACCGCTTTTAAAATAGCGCGTTCTCTGTCTACGACATAATTAAAATATTTTTGAAATCTTTTCAATGTTGTCTTTGTTGGTCGGCTCTATTTATGGTCATCCTTTTCATGAGGTAACAAAAAATAAGCAGTCAACTATCCTATTAGGACGTGCGTTGAAAACGCGCATAGTTTCAGCTGTGACAGATCTGTTGAATGCACCGCTTGCTATTTATACAGAAAAGGCTTTAAATCTAATGTTTTGGAAAAAAGCAATCGGTTTACACACGCACGAAAATATATTATATGCCCAGACTATTAGCCCCGCATAGTACTGTAGAGATCAATGCAAAGAGGCAGCATTGTTGAGGATCGGCTGAATAGTTGTTTGATTTAAGAGAATTCGAAGCTTGCTGCTGTAACGTATGATTATGACACAGACTGTAATAATATGAAGCATTACTCACTTTTTCTTTTCCGTCACAGGGTGTTCTACAGAGCGGGTGGTGTCAGGCAGCAGAAGCACTATCCCGCCACCGACAGCAGCTAGGGCCGCGATTGTCACCATGGGCAGGTGCTCATTTAACACCGACTGAAAATTAAAACATCATGTATTTAGTACGGCTTATTTAGTACGATAATTAGTTTATCTACTCAATAAAAATTACAGCGAGACTTTTATAGCGGTGATGAGGAAGCAATTTTTATACAATTAACTACTTGGATTAATAAAATAAACGTAGACAATAATTGGAAATTTTGACATTTCCTCAAGTAAAATATACTTAAATCTCTAATTAACAAAGTACGAGTAAGTACAGGAAGTGAAAGTATAAACTTCATTCTTACCAGTCTCCATAAGTACGGTATGCAGATAAGAGCAAGACCCGCCGCGATCTGGCTGGCTCCCACGCCAAGGTTCCTCACTACCGTCGGGTACAGTTCCACGGTAAATATCGGCAACATCATATTTGTGGAGCCGATCGCAAACTTCCCGATCATCAGGCAAGCGATCATGATCCAATCGTCATCAAATGCTATCGAGAACAACTCGCTAGCGATACAAGCCAGTCCACAAACTAGCATACTGATGAATATAGGAATGCGTCTTCCAGCCTTCAAGAGAATGGGGATACTTATGGCTATCGCTGGTACTTCTACCACCGCTAGGATGATAGAGGTGACATGCAAATTACCCAAGTTGAAGTTCCCTATGTTCAATAATAGTCCGTAGTACGCAATAGTCATACAAAACCATGATAGGAATAGACATATGGTTCTCTTACGCAGGACTCCTCTGAAAAGCATCATAACACTAGGCCCTTCGGCGGCGTCCTGCGTTTTGTGTAACATTAACACTTTGTCAATATCAGCGGGTAGTTCACGTTTGTTGAACTTTGCAGCTTTCTGTAGTATTTCTTTGGCTTCTTGAGTCTTCCCCATACTTAGGAGCCATCGCGGTGATTCTGGTAGAACAAACCTGTAATAGTATATAATAATACATTTAATTGTAATAAACCATCGACAGTCTCCACTCACTAACATCTTGAACATTTATCGTTTCACAATAAACATATTCGTTATATGAAATTATGTTTTTTCTTGGGTTTTAACGATTAGATGACTAGAAAAAGAAAGAAAGAAAATTATAAAATATATTCACAATGTATTTGAAATAATTGATTTTCTGAATGTAATAAGGACATCATTATATATAACGACATTAAAGTAATTGACAATGAAATTATTACCATAATGCAATCAACAGACATCCGGGCACAGAGAGGCTCAGCTGCAAGTCTCGCCAATTGGGCATGGCCAGCGATAGTAGACTCACTATGAGGTATGCTAGAGGTAGCCAGAAGAAGTTGCATACTCCCGCAATCGTCACCCACTTCCCTCCCACCAGTTCCACAGAGAGGACGAAGGCAGCGTATACCACGGAGACGGAGACAAAACCCATGATGAGTCTCACCACGAGGTATTGCACGAACGAACGTACCAGTAGGGACAGGATGGCCAGCGCGCTCTGCGCAACCATCATACTCATCAATATGCGCTTGCGACCGAATCTGGAATGTACGATAAAGTACTTAATACTCATTTTGAGGCGTGAATATTCGTTATGGTTTAAAAAGTATTTTTAAATATGCAAAATCAATTGCGATTATTTGCCCTATTTTTATTAAAAAACGTCATTATAGGTATATTAAACTAGTGGCCCTGGTAAACGTTGTCTTGCCCTGTATCATCATCTGCCTGTCCTTGTCCCAATTTATTTGTGGTCGCGCAACATCTGCTCTTCTTCCATTCATCCCTATCAGCCGTCACCTCGTAACAGTCACTCCCTTTCCCATGTATAAAAAAAACGTAGAACCCGATTGCAGTGCCACCTACTGGCTCAAATCGTGATTCTATTCTTTGAATCGAATTTATTTATACATACACAAAAAAATAATTATCAATACCATACCAGCAGCTTATGAGGGAGTTACCTTACCGAAATAGATAACCTCATAAAAAGCAACGCTATGATCATTTGTGTTCGTGTCTTATTTCTGTCAATCCGTTCCCGATACAAAATGTATGAGAAAATATTTTTTTATCTTAATGTTCTTATTCGTGAATTTTTCGATTTTTAATAGTTTTAATAGTTATTCTGCTAATCGGGAAACAGACAAATCCAATAAACCAAAGATAATAAAAATAATTCCAGCCGTTCTCGAGTTATAAGTGTTGTAACAAACCTGAGTTTGTTTAATATATAGGTCTATTGTTATCATAATATCTTCTTATATATTAAATACCTCAATACCGACACTGAATATAAAAACAGATCATCACCGATCTGTGGGTGTAGATTTTTTTCTGCTTATCGCTTCTTGAATGAGAGGGCATAGTATGACGTCAATTACAAAAACATGCCAATAAAAAATATAGTTTACGTGGTAAGTAATAAAACAATATTCTGTAGTAACAATTAACACACTATCAACACACCATACCCAATACTGTACTTTTAAGTTCCATTGTCTATTTAATCTATATGTATATTATGTTAAATGAACAAATAAACAATTTTTTATACATAATGAAGATGAAGAAAGAATCAAGGCTTAATTTCCATGTTCTGAAATTAAACATTGTAGAAAAATGCATATCCAGCAAACAAAATGCACTTGGAGATGTAAATGTGGGAAGATGTGCTAAAAAAGAAATTACCTGTCAGATATCCATCCTCCTATAACTCCACCAACACCAACGCCAATTAAAAACGTAACTTCAGCCAAGCTTGTGAGATGAGCTTTGTCACATACCAAATCCCACTCAGTAATTATTGTGCTGCCCACTTCTGACCTGTCATAGTCCCATTCTGTGCACTTTTGGAAGGAATCTAATAAAGGAGCAGTGTGGTTCAGTATACTTTCTGCAGTCACGCTGGCGCTTAGTATCCGAACAGAGCAGCTGTCTAGAGGCTGGCTGTAGTTAATCCACTCCACCAAGGACAGGTTCGATAGATTCTCCGGCTTTCGACACCAGAAATTAGTCGCTTTGGCCTGTAAATAATGAATACTAACACCTAAGTATTATTAGAATTTAGTAGTAAATACACTTCTACCTTAGCCGGGTCGCCATTTACCAAATGCTGTTACAACACCTACAGTTTTTTTGTGATCCAGCCATTGTACATACTGATTGCATGCTGTGATTGCATGCCCCTTGTACTCGTAAGTGTGGTAATGTGAGAAATCGCGTACAAAAAAACAATATGTATCTAGTAATTTTAGTCGCAAAGAGTCGAAAGTTAAAAGTTCAAATGATTTTATTACAAATAAGCTTTTACAAGCGTTTATGAAACGTTCACGAGTCTAGTTGCACGGTTCCAAAAAGTTGATCCTATGGAGAAGAATCCGGCAAGAAACTCCATGGACACTCTCGAGAATTCGTGAACACTGTGCCAATATACCTTATGGTTTCAACAAAACCTATATAAAAAAAAATTAAATGATCATTTTACGGAAACAGCCCATTGTAAATTGAATATCTTGATGTGTGATGTATGATGTATGTTGATGTATGCCTTACCGCCTTACTTGTGACATTGTCAAGCTATGACACCTAAATCTGAATCTTCTATGATAGACGCATAAACTGTATGATACTAGATCATGCTGTGGGAACAAGATTAGCCAGTCATGAGGTTGTTGTTTTTTTTTATTGTTTTTTTTTTTTTTTTTTTAAATTTGCCCCCACTAGGATTTTCTCCTGTATCGTGGGTGCGTTTACAAACACAAATACTCACATACACAAACACCCAGACCCGGAACAACTACCTGTAGATCATACAAATATTTGTTCCGTGTGGGGATCGAACCCACAACACGTGACGCAGAAGCCGATCGCTCAGCCGCTACGCCAAACGTGTCGTCGTTTTTATCAAATATTTAACATTTTTTTAAATTGTAACCAACACACCGTTTCGTGGTAAGCGGCAACCACAATTTGTAGGTAAACGGCGACCAGCAACATCAGTAGTATCCCAGTCAGTTGTTTAGCGGTCTTGAAGATGGAATCTCTTTAAATTTTACCCTTAGCCTTTTAAATTCCAATAAATAAATGGATTCACTCACAGTAAAAGTCGGCAGGTAGATGTGGAAGGTGCAGGGCAACGAGAACAGAGACAATAAGAACGTCATGAGCAGCTGCCAGCGGCCGTATTTGCCGATCACGGTGGACACGACGTCTGGGCCATCGTCTTCCACAGGCGATACCGCCCGACTCTTCTCTTTGTTCGTCCCCGGGGTTGGGATTACTAAAATAAAGAAAATATTACAATAAGTTACGACTTGAAAAATTTTAATTTTAGTTACGACTTGAAAAACTTTAATTTTACTTAGATAGAGGGTTTGGTGGCTTTTGACTTTATTTTTCTGTTCAAAATTAAATACGGCGTGTTGTCTATATTTTTTATTGTGGCGATCCTCCAATATCTTTTTATATCGATTAATTTAGCATACCTACTAACAATTTTGTTACATCTATATATTATATTATATACATAATTATAATATAACAGTAATAAAATGGGTCTGTCCGATAAATATTAAAAAAAAATGGGCGATGGAGACATACTAATAGAGTAATAATAGAAAAAAAGCCTCTCTGTTTCTTGACTGTTTGTATACGCTAATCTCCGGAAATACTGGACGGGAACTTTATAAAAAGCTGTATTTACTAAGCTATTTACAGTAAACCACAGCATGGGTAGTATGCAGTATGTGTATTATTTGCAAAATAAGTATAGGTACTAAAAAAAATCTGCCCAAAGTAACTATTCCACGCGGACGAAGTCGCGGGCAAAAGCTAGTAAATAATAAGTACTCTAAATTTAGCAGGAATATTTTCCGTATTACGTCCACAACATTACCATTATTACTTCGTGCTTATAATTTATTAAAATATTTTTTACCTACTATGTAGGTATCTGCTACAATAGTCGTGACATTGCGGTAGCCTCTCTCACAAAAGGCATTCACACGGCTTATGAAGAGAGCTGTCCGCTTAAAACTAAGACCTCAAAAAGGAAAGTTCCTTGGTGGAACTCAAGGGATAGGAAGCTTAGGGAGAAAACCAGGAAATTATTCAACAAGGCTAAAATAATCGTGTATGGGGGATCTATAAAAAGCCTTAACCGAATACAGCAAAGAGATTAGGAAGGATAACAGAGCGGGTCTCTGAAAAGGGACTCAATGCAACAGCAGTCAGCCACCCATAGACCTCGTAAAGAGGACTGGAGCAGAGCTGCAAAGATTATAAGACCCAATCAAATAAAGTGGGCCGTTGACTCCTTCATACCATACAAAGCTTGCGGAGAGGATGAGGTATTACCTGTCTTATTACAGCAGGGGGTGGACATCCTCATTCCCTATCTGGTCAAAATCTTCAGAGTTTCGCGAGTTTCGCGAGTTACTAGATCAATGGACTTGGGTCAGAGTCCTTTTTAATAAAGCCCTAAAGCTGGTAGGAAAGATTACAGCCAGCCAAAGTCTTTCAGACCAATTAGCCTCACTTCATTTCTTCTCAAGACAATGGAGAAGGTGCTGGATGGGTATATTAGAAATGTTGCATTAGTCGCACTTCCTATCCACTATAGCCAAAATGCCTACAGCAAGGGCAAATCAACAGAAACTGCCCTCGCAAGTCTCATAAACAAGGTAGAGAAGGCCATGGAGGACAAAGATATAGCATTGAATGTGCGTTTCTTGACATTGAAGGTGCTTTTGACAACTGGCCAACCTCAATGTTGGTGAATGGGCTGATAGGTACAAACGTCGACCCATCCACTACCAGATGGGTAAAAGCAATGCTCACACGCAGAGGAGCAAAATTAGCCCTTCATGACACATGGCGCTGTGGACGATCTACTACACAAGTTGGGAGAACTTCCAATCGATGCGCAAGGTTACGCAGATGACTTAGTGATCATAGTGAGAGGTTTTTGTCAATCTATAATATCAAACTTAATGCAAAAAGGACATACCACTGTCAGTGAATGGTGTGTCACAAGTGACCTCTCTGTCAACGCTGACAAGACTATTATTGTACCTTTTACGAAAAAACGGCGTTTGGACAAGCTCACATTACCAAAGCTGAATGGAAAAAAGACCATATACCCCCCGTTACTATCGACCAAAAGCTTACGTGGAATCCGCACTTGGCTAACATTGTCAAAAAAGCCAAGATGGCACTTGGGGTCAGTGGCCGCCTGATAGGGAGCAATTGGGGTGTAAACCCTAGAACTGCTCTCTGGTTGTACACTGCCATTGTGCGTCCGATCATCACGTACGCATCAGTGGTATGGTATGACAAGGCATATCCGGTGACCACCATACGAAAACTTGTCAGTATGCAGAAAACTGTCTGTCTCATTGCCTCAGGCGGTATGTCCACATGCCCTGGAATGGCACTAAATGCCATTTAACCGCCTCTTCATGAAATGATGTAGGCTGCGGAATACATGGAACAAGGTTTAACAAGAATGTTAACTTGAGACAATACGCCTCCATATTTCAAGCAGAAGTTTACGCCATCGTGGAATGTGCGGAAGCCAATTTGCAAAGGCACTATAATAATCACACTATTTATATAAATTCCGACGGACAAGCAGCTCTTTTAGCGATAGCCTCGAACGTCATTTCGTCGAAACTTGTAGAAGACTGCATGACTCGATTGAACTCTCTAGGGATGAGGAGGTTAGTTTTAAGATGGGTACCGGGTCATGCAGACGTCATTGTCAATAAACGTTCCGATGAACTCGCAAGAGCGGGGGTTAGTAGCACGCAGCAGGGTCCAGAGCCCTTCTATGGAATACCAAAAGCCCTAGCTCAAAGAACTCTAACGGATCTAAGCATTGAGAATGCCATCCAGCTCTGGACGGAATTGCCAGGCACGGACCACTCCAAAGCTCTGATTAAAGCCTATAATAAAAGGCTTTTATTAGCACTAAGCAGGAATAATCTGCGCATTGTGACGAGAGCCTTAACAGGACATTGTTGTTTCAACAAGTACATATTCAACTTAAGGCTGAGCGATACGCAATCCTGTCGACGCTGTGAGGAGGCTGATGAAACGCCACTTCACCTTCTTGGAGAATGCGGATCGTTAATACACAAGCGTAGTGATCATCTAGGGAAACCGGATGAAATAAAGGAGCTCATCCCTAAAAAAATCCTGAAGTTCATAGTAGCTGCAGGATTCAGTGGTGAACTCTAACTCAACCAGTAGCGATCACAATAATAAAAAAAAAAAAATATAAAAAGGCATGAGAAGGAAAAATCACATTTATCACGAACATGTAATCCGAGCATCCAATTCTCCCACTATAGGTACCTACGGTCGATATACAAGATAAATTAATCTTTGTACCAACATTAGCTTGATTACGCTTCATTATCTTTGTTGCAAGAATCATATATTCTCGGCGTCATTTAATACCGATCTGTTCAAAATAATCGAATCTAGTTCCGTAACTCTATCTTGGGCTATATATAGTCTTCAGCAAGCAAATAATTATAAAAAGCACATAATTATATGGATATGTTAATAATTAATAGTGTTGTTAGGGGAAACTGCTTCCGACGAATCAAGGCTGTATTGCAGTTAGTCCTACGAAAACCGACAGCTAGTCGAGACTTCCAAGGGGAAATTATATCAGATAAGCATTTAATAAAACAAGGGAATTATAATTCTGAAGAATCTCATCTGATTTTAGATTGTTGTGTTGCAGATATTGAACAAAAAAAGACTGCAGAAAGTTTATTTTCGAACTGGTGTCAGTAGATTGTCTGAAAACTTTTAATTGACTAGACTGTTTCAAATAGGTAGATACTAAGTTAGTGATTTGTACATATAGTTTAGTTTTAAACTCAGTTACCTACCCAATACTTATCTACCTAAAAATGTGAGAAGAGCTAGCATTTTTTTATTGAAAAAAGCGTAACCGGTAAATCTAATACCTACTCGTGCGCGTAATTAAATGACTTTAAAAGTTCAATCAGTTCTCGTCTCGGGTCGCGTGCGCCTGTTTGACGCTACACGTGCTTTTCTCGCGAGCATTTCGCGCGCGCATCACAATTAATGAACACATGCGCACCAGCCGCCGCCGGCGCCTTGACAATGATCTTCACATCATTGGAACCATAACCAATGACCTACTGCAGAATCAATGTTCATTTTAGCATCGTTAATGTCTTCATTCATACTATGTAATAGAACTAATGAATATGTTAATGTTTCTAATACCTTTATGCGAATGCTTGCACTATATAGCTGTGCACGTTATATTGTTAATTAATTGCAATGAATCTTAATTAACTTATAAATCACATTACCTCTATGTGAATTAGAATCTGGTCAGCCAGAATTTGCATACCTAGTTGACTAGGTATGCAAATTCAATCATGACCCTCCTTAACTTTAATCTCTTACTAATTATAAGACCTAGGTAGTTATCGTTTGGTCATTTTTTTTGTCGGAAATACCCTTGCGCCCTGCGAACTTATATACTCATATGTATTAGTTAGAAAAATTGTAGCCAGAAAAATGAAATGAACTCTTAACACAGTAGGTAGGTCTATTCAACTAGAACGCTTGAAATGTCTTCTGACTTCTATTGGCCACGAATCTAGAGCAGACCGCGATCAAGGTTTATTCTTAACTCGATGCTGTAACCTTTGCGGGTTATTGTTCTAGGTCTAATGGGATACATCCATTTCAGTGTTAAGTCTGACGTAACGTAGATTGCGTGTGTAGTTTTACAACATAAACTGGAGACGCGTCATCCGTTTAAACATTATTCTTCATCTCGTGGACAGCAGACTGCATTCGGGGCCAAGGCCGGAGGGCATATCGATTACGTTTATCGCGATTTGCATGGCTGACTTAGCACAGCGAACGAATTGCTTTTCATGCAATAGTTACGTATGCTCTAAACTCTACCGCTGTCGATGTTAACCTTGGTATACTGCGTGCAAAATAAGTGTTAATTAAACGAATCTTATTTAGAGCCGTCACGAAAGTTACTAAAACTGTACAATTACTACGACTGATATTCAAAGCTACATAAAATAGATACAAATGCATTTTAAACAATTGTTTTTGTAATTGGCGACTAACATTCATTTAGATTAGGAAATGGAGTAGAACTTCGTGACAAAATAATATAAAATTAAATTAATTAAGAGTTATATATATGTTGTATAGTTTTGGTCTAAGAAATGTTTACCAAGGTTTTTTGACCATTAGAGTCTTTCCAAAATTTTTGGCATTTCAAGATCCATTGGGTATGGACACGTATTAGTTACTAGCCTCTGGCCGCGACCTTGTCTACGTGGTCTTTAGAATTGGATCTGACCTGGACAAAAGTAGCTTATGTTTTATTCCAGACTATAATCTATCTCTGTGCCAAATTTTATCCAGATCCGTTCAGCCGTTCTGACGGGAAAGAGTAACAAATATTCATACATCCTCAAAAGTTACACGTTATTAGTTAGGGAGGGTTCTCTAGAAAATGGTTAACGTCAGGTTAAAAAACCTTCCGTTGGCATTCTAAGCGGTGGAAGTACATAACGAGATACAGGATTGAGTTATCAAATTGTGTGCTTCACATAATTATAGCCGGTTACCACTGCTCCAGGAAATAAATAACGATGAACCAACAGTCATTTTTACATTTATACACAAATATCACATAAAGGCTATAGTTCCATTTGAATACCTAATGTGTACGGAAGTACCTATGCACAATATAGGTCTCTTAAACTCTTGATTAATCTCGTGATAGTATCGGCTCGGCCTTGCATTCTACATTGTCTAGCTGTTGTCTGTGATGCGATGTTCAAAAGAGTTTCTTATGCAAAAAAGAAACTTTAATCTCAATTGAAGGGGAAATTATGAATATTTTATACTAGCTGTCCCCCGGCATGCGTTGCAATGCCTCTTTCTTTTTTTTTTTCTTTCTCTTTTTGTTTTGTTTTCATCATATACCTTCCCAGGCATGCACACAACAACTGAAAAGTTTTATTTCAATAGGATGAATGGTTTAGCAATGCCTTGACGACAAATAAACAAAACCACACACATACCATCACGCCTGTATTCCCCGAAGGGTTAGGCAGAGGCGTACAAATGTACACCCACAGTTCGCCGGTATGTTTAGGTCCCATGTAATAGGGGGCGAGCCTATTGCTATTAACCGGGCACAAATCCAGAATTCGAGCTGCTACTGAGAATTTCATAGAAAAACCCAATAACACTTTGCTCGACCTGGGGATCGAACCCAGGACCTCTAGCGTAGCAGTCGCGCTTGGGACCACTAGACTAATGAGGCAGTCAAAAATACTTTTTTATTTATATACTTAGATTTATTAAATTGCATCAAACCAGAAGACATATTTTTAAAGTAGGTACCTAGCTTGAAAATTGCTTATCTATGGCTATTGAGATTTTTGTTAAACGTATACCTAACAAACTGACATTCATATACGTACCTAATCATTAGCGAAACTAAGTATTTATGTATGTGCAGTAAATTCCTGGACAATCTCTTCACTAATCACCGCATTGTAGAAAATATACCTGATTATTTTCATTCCATTTCATTATTAATAGAAAAATGGCTCAAATGACAATTAACATTATAGGTGATCAAGTTGATGACCATGACCGTGGGAAAATGCTGATAATAAAATGAGTATAATATTTCACTTAAATGAGAATTTATGCACATGCAAAATGTGTTTATTATCAGTTAGGTTCTAGTACATCTGTTGACAATGACCTGCTTTCTAGTTTTATGTTTTTCTCAGGTACTGTTGCAATATTATTCAATTGCAAATTGCTACCACCAAATCCGGTGATTACAATTTTCTACGGTAACTGGCGCGCGACGTGTTGGATATAGAATTGTCTCAGAAAGAACTTTCAATCAATGTGCCGCCGTATAAAAACCTCATTAAATCACCCAGCTGATAGGCCAGTTTCCTGGTGGTATTAAAAAAATGTTGTAATCTGTGACCGTTCCACTCTATTCGTCACCTCTTAGTGATCATCTTAACCTACCTAATGACCTGTTAAATTAAATTTACTGCTTTAGGTAGGTGAAGTAAGATGATTTCATGTGTAACGTGATAGTTCAGTTCGTCGTAGGGCAATTCGCATTATACTAGCAGTCGTTAAATCATTTATAACAGTGTTATTTTCGAAACTATAATTGGTATGACGTAAAGTGGCGAGTAGTCCGGTGAAGATCAGAAAAGTGTGTCACTGATGTTTAAGTAATCTGACCATTGAAAAATCAGACCTAAGTATATTATTTTAAAAAGGAAAATTTATTAATTATCCTACAGGTTTATGATATTTACACAAATAGAAATATTAGGTAGCTATATGGAACATTAAAGAAAGTTCTAGAGGAATTTTTTTTTTTTAGCAGACATTCATGCTTTTTGGGCAATCATAGTCATGGCTTGAACGGCAGACAAAACTGGAATGGCAGTTAAAATAAACTGATATATTTCAATACTGTGAGTTTAAGCCTTTTGTCCCCGCACAGGATAATTGATGATTACGCCTACTTGGTTCTATACCATTAAGTAGTTGTTTTCTACAGATAAGGAGGAAATCTTTTATCAGTAAACAACTTGATACTGCGGAAATCTGGTTTCTTTAACGGCCCCAATGAGTTCAAATAGGAAAAGGCCCATGAACAACTAAAATCATTCTGTATCATCGGGAAGAATATCTGATAAAAGACCCGCGAGTGAAAGTGTAAAAATACATACCATCACACCTGTATTTCACGAAGAAGGAGGCAGAGTTGTAATGTAAACCTACAGTTCATCGATATATTTAGATCCCATGAGGGCGAGCCTATTGTCACTTACGAGCACAAGTCCAAACTCCGAGCTACTATTATGAATTTCATAGAAAAATTCAATAACACTTTGCACGACCTGGGAATAGGACTCAAGACCTCTAACGTAACAGGCGCGCAGTGCACTAATGCGGCTAATAAATATGGCTAATAATGAGACTAATAGAAATTCCTCTGGAATCAATTGCTTTAGAGGCCATAGCAGCTCCTAAATAAATTTGTTACAAAATCGCGTCTTTTATGTATTATTCCTAGGAACATAAATTTGGTGTGGGTATGGCGTCTCTGTCTGTCACTTAATTAACTTATTGTGTATTTTTTATTCATCATTAAAATAACAATTTTTCAGAAAAATAGAGGTGTACTAAAAGTAGAGGTACCTACACGTTTTAAGTCTCTGTTTATTCAAGGTTATTAGAATTATCTTTTGCTTTACAATGTTCCTTTTGTTATTTTACATTTTCAAGCATTTCTTCATTGCATTTTCTTATTATTCCTATTCATATTGAATTAATTAACCAACTAACAGGTAGACGCAACTCCTCAGAGATATGATTTTTTTTCTAGAATTATTGTGGGAATGTTTAGCACCAACTCAGCATAACTATACAAAAATGTACCGGGATACATTTAATTTCGGTACATTTTTGCATGGTGTTGATGATAATAATTGACATAATTTGGTGTTGTACGAGTACCGCGGTGTGGCGACACGCCCGCGTCTGCGTTGGGGGACCTCTCCGGAAGTGAACGTACTCAATGAAGCTGATTCGACGATCCTGCTGCCACTCGGTCACTGTTCTGGTTACTCACTCTAACACGAACTGACATGCATTATTCTTTACATGATCTTAGTCATAATACACATTATTACAGATCACGACCAAGGGCGCATAGGAAAAACTTGTTAAAAAAGTATGTTCATGCGAATGAAATTTGGCACGCCAGTTTATAAGACCACATAAACTAACATATACGAATATTAAGAAATTCCAACGATATTACATACATACAGGTCGAATTGAAACTCTTATTTTTGAAGTCTGTATGTCTATTTATTAGGTATTCGAATTCTTGCAATAGGTACCTACCTAATTCTATTAATTATATAGGTATTTCTACTAGTAAACATTCCTTTGCCTGCATATTCGAAAAGCTTATGGTGCGTATGCATATTTTTTAAGCCACAGGATTACTACTGCTATTTACTATTCTCCATTCTATCCTTCCGTATTGGTAGGTATATAATGGGTACACTATCTGCTTCGTAGTGAAAAAGCAATACATTTTAAAGGTAACATTGTGGGGTTGTGAATCTGCAAGTACTTTGTTAACAGGAGTTTCTTACGAAAGTTTTTTAGCATTGTTCAACTTTGGACAATTACTTCACTGTACTCTTATATGTCATACTATGAACCATTCATAACGTTGGTATTTACCTATTTGTGTGGCTTCCTCCTTACGTGTATTACATCTCTAAATAAATAGATCAATCACCGCTGAGGTGGCTGTTTGCAATTCTAACTAAACCATACTATGCTACTCACACAGCCCGAAATCGCAGCTACTATAAAGCTTACAAACTTTTAATATTAAAGAGTATTACTAAAAATCCCAAAGGTGCTATCCAATTTGGGAAGGAAAGAAGTTCTTTCTCAAGAATGAAATTGGAGCCTCATTTACATAATATTTTGGCAAATTATCTTTAAGAAACATAAAGGTAAATAGACAACTGTTCTGAACCATTCGGCCTTGTAGCAAATCTGGCAATGGGCTTGCCCTTAACCGATGGATCGCGACGTGAACTTTTCGACCCTCCGTATTGTTAACATTGAACTGTCAGTGTTGATCCAGACTGATCCAGACAATGAGACAACTGTCAAGGCTCCCTTCTGACTACAATATGAAAATATTAGTTGACAATATTATAATAGTGAAACTTCTATCTCAGTGCTTATTTTTTTTACTAGTAATTAACTTAATTCCTACAAGAAACATTTAGCATATCATTATAGAGTATTTAAATGTGTTACTATTGTTAAGTTACAGCTTCATAAAGTGTAAATTTATAATTGTTATATTTTTATTATTTAAAAGATAGAGTTGCTTTCTGTAGCAATTTTTAAATTGAACCTAATCAGTTGTAGTGCTACTTCTTATAATACCAAAAACAAAAACTCTCGTACATAGTACAAGGTTGTGTTTACTGACCGTCCAGGTACCTATTTTCCATCTGAAAATATACGAGTATGTGTAGTTCTACCCTTTTATTCAAAACAGTATTGGGGTATTATGTAACTGATAAGTTCACACTGATTCCCAAATGAGTGAGTGAGTGAAATGTGATTAAATCGTAAAACATTCAGACCATTGTGGGAAATAACGATATTGTTATTGTTACTCGAGTATTATTGGGATCGCACAGTTTGGGTAAGAGACGCACTTGCGCTTCAATGTTATATCTAGCTCAGATCATCGACCCTAAAGAATTTAAAACTGTATTCATCATTTAAAACGACACACCCGTTTATTGATTTAATCTTGTTTAAGTCTTTAAATTGTACAGTGACAATAAATATTTTACACGAAGGAAAAAAGTCATAACATTAAGTTTTTGAGACATCGACATTTGTGTTTGTGTTTAAGTCCTACTTGAAATCTTATTGTTATAATAGCCATACAATTTTCCTTTGTAACAAAATTGAATACGTATTCACATAGTTACCTAAGAAATAACATTAAACATTTTGTTATTGTGTTTCAATAGCATGGTAGCTACTCATTGTTAACCTTATTCAGTTTAATGTTGTAAGATGAAACTGTTATTTAAAATTAGGTATATTAACAGTTGCATCAATATACTGAATGAATTATATTACTAATAAATAAAACTCTAATTCGCTATTATATTTGTAAATATGTGTAAGGTATGTATCTAAACGTGTTGTATCTATGTGGGTATATAAGGAAGTATTAAAGTAATAAAGTATGTGATTTAAGACTTTTTATGCGTAATCAAATATTGTTAGTGGTTTGACAGTTTTACTTAGGAAATGATATCACAATATTCTACTACTATAATTGTAACGTAGGCTAATTATCACTGTTATTTTTTAAAAGTTTGTCTTTTCAATTCGTTCTTGTATAGACAAATAATAGAATCCGTAAAACTATTATTCCTTATAGTTGTATTACATTCACGATCCTTAATGTTCTTTGAAAAATTCAAACCACTCAACTCTAAGTATTCAATGTCAAATTAAAATGTACTGAACCATGGTGTTGTTTATCTATAGATTTTTGTTTAATAATATATATCTTTACACAAACACACATTACACTCTGTAACATAACATTACACTTGTATTCCTCGAAAAGGTACACCTATTCCCTTCCTTTCGGGGCGAACATACCGGCAAATGGTATATTTACGTCCGCTGTAAAAGGGGGCGAGGCTTTAACTATCAAAAATCAAAACTGTAAGCTGCTTCTTCTATTTCATAGAAAAATATAATAATAACATTGCCCGACCTGAAAATCGAATTCAGGACCTCACACAGCAGTCGATTTATAAGAAAAAAAAATGAATTGATTTGCATTTAGATAGATGTGAGACAGGTTTGTCTTGAGCGTGTCATTAATAGCTTATTACTAAAAAAATACCGCGAATACTACCTACCTATTAAAAGAAATATAGAGATACTAACTCAATTAAAGGTAAATGATGAGACCTAACATAGATAGATACATAGGTATAAATAACACGAACAAGGTAGTTTATCTAGAGATTGCGTTTGTAATTTATGAACTTATTTTGGGACAGATTCATTTCACGTGCTTGGCGATCTCTTTGTTTATTTTGGAATTGTATGCACATTTCGATGAAAACGAGACTTCTTGCAGAGAAAATATATGGAGGTTGATTCATGTTCCACGAACAGTTTTAATATGACGAGTTAATACGATTAGGTACCTTATGCTTCCGGTCTTTAATTTAATTTGGAGGGTCCAATGACGGAACGCGCTAACAACGCTTTGGTCTGATAATCTTACTGATCTCTCATATACATATGAGTATATCTTAATATTATCTATCTATCTTAATATTCTGGATGTATATAAATCTGCCTCATTCGTTAAGTGGTCGCAAGCTCGATTGCTAGAGGTCCTGGGTTCGGTTCCCAAATCGAGTAAAGTGTTACGATCTACTATTTTTAGGTTTTCTTTTAAATTCGCAAATCCAACCTCAGAGCTGTATCTGATTTCTGATTCCGAGTTCAGCTCAAAGTTTAAATTTGTGCCAGTTAAATAGCAATAGGCTCGTATCCCATTACATGGGACATAAAGCCGGCGAACTGTGGGTTGGATGGACATTAATACACCTCTGCCTAACGCTTCGGGGAATACAGGCGTGATAGTATGTCTATAAATCAATCACGCCGTAATGGCTGAACGGATTTTGGTAAAATATATCCCGAATTACCCAATTATTATTTATATTTATCTAGGTTCCTAAATACGGACCGAGTCACGGATCCACGCAACCAGTAATTATATTATTATAACACATAGATTTAGTAGACAAATTAAGTACTTCTAATGAGTTCAAAGAATAATAATCTATGTTAATTCTTACTAGATTCATGAATACTAACGATTCCTAATAAACACGAGTTAAAAAATAATTGTAAGCATTTAGTTGGTAGTGTGATTCAAAATATTATTAGTTTTTTTTTACTTTAACAATTATTACGAATAGATTATTCAGATATCTTTGAATTTACATAATAAAATTCCTCAAGTAATTTCAAAGTCACTCTGTACACAATATTAGTATACCTACTGTACTACGATGTACTATAAATACGCTAAGTAGTCTAAGCTTATCGTCTAGTAGGCGTTATATAACCAGTGCATAATACTAAATACGCATTTATTAATAGAAAGGTCTTGTAACCTGCAGTCATTATTAGTCTGCGTATTCATGTGACACATAAATTAATTAAAAACACATTACATTTAAACAGCGAACCTATGTACAATTCTGATACGTGTATTCTACGAATGATCTTGTTTTTAGAATCATAAATTGTTTTGTTATTTGTATTGTATATCTTAGGTACTACTCGTGTCTTGCGGTGTGGATTGTGAGTGATGGACCCGTGTTGGATTTAGTTTTTTCAGTCCTGTGGCGATTTCCCTTAAAGCTTTTCTGTCTGCTGAATTCCATTTTTCTAGGAATTCTGTGATTTCATAATTATTATTATTTCATATTATTATATAGTATTTCGCTTTTATATACATTTAGGTACACCAGTCACGTCCTTATTCGCAACTATTGTGAACCGAAAGTTCGCTAGAAAAGATCTAAGTAATGTGCAAGCGGTAGACACTACCCTCACTCTTACTAGTAATGCTATAAAAAATGAGACATTTTTAAAATTTTGCAACGTATCATCGCTGATAAGCTATAGGTCTCGAGTGCACTCAACATCTTGTGTATGTGCTAAACACGCTTGTATACTTGAGCAAGCTGTCCACAGTCACTACTTAGAACGAACACAAAAAGTATTCGGAAGGGAAATCAATACTTTCAAGGAAATAAATTCTGATCATGACATTTGTCAAAGCATGGCCAAGGTTCTGGGGTCAAATTAAAAACTCACCTAAATCTACTGTTTACTTCCTATTGAATGATTGAATGGTAAGCAACATACTCCTTCGGCGGCTACTAAATGTTGATTAAAGGACAACAAGTTCATAATTGGCGCTAACCTAGACACAGAAGCGGGACACAATGACCTTTTAAAAATATATTTATCATAAATATAATTGGTCATGTATTTTTATATTTTAACAGCAATATAACAAATTATCTTTATAATAAAATTAGTCATTTTTGTTAAAACAGACGAGGTCAATAGTTACGATACTATCAGTAAAGAATATGGCCAAATAGGTCATAAATTTTTGGTTAGAATGCAAAATAAAATTCTTTGATTTTGGAAACTAAAATGATAAACTTTGTTTTATTTACAAGGATACTTGGTATTGTTTATTAAAATATATCCTCTATATCGTTACTTGTTATAATGGTAATATAAAACTTCTTAGGTCAGTAAAAAATATTTTATGTTTTGTGCTTTATCGAAATATATTTTTTCTGGACATTGTAAGAATCTCTATGAAAATATAATCCATGCTCCGACGATTGGATGATGGTAAGGGAGGAAGCATGTAAAATGGGTGCCATAGACACAAGTGTCTCTGCCTGAGGCCTCTCTGCATATCCGAGTAGTCTATGAAAGAGTACGTTGAGCGACCTTTTTATTTATTCACATGTCTCTCCGGGGACACTGGGAATGTCTAAACGAGCTACCTACTAGATAAAAAGAATATAAAATGTTAACAAGTTGTCTGTGATTTCATTGCTAGTTTCTTTATAGTGTGTCGTGTAGTCGAGATTTGAATCATACTTAGTATTTTTCACTTTCATTTTAGGATATATAATTTGCTATTGTATATAATTTTTTAAACTGTAATATTATTTTCAATAAAGTTACATGCAACAGCGGGTGTCCATATTATGACTGAGGAACCCACTGCGTGGGAACACTAAAAGATCTATTACTATAATATAATTATATCATACCTACAATATCTTGCACATTTTATCTCATTCTTTATTTGCAAATGACACTAAGAGGCCAAGTCAATCAGTAGGCAATAGTAGGTATACAAAAGTAATCTAAACCAACCATCTACTAAAAAGCTTTAATAAAGTTAAATCGTTCATTTAACACTATAAATGAGGTGAATTTTGGCCTTCTAAATGACTTCACGGATCGATAAACTTGTTTTAAGGAATTATGATTAGTGATTGATTAAAAGTATAATACGTGAGAAAAATGTTTATCTCACATCACCTTAATCGAAATCACATCAAAGTCTGTAAACAACTAGGTATCAATTAATTACATAAATTGATAACGCCTTTGTTTGTTTACTTAATACAAATGTCTGACGTTTCCGCTTATTATCTTCTTTATTAATTAATGTAAAATATGACTGTAACCTATTTGCATTTGAATTTCCGCGTTTTTATATTTGTTATAGATTTGTAGCTTAAAATATAACTACCTGATTTCAATCAAATGTTAAATGTTAAATGTAGTACCGAAAATGGGTGAATCGACGTTGACTAAAAATCCCCACGTATATTTATTTCTTAAAATATGAAACATATCTTGAATAGGCTAGGACTCAGATTGATTAGTTAAAATAATCTCTACTGAAAATAATAGCATAAATCCCTAGAATAAACAAAATAAATCTTGTCAATATTATCTTTGTGATAAACTCATACTTAATGTTTATAATCAATTAATGATTTCCACACGCCCTCTGATAATGTTAATCTGTTACATTGTGCCACAATTGCCGTAATCGTTGTTGTTGTTCTTGGTAATTAGGCATTAAACACTAAATACATCAGTTACATTACAACATACTTTGAAATAATAGAGAAAATTTGAAATAACTTCTATAATATCGATTCCTTTTACTTGTACCTAATGGTACTTTTGAATTACAATTTACGCGAAAATATGTGTTATTACTATATTAAATAAAATAATTAACTAATAATATGCACATGACGTCGAAAAGTCAGTGGTGCGTGCCTAAGATTCGAACTCGCGACCTTTGACTTGGCAGTCCAACGGTCATTCCACTAGGCTATCACTGCTATTCTGCTAATCTAAATGCTAAATAGGTAAAATTTTTAATAATACACGGCTCTCAACAGTCAAAATCAAATGTAATTCCTTATTCCCTTCGCCTGCTAATATACGAGTACCTACTGAGGGTAGAGTTGTGTTAATAGGTTATTTAACTTTCTTCATGAGTAAGATAGCACTATGGTTGATTCTAGATAAGGCGAATCAATTTATCTGTTAATTTAATTTGCTCAATTTTCATTCATGATAACGATTATGAACTAGACACTTCATTATTAATCTGTAATCGACACCATTGTTTACAAACAAATGTTTTGCAAAGTAATTAACGTTTTGCTGCGGTAAGCATTTAAATTACACAGGCACCTATGTATTTGATGCATTTTCTTCGGTTTTAATGAGTTTTCATATCGAGATATGATCTTGATTCGACATTTACCATGACACGACCGTCTATTATTTACATATCGATACGCTTTAACTGTAATATGATGGCTTGTTAATTATGGTTTCATTCAACTATAGATAAAGAATACTCTTGGAGGTCTAAACGTTGTTTACACATTTATTGCAGGAACATTTTTTAAATTGATTATCACTACTTACTCATACTTATTAGAAGGTTACTGTTTCAGAATTGAGTATATTTAGTGATACTACAAGCACTTTCTGGGCTATTCTAATTAAAGCAATAGCAAATTTTAAATATTTATTATAAAGGTAACACTTTTTCCTTATTTTATATTAAAAAAATCCATCAATCAAAACTAAACTATAGACTGCTTAGATAATGGTCTTGATTTTCGTTTGGAATAGAATCCTTGTCCAGCATGAATAGGTTGATGATGAAAAAGTAAGCGCAATTCAAATATAATGCCTATAAATATATCTACGATCTATAAATGACGAAGAAGACACAACATTCTAAATCATTTCAGCCTCAATGTAAAACAAGGCCGCCAAAAGTATGTGCAGTAATGATTCGAAGGTATAATTTGGCCAAAGTGGTCGGATAGTGTACCTATTATTACGCGAAGTTGCATCAACAGTCTTCGAGTGAAGGGCGACACCCAGAAATTGCAGGTTGCACCGCGCGACAGGAGAACGGATCTTATGGCAATGACGGTAAAAAAATACTAATATCTAATTGTTATGTTGATATCCACTAATGCATTGGGTTCATATAATGGGTGTTCAAATTCAATTAAGTTCTCTACGAGCTTCTGCAGAAGCGCAAATCCCGATTCACGTTTTTTTTGTTGTAATTCGAAATTTCAGTGTTGTGTATTACAATGTCATGACATTACTGTAGCTACCTGTAGATTACTTATAAACGTACTTTTAGGTATACTTAACTTCTAAGCTAAGCCTAAGGACTATGACCTAACTGCTCTCTCGCTCTGAAGAGATAATTTTTGTTACAATACTATTTAAAGATACGAGTGAATTTAAAATTATCATGTCTGTCGATCCTATCGTAGAAAATCCTTAAGTTTTTCAATGTAACATGGTTAGTTGGTTACCTTCACTTCAGTATTAAAAGCAATTAGAATAATCAAATCTATATACATAAACGATTTGCAAAATTGTTTTTTTTTATGTTTTAAGCACATATTCACACGCGGGTTGGATAATAAAAACTTATTAATACAATAAACTCCTTTTACCGAATTTAAAACAAGGTTATTAACATGTAGGTATTTTTATTTATTCTAGTCTATGACAGTTTAGTAATTATTATTTATAAGGCGCTGATACATATTCATATTATTTAGTTATTCACTGGTTAATTTTTGCTTTACAAAAGAATATAAATAAAGTTACTTTACTATATTTTATCTTCAACAAGTTCTGACGATAATTAAATTGTATCGCAAATCAATATACCTACTTGGTAACACTGAATGATATTGATTTTTAGTAAAACCTACTTATATATATTAAAACCTATATATATTATATATTTACATTCTATTGATAAGTGGTCCCGCACTATGGTTTAGTCCTATGCACCCGATTCTTACACACGGTCAAAGACAACACAAACACTTGGTCAAATCATTATTAAGTACTTTGTTATAATGGAATGGAATGAAAATTGAATCCGCGACCAGTAGCAGAGAAACGAATCATTTAGCTACTGAGCAATTGAGCTGTCAATTCTTATCATAATATTATGTCAGACATTATCAAGGATATACCTATTGTCATACAGGATATACAGAGTTATTTTTCAATGACCGGCCAAATTTACAGAGGCTGTTCAGAATTGATAACATTTTCGATCTACGAAATAAAAAAGATAAAATTAAACATTTTTTTTCACATGATTTTATTCCCGTCCGCCTCTGAATTACAGAACGCGTTCATATAGTTACCACTACACAATTCAGTTCAATAATCCCTCCGGCAAAATGGAGTGATGATTTGCGAAATGACGCACATTGGGGAGGCCTACGTCCAGCAGTGGACTTGTCGCTAATGATGATGATGATAATGAGATAACCCAGTTCAATAACCTAGATAGCAAACATAAATTCATAAGTTTGACAGCGCACGCACAGTACCACAAATCCGCAATATTGATGAATTTCGATATTTTTCAGACATTTTGAAATTAATGTTTTTGCGCTATATTGTGTTAATTTGACAATAATATTTAAAATTCACTTTGGATTTGACCTTAATATCTTAATTTTAAAATTTGGCCGGTGTTTGATATTTAACCCTGTATAGAGGTTCTACCACGTACGAGTTTATGACCAATTGACATTGAAACGGGTCACAATAAAAAGTAAAAAGTAGTAAAAAGTAAAAATATCCATTTACGTAATTTATGCTTCATTTACGTGACTGCTCTGTAAGCCTAGTGGTCGTAAGCCAGAATGAGGTTCGATTCCCAGGTCGAGCCAAGTGTCATTGGTGTTATATATGAAATTCTGATTAAACAACTGTCTAGTGGTAAAGCGGAATTGCTACGCTAGACGTCATGGGTTCGATTTCGGAATCGAGCACTGTTATTGGGTTTTTCTATAAAATTCTCAGTAGCAGCTCAGAATTTGGATTCGTGCCGGGTTAATGGAAATAGGCTCGCCCCCTATTACATGGGACATATACATCCCGGGACCTGTGGGTGTTTTGTATATCTCTGCCTAACCCATCGGGAAATACAGGTGTCATTGTGTGTTATGTGATTTATGCATCTAATGATGTAATGAGATGGTATCACTCTGTGAGTACAATTGAGCGACTTTATTTGTGTATTATCGATGCATAGTTTTCAATTTTCAATGTTATCTATTATTTCCAATCCAGTTACTGCCCCATTACTATGCGTGGGCTCTCAGAATAAAAGAGGTTATAGACGACTGCGCTGCCCTAATGCGGGTTGCCAGACTTCACACGCTGTCGAGAAAATAACAGTTGGGAATTCGTTCATTGTGATCATTTATTTTATTTATGCCGATTTTGAAAAGTTAGATGTGCGTTAGGTACTTTAGTTTCGAATTCGAGACACGACTTAGCAGTCGTGGTCATATCCAGCTATTAGTATTTATATTTAGTTTTTAATTAAAGCGCTTAACATACATTAAGTGAGATACGAATGAAAAGTTAAATTAGAAACGAAAAAATAATCAACCCATTATACGTTCCCACTGCTGGGCACGATTTTCCTCTCAGGTTGAGAAGGGAGAGAGAGATTAGGCTGAGGCAGAGAGAGGATTAGGCTATAGTCCACCACTCTGGCCTAGTGCGGGTTGGCAGACTTCACCCGCCGCGCGCCTTCGAGAAAATCTCTCAGGCATGCAGGTTTCCTCACGATGTTTTCCTTCAATATTAATACGCACATGACTTCAAAAAGTCAGAGGTACGTGACTTGGATTCGAACTCGAGACCTTTGACTTGGTAGTTCAACGGTCATACCACTAGGCTATCACTGCTTTATACGATAGATTGTCGTAAATAAAAAATACCTGTGTTATTGTTCAAAAAGTTGTAGGAAACTGGATTACCGAAGTCCATAAATGTGTGTGTTCAAAATTCAGCCTTGCCTTTAGAGAAATATCTTCGGAAGTATGCGCGGAAGTGTATTACTTCCGTCATAGTGTTTATGTTTATGTTGTGCGTATCTGGCAGTAATCACAACCGGTTATTAGTTGCCGGTTGTCATTGAATTGTCCTCTCGTACTATAAAATACGTGATTTGAATATAGACTACATTGAACTTAGGTGCAGTATGTCACGGAAAACCGTTTTCAATGCTCGAGTCACACCCACAATCACTTTCAGGTTACCTACCTATAGTTATGTTTTTTTTCGAAAAACCCAATAATTTATCTATTTTTATTTAGAATTTCGCAAAATCACAATATATTGTGTGTTATCATCATCGTTATATCACTTATATATATAGAATAATATAAATAACACACCTCTCATCCAATATTTCTGTAATTGTAATAAGTCCTTTTTTCAATAACTAGCTAGCTGTTGCTTTTTTAATAGTAAGTATAAATAATTTTTCACTGTAACAATTTTTTAAATAAGTTCTAGTTGGGTTATAAGATCTAGTTCTAGTTGGGTTCCTAAGAACCCAACAATTTTTTTTTATTGACGCCTCGGAAATATTTTAGTTTCTCAACTTTTTCTCCTAAACGCTTACATGATTACATTAATGACAAAGTAATTATCTGATTACATTTAAGCTTCTAAAAGCTTCCGAGGCGTGAATGAAAAAAATATCTAATATGACTCAATTACATAATAGACACGAGTACTTACATAAATCATGACCCGTTACTAATAGCTCTATCACAAGTAATTATACTGGTCCTTAACGTTCTTGACATTGTCACAGACCATGATTTACTTATACTACGAATGAACTAGACGTAGGTACGTGATTACACTAGTAGATTTATATAGAAGGTAGGTAGGTTTAGAATCAGTGCCGCTACTGAAAACGCTTTAAACTGTAAATAAAAATAATTAAAGAGCAATTAGGAACATTTACTGTCTCATTAGTTTGGTCCCTAGGGCAATTGCTACGGTAGAGGTCTTGGATTCGATCCCCAGGTCGAGCAATGTGTTATTGGGTTTTTCTATGAAATTCTCAGTAGTAGCTCGGAGTCTGGATTTGTGCCCAGTTAATGGCAATAGGCTCACCAGCTAATACATAGGACCTAAACATACCAGCGAACTGTTGGTGTACATTAGTACACCTCTACCTAACTTTTCGGGAAATACAGGCGTGATGGTATTTTTTTTTTTTTTATTTATTTATTTGTTACAAAATACAAACTTATTAACTAATAATTTTCCCACAAAACCGGTTTAACGGTTTGACTGTGGGTGTTGAGCTACTTACTAACAAAAATGTACCAGGTACTATATGTTAATATAAATAAACCACAGGAACAGCCCCTAAGCCTGCAAACACGACTTGCTTACAGACTCAGGAGGTGCCTCTTTAGTTTCTTTTTAAATTTCAATTTATCATTTTCATGTCTAATGTCTGCCGGTAGACTATTCAGCACATACGGTATGCGCTTCTTTAGGGTTCTGTCACCAAAATAGTTGATAACTTTAGGAACGTTAAATTTACCGGCGGCCATCGACCGTGTATTATGACTATTAGTGACAAGAGACAAACTATGCTCTGTTCTGCCGTGTTGGTTTAAAACCAGAAGATATTTATGTCTCAAGCTAACTGGTAAGATATTACATATTTTAAATAGTTTTCTGTAGTCACCCTGGCAACTTGTTTTCGTCTTTTTTGTAACTAGCAGTTTAAGGAATCTTATTTGAAGAGTTTCTAATTTATCAATATAGGATTTAAATGTTAACCCATAGCTATCGAGAGCATAATTTATAACTGAGTCAACTAACGTTAAATACAAACATCTTAATATATGAATGGGTACCTTATAACTTAAGTGATAAAATTTACCAAGTAATATTCTTAATTTACTACATATATAATCTATGTGATGAGACCAAGAAAAGCTTTCATCTATTTTAACACCGAGATAAGTTACAGTTTTAACAATTTCTATAGGTTTACATCTACATGCTATTAAATTATTATGTAAGCATAAATAACCGTGCGCATACAATTTTAGATCCAGACAGGAGACAGGAATATTTGAGTATGGTGAGCGAATGATCAGCTGTTTAGTTTTTTCTGAATTAAGAATTATTCCATTATCATGCGACCATTTAACGATTGCATCTATATCTTGCTGGACTAGTTGGAAAGTTTCATAGATGTCATTGCCAGCGCGCAGCACGCATAAGTCGTCTGCGTACATGTACGCCGAACAATGTCGTATCACTCCGCGTAGGCTGTTAACATGCATGAGGTAACAGATAGGCCCACATCCTGACCCCTGAGGCACACCGCTCCGCACCTCAACCCTATCACTGAGGCTGTCTCCCACTTTCACGCAGTATGAGCGCTCCATGAGGTAATCACGGAACCATTGGTTCAAAGGTTCTCTCACGCCACACTCCTCCATCGCGTTAAGAAGGGTATTTTTTTGCAAAGTGTCGAATGCTTTTTTATAATCAAAAAATATGACGATAACTATTTTTTTATCTTCTAAATAATTGTTAATTTCATCAGTGAATTTGGATAACAATGTGCTAGTACTTTTACCTTTTATAAACCCATGTTGACAATTGTCAATAATATTGTTTTGTTGAAAATAATTACCTAGCTGATTGACGATACATTTTTCCATAATTTTATCTATGCTAGATAGTATAGCTATGGGCCTATAATTAGATGGATTTTTATGATCACCTTTTTTGTATATTGGGCGAACTAATGCTTCTTTTAATTGATCAGGAAATATATATTTACTAACAGATAAATTTACTAATTTAGCTAACACAGGACTTACCTCATTCATGATAATTTTTAAATCGGACATACGAACAAGGTCAGACCCCGGTGATTTGTTGTTGTCCATGTTTTTAATTATTTGTTCTATATTACTAGCGGTAACGGGTTGCCATCTCATACATTTATCAACAGGTTTTATGTACTGTCCTCTGTCTAGCCATACCTCATGACATTGGTGCTTTATTTTCTCAATTTCTTCTGAAAAGTTTACTGCAAAAATATTACTAATTTCTTTATTAGTCCCTAACCTACCCATGTTAGAAATAATTAAATTATCTAAAGATTGTTTCGTATTCCCTAATAAACTATTAATTTTTTCCCACAACTTCTTTATATTATTATTACATTCTAATATACTGTTTTTATCATATTTATTTTTACTTCTATTAATAGCTTTTTGACATTTATTTCTAAATCTAGTGTAGTTCAGTCTCTTTAACATATTCTTTGGGTCATTACTCCAAATTTCAAATAATCTATCTTTTTCCTCTATAATATTTTTTAAATAAGTATTAACCCACGGTTTTCTGTTTCTTTCATTAGTATTTATTCTTACAGTTTTATAACATTCACTATAAATGTTAGTAAACATTTGACAAAAAGCATTGTACAGTTCACGTGGACATTCAATTGATAACAAACTTTTAAAATCCGCGCGTAATAACCTTTCTCTGACCATACTGTTGTCAAGCACTCTCTTACTAGGTGCACGTGCACGGCGCTCTTCTCCGAAAAGCGACGAGTATTTCCTAGAATCCAAAGAGCTAATCGACGAGGTTTGTTTCCATTCAACCGCGGCTGACACAATGAAGTGATCCGCGATTTTGTGTTTCATTACTGCTGAATTAATAGACACATTATTCGCTCTGATGTATATATGATCTAGGCAGGATTGTACTACTGTACCTAATAGAATTTCTTTTCGTGTAATATCATTTATACATTTTATAAAACCATACTCCGATAATAAATTTTCATACGAGTTTACATGATTATCAGAATAATTCAAAAGGTTTATATTTATATCACCGCATATAATAATCTTCGCATTGTGTGGCAAAGTTTGTAAAAGGTTACGTAATTCTGTTAGAAAGTTTTTTACTTTATCTACTTTATTAATTTTTGGTGGTCTATAAATTGATATAAGGTGTATTTGTTCATTGTTGAAATTAAGTGTAATGGAAACGCACTCCGCCGATCGCATAGTTGTTTCGCACACACATGCACCCAAACCGGCGCGCGTATACACCAACACACCCCCACCAGTGCGGTCTGTTCGCGTATACGCATTTATATTATATCCTGCAATATTGTAAAATGATAATAAGGAGTAATTTACATTGGGTTCAGTCAAAACTATTATATCTAATAGACTCATACAGTTGCTTAATGTTACTATTAATTCACTAAAATGTTTACGTACGTATGTATATGTACATTCAATGTTGTTAAGTATAGGTAAATTAAAATACATAGTTTTTAAATACATATGTAAAGTTAGTTGTTAAAATTCATGTATTCGTTTTTGCAGCCTTTGTTGTTCATCTAAAGTTGGCTCCGTATCTAGACATAATAGCAACGAACAGGTAACTAACTACGTTTTAAGATATTGAGCCGTATCAATATCATATTTCCTAAATCGTGATTCCAACGAAGCGTATCCATCTCTTTCTAAATTAAATTGCAAGTTCAAATCTAGCATATAGGATAGTCTTAACTTGACTATGACTTGATGTGACTATGTATATTGAAACATGCGTTTAATCTACCTACATCGTATGGGAATTTAGACGGTTACATAGTCTATTTTCAATTGTTAATGAGCAAAGTATGTTATGTTTCATGAGTATCGATGCTGGTTCCGTCTTTGTCCTAGGAAAACCGTCCGCTCTGCGAACGAAATAATGCAACTTTAAGTAGTTTATAGCAATAAAAGAGCTTCTATAAAGAGCAAGGTATTTACATTATATTTACCGGTGTGATGTCTCTCGTTCCTAAAATGCCTTACAAGATACAATACTAGTTACACATTGAGAAAAACATGCGGTTATATTTTAACGGTTCATTTGTTCTAAATTGAACTTTATGAAAAGTTTCACAAATTAAACAAACATTCATAATAAACCAGAAAAATGTTTTATGTATTTATAAGTTCGTATTATCCAACAACCGTAAAGAAAATGACTTTAGTAATTTCCTTTAGTATAGTTAATCGTCTTTCGACGATGTCTTAGTACGATGTTTATCTATGGTTTAATCTTAAGTGTAAGCGCTGTGTAGTGTGTGTTTATGGTCGTGTGTGTTATGAACACATAACAATTCAAGCGTTTTGTGACATACATAAAGCAACTAGGAAGTATATTATGTCAGATAAAAACCGAAACATCGACATCGGTTCGATGAAGATGTTGAGTACCTACACAGAAAAAAATATGTATAGTCGAATTGAGAATCATATTATTGTCGGTTAAATACTTTGAATGCCTGACGGAAATTGGTAACGAAATATCTTATAACCCGCTGGACTGGAAAAGCACCTTTTGATAAATCCCGAAATGATAAAAAAAGATTTTTATAAGGAGGTGCTAAGATTTTTATAAAATATTATGATAGCATAGGAATTGTTATCTAGGTCCCATATAAATACCATTTGGTAGAAAAGAATATTTTGAGTTTTAGAATATTTGCATTTTATATACTTGACATCGTTATTATGTACATATAATTATCTATATTATACAATTACATTAATATTCTGTTTTGTTCCATACTACTGATAAAATGTTTCTGTATTCAATATGGATCGCGTATAGTGTACTATCACGTAGTAGGTCTACATGTACTTAGTGGATAGGCAACGAAGAAAATTGTCGCAATATTGCTAAAGACATACGTATAAATGGAACCGCTAAGCAAGGCAATCTCTTGTAATATGCAATACCCGTGCGTAAACTTACAAAACATTTTTGTTTGCCATTACTGTCTCGCGAAAAAAAGTTATCAAACGTAGGTACTTTTTGTATAAACTCTACCTACAAAATAAACCGAAACAATTTATTCTCATTAAGCTAAGCCTCTAAAAAATTAGGTGGTATTTTTAAATACACGTGTCGGTACATAATAATTATACCATAACACAATTAGATCTAATTAATTTATCTTTTGCCCAAGCAATAAAGTTATATTTAGCTAAACAGAACAATTAACTTTTTATTTATGGGTAAAACCATTAAAATTAATATGCTTACATAATAACTGCTTCCTCCTACAAAAATGCGCAAAATATAGGTATATCTGGTACACGGCTACAAAGAATTGTTTCAATGCGCAGCGGCCCGTGTCGAAGTACCTATCGATCGCTGTTGTAATTTTTAACAAAAATGAAGGATATTTAACTTAACATGTAAGTAAGTGATACGTAAGATAGTGTAGTTATATTTAATCTTGATATTTTGACTTATCTGGTGGAAATCCCTTTACTTCTTCCTTCTTTCCTTTCCCTGCAATATGTTATAGGCACATGAGTAAGATTATGTTCAATTGTTTAAATAATTATTTGGTCTTCTCTCATATTTTTAACGAAGTTAATTTATTACAGTTCCCATTCCTATGCAGCTCAGTAAATAGGTACAGCAAGACGAATTCTATTGAATAGTGGTAAACAAAATATATTATAAAGAAAAGAAAATGTATTGATTTTCATTGTTAATTTGAACGTGCCTTTTTAGGGACCGAACAAGATATTTATTTGCAATCAGATAGTGTTGTAACAAACTGGATGGTCGGATATACAAGTACTAGCATTGTGGGACTGCGACGATGCATACGAGGCGCTGATTGCACCCAGCGCTGTGATCAACGCACCCGCTCGACCGAATAGATTGAAAATACCAATGTACCTCTTCCCTGTATTAATAAACTTCAATTCTGTTTTCTGAAAATACAACTTGATTTTCTTGAACTTGCAGCACACTTTTGATACAATGAACATTTTTGATTACGAGAAATAACTTAATAGGTCCTTCAAGTTTATATCTATGGTAATATATTTATTACTAGTGGTCCCGTGCACAGCTTCGCCTGCGTACTTCGGTAATTTTTGTTTCTAAAATATACTGTGTCCACTGTACCTACACACCATGGAGATTTCATATCAGGAAACACTTGTCAAAATGCATGCTGGTTCCTTTTGCACTGTAGAAGAGCACTAAGAAAGGATTTTTGGAAATTCAACCCCTAAAGTGGTGAAAAGGGGGTTGAAAGTTTGTATGAAAGTCCGCACACACTATCATGCGTTTCACATATACATTCACACATATATACATCTATCTATACTTATAATAAATCTGTAGAGAGGTCAATTCTGTACATGAAATATATTTCCAAAATAACTATCAGCGGGTGATTAGTGATCGATACTTACACCAAAAATGCAATCAGTAAAATTTTTGTCTGTCTGTCTGTATGTTCGTTATAGAAACAAAAACCACTCGACGGATTTCAACGAAACTTGGTACAATTGTTCTTCATACTCCTGGGCAGGTTATAGTATACTTTTCATCACGCTACGATCAATAGGAGCAGAGCAGTGAAGGGAAATGTTGGGAAAATGAGTGATTCATGAGGTTTCAAGCTATAAAACATTACGCTACAACCCTTAGGAACGGGGCAACGCAGGTGAAACCGCGGGCAAAGAACTAGGGAACAAAGTAACTATTCCACACGGACGAAGTCGCTGGCAAAAGCTAGTATTTAATAAACCATGACATCGTCAAGATATGTACAGCTGTCATACGCTGTTGACATTTTGTCAATTGTTTTCTTCCTTATAAATTAGACTTAACACATTTTATGATATGACCATGGTGTAGTAGTGTAGGTTCAGTGGGCACAGTATACTTTAGAAACGGAAATTACCTAAGTACGAAGGCGAAGCTGTGCACGGGAACTCTAGTTTACATATGTATATAGAAGATAGATTAAATAACATTAAAAAGAGTTACCATAAGTGAATGGTGAACAAAAATAAAAGGTGTACTGTGATGTAACCTACTGTTAAGCTTAAAATAAATTGGACAAATTCAAACTCCGATATGCTCCTGAATAATTCCAAATGGAAAAACCTAATAACACTTAACGTGAGAATCGAACTCAGTATCACATGATTACCATCCTCGCAAGCGAAAAAGTTCACATAGACAAAAACTCGGTAAATTGTATTTAAAAATAGTACACTACATCCGTCTACACGCTTATATTATTTCATCCAGTACGTTTATAAAAAATATTAGGTTAGTACCTACCTAGGCATTGCCTGCGGGTTATACCTATATGTTATTCAAATTGCAAATGAGTATCTTAATGGAAGACTTGAATAGACTTATTTGATAGTCTCTGTTATAGATATCTAGTAGGTTATACTTCACGAAACGAAGGCCTACCTATACGAGTAGTACCTATAGTACCTATCTATCTATACTTATAATAAATCTGTAGAGAGGTCAATTCTGTACATGAAATATATTTCCAAAATAACTATCAGTGGGTGATTAGTGATCGATACTGACGCCAAAAATGCAATCAGTAAAATTTGGTCTGTCTGTCTGTATGTTTGTTATAGAAACAAAAACCACTCGACGGATTTCAACGAAACTTGGTACAATTGTTCTTCATACTCCTGGGCAGGTTATAGTATATATAGTACTTTTCATCACGCTACGATCAATAGGAGCAGAGCAGTGAAGGGAAATGTTGGGAAAATGAGTGATTCATGAGAAAGGTTTCAAGCTATAAAACATCACGCTACAACCCTTAGGAACGGGGCAACGCAGGTGAAACCGCGGGCGAAGAACTAGGTAACAAAGTAACTATTCCACGCGGACGAAGTCGCTGGCAAAAGCTAGTATTACATATGAGGATAGATCTATATCAATAATCTTATTTTTTTTAATTCTTAATTTGTAATTTTACGTAATAAATAAGTGATAGTTTTTTATTTTTCCGTAGTCATGAATGAATGAATCATGAATAATAATCTTAACACAGTAAGTCACAGTTTAATTTTATTGTAGGACTTTTACGCGTCGCGTGTTATAATTTTAAATATTTTATGTTTTCCCTGTGTCAATAACGGCTGGTTAGGTCATGAAAATATGATGTATTCACTGGTTTTAATAATAACCGTAACCAATGATGTATTGTTTGTACTTCTGCACGTTGTGTGCCAATAAATCAGAACTAGAAATACATAGTAGCAGCTACGTTTAATTCGAATTGTTATTTTTTTTAAATATCCTCGAACATAAATATGAACCTTCGACTGGTATGATGTTTGCATCTATATCTCGTACGCAAATTAAAAACATTATTAAGTCATTGTCATACCTACTTAAGTAGCTGAAATCAGGTTTTGCGTTGAATTTAGATATTTAGATACTGACAGAGTAGGCACACGACCAGTAACATAGTTGCATTTCTCATAGGTTCATAGATGGCAAAGCAATTAGTTTGCATTCATACATCCACACGTATTACCGACTTCCTGACTGCCTAATCTTTTCAATACAGCAATATCTATTCTTTACTCACCCCAGAAAAGAAAAATATTCTATGTGTTTTAATTTAGAAAATAGACATCCGTACTGTATATAATAGGGTTCCGTACCTCAAAAGGAAAAAACGGAGCCCTCATCTTATATAGTGTCAGTTTGTTGTGCGTCCGTCCGTCCATCTGTCCGTACGTCTGTATGTCAAGATCCCTTATCTCCGGAATGCGTGGAGGTATCGAGTTGAAATTAAAACCATATACTTTTGTAATTAATATGTACCAGATACCTACAAGTTTATACGGAACCCTCGGTTGGGGAGTCCGACTCGCACTTGTCCGGTTTTTTTTTATACCTAGCTTAAAAAAAATTGATGCAATATTTTGCTGCTTCCCAACTAATTCTCTCTACGAATACTGCGAGGTATTAACGGTGCGACAATTGTTCCTGCTTGGCATTGTACAGAAGCAACATTCTACAATAGAATTGAACCCTGTTTTGCCAACCACGCGAAGAAGTTATGCTGTGTGTGATCGGTTACTACAGCCAAAAACTTCTTTTATCCGCAGATTTTATCCTTTTTAGGGCCTTAGATTTATAACAAAATAAATAACATTACCATTATTATAAATTTACCCTATGAATAACACAACTATTAAAATATCAGTAACCCATTGGCTTTGGAAACTATCTTACGATAAGACAGAAAATATGTTAAAAAATTTATAATGAATATACCACGGACTCACAAATTTGTAATGTACCTTAAGAATCGTTCTAGTATAATATTAAACATTGCTCTTACACACACTAAAACAAACACACGCCACATCACACTCACAGACACACACAACACGCTCACCACATAGATAAAGAGGATAGAATCCTCAATCATCTTTTATTTTTGTTAGTAATTAAGTAGATATTCAATTACTCTAGTATTGCTAATACAATTTTTTTAAATAGACTCCTTAGTACGTCAGCTATGTAATCAATTTTAAATATCCGAGGCTGGAGGTGCTGGATGCTGAAATACAGGCGATAGCCTAGTTCAGCAGCAGAAGCTATTAATGTGGCACAATTATGAGCTGAAATTTAATTAGATAATAAGTTAACTGTGTAAAACGTCAATATTTTTGGTCTCAATAAACTATTTATTATTATTATTAATATACAGAAATAGCCAAAAACACGGAACGCTGATATTGCCGATATTAGGTTTTTCGATTTACGTAAGAACTGGATCCGAGGTGTTGGTTATCAGTATCGTATTGTTACAAATACGATACTCTGATGATAATAATTAATTAGTCAGTTTATCTTTATAGTATTTGTATTCTGAGAAAATCCCCACGTTACTAACAGTTGAATATGGAACAATATCATGAGAACAGATTGGCACAATATTGCACCAGCTGCCGTTATCTACTATTTAGAATTTTAATCACATTTAAATAATACTCAAATTCTAAGAAGAGAATTTAACTAAACTACCCTGAAATCCTTTTACATACATACCTGCATTTGTTATTCAAAAATATTTAGTAGTTTCAACCGTAAAAGAGTGGAGTGTTAAAAATAACGCAATCGTAACCTTAGATTAATAATTATATGAAATAGTAAGTAGTTATCAAGTGTTTGAATAACGATATGTTCAATGAAAAATCTTGAAAAACTACAGACGAGATTTCACACTTGAGGTAGTTAAGTACAATAGTTTTATTTTTATCTGTTTATTGTTATTTGTATTTTGATTTTGAAAATCCAACCTATTATTACCATTACATAACATATAATTCCGGGAGTACGCCTATTTTCCCGGAATTGTGGTCAAAATGGATACGCATAGATCAGCGATATGTTTTCAGGTCCCATGTAATTAGAGGCTCAACCTATCCATTGCCTATTTTTTCATTATAACATAACGAAAATATTTTGCGTTACAAGTTAATATACCACACCCATATATATCACTAAATATTATAAAACAATATCACCCCGCCGCGTCTGTTTGTCTATCTGTCTGAGCGCGATAATCTGAATAAACGGAATTTCATACGGTTATCACTAATAGACGGAGTGATTCTTCACGGAGGTTAACTAAAGTACCTATATTACATAGGAGAAAGCAGGTGAAAACGCAGGATACAGCTAGTCGTTAATAATGGTGAATAGCGTTTGTATAAGTATAAATGAATTAAATCATGCAAATTAAAAGTGAAGAAAGGTGCTTATGGAGTAACAACGATTGCATAAACCCAGCCGTAATAGTCAGCCGAAGAAAATGGGTCAGTTGACTGCCCAGTCTAACAAGAACAACTATGAACTTATGTTATTGCAATCTTTAAATAAATGGTTTCGCTCCGCAATAAATTTTACGATGACTTTAAAGCTGATGGTCATAGCAAAAAAAAAGTGGATTCTATCCCATTCGTGGATTTTCCTACGTCGGAAATTTATACCTAGCCCATCGCACCTAGCATTGTCAGAAAAATGCTGTCAGAAAATTTCTAATTCGTACTGGAAGGCCATCAGCCTATTTATTTTGCCCTAGAGGCTGTAAACTGTCAAAATCTACCCGGATCGGTCATCAATTAGGTACATATTCGCCGAAGGATAATATTGTTGTGGGCTTATATGATGCATTTTTCATGCTGTAGGTACATAAGGTCTGGGCCTCGGCAATTTCCGTTACGGGAGAACTGATTTCACAGAAAATAAAATACATAAAATTTTCATTAATACATAAATACACATATTTTTCAAAAAATACTTTAAACCTGATTTTTATTTTTTTGTTACTACCTACTAATAGTTTGTAAAACTTGTAAAAGTCGTGAAAGTATAAGATTTTTATCGTATTTCGTTTGTATTATGCACATTAATATTATCTTAATATTTACTAGTCACGTTTTCGTATACTTACTAAAATGTGATTAACTTGGTATGTTTCTCAAAAAATGTTAATGACAAATGTCTGAAAAATCGAAATATGTAAATATGTAGACAGAGATACGAGAATTTTCTTATTGTTCCAATATGTTTCAGTAACGCTGATTCGATGCTAAACATTGATTGTACGACATCGTTGTTGGTGATGTTTCAAATCTAAAATAATTATAGATGGAATCTAGATGTTTCAGTTAATATGGATTTTAGTGACTGAGAACAATGGTTTTTTATATTTTGTTACTTGACAGATTTAATCTGTAAGATAATTTTTTTTTTGGTGCACTTAGGTGAATACTAGAAGTTAGATACTAAAACCCTACTATAATACAAACAAAATGATTAGACACCGTATAAGTACCTAATTGAAGTATGAAGTTCTGAAATAATGTATGTAAATATAAACCGACTTTATTAAATTATAATTGAAGCTCATATTAAAACGTTTCGCGACAATAGATACAAAGCACTGGCTGAAACAAAACATCCTTAATTCAATAGGTACTCACTTTTAAATAGACCCATCTTGAAACACTTTCTCATAATGTCGGGAAAAGTATTAACTTTATTTATGTCGCCCATATAGCACTTCCTATAACCAGTTTTAACCAGTCAAATGGCTGTATTTGAATATCATTAATCAATCGATTTAAATGGAAACAAAAACTTAAATGAAAAGTCAGTAATAAATTAAAGTTACGGAAAGTCGTGAAAATGTTTTGTTTAACGTTCAAGTAGTCGGCTCGCTACGAGCTGATACATTATCAGACTGAAGCGTCGTCGCAGGCGCAGCCGCCAGGCACGGACCGACCAACGCACACGCCGATCTCATTGCCGCGCTCTGTATAAATCACATACGAGGATTATCTTATTAAGATTCGAACAAAAGTATCAATAGCCCACTGTTTGTGTGTAAATAAACAAGAACATAGGCGATTCCGTGCATGCATTAGGTACGTAGCGTTTTAATTGATCTCTATTATTAGAACAAGATGTTATAGATCCTGTAGTAATTCATTGAAGTATAACGTGCATTTATATTATATTAATCATATTGAACATTAGGTTACATTAATTAAGAGCGGTTACTCTACAATTAAATTACTTAAAAATATTTTAATCAGGTTACTTCTTTAAATTAGCATGAAACTGTTATGCTGTCTTTTAACCTTGACGATCTAAGGCGATAACAAAAAATATTGCACTCTTTTTACCAATAATAGCATACCTACATCGTTTGCAAGGCAATATGCTGGGGGCTAAAATGGCTACTTTTGCATTTCGCGGACTCGCTTTATGGGGCCATACATATAGCCACAAAATGCCAATACATAATAATAATAAGTACTTTATTTCAGAAATTAATCCATAAATTGTTAGTATACAGAACAACTTAATTCCTATGTTAGTACATGTAATTTTCTACAAATAATTAATTATAGGGCAGTCAAATTTGCCCGCAATGACATTAAGGAGGCGGTTCGGGCTGTCACGCACCCTTTGCAGCAGCGATGCTGCACGCTTACGCCTAATCGCCGCGAATCCGTCAATGTGAGCGTCGGCATACATACCCGAGGCGCTACACAGCCGTGGCAACCCCAACAGCATCCTAAATGCATTATTTTAATGGACCCGAATAGCGTTGATGCTCTTCTGCGTACACCTGGTCCAGAGGCTGCTTGCGTTAAATATCTGGCAGTAAAATTTAAAAAGCGCTCGCTTTACTTCCGATGTGCAGCGAGCAAACCTCCGGATCAGCATATTGCTTCTATCCTGTATAAGTTGACCTATAAGTGCAAGATAAGTATACACATTGCGAGGTCAGCTTATACTGGTCAATCATGGCGTTGTTGTATCTATGTGTCCTTAATCATGTTGTGATTTATCAAAAGGGGCGATTTTAGGTCCCCGATTTCCTGGCTTTCTTAGTGAAGCCACATTGAAGAAGGAAGAAATATCAATGTCATAAAAAAATAATTATAATTTACGCCCGTTTACAAGTGTAGACAATTATGTTATACAAAGACTCAGTTCAAGATAAAAGTTATAATTACGGGTAATAGTTAATTATCATTATGAAATGGGCTATTAGAAATTAGGGCCCTGGTAGTACATAAGTTGTGTCTCAGCCTTATTTTTTTATTACACGGACGTCATCCAGCGAACACGTAGTACCTTCCCTGTTTTAATTCACCACACATCTCTAAAAGTAAGTAAATCACGTTTATTTTTTTATTGCTAACTTATTATTTTGTATGCTAAGGAATGTTTTCCATGACTTTCCTTGTTTGCGGTTTGTATTTATTTTATGTGTGTCCCATCACTTGGTTAACTTTTACAATTGACACTCAACCTAAGTATACTTTTATTGATCGCCATGTAGGATATGGCTGTGTATTTTATTAACTATTTTGAAGTTTCTTAGTATATTGTGATAGGCGCCGAAATGATGAACTCTCTATGCTACCTAATATATAATTAGTGTATGTATTATTTACTATTTTTTAAATGTAACCCATGTTTATCGGCTAGTGTGTAGTAGACAGAATGATGTTCACCATAAACTTGTCTAGATGTGTATCTTATCAGTATAAATAAAAGAATTGAGTTAAATTCCGTAACAAGAAATTCTTAATAACAGGAAATTCTTATGATCCTTAATTTTATTTCAGATGTTGCGTGGAATTATTCTTCTTATGACGGTGGTACTATCAGCTCAGATCGTTTGCTCAAGTTCCAGTGGCTCAATTAACCGAAGATCTTCGGATGACTACTCTTTACTTGACATAGACTCATCCCAGGGTAGGGAATTGGGTGGGGTGTTGCAAGCAATAAAAAATCAATTCAGAGAAATAATTGGAGACATAATAAGTGAAATTTGTAAATATGTCAAAAATATTTTGTGGCAATTCAAAATGAACCTGCTCAAGAAGTTTGAAAGTTTCACGCTATCTAATTTGCTTCGTATTGTATTTAATAGTTTTACTGATCTGAATTTTGACACTGAATTTACCGATGACACTGACGTGGAAACAGAGCGGGTGAATTTGTATAATTACAATAGTCCTCATGCATATGGTTTGGCCAATTTATTTAGTGATCACAAAAAATAAACATCGTCATAATTATAAGTTAATTTATTTATAATAATAAATGTTACTAAAAGCATCTTTTTGTGTTTTTTTTTGCATTTTCCACGTTAAGGTTAAAAAGTTATTTTAGTGAATAACTTAAGTATCAAAAAAATATATCATGGGCATAATTATAGCTACTTTTATTTCCGGGCATCCTAGCTACTTTTTCTTTTCGTAACAAATAGGTACTTTTATTTATTTTTATATAACTTGAGATCGGTAGGTGGCCAAAGTGTCCGTATATCATCATCTTTGAGGACTCTAACAACCCCTGTACTGATGCCATAATTCACGTGGCCACTCTACATAATAGCTAATGTGATAGAAAACATTCTCTCAAATATATAACATTATTCATAGGTAGCTGAATTGTTCAATTTTAATAAGAAGTTACATAATCCTAAAAATATTTTCTGATAGAGAATTGTATATGACATAGTTGTAGGGTAGTAACTATATTCTTGTTAACCCCTCGTGCTAAGCTAAATGTTCAACAAGTGGGTTCACGTCAGTAGTGCAATGGGTGGGTTTCGAACTGGCAATCACATGATCGCAAGTCCGACCCCCTAGCCATTAGGCTACCGCCGCTTTTGAATATAATTCTTCTGAATATAAACTACATATATCAATATATAGGTAACTTTTTACTTTAGAAGTACAGTCTACAACTATGTCTACTTCAAAACTATTAAGAAGATTGTGATAAATCTTAAACCTTATCTCTGTACTAAGAATTTGTATACGTTAAGTATCTATAAAATACTAACTCTGGTGCTGACTGAATGACAACACACAGCTGAAACCTTTTTTTATACTTTCATGTCTTGTAAACTCGAACTATGCTAAATCCGAATACCTTCCAGTAAAACCTAACTACCTAGCTTAACAAGTTAAAACCTGAAATGTTCTGCGATCATCGTTAATTTCAACTTTTAACTAGAGTTCACGCGGTAAATTTAAGGTTAAATCTCAGAGACATGGTCGAGACGGAATCTGTGTTATAATGTTTGTTATTTGGTGTTCCCAAAGCCAATATTACCCCGTTTCTAGTTAAACCTAGCATGTACCAAACTCTGGTGTTAAAAGTCCGGAAAATCTTCTCATATCATAAAAATACTTAGGTACATGTACCAATTAAGTATTATACTTAATGTTAATAAATCTGAAGGTTTATTTACGAGTAAAACCTAAGATTTATCAAAAGACGGTACAGGATAGTAACATTTACTTATATCAATACACAACGTGAAGCGTAAGATTATTTGTTCGAAATATTTTTCATTAGGTATGCTAATTTTCAACGGAAATCTATTCATGTATGTTAACATTTAAGTATTTACTCAGAATTACCCATAATAATTACAATTTATTACATAATCGTTATTTGAATAATCTAACAAATTAGTTTTGTAAATAGGTATGTAGGTACACCATTTGTGGTGCGTAGTTATACAAAATATGTAGGTATGTAATATTTTGACAAAATCCTGGTAATCTAGATTCCTAGTAGAAACTAATATATGCGTAGGATTCATGGCATATTAAGCAACACGGAAGTACAATTATTTATCGTCAAAGACAATTAATTAAAGTCGTTATATTAAACCCATACATGACCTCTTTAAGATGACATATTCAGATGGATTCCGCCGGACCGAAAGTTCAATACCATAACTATTTCACAATTATTAGATCTTTAGATATTCTGTTACTGTGTCTAGGTACTACTTCAAATAGAAAACTCCAGCAAAAAATACGGTTGAACTAAAACTATCCTTGAAATAAATGGGTAAGTATACTTATCCAATAGTATTTTCTCTTAATGCCGAAACCCAACAGTAAAAAAGTCAAGTGGTTTGCTTAGTCAGCACTTTTGGGAATAATAGATGAAATCTCAGGAAATATTTAGCTGACTCGGTCTAGTTACAAGACAAGCTGTACGACGATCTTTACAAATACTTTAGCGTAGGAATATAAAATACTTCAGTTAGAAAATAAAAAGGGAATTCAGATAATATATGAAAGACTGAGCTCTTGGATGCTGAGAACCGTCTTTTAATAATCTCGACTTCGGTCCAAGTTGGACATTAACCTTCTATATCCACACATCTTGTTATCGTAATATTGTATCAGTGAAGCATGTAACACCTCTTATTCTGAAAGAGTATCGATGGAGTTTTTTAGTCAGATTTTTCTCCATTTAAAATAAAATGCTTGTAAAAGCTTATTTGAAATTAAAAAAAAAAACAATAAAAAAAGAAGCATTGCAACGCATGCTAGACAGCTTCCTATCCTTATAATCTCATTATTGCGTAAGACTACTCTGGTAGGTACACAGTTGATGGCTAATAAACACATAACACCGTATCCTCTGAAAGTATATATAGGTAAGCGAAAAAAGGCTCTGAGTCTAGCCTCCCTTTTTACCCGACTACGAAAAAAGAAAGGGTAATGATTTAAAAGTCTATGTATGTATGTATATATGTATGTATCGGATGGAAGTTTGAACCTAGCTTAAAAAAACTACTCATCAGATTTTAGTAAATGAAGTGTCGGTTGATTCCTCTTTGCAGTAAGATTAAATTATTTCTAATATATTCTCCTAGCCTTTTCCCAATTATATTGGGGTTCGGTTTCTGTCTAACCAGATGCAGTTGAGTATTAGCATTTATAACGAAGCGACAGCCATCAGACCTCCCGAAATACCAATATTCTAAGGATAGCCTGGTTTTCAGGCATGCTAAGGCGCTTATATATATAAGGCGTCTATGCAACTGTCAGATTTACCCCCACAAACCCCCCACAGGTGCGTTCATAATGTTGAATGTTTAAGATGGACATTTCAAATACAGTTTTTGTTTGTTATCTAGGTTTTTGCAATCGTCATTACTTGCGGTATTCATTATTATTACATTAAAATGAAATCGTATTGCCTAACTTTACCTTGGCATATATTGATTAAATAATGATTGAAGTATTGTAAGATACCTAATAGATAACTGATTTGATTAGTCAAGTCAATCTTTTTCGCCTACTATCTGCATACTATACTTATTATATTTTGATTTATTATTTTGTCATCACAGTCTCGAAAATTAGATTCGCATAAGTAGATAAACGATAAATACTCGTATTCCGATTGCCGATAATAAACGATAAATACTCGTATGTAGTGTTTATTTCTGTTAATCATATAATAACATTCTCTTTTAAAGCCATTTTTTTAGATTTCTACGGTCTATGCGCTACGGCGCTACGAGATTTATCGAAGAGAACACAGACGTAACTTTGAAAGTCCCGACTGAGGATGCGTCGTATAAAAAAGATACTTACTTCCTTGACACAGTTTGGGCCATCTACTCGTAAGGCATATATTTACACTTTTTTTATATTCACAAAAGATACGCAATAAACTATTAATTTTCATTTAAGCTTTCCAAACTTTCTAATTCGCATGTTCAATAATTAAAATCGATACTTTATTAAAAAATACCTAGCCCTACGTAATAATATAAATATAAATGCTCTATGTATATTACCTGATAAAGGTCCGGCTAAACCAACGCGGGCTGCTTGCGGTGGCGGGCGCGGCAGCGGTCGCGGGCAGTTACTTTCAGCGTATTTATATTGAGGTGACAAGAGGTAGTCACACCAACGCGACCGACAGTTGCCCGCGGCGATTAGTGCACTATCTACCCGCCAACGGGCCACAGAGTAATGTCAACGCGTCAACACGATTTTAACGCTCCAGCAAGTAGTTTCTAGTGCTTTGTGAGTGTCAAAGAGTATAATACCTATTGAAATAAAACTATTTTTTACGGATTTTATCGCGTTGTATTAATATTATTTAATTCCCGACGTTTCGGATCCTTTACAGCATCCATGGTCACGGGCAGACTAAGTTGTTGGACGTCTCAATGTTGCAATTACTAACAGCTACCTTACATTTTTGTTATTTATTGGCGATCCGATTCTCGCAGAACGAGCTCACCGTATCCTTCGGTCTTGCAGTTTTGGGCTTGGATTTTGATTTAATGGAATCTATAATGGGATTCCAAGCAGGTGGGAAGCCCCAGCCATCTCATCTATTGAAATTTGGGTGTTTTTTAATTTCAATAGCCTCGCGAATCATCCTGGGAAGGAATCACAATCTAATATTCGCGTAAGTGTCAGAAATCAGTACATAATACCTATTTTAATGGCTATTAAAAAATAACGGACACAAACAACGAAAATATCAATATAAACTTTTTTCAGTATTACTTCTAAGGAATCTAACATTATCATGCCGGTCGCCACGGTTTGAATGCGGTAACTGAAACTTTTGCGGGTAGGCTGATTGTCATCCAGGCTGTCACCGCTCCCGCCGCCGCCACTGCGTTAGCTTGCCGCGGGACCATAAGGGTCCGGCGGAGCTTGAATTGCCCACAAAAACGTAATTCCGAAATAAATCGTAATCCAGTCCAATATTCTATCAAATTATGTTATTATTCGGATTTGGATACCATTAATCTAGGTTCCTACGGTACGATTTCGTCTACTACTAGTTCACTGGAAATAAAAGACCGAAAAATAGTTTCAAACTTTGTAAAGTTATCAAAAATTGCATTCGCTTACATTTATTTTCAGTGAAGTATTTTGGACAAAATGGTAACGTAGGAACATAGATTAACGGTGTCCGAATCCGAATAATAACAGAATTTGATTAAATTGCGTTTGAATTACGATTTATTTCGGAATTACGTTTGTAAGAGAAAATCGCTCCGCCGGACTCTTAAGTCAATTTTTTGTCGAATAAGTATCTATAGATGTCCGTGTACCTACTCTATTAAAAGACACTGAGAACATACAGCGTATTCTCATAAATAGCAATGACCACTTACACATGAAACGCAGGGCCGGATTTATGGGAGGGCAACCGGGGTGACAGGTCCGGGGCCTCCACAAAAAAGGGGCCACAGTAGCCACAGTAGAGACTCCGGAAAAAGCTATCAAATTCCGACAAGTAAATACTAGGAAACATCTTTTCCGGAATCCGATCCGAAATTACCAATCTTCTCCGGAACTATTTTACTTTAAAGAATCTTCTTAGGTACTTGTTTTTAAAAAACTCAACTGAAAAAAAAATCATTTTATTTGGAAAATAATTTGGGGCCAGGGGGCCTCCTTTGTTGCTCCGAGGCCTCCATACCTCTAAATCCGGCCCTGATGAAACGTATTATCAAGCGCAACATTAATCGATTGATTTCTACGATAACTGTTTAACCATGAGCCCCTTTATTTGTCATACGAGATAAAGAAGGAAACTAACAGATCAAAATAATTAATCTTTATTCGTGTTAATGTTCTACTCACACCGGTTCACCTTTCTTAGAATAACACCGAACAAATCATTGAATGAACTTGCATGCCCTTCCGTAATCATATATAGATAAATAATTATATACCTATGTGTATATATTAAACTTAATACTATGTTTCAGTATCTGTGTTTGTCATGTTTCTAGTCTCATCTGAAACGTTGTTTTGTCGATCGAACTCTCATTACTTATAGATTTTTTTCAAAACCGCTTTGAATAACTAAAAATAATGTTATGTGCAAAACAGTTTCGGAAGTTAGAGTTGAAAACAAAAAACAAATCCTGCCAAATCGAAAACACCGACGTCCGAAACTATTCTGCATTTTGCTGGTTACCATTTGTTATTTTACTTTATTTTATTTCAAAATTTTGAGTGGTGCGTAGATTTTCACTCGAGTTATCTTGACGATGTCATTGTTTATTAGATCGATTTTGTGATCAGAATTTCACCAAATTCGATAGTACTACTTCAGGATTATACACTTTCAATTAAAAAAGGAACCATCACCTTTTTTTGAAATCGGTTAAAAATATATCAATTGATGCGATTACTTCTCGATTTGAAGAACAGAACAAATTAATAAGTGATTCGTATCATATTATTCTAAACTATACATTGATTAGGTACTAGTACAAAATATTGGTAAAGAATTACAATTTCCAGGCGCCTTGCAAAACTAAATAATAAGTATCTTTTGTATGATATCACGATTAACATTTATTACAGGCATCGCCTCTATCAAAAATTAATTACTTTCTTATTTATTGTAATACTTACCATTATTAAATTTATTTATTATACTCGTAAATGCCTCATTACCCCTAGTGACGCGTTACCGTTACATTACTGCGACTGATACGCTAGAGCTAGACCTAATTCGAGCTCGACCTGGGTATTGAACCCAGGACGGTTTCCATTCCCAGGTCCACCAAAGTATTATTGGGTTTTTCTATGAACTCCTCAGTAGCAGAACGAAGTTTGAGATTTATGCTCGGTTAATGGCAACAGACTCGTCCCCCATTACATGGGACCAAAACAAACTGTGGATGTATATTAGTAGGTACGTCTCTGCTCTTCCCTTCGAGAAATACAGGCGTGATGGTATATTGTTATGTTATAATTATTATATTATGCCTGTAGGTAATTAACATCATTTCAAAATTATTAACCCACCAAAACAAAAATATCTATCTATATTTCCTATCCTGCCAAAGCATTTTTTTATATTTATTCATTTCGGAGAAAAAAAAGTGCGATGACGAATTTTCGAAGTAATAGTATCTACCTAGGTATATGAACATTGAAATAGGCAGGTAATGTAAGGTTATAAATTATTATGATAGATGGAAACTGACACAAGACAATTTTTGAAGGGTCAGTTATTATTTAGCTTACAAAATTAACGGGCTTTATGATTTGATTTGCCGTAACAATACAGCAGTGAATAATTTATTAGAGTAAGTACTCGTGAAACAACGCCTGTAATATTTAAATAGCAATTTGTTGCAACAATACATTTTTGTGTTGAGATTTTTGAAATGCATTGCATTTCTCGTTCCTTTTAAATGTTATCCAAGGTTAAGTAAAAATATTAGTTATAATAGCAAATGTCATTAGGCCCTTAGAAATGTTTTTAAGTAACGATAATTGTAAATGCTTTAGGAAAAAAAGATTAAAACACACTCGCGCCTGCATTAATTAAATAGCAATTTAACATTCAAAAACATTAATTCAATTATGAAAGGTGGGTTTTTCTATGAATTTCTCACCAGCAGAACGATGTTTGGGATTTGTGCTCGGTTAATGGCAACAGACTCGACCCCCATTACATGGGACTAAAACATACCGACAAACTGTGAATGTATATTAGTAGGTACGTCTCTGCTCTACCCTTCGAGAAATACAGGCGTGATGGTATATTGTTATGTTATATTTATTTAAAAAAATATCTATGATAATTGATTAATTTTTAATTTCTATTAAAAAAACAAATCTTTCAATTCAATTTCATAAGTTCCAATATTAAGTTAGACGAGGAGCAATTTATTAACCAGTAATTATTGCTAGTTATAATTGATCAGGCGCTTTTTGTAGAATTTCTGTCATACTTAAAGCAAAAAAAAGGTAGTGTGTAAAACTCAATCATTTGCTTTAAATATGACAGAAATTATACTAACATAACTCATACCATCATGCCTGTAGGTATTCCTTGAAGGATTAACTTGTCAATTAACTACATTTCAAAATTATTAACCCACCAAAACAAAAATAGGTACCTACTGCTTCTTTGTTTTCCTATCCTGCCAAAACATTCTTTTTATATATATTCATTCCGGAGAAAAGAAGTACTATAAAGAGAGAAGAAGTATTATTATTTCAAAAATTTGTTATTTGTTGTAAGTAACAACGCCTGTAATGTTTAAATAGCAATTTGTTGCACAATATTTTTTTTTGTGTTGAGATTTTTGAAATGCGTTGCATTTCTCGGCCCTTTTAAATGTTAAGTAAAAACATTAGATAAAATAGCAAATGTCATTAGGTCCTTAAAAATGTTTTTAAGTAACGATAATTGTAAATGTTTTAGGAAAATAAGTTTTTAAAACACACTCGCGCCTGCATTAATTAAATAGCAATTCAACATTCAAAAACATTAATTCAATTATGAAAGGTGCGTGTGCACCGTAAATATCTTGCCCTAAAGCAATTAATTTAACGAAACTTAAAAATTGAATAAAAAATTCTGATTCATCATAATTCTTAATCTTCTTTTGGCTTTTTAGGGAGGGATTATCAATATCAGTGACTTAGCTACTTATTATTTACAATAGGTAGTTATTATTTGGTTTTTCCATGAAATTCTCAGTACGTAGGTAGCAGTTCGGAGTTTGGATTTGTGCCCGGTTAATGGAACGGTCTCGCCCGCTATTACATGAGACCTCAACATACCGGCGAACTGTGAATATACATTAGTACATCTCTTCCTAACCCTTCGGGAAATACAGGCGTGATATTATGTAGATATTACTTTGTTTCTAAATTCATAAACGCATACACGGTGGTAGTCAACACAGCAATTAAAGGTTTACAAATAACATGACATGACAACCGGGGCCAGCAGCTCAACGTGCTCACCTAGTCACATACTTGACCATGGCAGCATTGCTTAACCTCGTTGATCAATCCACACCATATCTATTCACCGATGTCAGTTTGGTGCATCCGAGTTTTACCTTGGGCTTGTCCTATTCAAATGTACGACGGTATTCCTACTATGAGTTTACGTGATCGATTGTCGCTGGCATCTAATTACTGATACTTAGATGAAAGTCTTTACCCCTAGCGATTACGTAAGGAGCCAACATGATATTATGATAGATATTATGCATACCAACATCACACCTGTATTCCCCGAAAGGTTAGGCAGAGGCGTACTAATCTATACCCACAGTTCGCCGGTATGTTTAGAACCCATGTAGTAGGGGACGAGCTTATTGGCATTAACCGGGCCCAAATCCCAAACTTCGAGATGCTACTGAGATAATTATATAAAAAGTCTCAATAACACATTGCTCGACCTGGAAATCGAACCCAGGACCATAGCAGTCGCGGTTAGGACTAATAGGACAAATGAGGCAGTAATACTATAATTTATCAGATGACAATGATGGTAATGGTAGAACAAGCCGTATCGGGTGCGTACCTATCTGATTTTCTCATAAAACATGAGTATATTAACACACATAAATCTTTAATGGATATTAAGTTTGATAGTAATACAGTTAAATTACCAATCAAGCAATATTACTTTGAAAAGATTTAAAGGAAATCACTCGTTCTAGCATGTGCTCAGTAACTCTTACACGATTGAGTTTTTGCAGAAAATTTAGGTCTTTTGGGACTAGCTGAGCGGCAACATGTTTCATACCCAAGTGATTTTTTAAAATGGTACAGATCAACTCGTAAGACGCAGGAAGTTTAAGTGTCTATCTTTCTCAAACTTGAATGAGTATTTTCAGTTACTATTTCCTTCACTTTTGCGATTCACCGTAAGCCTTGTGTAACATTTTCAGTGATTCCGATCACGAAATTCCATTGGCGATGCAAAATTTAAGACGTTCATGTTATCGTGTTGCATAACGCATGCCATTATCATGTCACCGAGTCTAATATTTCGATCATTTTAAAATCCATTGGCACATCGAAGGGCCTAGGTCCGGACGGGATTACACCAGTTTTTATTCTCGCATACATATAATACTACATGTTATCCAGTGCACTTACTATATAATAAGTGTATTTTAGAGGGAGTCTTCCCAGATAGATGGAAACATGCCAATATCACGCTTGTGCACAAGAAAGGTTGTAAACAAGATGTTCTGACGTTGTATTTGTACTCATCAATTTCAATTTTCTATCGCATTAACAGTGTTGTCATCACTAACGTGACGTGGTCCTAATGTTGAAGAATAGGGTGAGGTTATTGTCATCATAGTCCACTTATAAAATCAACAAGCACAAAAATTTAAAACACCCTTTAGATTAAATCTTCAGGATAATAACGGAACACCGGAATCCCATTTAAAAAATCTTGACCTGCTTTCAGAACTCTGACTTCCTACTACACGCGGACGATCTCAAAATTTTCAGATCCGTGCGAAACTTAGACAACTGCTGCCTACTACAAAAAGACTTTGACCGACTGACCAGCTATTGCCATAATAATATAACAATAAGTTGTGCCTGAGTCTTCCCAATTCTGGCTGGAGGCATTCGGTGCCTCGCCACCAAGTCCGGTTACGCTGTGAAGATTCCCTGAATCAACAGCCATCACCATACAAAAAAAAAAAAGTCTTCCCAAATGTCACCAAATTTCTTTTACAAAAAATACACACAAAATTCTTTTTAACTACAATAACTACTCAATACGTAATACACCATTAAATAGAGTACAAGATATCACCGACCTCGAACTATTTTTTTACTCGAATCTACATTTTGATACTCGCATATACGCCATAATCAACAAGGCCTTCATAATGTTCGGTTTTATTATACGAGTTACAAGAGACCTCAAACGTCCGAGTTCTGCTTACCTCTCAAGTGCATATATGCAACATGCATATGGAATCCTAACTATACAAAATATGTAAAAACGCTATTGATAGAGTACAAAACAAATTCCTTAAAGCGCTTCGGCTTAGATACAACCTCAGACATCTTATATATGATAACATAAAACTTAAATTTAGATTAACTTCCTTATAAGATCGACGAACACTTCTCGAAATGATGTTTCTATATAAACTGTCTTGCAATAGATTTAACTGCACTAATTTGTCTAATCGGCTTTGTTTTGCTGTTCCTCGTACCTACCTTCGCCGTGCTGTGTGTGCTCGTCAGTCAGTCTTTTTGCTACATCTTTGTGCCGCACGTATGCTGGCAAGCGTTCGCCTTTGCATAGAATGACGACCACATACAATACGAGATTCATTGGTATAAATTTTTTTTGGGTTGTAAAAAGCAAATTTCAAAAGAATCCTTTTGAAATTTGCTTCTTACAACCCAAAAAAATTTATTATATATTATAAAAAATAATTATAATTAATATGTTATCAACAAATTAAATCATTAGATGTAATATTAAACTTCACTCGATACATGTATGCAATCTTGCATTCTTCGGCTAATCTGTCGATGATGTTGTTGGTTATTCATTTGTTAACATTAACTCGATTTAAGCCTTTGTAAAAAATGTCTAATATTTTCAATAATTTCAATAAAGAATAAAAAAATTCAATATCATTGCATGAATGTATATGGCTGGTTAGAGCTTGTATTGCCATGAATTATCTAGATCTAAAAGTAACAAGACGAAGTTTTCCCGATCCAAACAGTAAATTAATTTTAAATGTTCATGATTGCTCGACATCTTATTATCAGTATTATCAACTTTTATATAAAAAATCACAGTTAAATAAAATTGTTCCCTAGGCACTGTCTCCCTTGCAATCATGCATAGCACCTATAGCGTGTCCTTGCTCTAGGGGTGTGCCGGGTGAAGCGTGTGAGCTGCGCCCACGCCGATTTGCACGATGACTCAACCAACCCCTTGAATATATACATGTACAATGTATATAAAACAAATGGCGAAGAAATATAATCTATCTTTATCTTGAAATAAAACTACTTTTTGAAATTTATTTCGTTGTATTGATATTATTTAATTCCCGACGTTTCGGATCCTTTACAGCATTCATGGTCTACTTGTGACCATGGATACTTTAAATTTCAATGTCTAATATTCGCGTAAGTATCAGAAACCACTGTCTTATTCTTGTCAATATCATGTGCAAATGAACATTTTCGGTATAAATATAGTAACAACTATTTTTACCTTTATACTTTTATCATTTAATATTACTTTTAACTTTTAATTTCTAATTTTTAACTGAAATGTCAATATTAGTCTCCTGTCTACTTTAGCGTATATAGCAATATAATTTTAATTTTATAATACATAGCAATATAATTTTAATTTTTCAATAAAAATACGTTGTCAGATTTGATGATGATGATTATGAACGATGGCCTTTCTTATTTCTCAAAATTATTGACGCACTTTGAGACGCTAGAGGATATTCAGATGATCGAAAAATGTACTATCACATTTTGTTTTTAATTCTAAGTTTCAAAAATACAATTTAAATAAAAGACTTTTTAACAGAATAATTTTAATCAATTTCGTCGAGTTAGCGGTGTTATGTTATGACACAGCAACCATTTTTGGTAGCTTTAGCTCTATTGATCTACATAGGTTTCAAAGTCGTCTTAAAAAAACAATATAATTACCGCACCATAGTCCATTAATCTTACTACCCCTTTGTTAATAATATGTCATTTTCCTTGCTGACGTTACTTCATACTTCATTTAAAAATAAAGAAAAAAGCAATAGGACGAATCACTGAAGGAATAATTAAATTATTTCTAATTTCTATGATTCGTTCTATTGGGCCGAACACCTTTAGGATGAAACACTAAAGTTGTCAGACGGCCGACATTTTTTCTTCCATTCATTGCTACAGAATATTTGTTTCAATCTGTCAGCTGTCAATTAATTATAGGAAGTTGGTATAACGATTAATTCATTTATACAAGTGACTGTATAGGAACCAGTAGATAAATTGCATAGCTAATTAATTGTACAAGCCTTAATAATCGACATAATCAATGTCAGTTGATTCGAGACCGTTTATAATTTTTGTCAACCTCCACATTTTTTACGATCAGGTGTTTTAATTAATCCAGATTCATAATATTGAACTATAATTAACTTATTGTTCTATTGTCGAGTACTTTTTTCTAGGGAATATCGATGTGATTTAAATGAGTACTTTGCACGAATCTTTCTTTTCTGAAGGTAAATCACAATTCAGAGTGATCACCGTTTATATTCTAGTCACAATACCTTGTTTTGTCATGGAGGCTCGTTTTTATGTTTTGCATTCATTGCATTGAGGAGGTAAAGAGAATACATTAGATTTTGCTTAGAAACTAAAACATCGAGGTTCGTTCACTTAGCTAAAGTAGGCCTCTGCCATTTACACGAACCGTCGTAAAATCGCTTAGTTTCAAAATGATTGGTTTTAAACAGTCGTGAATTAACACCTACTATCTTGTCTAGCGATGGGGCGAGTCATATTTTTTCAATTCAAATAACTCGAGTTGCAGTTGTTGTTGATTCGAATCTTGATTCGAGTTGATTCGATTCGGTCGAGTTGATGCGAATCCAACAGGAGAAGCGTAGGTATGTTCGAATATATTATCGAAGCGAAAGCGATCCCAACACGGTGGCTCACCACCGAGTTGGGATCTGTTACAATACAATTGGAGAGTCGAGTTGACTTTATTTAGTGTCGATTTAATAAATGAGCCGAGTTATCTAGTTCAGCAAAGTATTCATGAATAATTTGTCCAATTATTTTTAATGTAAATAGAGATAATAAAATAAAATCAACATAAAACAAAAAAAAATATCGTCACCGTGTTTCAATTCGGACGGACGGCTATCGTAAACGAATAGAAAATGCGCGCCATGCGAACCCGCGAATGGCTTCGAGTTAAGCGAATCATGATAATCGTTGTACGAGTTGATTCTTTTATACGAATCACAACGAATTCGTATGAAATGAAATGGAATGATATTTTTACATGTAATTTCTTTTTAAGTACTAGATGGTGTCGGCATTTCCTTGTTGACGATGGTATTTCGTTCTCACTTGAACTCCTAGAACTCGCTCGCTCACTTTGCCCGGCGGCGTAGCGGCGAGTCGGCCACCTATTCAAAGCCGCCGAGCTAGACGCGCGAGTTGGCTCGCACGACGAATGTATAAAACAAATCAAGTCGGTTTTAAAGAAAGGGCATTCAAATTGTCCAATTCATAGACTGATTCGAGTTAAATGATTCCAATCACCCATCGCTAATCTTGCCATACAAATGAAGCACGTTAAAACATTACCGCCATCTGGCAACTGTATCTGCTATGTACCTACTACAACGTTATCTACGCCTTGAGTAGTAATGAAAACCTGGATGTAGGTTATCAAATAGATGAATTGCAATCTATGTATGGGTAAAATAAAAAAATAATGAATTTAAACAATGTAGGTACCTATATGCCTTTTCCGCATTATATAGTTGGAAGTCTTAAAAATCGTTATTAAGAGGTAGGTAAAGAAATAGAGTTACAATTATGGCATACTCTATAGTATCTGATCTACATTAAATTCTTTAAGTTTTATATTGATATCTAACGAACCTTAGGTGGTAGATGTAGTTTTAAGGTTTTTTTATAATGCCACCGACTTCCGAAGCTGTTTTGCAAAACACGTTATTTTTATTATCCTAACTGTAGGTTAATAAAAGGTTAAATCGTGAAAACTAACATCTCTGAAGCGGTAATATAATAAATTAAATATATAATAACCTTCATTAGACGTTTTATAATCATGAGAATAATTTTATACCTAAGTGGTAATAAAAAATGTTAAATGTTCACTGAGTTTTTTTATGTCTTTAATACGCCACTACATCTTTACAACTCAGAGTAAGCAATTTAATACGTCACCCGAATTCATTCATAAGGGTAGTTATGCACTTATTTGTATTGGTAAGTTACCGTAATCGTAAAAAAAATATTTAATTAAGGTACTGATATCTTATTGTTTTTTTTTATCTTCATCAGGGGCGGTCTGCTGAAGATTAAAAAAACATAATCATGCAAGAGCGAGGCCCTGGGCGGTTACCTAGCTCGCCACCCCTAAACGCCGTCCTTGATCATCATAATTCAAATCATGAAGGTTAAAAAATTTTTTTTTCTTTTCTGCATACACATTTCAACGTGTGTTTTAGTAATATACCTACTAGATTTATCTATGTATGCACGTATTTTCAGTCTTTTTAATTAAGTATGTATGAATTGTTAAACATGTTTAAACAATTCTTGGACTTTCTCTTATTCTTTTTCACAAAACCACAAATACGAATTGCTGAGTAGTCAGTCTGTGCCCTCATACGAATAAGTGTACAAAGGCCCTAAAGTCGTAGTCTCGAGCCAGTCTTTAGTATGGAGTTTGCGCCGCTGCGCCGCGTCGCTATGTAAACAAACGATTCACGAGAATTCGCATGACGAGTACCTGCAGCACTATTTGTCTTATTCTTAATGATATTGTAACTAGCGCTATATAAATTATCTTCTTCTGGACACTTGTTCCGTATATCGTAGATATCACTTTCCGTAACTTGAATTCATTAAAATGCAGTGAGCAAAAGTTTAATATACAGGTGAGGTATACCAAAATGTGCGTAATAAAATGATGTTATCGAAATTTTTTAGATTTCCTAAGTCCTTGATTTTATGTGGAACCGCACTGGTTAATATACTACTAATTACATTCATTATATCCGAATTTGGTTTTAATTACTTGCATTTTTCCATAATATCTTTTATACCTACTGACTTTTTGAAAAAACGGAATCGCTTTCTTTTTAATGAATTTGAGGCCAAAACTTCGCTACTAGGCTACGTATAGACTTGACCTCTTTACTAGAGATACAATCTTAGTTCTGACAAATAACAATTGGTAACTGGTAAAATATAGGAATCGGGCGGTAGTGAGGTCATGTGGACGTGGTATTGGCCAGAGGGCCGCGAACTAAGAATTCATTCAATGTCTCACGCGCTCAGCATTGCTAGTTAAGACGTAAGTAAATTGTGCAATCTATGGCAGAGTACCTATTCTGAAGTCACTTCTTGTTCTATAAAATGTCTTTAAATAAAAAATGGATCTAATCGAACTACAAATTACTCATAAACCCACCTGAACTTGTAGGTATAGTTAGTAAGGCTAGAGTCACATTGTTGAGAGGTAGTAAATGTATTTATTTATACAGGGTGACTTTGAAAACATGTGACAAATCGAAATGGGACGTTCAGTAACCATTACTTATTAATTTAAATTGTAATTTCAAATAAATTGTAAAATAAATACTTTTTATCTTAGACGGGGCAAACTCAGCCATCGTCTTCATAATAATTTCAAACAATTATCAAAATATTCGCTTGGAGCGTCCGATCAATTCAATAAGCAGATAGTTATTAGGCATGTGAACTATTAACCCTTTGAACTTACTATCATATGCACCAACCATTTTTCCTATTCACTAGAAAAGTAGCAGTAGATACGCACGAGACGTTGCCAAACTCTCTTTACAATACAAAAAAGTATAATTATTTTCATTAAGTAACTATAATCATTTAATCACGTGTTCTAAATATTCTTTGTTACACATAGATTCATACATTTTAATTTGTTGCTGTTCAATTTCATTTAAATCCTGTATTTAAATAACAACCTAATTGTAATATAATAATGAATATTTTCGAATATCGCTTTACTTATAGCTAACCTTAATTCCCAATTATAATGTAGGCATGTAAGTATATTATAGGTATGTGTTGTACAAGGAGTGGTCCTACTGCTGGGCACGGGTCTCCTCTCAGAATGAGGGGGATTAGGCTATAGTTGGAGTGTGGGTTGGCAGACTTACACGCCATTGAGAAAATCTCTCAGGCATGCAGGTTTCCTCACGATGTTTTCCTTCACCATTTAAACGCATGATAATTAACTATTAATACGCACATGACTTCAAAAAGTTAGAGAAACGTGCCTTGGGTTGCAACTCCAGACCTTTGACTTGGCAGACCAATGGTCATACCACTAGGCTGTCACTGATATTAGGTCCTTGTAAAGCGTTATTTTATTATTATGTTATCTTTGCGGAACATTACCTATGTAATACAGAAATACTAATGATGTGACGCAAATAATGCTAGCAATGAAGATTTTTTGAAATATAATATTATATTTTGATATATAATATTTTTGTTTTTGGGTCATCATTGTTAAAACTATCTTGGTATGTATATAATATTCATTTGTTTAGGTAGGTGTGTATTTGTTCATTTATTATATATAAATTTATTAAAATGTGTAATGTAAGTATTTATATGATTTTAAATAAATAGTACTCCACCGGCTACCTTCTCCCCTTTAATTTATTCTAATTATAATCCATCCTCTGGTTGTCTGGAAGTTATCGCTTTTGTCGATATGACCGCCATTGTACCTATTCAAAATGATATTCGTATACAAAAATGTAAAAACAACATGGTGTGCAATAAAGAATATCCTATTTATTTATCTATCTAGTGTTTTAAAACACCTTGAAATATTTCTAATACGAATCAATTAGGTCTGTTCCGAATCTACGTCATGAATATTCATTAATATTTATTTGTAAAAAACAAATACTTAGACTAGTAGGTAAGTACCTATGTATATATTATATAGTATCGTCCAAATTATATGAAAACCGGTATTTCTTTGAACAGTTTTGACCAAATATCTACACTGTACCTACCTACTTGCTAAAATTTTAAAATTATGTTTTGCATTATGTTCGATTTTTCTATAATTTAAATAATAGATACTATATTAATGCGTCTTTTTAATGTTAATTAAAACCGGAAATTCAGGTGACTTTTAATGTATCAGACTTGTAGAAAACGTATGTTCTACAAATACTTAAGAGTCCGGCGGACCGAATTTCTCTTACTACGTTTGTAATACCGAAATAATTCGTAATCCAAACGCAATTTAATCATATTGTGCTATTATTCGGATTTCGATACCGTTAATCTAGGTTCCTACGTTACCATTTTCTCCAAAATACTTCACTAGAAATAAATGTTAAACACAATTTGATAGAATATTGCCTGGATTACGATTTATTTCGGTATTACGTTTTTGTGGGCAATTCAAGCTCCGCTGGACCTTTAAGTAATAAGATATCGACAGGAATAAGCTTAAAAAAATAAAAATAAACATTGGAATCGCAAATTCTAGCTACAAAATGGGGAATAACATTAATCGTTATTTGGTCGTTTCATTGAAAACATCACATTTTTTTTTCTGTGACCTATGTAGATACCTATTATTTATCGGTGAAGTATGTCGGATTCGTACTCAATCAAAAGCCACATATTATTCCCTTGCTCTCCCTGACTCTTAATAACATTCACCACAGGCTTGTCTGGTCAATAAACCTCATGCCATAACGTATATTTGCTATCATTCAATAAAACACGTAGTCAATTTACTTAAGTATAAATTACTTCACTTTAATGCAGATTATACAGCGTGCGCACTAAACCACTTACCACCTAATGAATAAATAGCCAATAAGTTATCTTTGCTTACGTATAAACTAATTTCATTTATGCATTTCCTGTGTTTATCATAGATTTAAGTTTTATTACAATATATTCTGTCTCGTATGTTACCAAACGAGACAGAACACGTGAGATAGCCTGTATTCGCCGAAGGCTTAGGCATCATTGATGACATTAGAGATGTATACCTACAGTACGCGGGTATGTTTTCTAAGGTGCTAATTAGAATTTTCTCATGAAGAAACCCAAAAACTCTATGTCTGACCAAGGTATTGAACCGAAGACCTCACATCCTGATGGAGCGCTTGCGATCACTGTACCAAGGACGTAGTGATTATTTTACACGCGACTTTCTTTGCGTGGACTTCAGAATTGCGTTCGACCTGGATAAAAAGTACCCTATGTGTTATTCCAGGCTATAATCTATTTGTGTGCAAAATTTTATCAAGATCTGTTCAACCGTTCTGGCGGGGAAGAGTAACAAACGTCCATATATCCTCAGAAACTTCCACGTTTATAATATTAGTAGGAAGTAGGTAATTAAACCAATAATTCTATGTGCGTTTATTTTTAATTCACATGGCTACGCTTACTTTTTCGGTCTCTGTTATGTGTTTAATACAAGTTTCGCCTCACATAGAAAAAGTCTTTTTCGTCCCACGTTTCATTTCTTTAGGCCACGAAATTGTGTGATTTTTTAATTTATATTCTGTTTTGCCCCATTTATTTGTTCCACACAACGTGTCTCGTAATTAATGCACACCCTCAAAGACGTCAATGTCGGGGGTTAATAACAATATTCTTTGTTATTAACCCCCGACAAAAAAGAGGAGTGTTATAAGTTTGTAGTATGTATCTGTGTGTCTGTATTTCTTTTTGTTTGAAAGGTGTGTTAGACGAGAGTGTTCTTAGCTATGTTTCAAAAAAACATCATCACGCCTTTTTTCTTGATGAAGAGATAAGTATAAACAACTTACACAGGTCTGATCGATTTGAAATTTGAAATTCTGTCACTTGTCAATGATATTACAAAATCCTGCTGCATATCCAACCCGTCAGAAGAACCCCTCAACGGTGTACGGCATCTACGTTGTGTTTGGCTCAATCGATGCATTTTGACGAGCATATGAGCGGGCCCCTGTCACAACGACGCCTGGATTAAAATATTCTCCCTACTTATATTATCATACATAGTGTATACATATTTTTTTCCTTTTTTAAATATTTGTGGTGGGGGTTTCTTTAAATTTTTAATGTAATATTTATAGTCATGGTTGAGCTAAAGTGACAATATTTTAATTATTTTAAGGATAACAAATTATATCCACGATGTATACATTATAATACAAAATTTATGTACGTTTTGGCGAAAGCATTACAGTAGGTAACGTGGGCGGAAACAACAAATCGGAAACCAGTTTTTTTGTATCCGTGTTCTATTTCTGTCAAATCTGTCAATCCGTTCACGGAATAGGGGACATTACAATTTTTTGGAATGCAGTAGTAAGTATAAACGTGTCGTTTTCGTTCTAATACGTTAGTAATAATCACTTTTTTATTGAATACTTTAGGGATATGTAAACAATTGTGCCAAGACATTAAATAATTATGTGGCTAACGTTAATAGTAACGTTTATTCAGAAGGTCTTTGTAATTTTTTGTTAAAGCTAGCTAGCTAAAGACCCAATTTCACTAAATTCTATTTAACAAGGCATCACCTAACAAGTCTTTAAAATTAACAAAGCTGTAAAAATAATATTTGTTCCATGACGAAAATGATTTAATAACAGACAGTTATTTTATAAAACAATTACCGAATGACTCACACTAACTCACCACCATGACAATGACACCCATTAACTCACATTATTTCTTTATTTTTGCAATATATCTTCATTTTCGAAAATAAAATTATTTGCGATATCCATGCTGACAGGACAAATCGTCTGATAAAAATTTAAAGCACCTAGAGAGCATTGATTACATTTATGACAGCTGATTAAGCAATTTAATCAATCATAAGCGTTTTGTGGGACACTCAGAAACCTTAACAATCCCCAATCCCTGGACATAAAGGACGCAACTCTTCTACTCTGGAGTGAGTAGAAGAGTTAGTTGCATCTACTAGATGGGTCTACTACCCTCGCGTCCCCTTTTAATGAGATGAAGTACTGCAACATCACTTCAGGCCTATCAGGTAACGGAAGATGTAATTATACGCAACTTGTACGAGTATATCATCGTACCACATCATGGTGTTATCAGTCCAGAGTTGACACGTGTAGAATGTCTAATGTTGTTATAATACCTTCATAATAGCCAAAAACTGTGCCAACAACATCTAGCTATGATAACGAGTTTAACAGAAGGTTTTAGAACTCAGTTGTGAATATTGTAAGGTGTTTTTTTGTTTTTTAAAAACGTTGCCCCACACTAGGATTTTCTTCTGTATGGTGGGTGCGTTTACAAACAAAATCTCACATACACAAACGCCCAGACCCGGAACAACTACCTGTAGATCATACAATATTTGCTCCGTGTGGGGATCGAACCCACAACACGTGACGCAGAAGCCGATCGCTCAGCCGCTACGACAAACGTGTTATCGTAATTACTACTGTCTTGAAACGAGAATGTATGGCACAGACTACAAATCGAAATCTCAATAGAAATTTAATGAAAAGCGAACATCTTCACCTTAAATGATTAGTGGGATCTGAATTAGAATTACCACGACAATTGCTTATAGGTATGTACAAGTATATAGCTACTACAACTCTGTTAGAAGTTGCAACATGAAACTGGACATACACAATTAATTCATAACAACTGATCCAACCTGTTGAAAACGAGATCATAGTAAGACTTTTGTCTATAGAAACAGGTTTTTTGTTCATACAAAATCCATGGTAATTAAATACAACTAGGTATTATTAATCCGTAAAGCTTTCCTTTTTTCTTATAATATAGGCAGTGATACACATGTCAGACATGTGTTCGATTTCTAGGACCGGACCTTATTTGTATGAGAACAAAATTTTTATAAGTACTTATTATGACTTATGTGAAGAGGCTCTTCCATATTTATGTACTTTATGTTTCTTAGTTTTTATGTAGGTATTATTTGGTTCATAAAATAAAAAGTAGAGGTCAATAATTCTGTTTTTGTATCATTTAATCGCTAGTTTTAGGTAAATCAAGCGAAGATATATTAAATATCAACAGCAAGATGGACAAAGAAGGAAACAGTTAATTATGCAAAGCTTATCCTACACTTTACGCTTGAAAGATTTCATATAAGAGATCATCCAAAAAAGTTAGTGTGTTTGTAAGTATTTCCTAATAAATCGATTACTACAAAGGAGATGCCTCTATACAATGCAACGCTTACAGATTCCGCTGTGAATGGTTGTAACAAAAAGTATTGTGGGCGACATTAGGCGAAATCCAATCCTGAAAAACTTCAATTAACCGGAAGATCGTTTGTACTTGTTGTCTTCCTCTGGGTATCTGTAACCATTATAGGTACTTACTTATACGGAGACGTAAGAATTTATTCTTGGGTCGTTCTTATTAAAACTAGGTAGGTATACTAAACAGTCTACTAAACAGTAGGTATTGGTATCAGAAAGAAGAAATATTTATTTCATGTTCACGAGGACACACAAAAACGGACAATAATCAAAAAGCAACAAAACCAAAAAATATTAACACAAATTAGAAATTTTTAAAATGACATCTCCTTTGTGCCATGCTTATCTATCTATACTTATAAGAAATCTGTAGAGAGATCAATTCTGTACATGAAATATATTTCCAAAATAACTATCAGCGGGTGATTAGTCATCGATACTGACGCCAAAAATGCAATCAGTAAAATTTTTGTCTGTCTGTCTGTCTGTCTGTATGTTCGTTATAGAAACAAAAACCACTCGACGGATTTCAACGAAACTTGGTACAATTGTTCTTCATACTCCTGGGCAGGTTATATACTTTTCATCACGCTACGATCAATAGGAGCAGAGCAGTGAAGGGAAATGTTGGGAAAATGAGTGATTCATGAGAAAGGTTTCAAGCTATAAAACATCACGCTACAACCCTTAGGAACGGGGCAACGCAGGTAAAACCGCGGGCGAAGAACTAGGGAACAAAGTAACTATTCCACGCGGATGAAGTCGCTGGCAAAAGCTAGTAAAAAATAAAAACAAAATAATTAAATATGCTCATAGATTAGCAACATTCTGCTTAGCATAACATGGTATATAGTTGCGTAAATAGTTATTTTTGATGGCCCTGCCCTGCCATAAATATTCGCTACCGCATAGGTAGGTACTAAATTCAATGGTAGAGGAAATTGATCAAATCACCTGTATTAGCATTCGGTTAAATAGCTGCCTGCTCTTGACAAATAAGGAATGTAGTCAAATTTTCCAAAGTGTTAATCAAGTATACCTTATAAAGAACTACCCTTGAATGATACAATTGTACACATAAAGTATGGCTCAGCGGTGAACGGTATAACGAAAAATATTGCCTATAGTATTATTAAATTTATAGACAGCATATTTTGCCGAAAGAACGCTACTAGAAATACTTAATTGGTGGGCCGTACCAATACCATGGAATAATAGGTAGGTACCTCCACCGCAGTTTGTCGATTATAATGTCCACAGAACAAATGTTCCGTGATAATATCATCTTCAAACTACAATTGCAAATACTGCTAAGTAATGCTAAGTTTATGAAAAAACATTTCGAATATGCAAACCCATTAGATAGGGACAGGTTTAAATTAGGGCATTTAAGTATAGGTACCTAAATGTAGTCATTTATAGTTTTATGGCATTCTACAACTTGAATGTCAAATATACTAGAGCGATTGACCAGAATTCTTTGAATTTCAATACGATTTGTGACGAGAGGATTTTGTTGTTATCTGAATGAATTGTATGATCCAAATAAATGCCGTAGACCAGGAAGCGCTTTAAAAAAAAAAATTCGTATCGATTCGTCGCCGAAGTTGAAAGACGGAAAGGGATAAGGTAATAATATTTATTTACCTACAGTTTGTATAGAAAAATTCTAACTCATGTAAATGCACTTACTTAAGCTTTTGAAGCTTTCAATGTAAAACTGATGTAATGTACCTGCGAATAGGTACTACATTGTACACACATTGTTGGTTTAAATTAAGTTTCTGTGGTTACCGTTTGCACTAAATACATAACTTACGGCGTGACTACCTACGCTTGCTTCAAAAGAACTCACTTCGAGGTGTCATATAATGTAATAATGGTACCGAAAACTTTTAAATAACGTAAAATAATACATTGATTTGTTACAGACAATCCTCATTAAACATTTTAATAAATTTATAATTTTTTTGGGATTGATGTCTCACCAAACGGATACGGAGGCTGGATTGAACGAGTGAGACGTCTGTCAGAAGCCGCAGAGAAAGACCTTGTGACTCATTCATTGATCGCTGGACGTAAGATTGACGGTCCATTCGAGTGTAGCGACGTACATTTTTTTTGTTTTAATTTTGAATGTCAGTGAACGCATATGCATAACAAAGAACGAGATACTTACACCGTATTTATATTTTTAGTGCTTAACCATTTAGTACCTATATAATTTTATTAAATCATTGAGCAAAACCTAAACATTATACGTTGATGTAATTGGACTTATTACTTACCTTACACATATGGAATATTCTTCATTGCACACCAAAAACTAGCAGGTACTTTAAATAACTCGTGTTATTTTCCGACTTTTGGAAAATTTCAGCACTTTGTTAGAAATTCTCCATCAAATAGCCATCAATGAGAGATACTATAAAGGCGAATGAGGATAAATGTAGGTATTGGCCTCGGATCCATCACAATAAATGTATAAGTGGTTTTATTTTATATGTAGGAACTCCCATTACAAAATGCTACGAAAAATTAAGGAACATCTTTTCCCCTGTTGCTAAATAAATACCAATATTCGAGTCGTATTTACCATGATCACGGAACCGGTAGGTACCTAAATACTTCAGCGTTCCCCTACCGAATAGGTAATGGTGGTACTATAAAATATAAATGTTTAGTCAATCTTAGTCTAGTATATCCTATTCAATATATTGGCCATTCACGATATTAACCGTCTAGAGGTATAAATATAAAGGAAGGCGTTTTAAATTCTTCTGTATGTAGGTATTTTTTGTATAATGTTGTGTCTGTTCGCACAATGATGACGTTATTTACATTTCGTTAGGATGTGGCCGAAGAATCCGAATATACATAATTTGAACTTGTTTTTAGGGTTCCGTACCTCAAAAGGTAAAAAAAGGAACCCTTGTAAGATCACTCTTTTGTCTGTCTGTCTGTCTGTCAGAGTGTCACCACCTCACCACTGATTTTCTCAGGAACGGGCGGACCTAGCAAGTTGAAATTTATACCAGATACTGAGGTCTATAGTCCTAATTAGGTGTATACAATCAAGGTCCTGAGTCAATACGATAAAAAGATATGGGCAAATTTAGATTTTCGTAAAAACTTGTAAGTACTAAAATTTACCTTAATTTTCAAGTTTTTTTATTTTTGGAATTTTCCCTTTTCTTGTGCTGTAAGACCTTGCTTTTAACCAAAATTGACAATTCTAGGTTAACCGGAAGTACCCTAGTTCCCGTTGCCCTAGAATCACGAAAATTGGCAAAAACCAAGTTCTTACAGCCAATTTTATTATGGCGGTATAATGGGTAGGTACGGAACCATCGGCGCACGAGTTCGACTTGCACTTGACCGTTTTTTTTATCTAAAAAAATATTACTTATCATTAAAATTGCGCGCTCCATCGTGGATCGCAGTGTCGCTTAACATCAGGCGAATTGGCGGTCAAGCTTAGCCTATCAAGAATAAAAAAAATTGTAGGTAGATACATAAAAAAAGTCACAGTTTTATTCAACCGATTTGGAAGGCCAAATCGGTTGATCGGCGTAGTCACTACTTATCTACGCCATAAATCTCAAAAGGAACTAATACCAACGTTATTATTACTATCGTAAATAGCTTATCCATTTCTAAGATAGATGACATTTTATAAATAAAAAACTATAATTAATTAAATATGAAATAATAGATTTTACGTTTTCGTTAATTCCAAAATACTGTAAAGGAAAACTGGTATTAAAACCTGTCCAGTCTACATAAATTGTGTTGCTCATAGTGTCTACACTATTTACGTAGCATTTTACGATTAGAAACAAAATTTTTATGATGTTACAGTAAAGAATTATTTCGCTGTTTCAATAATTTTGTTTTTAATTCACTTGGTCGGTAAAAGAAGTAAGTACCTCCTTACCTACAGTACGCGCGACATAAATTGGCCGGACTGAAGTTAGCTGTTTGTCAGTTTTTGGTTGCGCAGTACACAATTTTTAACGTAAACAATCCACTGCGCATTAAAACGGCGAACTTCACTCCGGCCAACTTATGCCGCGCGTACTGTACTTTATACCTAATTACAAAATACCCTACTGCCTTGGCTGTACCTATCACCAAAATATAAACAAATGTACATAAAACATTTATTCGAAATCCGAATTTAGCGTTCCGACACCATATTAAATTTCTGTATTAAAAAATATCTAGGTATATACAACCTCCTTCCCCAAGGACGCAAAATGTCTATAATAAAAAAAAAGTAATGGCTCACCTTCCAAGAACCGTCGGTAAAAATAAATAATATACCAACATACGTAAGTATTATGAGTTATGAAGTATCTATGGATCGATTTTGATATAGGTACGTAGTATTATGTTATCTAGTCTTATGGATGGAATAAAAAATTTAGAATGAAGATAGCACACTTCCCTATCACTTAGTTTTGAACAATTTGAAAAATTGTTGTTCTAATTCTATATTTAAAAAAAAAAAATTAAAATGTCCGTATAGATACGATTGTCAACTGGATTTTTTTATTTCCTCAAAATAATTTGAGAATTTGCCCACCATAACTTTTCGCGACTGGGAAGAACCTGAACCCCACGCTCCATAGGTCCACCCGCAGTTGTGGACAAATTCTAATTCAATACATGACTTATTGTTTTAACAACCAGATAAGTCATGTAGAATAAGTAATCATTATCATTTTATGAATACTGTCATAAATTATATTTTTAATTATTATTTACATTATACATATGTTTGCATGAATTATTATTTAATATAAATATTTTTTATTATAATTAGCATGCTGTTTCTTTCTTTATAAAAGAATAGCTCAAAATAATAATACATAATATTGCCTCACTAGTCGTCATGTTAAATACGACTACTACCCTAGTACAGTGGGTAGAATTCTTATGTCAAATATAGTGTTATTGGGTTTTTCTATGAAATAGGAAACCACTTGGCTTTGTGCCCGATTATTGGCAGCATATTGCCACCCAAAACTCCAAGCGACTACTGAAAAGTTCAGACTCGCGGCTCGCCCCCTATTATATATGAAAACATATATGATGGAAGCTAATAATTATATTTGAATATATAGAACAACTGTTCCAGTTAAATTGTGTTAAATATATAAATAAATAGAACATCCCGTATTTTGATACCAAGATTTTTCTTGAATTATGGTTTATTTTTAAATAATATAATTCAAATAATACCGATGAGATATTTTGAAGTCAAACTAGGTAGCTACCTAATTCAATGTTGATGTTTGTGTAAGTATTGACGATAAGTCTATAAGTGATCTATCAAAGAATCGTAATACCTACAAATTAATGCTAAAATCCATGTAACTCAAATTAACCTTATATATAATTACGCGCAAGTGCAATTTAATTAAATAAATAGCAATTCAAACAATAATAACTCAAATACGGATGCAGGATAGGGAAGGCATACGTTTCAATTTCGTTTCAATTATGAATACTATATGAAAGCTTACATGTAACACTAAAGATTTCTAGATTTCCCCTACTTTTTCGAGGTAGGTTTCAGTCGAATTAAATGAGGTTGAATATCAGTATTTTAGACGAAGCACAGTCGTTTCTTAACTTGATTGACTCGCTTATTTAACTTCAGTTAAATAAAACTGGTTGCTATACTTTCGGTCTTCTTAATAGCTCGAATAAATTATATATTACCTATTAGGATACTGGTTTCTGACACTTACTACCCGTCCATTCGTTAGTCTACCCGTGACCATGGATGCTGTTAAGGATCCGACACGTCGGGAATCAAATAATATCAATACAACGCGATAAAATCCTTAAAAAGTAGTTTTATTTCATTACCTATTAGGAGTTCGAATATTATATACTTACGTATCCAAAATTCCATTCAACTCGAAGGAACACCACTATTTTGCATGTTGTATGAGGAAGTGCCGTTTATAAAAATAATGAACAAGGCTTCTAAGCCACATGTACTTTTTTAAAGATTCATCGTTAATATCAAGAAAGGTTACAGTAATTAAATATGATCACAACTTGTGCAATTCGGCCGAAATACCAGGAAATGACAAGTATAATTTAATTAAAATTACCTACCTAGGTACTTATAGTATCTTATCCAGAATCCAAATTAATATCTATATTAAAATATTGTATATTACAAATGTGAAAATAACTCCAATTTTGCTATGGAGATGGGTTGGACCTTAGAGAAGGACATAAGTTACTTTTTCTTTGGAAAAGACCTTTGGGATGCATGTGGAACAGCAGGCAAAAGTTAGTAGGTACCTATATCCTTATATAAAAGTACAAGTTGGCTGACTCACTGACATACCTATCAATACATAACGTGACTTGGGGATACCAGCATATTAAGGGTCCGGTGGACCTTAAATTACCCATAAAAACGTAATACAGAAATAAATCGTAATCCAGGCAATATTCTATCAAATTATGTTATTATTTAGATTTGGATACCATTAATCTAGGTTCCTACGAAACTATTTCGTCTACTACTACTTCACTGGAAATAAAAGACAGGAAAATCGTTCCAAACTTTGTAAAGTTATCAAAAATTGCATTCGCTTACATTTATTTCCAGTGACGTATTTTGGAAGAAATGGTAGAGTAGGAACCTAGATTATCGGTATCGGAATCCGAATAATAACAGAATTTGATTCAATTGTGTTTCAATTACGATTTATTTCGGTATTGCGTTTGTAAGAGAAATTCGGTCCGACTCTTAACAGTAAATAGTCGACATTTTTGGTAATGATAATGGGTATGCATTATATAAGCACGAAGATTATATGTACTCTTCGTGATATATGCATGACTGCCACTAGTATTGTCAACATTGTGTAAAAAAGAGTATTTTCCTAGTGTTATAGATTATAAAGTACGCCTACATGATACAATACTCGATTTTAGAGTACAGTTGGCAACCCGAGCATGGAATTTAGCAGAAGTAGTGTCGCTTTTTATCGAACGTAGGCATCCGCTGAGACGGGAGCTTAGAAGAAACATGGCCGAAGCAACACAAAGTACCTAATTAAATATGAATTAAATCGTATCTTAATGATGTGTAAATTATCGCAATTCAATTCTACTAACATCTAAAGATTACTCCGCATCAGATTTGTATCAACAAATCCATTACTCAAGTTGATTGATGCATGAGGTCTTCAAGAAAACACTTTTGTTTATATTATAAATCTTTTCCGATACTAACAACTGTACTCACAATTTTCAATTAACGTTAACGAATTAATAGCTAATAATTCATTATTTAAATAGTTAGTAATTCATTTAAAAAGTATAGGAAAATACAGATAAAGACTTCGGTATTTTTCTAGCACTATATAAATTTGTTATCAGCGTCAAAAGATATTAACTATATTAACTAAAGTTAATGGTGATTCTGAGTAAGTACAGTAGTCAAACAAAGGGGATATTTTTATGGTGACTTGTATTCTAAGATCCATGTGACTTATATTTACTTACTTATTTTGTTAATAAATACCTACATTATCGAAGTCGGTTTATATGTATATTTAGAATAGTACTTACAACCTTGTTATAAACGCAACACTGGCTTTTCTTATACCATTATCACGTAAATATTTTAGTGTTGGTATTTATGTACGAGTAGGTAATGAAACTAAGATAAACAAAAAACTTGAATTAGTTTTTATTACAAACCTATTCTACAAGACTACAACAGCAGAAAATCTGCTCGGAGAGGTAAAACAGCTACACTAGGTTTACCTAATATCTGTTGTAAATTTTGAAAGAAATACTCGTACAACGTCACATAAGGGTACCTACCAAAAATAATTTATTCCAAATCAAATTAGAATCGGTTCGAAAAACAAGGAAGTTAGAAGTATTTTTATTTTATACTAGACAGAGAGTGTTAAAATGATGGAAAAAATGTAAAAAGTGTAAAATAAAGTGTAATAAATTCAATAACTGTACCCCGAGATTTATAGTCATACCTACTTGACCTTTGTGAGACACCTATAGAGTATGTCTCATCTACTAAAAACCCCATGCGCTTCGTAATTAAAAAATACCAAAAAGCTTTACAAAAAAACATTAAACTTGACTACATTAACTAGGCTGACAAGTTTGGTTACTTTGCTACGAAGAATTATAATCATTTTTCTATAAAAAAAAATTCTTGTCTCGTTTATTTTATTTTTAACTCAGCCAGTTCCCAGTACTGGCACTCATGGAGGCTTCTAGTTTCAAGGAGAGCCTAGGACACGATCCATCAGGCAGAATTGTTGATAAATGTCTTTGTTGTTGTCATTCTATAGGTTTACGATTTTTTAGTAAGTTTTTTTTGAAAAGCTTTCTAGTAATGTGGTCGCACATTACTAGTATTCTTGTTGAGTTAACCCTTCGTACTAAGCTAAATGCATGTGTTACGAGTGGATTCACGTCGGTAAGTGCAACGGGTAGGTTTCGAACCGGCAACAACATGATCGCCAATTCGACGCCCTAGCCATTAGGCTACCGCCGCTTCAAGTAGATATTACTACAGATATTATTTATTTCTGAGAATAGATGTTTTGAAGTCGATTTTACAAGTCAGTGTTTCAGATTTTTAACCCCAGGTGACGCCAGCGATTCCTAATGAAATATAGATTCAGGTGCTGAATCAAAACATAATAACTTAACATATAGGTCACAATAATTCAAGGATCTGTTATAGCCTAGTGACAGGTATTTCACGTCATTTCTTACTCTGTGTTGATTTAGAGATTTAGGGCTGGAATGAATTTGTTAGTTAGATGATAAACACGAAATAATAGGGCGTCTGATGGTAAGGGGTACCCACAGTCTATAAGTAGACGCCAGCAACACCAGTGTTACCGGGGTTATCATATTGAGACCTCAGTTCTTAAGCCCCATTTACCCAGTAAGTTAAATGGCTTCATCTTTATATATATAATTCTTCTGTGAGTGTGTATGTCACTGAACTTCTCTCATACGACTGGACCGATTTTGATGAAATTTTTTGTGTGTGTTCAAGGGGATCTGGGAATGGTTTAGATCAAACGACTGGACCGATTTTGATGAAATTGGGGATCTGGGAATGGTTTTGTCCGCTGTCCGCTGTATTTCGCTTTATACGTAGCGAAGCACGTACCGGGCCGCTAGTTACTCTATAAAGCGTAAAAATAAACTAGCATATAATAGCATACATTCTATATATTTTATCAATGCGGTGTCAGCTCAGAAATAAAGAAATAAAATAAAACCTCCATCGTTGATTCATTTATAAATTTTAATAAAATTCAACGAAATTGGTAGGTACTTTAGAATTATCGCTTTCTAGTATTATGTTGTCGGAGGTAGGTAAATAGTTGTTTGTTTCTAATTATCGTATCGCATAGGCACTGAAGTACAAAGCTAGTATAATTTAAACCTAGATTATTTAGACAAAAGTAATCCATTTGATGAATAAATTCTATAAATTATCTCACAGAAGACAGAAGTACAGTATCCGCGGGCTGCAGTGTACAGCTAGAGTGGGGTGCTGTGACAGGAGTGCGACAGAGGACTAGGCTGGCATACCCCCGATGATGACTGCCAGGGTGGTTAGAAAGTACCCTCATTTTAAAAAGGATGGCCTCGTGAAAAAAAAATGAGCTGCTATTGACAATTTCGTAGAAAACCCTAATTACATCAATCGACTTAGGAGTCGAACCCAAGGCCTCACGCAATGTAGCCACGCTTACTATCACTAGACTAATGAGGCAATATGCAGTTTATACTTTTATAGTAGTAATGTAGTAGGTGCATCTATATGTTCCTATGGCCATTAATATAGGTCAAAGCAAGGCAAGTACGGTTTTTAGTCAATAGGAGTCCATTATACCCTGCCACCTCCCTGGGTGGCAAACGATTCATAGTCCGTACTACAAAAAAAGGTACCTACATCTATAATAGTATGTTAATAATGATGAATTAGTAAAAAATGATCTTTGAGCAATCGTCACTCGTATTCCTCGTTTTACGTCTACCTACGCTTTGTATTTACGTTGACTGAATTTCATGACAATTTGCTACGGGCGCTACGGCTACGGTCCTGTGAGATTTACAAACGTTAACTTATTTTATTATATACTTATAATTCTAGGCATTTGTAAATAAACTCCAATTAAACTAATTAAATGAATAGTTGGTCTATATAAGGCACGTCTATGTGTATTAATAGTAATAAAAAGTTTGAAGTATTTATTAATTATGTTATGTTATCATTATCTGACTAGGCACTAGTGATGTAACAAAAATAAATATATCAAACATCAGAATTTATTTTTAATGTCACTTTATGACAGTTATTGTTGGGCAATAAGGTGTTAGCTTTAAGTAATTACACTGAAGTGTTCCGTATTACGATGTAATGGATATCTTAATATTCGTATCTATTTGTTTTATTATTAATTTACATATTCGAAAATTATCATAATTTAATATTTTGAGAACATATTACAATAAATTATAATTTGCGAATAATTAAACTTGAAACTAACGATATTATTTACGTGTGGCAATTGGCATTTTAAGTGCGCATTTGGCTAATATTTACATAATACAAAACTGCCTAATTTAAAATTCTCAATAACGGATATACGATGACACTGGACAAACATCTATCGGCAGAGCTCAATGACATCGCACAGAAGACACTGTACGGTTCAACTTTTGCTTTTGTTAACAAGGACAAGTTTATTTACTTCCTCTCTAGGATCAAGTATTCTTGTAATAGCCTGGTGGGAATTGCACAGCAAATTGCAATTAAGTCATCATAGTTAACCTTCGGTATATATTGAAAAATGTATTTCGTACTTCTAGTAACACTTAAAAATATTAATTTAAATTTTGGTCAATAATGACTAGGTAGGTAATTGTTATGCACGATTTACTACATACGTCCATTCACCGGAACGGACACTATTGAGACGTCACTCTATTACTTTAAAACATTGACTGAAAGCTATGAAAATATGAACGTACTTGTTGCGCGCTTGCCATCCGCGATCAGCGTCAGACTGTGAGGTTTCTGCAACAACTCCTGCAGCTCCGGCTGCGACTCCGCCGAGATGCTCTTGGACTTCATTTCGTATGATTCACTAACACAATTGTCAATTATTTCATTACTACTCCTAGGAGTGAATTAAGCACTTCAGGAAAATAATGGTATTTATCGATGTGCACGTCCAAAGCTTCATTCGTCGAGCGGAGGCGCATGGCTCCGAGGTGTGAACTGTGTCGGTGTATACAGCTGCCGCCGTGCACAGTTCTGCGAGCTGAGAGACGCGAGGATACGAGCAGAGCCGCGCTGCGACTGAGCTAAGCGCGCCATCCGGTCAAGGGTATACAGCAACACTTCGCGGACTCGGCCGTCCTGGCGAGCCGGCCAACTGCGGCGCCCTCGTGTACCACCATTCATCACTATTTATTGTTATCGTCTAGTGAGTTTAATAAAAAAGTCACCTACATTTCTCTAACCGCGACAATCAATTAAACTAGTAAATTAGTTCTGTCCATAATAATTACTTAATTAAACATTGTTAAGCATTGCAAGCTATGCATTAAACATTCGTAATGCATTTACAATAAGGCTTTGAAGCAATTACATATTAATCTAAATAACTAATCAGTTTTAAGAGGGAGTGCAAATTATTAAACATATTCCGCAATCTGTTAACTGCATAGCAGTGCGTAAACCTGTATAGAAATACAAAGCAATAGTAAGGTACTACGTATTTTAAAGGTGAATGACACTAAAAGTAAAGGGCTTTAAGGAAGTCGGATTTTCAAGTTTCTGAAAGCGACAATATAATGATCTTGTATTAAGCTAAAGATAAATGAATAGTTCAATATAAGGCCATTAATTTTGATTGATCTCATGGCCCATATCAACTAGAGGGGTATACCTACACTAAACCATGAGACTATGTACCCAGTAACTTAAATGTCAGGTTACTGGGTACATAGTCCAATAAATATATATGCATTTTCCAGCGGGTATTTCAAAATAATTAGCAATAATTCATGCCTTAAACCGTAAGAACATTTTTGTGATGGAGGAAGCGACAGACGGGTACGTGTTCCTATTGCACCGGTACATAAAGGATCCTAATAGTATATGTACCTATTGGTTTATATATTCTAATAGTTTTATGTAGGTAGGTACATAGTAGACAAGATTATCTGTTCACACGATTTGTCCAAAACAAACATTATCATTTATGTAAATACCGTATTTATTACAAAATAAACTATAATATTTGAACACTAATTAGCAGAAACGTAGATTAATTTGTGTCGTGCTGACGCCGGCCCCAGCAACAGTTGACTGTTGTTGTTCCGATTTGCTTCTAGGTCGACCTAGAACCAAATCAAAATCCTGAGATGTAATTATTTGTGTCAAAATATTTATCATTATAAACCGATACATACTAGGTTATTCTAGCCATCATGTTATTATTTCTGGAATCTCGATGACAGAACTTACCCAATATTTATGTTGTAAGTATACCTATAACACTAATTTTATAAATTACAAGTTTCTCAAATTGGTTTTTGCTCAGACAGTTTTTGTTTTTAAGCTTGATTGTGCACACAACATTCTGATTATTGCGGTCTACGTAGTAGGAGGCCGTTTATGTAATTTATCGAAGAATAAGATAATGTTGACACAGGTTAAGTTAAATCACTTCAAGGAACCTGAAAGTGTAATACTTAGCCATAAATTATGGAAATCTAATTATCAATCCAATCGGGTTCATGATCATCGTCAACCCATAGTATGCTGCCCCCCTTCTGGGCACGAGTCAATTTGAAAATATGAGGGGTTTAGGTTATAGTTCACCATGCGGCTCTAGTGCGGATTAGTAGGATTCTCACTTTGCCGAGAAAATCTCTCAGCCATGCAGGTTTACGTTTATTTTGTTCACGATGTTTTCCTTCCCTGTTAAAGCAAGTGATAGTAATATCACGCACGTATAACAAGATTTCGAAAAGTTTATGATCCATTTTTGGGTAAAACCTCTATGCTCGAGATAAGTCATAGTAAAAGTCATATTTTTGTGGTAAATATTTCAACAGACTGTAAGTCAAACCTAAATATTCAGAAAAAGTCTAGTATTCTAGATCATCATCGAATATGCCAAACTAAAAGTGCACGACGAACAAAGTGCACGTTTTTTAAAGATCACAAAAATATAAAAATGTTCTACATTCTCTCAGCTGAACTTGCTTGTTGGGAGAAGTTCTCACGTCAATGCAGTGGGTGGGCTTCGGACTCACGACTTCTCGCTCCGACTGTCCTTAGCCTTGGACTATTGCTGCTTGATCTGTATTGATAGGTATTTAAAAGTATATTCAGTTATAAAACAAATATGAGTCATGGTGACAGAAATTAACATTCTGTTGTTATTTGCTATACCCTGAGGTTTGCTATACCTGCTATATCTATGGGAAATAGGCTAAATAGGTTATATTACTTTCCAGTTTTATTACACATAGGTACTTCGTAAACATAGATCATGCATAATTTATTTGAATATACTAAATATGTCGAATTTGAGTACATCTACACGAACTTTTTGGTTACCGGTAGAATTTATTTTAATTATGTAGATATTATTTTAGCCTAAACTGTCTCGCTACAGGGTAAATGCCTGCATGCCTACCTTTCTTATAACAATAATTATGATAAAGGTAGTTTCCACTGCTCGCAACATAATGCTACTAAATAAAATCCTAACACTATAAGAGCTTACTGTCTCATAACATTTATGAGATTTAGAATACTAGATTTTAAATGCCTTGTCCGTAAATAATATTGTATTGTGTATTTAATTTAATTTAATTTTTAATTTATGTATGTCATGTCACCTATTTAATTTGGATGCTGTGGCCTCCTATAAGTGAGGGAGTACATTTCTCTGTACCTGTGGTGATGGACAATATAACATTTATGTATGTCTCTTGTTGGAGGTCCTTAAGATATAAATAAATAAATAAACATATAATTAAAAAACAAGTTCTTTACGATAAGTGCATCTTCGCAAAATAAATGCACGGTTTCGAAACAAAGTCGAAGAAACAACTAAAATCAATAATATTCGGCGCCGAATTTAATTGCAAACTACAAACTTTGTACTACCATGAATAGTTGCATAATTTGTTTTCGGTTTGCTGTTTTATGTTCTGGCAAATAGAGAAGCGATGTATGATCAGCAATGAAAATCACTGAATAAAGCCAAACTTTGTAATATCACGGACCAAAGCTTTTCATTAGATTGTAATTAGCACACAATTGTCATATTTATGTATATGTAGAGAATTCGTACTACCTTTCCGAGTCGGTAACTTATCTACTGAGTATAAATAAAATAAATTGCCATATTTATGTAAGATTATCATGTGAGAACGGCTCGACCGATTTGGCTGATTGTTTCTGTTGTAATCCTAATTGTCAGAACAAGTTTTGTATCACAGGTTTTTTTTAATTCCACCAGAAACGTCTTGAAAATTTAAGTAGACAAGGATGCAGACGCGCATGTGTTGCTTCTGAATAATATGTTAGATTAGATTGACTTTCGTTGCTAACTGTACACTGAACGGATTATTAATAAGTTATGAGTATTCCATGAAACGCCACAGTTTAAAATGCCGGATTTGACAATTCAACTTGTACACAGCTATACTTAGCCACTTAGGTACCGTAAATAATTCCATGTTACACGTTTTAATATTTCTGTGATAAATTAGTGAATGTAGATCTAATTTACAAATAGATCTTAGTCCAGTTAACATGCTAAGCGAAAGGATAGCTAATTGGTTTTGTTATTTATAGCAACCTTTATTTTCCTTTGTCTATTATCGAGTATTTCGTCTCAGGCTCTCAACCTTATTTTGCCACGTTGAGAATAATTTTATTTTTAGATCCCCATTTTTTTATTTACCAACTATCTGCTGTACAATTTAAAAGTTTAACGGTTAATACAAAAAATTTTTGGCTAAGTCTTCTATTTGGGTAAATTGTAAGGACTACTATAATAAATCTTATTCTGCCCAATATTGGGCAGTACTAAGACAATTTTAAAGCCTCCACCAAAGATCCAAAAAGAGACGTTTATAAGGACTGTACTGATTCTGGCTAAATCTTTTAATTCATACCCGTAAGAACAATATACCTACTTTAGAATTAAACATCCTCAAAGTACTTACTTATTACATTTTTATAAGATTGAATTCAACCAATGATTCACAACGGAAAGGTACAAATTATTTTATTATAATATTCTTCCTCCACATCTTTCCTTAGTAGTTTACATAATATATTAATATCAAAATCCCTCAGCACTAAAACTATATAGGCGGAACAAAGCATGGAAAGATACCTGCATCGAGAAAGGAGATAGTATCATATTTTTCTGTGACATTCCTCGACTAGTTCTGGGTAGAATTAACTTCAATACTTAGTCTTATTCTATTTTTATGAGGCTGATTCACGGTGGAAATATACTATACTTCTTTAAAATTGCCATTCTTTCATTCCGTCATGGCGTATCAACATGTAAACAATATAAATGGTATCAAACCGCATAGTGGAAAACACGAGGTGATTCCCCGACCATATCCATACCACAGAAGGGACCCGTATAGTTGTTATAGATAAGAAAATCAAACATAACTACTTTTATCTTTTTGTGTTTTTTTTGCATTTTCCATGCTAAGATTATAATGTTATTTTAGTGAAGGAAAAATTCAATTGCGGGCAGGATTCGAACCTGCGTCTTCTGGTTTCTGAATTTACGTCATAAGGTGACGTTGGCGATATCTATTCAAAAGACATCTATTTAAATTCAGAATGTGAAGGCAAATTTCGATCAAGCGGGTGGGACTCACGGTGGCTTAGCAATCAGAGCTTCTGGTGTATCTAACCTGAAGACGCAGGTTCGAATCCTGCCCGCGATTGAATTTTTCCTTCACTAAAATAACTTTATAACTACTTATTACCCGGTTACCCCAATTCCGTTCAGATTATCCATAAAGATGAAATTATATCAGGACAAGTAACAATTAAATAATAGAACACATAACATCCCATCACGCCTATATTCCCCGAACGGTTAGACAGAGGTGTACTAATGTATAATACCCACAAATAATGAAAGAGAACCGTCTAGAATGAATTGTATTTTTTTTTACTTTTAATCAAGCAGGCTAGTATATAGGTATATCCTATAAATACAACACAGAATCTGACTAATAACGAAATCTCAGAATCCGTAAAGGCTACAAAATTTAAATTTTGCAGGTAGGTTCCTTAAAGCACCCGCTACGATTTTGGGAAATACCCGCGACATTGGGAAAAATGTCATCAGCGGGGGAAGCACCGGTAGCTATCGAATAGTCAAGAGTGAAGTTTTAAATATAATTCGAATACGTTCCGAAAGAAATTATAAATAGGTAATATTAAAAAAAAACTATATTTATCCATATTGTAATGCATTTTAATTAGTTTTTTTGTACACATCGCCTTATATCGCATTCCTATAATAGGTATTATGTTAAGAATATACAATAGATACCAAATAAATTGGATAAAAAATATTAAAATACCCATTGTTTCGTACGAGTGCATTTTACGATTTATCGGATTCTATTTGAATGTTCGATAAACACGTGCGTTTCTATTCCTGACACCTATATATCACGCATAAAATTATCCCAAATGGTCGTTCTGGGCTTAAAGGTATTCTTGAATGACAATCGTTTCATTTTAGCATTCATAATGCGATCTGTGTACCTACATGTACCTCAGTGTCATAGGTAGTGCGGTAGGTATTTTGTGTCGGGGCTTTTTTATGTTGGTCTCTCACCTAGGAGAAAACGCGTGAATTTTTGTCGCATTAGGAAGCGTTTGAAAATAAGTAAGTATAATATTATGCTACTACTATGTTGATAAAAAAACATGTTTTTTACCATAACAGGTTAGGGTTTCGGACATCATAAATAAGCATCTCTTATTGTAGGTGCCCTTACCTGGTACGTGCCGATCTGAACTGTTTCGTTATAGTTATGACTTCAGATAATTACACTAATATTTCACACTCGTGCAGAAAACAAATGAAAACCATAATTTAACTAACAGACTAGTACCCGTAGTAAACCGGAAAGATTGCTACGCTAGAGGTCCTGGGTTCGATCCTCAGGTCGAGCAAAGTTTTAATGGGTTTTTCTATGAAATTCTCAGTAGCAGCTCGGAGTCTGGATTTGCGCCCGGTTAATGGCAATAAGCTCGCCCCCCTATTACATGGGACCTAAAACATACCAGCGAACTGTGGGTGTACATTAGTACACCTCTGCCTAACCCTTCAGGAAATACGAGCATCATGGTATGTTATGTTATGTCAAAAAAAAACTTTTCGCCAATCTTGTCTTATAAAATTACGAACACAATAAAAATTATTCCAAATCGGTCGGGCAATTCTCAAGTGATTCCCATTCCTGAAGTCCACGCAGACAAAGTCGTGGGCAGAAGGCAGTCTTTCATAACTGAGGTAATTTATTTTTATTTATACAATAAAACCTCTATAACTAGAATCTCTAGGGGTCTAGGATTTTTAGAGGCTTTTCATACCCAATTTCCCAAATAGGCAGATTTGAAATGACAATTTTTCCGTATCCGTTAAGAGAGGTCAAATGTATCGTTTTACATTGATGGAGGTGGAAATGTTAATGAAAAATCATAATTATCTTATGTTGTTATTATTTATGCATATGTTTATAATATTAATTCACGCAATAAAGTGCTGCGATATACTTAAATGATTCCGCAGCGTTGATGCTACATCACTGTTTTCCAGTTATCCCTTTAGATCCCGAATAATTTTTTCTTCTATGAAACTATGCCATGTCATTTACCTATGTACATTTTACGTATAATAAATGTAAATTGGGTATGAAATTCGTGCGGGACAGTAGAAGCGAACTGTATTATAAAAGTTTACTTAGCGGAGAGCGTGTATCATCACAAGTATAAGGCGTAAGATTAATCAGGCGCCAGATCGATGGCGGAACAGCGAGGCTAACGACCTGGGATGGACGATCAGATTTATTAAATATAGTCATTCGAGGAGGGTCTGTATCATCAATAAATAAGGTATGCAGGTAAGTATTCGGTGTGAAGTCAGTCGGGTCTTGTTGCATTTCTACAGGTAAAATAAAGGTATCCGTTTGATGTAGAACCGTGGACCACCGCTAATAAAATAATTAAGCACATTGTATTCTTTTACATTTAGGTGTCAGTAATTAAATAAGTTGTTGTATTAGCCATTAAGATCTCTAACCATGCATACACAATTGTTTGAGCACAATAATTCGTTTTGGCTCAAAGTCTGCTTTGTACTCTGAGAACTGCATTACGCCCATGACCTGACCTGGGACTTGAACCTAAACAATAAAGACATTACTATCAACAGGTCATTAACATGCAAAATTAATGATTTACAGATTAGATTTTAACTTGATGTTAATAAGCATGAAATTAAACTGTCAGCAATCATTTAATTTTTTTTTATATTGTTACTCGTAGCGTAGCACAAAGTAAGCACGTATTTGAATCAACCTCATTATTAACTAAATTATAAATTATTACACGTAAAGATCTGCCTATGAAGAGATTTTCTCAATAAGTAATGTACTTATCATATTAAAATTAAAACATATAGGTATATGTATTTGACAGATACAAAAAATAGAAGTATATAAATTTTGTTTATCGATTCAAACATTTCACATTTTCATTTCATTTAAAATGTATTTAAGCTCTTATGTATAGACCTACATATTATATTAAATATATACATATAGGTACACATTTTCTTGAAGTAAACAGGTCCTGCGGCCACAATACGTAGATAGACACGTTAATTATATGTTACGCTAACCTTTAATTAATCGATCGCATAAACTAGATTGGATTGCGCAGATCGCTTGTTAAATTATCTGGTTTTACTCGTAAATATGCATAAATTCTTACTTATTTAAATTTATATGCGGTCTACGAACAAGTAAATAATTTTCGGAGGCCTGCTCGTTTCTACTCGTGACACCCGAAAACTGGTTGACAGAATTAAATAAGATTTATTCTTGAATAATTTTTAAGGTCTAGATAAAATGTAAATAACAATACTTCATATCGTGGTCGGAAGTAAAAGGAACTATACACCTTCCGGAAACTGTAGGTATTTACACTTGATCTCTTATAATTATGGTAGGTAGGTACTACTTATTTAATGAGGCAGTCAAATTTTTTGTACCAGTTAAAACACTACGATAAATAGTGATATCGTTTACTTTACAGAAACAAGAAGAAAGCATTCAAATGTAGGTAAGTAAGTAAATAGGATACATTTCCATAATATCTACCTTTAGGTAGGTATTACAGTGTATTTGATCAGTTTGTTTTTAATTACCATTTATAAAAATTCCAGTGTCGCTTAACATCAGGCGAACTGGCGGTCCAGCGTAAGCCTGTAACAAATGAAAATAATGTAATGACTTCAAAAAGGCATTTATGTATTATGAAATAAATAAATATTATTATTTAAAAATTTGAATATAAATGTAGTTAGTTGACTACTTACAAAAAAGGTACCTAATGCATGTTAATTTTGGAGCATTTTAAGAACTTTTAAGTATAATAAACTTAATGGATTAACGGATGGAAAAATTGGCTCTCATAAAATTAAGAAGTCCTTCTTAATCTTCAGAGCCAATTTTTTATAACGATCTACCTCGGATTTACATACTTATTCATAATGCAGCACCTGCATTATTACTTAGCCGAGCGAAAAAAAAATTACGCAGGTACTGATTGATCTGCATAATATTATCTTTTCAAAAATAACTCACATACAAACGTACCTGCACACTCTCGCTTTATGTAATCAAATTATGATTAATAAAGGTGCTCAATAAAACTGACAAACATTTTTAGTATCATTACTATAAAAAATATAAACAACTTATATATGATAGCATGTTCAGGAAGATTAACAATACCTACATGAATTATTTATTTCTATCTGGAAAACTCTACACAAAGAAATCGGTAGATGATAGTAACTTTTATCCTCTTCATTCGTTCATCTCGACTTCATCAACTAGGTACCTCCAGGCCTCCTTTTGTTTACTAATTATATCTGTCTTTGTAATTTTCAGCACTAGAGATGATTGATGAACGTTTTAGAATGTATCATCAAACTATATTGTTTTCTCCATTGGCCAGCCCACATTCAACGTCTGGCACATTTTTTTTAATATTATATTTGGCAAATATAATAAATAAATGCTTGCTAAATATTTTCAAGGTATATCCTTGAAAATATTTAGCATGTTTATATTTAGCAATTCGATTTGAGGCAGGATTTGAACCGTGATATCAATATTCTATCCAGTGAATTAGACCGGAAGGACCCAGGTTCGATCCTGCCTGAGATCCTATCGAAATCCTGCCAGACAGAGCTGTAAGTATATGTATGTAGTTATATAATGTAGACGTCGTGATCAGCCCTTAACCTGCACTGGCGCTATCGATATTTATTACAATAGACCGGTTAGGCTAACAGGTATTCTTATGACAAAAATAAAAGATTGTGAGCACTATTCACAGAAAAACTAGTAGAAAAAGGTTAATTTATAAAGTCCAATAAGATAATTATAATTTACTTATCGAATCAAATAAGGACAATTGTCAAGATCATATTTTGAACCCAAGCATTATACCTAATCCGTTGAGAAATTGGATTTAGGTACATAACTCATCTGACATATATTTCTCAGCAGGTATCCCAATAATCAACTATCCACCAACATATTATTTCCTTTTTTATTCAACATCGAACCAAAGTTAAAACGTGATTTATAAATGACTGTAATTTATCATAAAATTGATTAGAATTTAGAATCGAATTTAAATGGCAATGTTTATTCAAATTATCCATGATTAACTCGACACGCTCTACAAAGATCATAATAATAAAGGTACCATTACGCCTGGTCTCAAGGAAGAATTAGGATAGAGGTGTAGGGACAGGTGTACACCACCGGAGTCCTATTGCCATAACCGGACATAAATCCAAAATCTCCTGCTACGGAGAGTTTTATGTACCTACTTAACCCAATGACTACTCGAGTACCTACTCGACCTGGGAATCGAATCTAATAGCTCAAGCTTACTCAGCTGCCACACTTGTGACCACCAGAACAACGAGGCATTTCATAAAGAAGTGTTTTTGGATATTGGTTCTAATAGATACCTACTACAACGCAGAGGTTCCCAAAATTAAATGTACCGCGACCCTCTGTGATCTCTTAAACAATTTAATTCGGGACTATTGCTAGGTATTATGAAGAAAAACGGGACATCAACATTATGAATGATGGACTGTTTAATTAAATGAATTTTTAGGGCCCATCCAATATTCGCTCGGGACCCTCAGTGGACCGCGACCCCTAGTTTGGGAAGTACTGCTACATACCTGTGCCATAACGTATTTACGCTTAACATTCTAAATTATGTAGATGGACTGCTTAAGAAAAACCGTTATTATGACAAAATAACCGCAAACACACATATTTAATACCTATTAATAATATTTGTAGGTAGGTAGGTATATTGTATGTATATTTTATAGGTCGCAGCCATTTGCCTAATAGTAGAAATCATTTGAATCACATTAACGTCATCTATATGTACCTACTACGGGCCCATCGTAGTAGGTACATATTTAATATTATCAATTCAGTTATCTGTGTAAATGAGTAGGTACCTAAGCAATTAAGAGAAGTACTCGTAGTTCCAGACGTAGGTATCACGTAGGTAATGTGACGTTTGTTAAGTCACATATACATACACTACCGATGACAGTAGCTGGCGATTTCAACGCCATGGGTTACACAGAATAGGTACTCGTACTAATATAATATTTAAACTAAAACAACACCAGGGTCAACCAAAATTAAATAAATAAGAAACCTCATCTTTCTAAGACGGTTAAGAACGTTACTTTTGAATAAATTTTTTAAAGGATTACCCCACTAGGATTTTCTCCTGTATCGTGGGTGTATTCACAAACATAAATTCTCACATACCTACACAAACGCCCAGACCGGAACAACTACCTGTAGATCATACAAATATTTGCTTCGTGTGGGGATCGAACCCACAACACGTTGCGCAGAAGCCGATCGCTCAGCCGCTATGCCAAACGTGTCGTCTTTTGACGACCCCAACTGTCTTTACACCGATTTTTTATCGTAAATTTAAACCACTGCGCAACCATTTCCGTCCAACTTCAGCCAAGCACAAGCCAGTAGGTATACTAGCCTTATGACCAAGTATAACAACGAAACGCCTGCAATGCACATTTCTACCATTGTACCTACCTATTTTCAATTAAACACGCCCAGCATAATGCTGAGCTGGTAGCACATCCTGGGGACCTTGTTTTACCTATTTCTTTATTACCATTTTATCTGCGTGTTGTGCGGACCTTGCCTCAATAAATGTGATTTTCTTTCTTCTTTCTTTCATGTTCAAGTTCAAATGTTTTTATTTTATATAATCTTTTACAAACGTTTTTGAAACGTTATCAAGTCGAATTCACGATTCTAAAAAGTTGATCCCATGGAGAAGAATCCGACAAGAAACTCCATGGACTCTCTTTCAATTGGCTTATTGTATCCTGCCTACCTCCGTTAATGTTTACATACCTACCTAGTAAAAATGTATTATATATTAGGTAGGTACCTATTATTAAATCTCTGGTGACCTTTGTACAACTAAGGCTAAAAAATATGTAGGTAGGTACTTAAGTAGGTAGGTATCTACTGTACAACCATCTAATATGTACCTACATAAAGTGGTTTATGTAAATTCACATCAAACATAATAAATGACTAACTACACATGCCTATAAGGCTTCAAAAAACATTAGGTTCGGAATAGGTACCTATTTAAGTCAACATAAACAAGCAATAAACGTTATCTTTTGGAGATTACTATCATGGTGCTCGCACTCGTAAAAAGGCAGGGAAGTAGGTACTTACTATCACATAGACTGTAAAGAAGGTACCTACCCAGTATTCTAACGTGCGAAAAATCTTACAGAGAAAAACAACATATTGAGATATTAATATACTAGGTAGGTACTTGCTTACTCAAGTAGTTCTAGTTGTATGTTCGCTTACTGAAATACTTAATTAGGTACCAAATGACATGTGAATGGTATGCTCCATGGGTAAAATTTTGAGACGTTGTAGCTCCGTATTAACGATATCTACCTACTTACAGTACCTACCCCCTAAGTACCAGTGCGCGTCTGAAGATAAACGCAAATATTTTTGCCGTGGTAAATTTTAATTTAATAAATTGAATAAAAAATTTAAAGAAACCCCAACATGAAAATTGCAAAAAAAAAGATCTAAATATTATCTCTTTACGTTTAATAAAAGTAGAATAGATAGGTATTTTAATCCAAGTGTCGTTCAGACCGCTTATGTGCTCGTCAAAACGCATCGTTTGAGTCAAAACACATCGTAGATGCCGTACATCGTTGAAGAGTTCTTCTGACAGGTTGGGTATGCAGCACAGTAATTTGTAACATGAGGAGACGGTGTTGTGATGTGTAGGTATATATTATACTACCTACGTAACAAACATAATGAATTGCTGATGATTAAAAATATATAATTCTTATTTCAATGGCAAATGCGGGGTAAACATTAATTACCTATAGTAGGTATGTACCTACGTGTAACAAACATTAGGTATGGAAATTAGTCAGTGTACCCATAGACCACTTAAGTAGGATCAACACTCCGGTGTAAATACTTACTTATTTTTTCTTATAAGTAGGTACCTACCCACGTATAATTATAATAGATACCACCTTGAGGGTATTGAAAATAAATCAAGAAACAGGTTTAATAATGCGTAATCTGTTCCGTACTGTACCATATCGACACCGGAAGTACTTACTAAGTATCAAATAACGTAAGGGACATTTTGGCCAAAATGAGATAAATAATATCATTGGATTTAGAATTTTCTGCTATATCGATCTGTATACCTACTTACATGAAATTTATTTATCGTTAAAAAATGCCCTTAATGTTCTATGTACAGTAGCGGTCATAAGTGCAGTAGCAGTTTCGCAAAACCATTGCAAACAAAACTAGTCGCACTTATATCCTTCTTCCATAATGGCATTTCACACACATACACGCGTATCGCACTGCTTCAACATTCGGTGGTCGTTGTTTCATGACTCATGCCGATGACAACGATATTGTTCTTTAAACTCAATGTTTGATCCTGTGAATAGTAACAAAAAATGAGGGTAGATTTGAAACGAAATGAATCAAATGGCCTGAACTCATGACGTTGTTTGTCAGTGCACTGGTTTACGAACGTTTGTGTTATTGCTATTAGTGGCGTCTTTAGGCAAATTGTGTCACCTTGCATAGAAATGGACTAATCACAATAATAATTAGATATAATATTTATATTCTTGCCTTGTAATAGGTATTTATTGTGCAAGTTGTTTTTAAATATTCTGCGAAATAATAACTATGTCACTGTATATAACAAGTGTGTAATGAAGTGTTATAGAGAAATCATGTGAGTCGTTGAGTGAAGAGATACGATGAAATGAAGACTGAGGAGTTGTGTTAAAAGTGGAAGTCAGTCGCCGTCGTCACTTAATAAACACACAGTGAAATGATACAGATATTAAAATGTGCAAATATTGTGGATTCATGCTTCATTAGGTTTTATTTTAATATTTATTTATTAATAAACATAAACAAATTTCTTAAAATCATTTTTTTATTTATTATTATTATTATCGTAGTATTAGCGTAGCAGTCGCGCTTGGGACCATTAGACTAATGAGACAGTCAATATTAAAATACATACCATCACACCTGTATTCCCCGAAGGGTTAGGCAGAGGCGTACGAATGTAGGTACACCCATAGTTCGCCGAGTATGTTTCAGTCTTATGTAAGGGGCGAACCTAAGGCACAAATCAATAATTAAAATACAATATTTTTATAATCTAAAATTTGTTTCTGGTCGTTAAGACACCCTCATTTCATCAAAAACTGTTTAACTAAATCGTAAAATCCTGAAACAGGCTAATGTGTTTCGTTTATAATATTACTTTGAATAAGACATAACCCCATAGAATTATAGTTCTGAAATACCATGAGTTTCAGCAGATAAGCAAACTTACATCATACTGTAACACAGAAACAGTCCTTTACATTTAATTTACCGTTTGTCATGTCATGTAAAAATAATTAACGCAAAGTAGATACTATCTTTGAATCCACTGCGTTTTCATAAATCTTTCATTTATGTTAAGAAAGAAGAGGGATTTTAAGAAACTTTTCCTTATACAGCATTAAAATTTATTTGAAATTAAAAAGTTTTGGAGAAAAAATTAAAAAGCATTTGGCTCTCCTGAAAAACCGTGTTTTGTCTCTTACGTTAAGCTCGCCAACTATGCACAACAACAGAAATATACCAGTGAAATGTGAGTGCACACCTCTGCCTATCTTTTCGGGGATACATGCGTGATGGTATGTCATGTAGGTACAAAAGATATATTTACAATATACCTAAATGTATTACATAAAACAAACATGTATTTTGAAGTTGGAATCATTATTCTTATAATTATTCTGTGGTTACATTCTGAGCCTGTCTTGCCGCCTGTCTTTCCTTCTTTCTCTTCATAAGCATTTGCTTCTTCTCTTCTGGAGTCTTCTTCAATCCCTTCATCTTGCGAGTCTGTAGTCTGTTGATATCCTGTTTGCCCATATGGATGCGACCCATCTTGGAACCAAATGCATCCCTGGATATATTTTTGGTGGGAATTGTTTTGCTTTCCCTGGGAATCTTGCAAGCTTCCTTGAACAGATCATCTGATCCTAATCTTGTTCTCCTGAGTTTGAAATCTATTGAAGGACCTGGAAAATTTAACAACCAACATAAAACAATCAAAAATAAGCAGTAATAATGTAGTCATATGATTGTTGTTTGAGTTATAAGGTCCTAAGTGCAAATCCAAGGCCTGCAGGTTACCATTTATGTTTTCGAAACCATGTGTATTCATAAATAATTATTTTTCATTAATTATCATTAGCTTAAAACGATGAAGGAAAAGACAATTTCGAAACCGCTATGACTGAGAAACATTCATAGCCTTACCTTTGTCAATTTGAGAGGAAACCAAGACCTAGCAATGGGACAATAAATGGGGAAATGGTGATAAAAAATATATTTAATTGTTATTCCAATACAATTTGCTTTTTATCTTAACTTTTCCCTGGATTCACAAATGCTTTGGGTTAATGTTTTAAAGACAACTGGCATAGAATCTGCTTAAAATAAGCAGATTCTATGCCAAGTCTATGTCGGTCTAATAATGATGTACAATATGTAATAATAATTATGTAAAACCAAATCTAAGAACATGTCTATTCTGTAGAATTGTTAGGACTTATTCCCAAGTATCATTTTATTTTGATAAAAAAAAAATATTTTCACCTTGCTTCATTGACAATTTTTTTTGTGTATGTGACCATACACAAAAAAAAATTGTACAGCACACATGGCATACAAAACTGTCAAATTTCTTCAATTGATTTTCAATTTAATCTCCAAATAATAGAATTTATTATCCATTGGGGAAATTTGTCAGTTTGTCGTAACCTGATGTGCTGTTGCCTACAAATCACAGTAGATTTTTTTAGAAGGAAAATAATTATATTAATTTATAACATTACACACCTATCTCCTCCAACTCAATTCTAGGAGTCCTCTGGCCACTCTTCTTCAGTTGTATTCTGTATGACCTAAAATATATTACTCCACCTTCAGTTGCTGTAAAACTCAGGACATGTTCCAATCCTTGCAGTCTGATTGACTCTACCTAAAATTAATAACATATTTTCTATCAATGATGTCTGCTTAAGATGCAATGGATGAAAAATCTATTTGATTTTGTTGGTCTGGCTGATAATCATTTCAAGTTAAGATGTTTGTGTATATAAGATGGATGTTTGCAAATGTAGGTACACACAGTACAAGAGAAATGAGTAACGTTTTTTTTAAGATTTGAATAAACTATGTGGTAAAATATACACATCATCAAAGCAGGATATAAATTAGGAGTCCACTCAGACATGTCACAATGTACACAAATTTACTCAAATTAAATATTGCATACATACCTTTTCTCTAACAAAAAAGTCTGTGAACAGAGATTTCAAGCGCTTTAAGTCTGGATTCAAATCCCATGCAGGTCCATTGTATATGAGGCAAGGTTTAATACCAGCCAGCACTTTCATGTTGTGGAACTCTGACATTGCCTTGTAGTTATCTGCACCGAGTTCTATCATATCTAGGATGCCATAGTCAAAAGTACGGCCAAGTATTATGTTGTGTGGTCTCTTCTTAGTATGGGAACCAACTCCAAATAATGCTGCCTCTTTCTTATAGCAAAGTCTGTAATTAACAAAAACTCATGAAGGAACACAATTATTACAGACACAATAGAAAACCTATTGTTTTTGAGTGCAGTGACTTGGTGAATCCTAAAACAATGAACTAAAAGGTACTCATACTTTGTGGCAACAATCAGCACTTGGCCACAAAAATTATTTAAAAGAATAAATACCTATCTATTAGGTTGGGGAATAAGTCTTTTCGCATTTAGTATGTAAATACTTTTAATAAAAAATCTTTGGCTGTACTATTTTTATCTGGCTGATTTTGATAACATTAAATATAAATAATAATAAGATAAATTTCAATCTGGGAATTTTGATGTTAAAGATGCACCTTGCTCTGGTCGCCCTGTTACAGATAAAACTGCCGCAATTTTTGAAAAAGTGGAGCAAGATCGGCATATCAGTAGTTACGACGTAGCTGAAGAACTGGGGATTGACCACAACACAGTTTTGACCCATTTCAAAAAAGCTCGGTTTACAAAAAAGCTCGATATTTGGGTGCCACACGAGCTCGCTGAAAGAAACCTAATGAACCGTGTACTCATTGGCGATTCTTTATTGAGACGTAATGAAACTGAACCGTTTTTAAAGAGATTGATAACTGGTGATGAAAAGTGGATCACGTACGACAAGAACATGCGAAAAAGGTCGTGGTCAAACATCGGTCAGGCTTCACAGACTGTGGCGAAACCCGGGTTAACTCGCAATAAGGTGATGCTGTGTGTATGGTGGGATTGCAAGGGCATAGCTCATTATGAGCTTTTACCGCCAGGCAGAACCATCAATTAGGATCTTTACTGCTAACAACTGATGAGATTAAAGCAAGAAATTGGGAGAAAGCGGCCGGAATTGATCAATAGAAAGGGTGTGGTCTTTCATCACGATAACGCTAGACCACACACATCTTTGGCCACTCAGCAAAAATTAAGAGAGTTTGGCTGGGAGGTGTTAATGCATCCGCCATATAGCCCTGACCTTGCACCTTCAGATTTCCACCTGTTTTGATCTCTTCAGATTTCTTTAGGCAGTGTCAGGTTAACATCAAGGGAGGACTGCCAAAACTACTTGTCACGTTTTTTGATCAGAAGTCCCAAAATTTATACAACAATGGGATCATGTCACTACCCACAAGATGGTAAAAAGTCGTTGAGCAAAATGGTACATATATATTATAATTAAATGAAAATAACTTTGAAAAAAATGTCTTGAGTTTTCATATTAAATGCGAAGAAACTTTTTCCCCCACCTATTATGTATTGCTTTGTATCATTATTTCAAATAATGAAACAAGCAATGTACCTATCAAGAAAATGACAGAAATAGGATAATAAATTAGCCTCATTAATGTAGTGCTTGTTAGCAACTGCAACACTAGAGGTCCTAGGTTCTTTTCCCAGGTTGAGCACAATGTTATTGGGATGTTCAATGGAATTCTCAACAGTTCAGTTTGGACTTCTGCCAGGTTAGTGTCAATAGGCGCATAGTTACATGGAGCCAAAAGATACTGGCCTACAACCCTTTATGGAATACTGTTGGATATATATACTTACTAGGTACTGGTTTTGTAGTAGGACTTGATTAATATTATAGTGGGTATACATACTATATTCATTCAACAACCTAATTTTGGCCTGGGACTCAATTCCAGTATGTACTCATATACTTATGTGTATAAACTGCTTTAGATTTGGATTAAAAGCAGGTACAATAATAACAATGCTTGTCAACATATAAATTGTATGGTTAGCATAGGTACTTACTTCTCAATGAGCGTAGGATCTTCAAAAGGAACAAAGTCATTTTTGCGGCTAAGGTAGGCTGCATCCGGCTTCTTCAAATCATAAATATCCTTCAAAAGTTTCCGTGTGCGTTCTGAAGGGCTGCGGCCCTGGAGAAAAAGGGCTTGTTTGGGCCCTTCGATAGGTTTTGGTTCCTTAGATTGCAGAACTTTTTTACCTTTCCTAGTTGTTGGTTTCCTGCAAATTACATCACAATCGTAAAGCTTGATGTTAGTTTAGAAAAGAAGAAAACTGCTTGTTAATGTATTCTTACTTCACTCTTTGTATTACACCCATTTTTCAAATGTGATTTTTTATTTGAGAACTAGAAGACACTTAAAAACACGTGGTTCAAGTAAGCAGCAAAAGCAAAGCAAAGCAATATTGTTTCGCTGTCGTTCGACGCACATTGGGCTTCGAAAAATGACATGTATCAAACTGTCAATTTGTCAATGGTGACAACTTATTTTTTTTAAGGAATTTTATGACCTGGTAACTTAGACCTTTAGGTCATGTCTTTTTTGTAGTTTATAACACATCACTTTATCCCCAGTAAAACAGTGGAAACTTTACTAAGGCTTTGATGGAGTTTAGAAGTGAACACAAAAGTCACGATTTTCATTTCTAAATCATTTGCCTACACTCGCACACGTTCACGAACACGTAATGGTTAACTATCCATTATAATTAGACATTAAACTTCGTGGAAACACCAGTTTTGGAAAATAATATAAAACCGACAAACTGCACTTTACATTTTCCCGCCTAAACTCCACAACTGATTTACTGACAATTCTTTTGGATAGGGATGGGCAAGTGAAAAAGATGGATCTATGTCGTATCGATATTATTAAATTTTAAAATATCAATTCATCGACATTTTTGCATAATTAATAAATAAGTAAATTATTCATACTTAATTCCAAAATATGCCCGAGAAGCATGTAAAGACTAGAATAGTATTATCTTGTAACATTAAATAGGACACCAGAATTGGGGTAAGAAATAAATTAATAAAAAATAAAAGGTCGTATAATTGAAAATGCCCAAGGCATTAAGACCGCGTTTGTACACATTTTGTACATAAAGTAAAAATAAATAAATAAATGACATCGATACTCTATATTAAATATCGATACTCTGTATTTTTCGGATCGCCTGATGGTAAGTGATGGTAAGCGATTACCGCCGCCCATGGACACCTGCAACACCAGAAGAGTCACAAGTGCGTTGCCGACCTTCTAAAAGGGGATTGGGCCTCCGGTAACCTCACTCACTCGGCGAAACACAACGTACGCGTTGTTTAACGCCGGTTTTTTGTGAGGCCGTGGTATCACTCCGGTCGAGCCGGCCCATTCGTGCCGAAGCATGGCTCTCCACGTAAAAGATGTATATTAGTAAGAAAATATCGATATTTTTAGCCATCCCGCGTATGACACGCCAGTGGGCATACGCCGTGAAAATAACTAAGGAGTTTAGGCGGGAAAATGTAAAGTACACTATGTCGGTTTTATATTATATTCCAAAACTTGTGTTTCCCCGAAGATTAATGTGTAATTGTGGTGGATAGCTAATTAACCATTAAGTGTTCGTGAACGTGTACGAGTGTAGGCGAATGATATAAAATTGAAAATCGTGACTTTTGTGTTCACTCCTAAACTCGATCGAAGCCATAGTGAAGGTTCCACTGTTTTACTGGGGATAAAGTAAAGTGAAGTGTTTTAAACTTTAAAAAAGACACGACTTAAAGGTCTAAGTTACCAGGTCATAAAATTCCTTTAAAAAAAAGCATACGCCGTTTAGCACAATGACAATAAAATGTGTCAATGTTCCAAGTCAACTAAGGCAAGGGACTGTCAGGGGGCAGTGTCAAACTGACCAAACTGTCAAGTACAAAGACAAAACCACAGCATAAATAATAAACAAAATGGCCAATCTCCGCCTCTTCTCGTCGAATACCGCAGGCCGCCCCGCATATTGCCGGAGCGTTTGTCGGACAGCGAACAAGGGTTGTCATTCCGCGATATCGAACAATAAATTATCATATAAGTATATAGATCGTTAATGTCGTTGAATAATGGTATTAAATAGAGATTTATTAATTAAAATAATACCTTCATTGGCTACATTCAATATTGTTTCGAAATTTCTTTTTGTTTCTTTTATTTTCAAGATTCAAAGATTTATTGCATTTGTCTAAGTGTTGTATTGTTTCATTCTTATTAAGTTAGATTTAGTCGTACTTCGTTCGTACATCGATAAAAGCTTAGGTACCTACGTATTTGGTTTTTCATTTTGAGTGACAGATTTTAGTTTCACAGATTACTCAAAATACTTTGTGAATGATGTACTTATGTACCTACTATTGTACGCTACTTGGTAAGTATAGCATGCAGCGACAACACTACTTACTTCACGCACACATTTGCCCTTGTACAAACGTCAACTTGCGCATGAAGTTGAAGTAGGCTTGAAATCGGAGCGTTTCTGCGAGGTTTCTGCGGAGTGGCCGAGGTGTGACAAAACTAAAGGGAAAAACTTATTTGTGCCATTTTTAATTAAATGCTTGCGCCATGCGTCAATCATATATTACATTTTATATAGCTTTATTCCAGGTTATTACACGATAGTACTTTATCAATTGACGGTATAGTTTATGGTAAATATATATAAAGAAATCGAACATTTTCTGCGACTGTGCCTAGTATTAAAAAGTGTAAATTTAGTAGCAATAGTATTATAAAATGTATGTGTGTGTATGGGTAATAAATCGAAATAGGAGGTTCAGTAAACGTTACTTATCCATTATTTTTTCATGTAAATTCAATGATCTAAATTGTACAAAAAATATCTTTTTATCATCTTAGATGCTGCAAACTAAGCTATTGTCTTCAGTTAGACATGAATACAATCCGCTTTTAATTTTTAGGGTTCCTTACCTCAAAAGGAAAAAACGCAATCTTATGATCACTTTGTTGTCCGTCCGACTCTTTATCTTGGGAACGCGTAGAGTTATCGAGTTGAAATTAAAACTATATACTCAGGTTTACAGTCCCTTGAAGCTGTGAAAAAATCAAACTTCTATGAAGGATCCGGCGGAGCTTGAATTGCCCACAAAAACGTAATACCGAAATAAATCGTAATCCAGACAATATTCTATCAAATTGTGTTATTATTCGGATTTGGATACCGTTACTCTAGGTTTCTACACTACCATTTCGTATACTACTACTTCACTGGAAATAAAAAATTGGAAAATCGTTCCAAACTTGGTAATTTTATCAAAAATTGCATTAGCTTACATTTATTTTCAGTGAAGTATTTTGGACAAAATGGTAACGTAAGAATCTAGATTAACGGTATCGGAATCCGAATAATAACACAATTTGATTAAATTGTGTTTGAATTACGATTTATTTAGGTATTACGTTTGTAACAAAAATTCGGTCCGCCGGACTCTTAACGTAAAAAAAGAACGGCCGTATCTTTTATATGCTGCAAAAAACGTATATTTCGACACTCAAGGGAATCAAAATTTATAGAGTATTTTCCGTTGACCTAGAACTATGAAATTTGGCAAGTAATACCGTCTTACCGTCTACCGTCGGGAAAAATCTGAACACTACATTTGTAATTAATTAATCAGACAATCAGGCAGAGGGACAAAAATTCTCAAAATTGTTATTTTGGCTGCTGTTGCTTTAATAAAGATTCCTCATAGTAGGTTTTCTTTAATATCTATAATGTACAGATATCGGCCTGTTACAATTTTAATAAAGTTATAGACGAGCAAACTGAAATGGTAATACTTACGGTGCAGCGGTGGCAGCAAGACAATACCGTCCTTGGGTGCCAAACAATATTATTATACTCTTTGATGCTAAACTTATTAAGGCCCATGCAATAACGATAATGTACCCATGATTATTACTCTTTGCTCCATGATGATTTTGATGATTTTGGGGTAATTGTGGCAATGTCGGCACGACGACCTTGCATTTTAAACTTCAATTATATGCTTACTTTCATAAATATTTATTGTTTCTTATTTTATTAGGTGATGTGATTGGGATACCTAAACCCTACGTTTTGTATCGGACAAGATTTTAACATAGTGTATAACTAAAAATTAGCAGTAGAGGCGCACGAGACGCTCTCAAACTCTTTTCAAAATACTAAAAAAGTATATTTAATTATTTTCCTTAATTACGTGATCTAAATTTTCTTTGTTAGGTACACTTAGAATTACCTAGATTATATTTTAATTTGTCGCATCTATTAAATTTTACGTGATGGTATATATATACCTATGTATATTTTTATCTACTACTCAAGGATTAAAAAATAAAGCGCATTAATTTAGCCACAGCGTAGCTACGGCGTAGACATTTCGTAGTTGCTGCGTAGACCTTGCGTAGTCGTGTCGTAGCAACTCCGTAGTCGCCGCGTAGACAGTTCGTAGTCGTCGCGTAGACCCTGCGTAGTCACAGCGTAGCTGCGGCGTAGACAGTTTGTAGTCGCTGCGTAGACCTTGCGTAGTCGTGTCGTAGCAACTGCGTAGTCGCCGCGTAGACAGTTCGTAGTCGTCGCGTAGATCCTGCGTAGTCACAGCGTAGCTACGGCGTAAACAGTTCTTAGTCGCTGCGTAGATCTTGCGTTATCGTATCGTAGCAACTGCACAGTCGCCGCGGAGACGGTTCGTAATCGACGCGTAGACCCGGCGTAGTCGACGCATAGCCATGTTTATACGGTAGCTACGCTGTTACCGTCTAGAGAGTTCGTATTAGCTGCATAGAGCTCGCGTAGTCGTGGTTGTTGTATCCTATGGGTGTATTGATATCGCGGGTTTAAGACATAGACAGTGATAACTCGGTAGTTATCGCTAGGTAAAAAAACGGTAATAGTGTTATTTAGTTTAAAAATTTTAAATAGAATTCAACCTGACTGTGTAGGTAAGTTTTAATCAAATTCTAATGTTGATTATATAAACCAAGCAACGTACAGAGTCTGAGCTTGACTTTGACTTTACGTGACTATTCTTAGCACATCGAGACCTTTCCTTACCTAGAAGAGCCCACGGTCCATTTTTATATGAAGAGTTGTAACTATAATTTGCGGTAATCGCAAAAGCGAAACGCTTGAAATTAGGTTACAGAGGATAAGGTTACGTATCTATACTACTCGTATATATATTTTAATACTATAAAGCTGAAGAATTTTTTTGTTTGGTTGAACACACTTATCTCAAGAACTACTGAGATTAGCTTGTTCGAGAGGTAAGGAGAAATTATTTTTATGTTGGATAGTCCATTTATCGAGGAACTAATTCTTTTTGTATATTGAATAAATCTTATACATCAAACTGCAGAATTCTCAGCAACTATTTGGAACAAAGTTGTAAAGCTTAATATTGTAATCAAGTTTTTTTTTAAAGAGTATCTATGGAGTTTCTTACCGGCTCTTCTCCATACGACCCACTTTTTGGAACCGTGCTACTAGTTTTGACTTTTCAAAAGTACCTACTTAGTGGTCTAATTGAAATAAAAGATTTTGACTTTGACTTAACTATTTTTTATAACATCACACTAAGACTAATAGAAGCGAAGCATCAATTGAAAATGTTGCAAAAACGTTTTTTAATTATTTTGAGCTGGGAAGTCACATGTGTCGATGATAAAGACTAACACCACGCGGCCGAAGGCGCGAGTAGAAGCTAGTATTAAGTGACCGGAAGCTGTAATAATACTCTCATGAGTTATTTTAGACATTTTTGTGAGTGTCCTAAATACCACTGATAATTTTTCTCTTTTCCGAGTAAGCCTGGTGGCTGTATGCCTGGTTTTGAAAAATATGGTTTTGCAGATACGTCTTGCGGTATTTGAAACATAGCTTGCACGGTTCGCTTCTGCATTCGGAAAGCGCGCTCCCAGTCGGCTGCACGCCCTCACAGTTCTGCGCCATATTGAAGCTGCGAGTACACCGTCGCAAAATAACATGCTCGAACTTCACTTAGTGCCTCTCAGTACTAAAATATGGAGATAGCATCACAAGATGTCCCAAAAGAGTTAATGTTTGTTATCCATTATGTGTTGTTTGTTAATTAACCATTTGTTGTTCACCACTAAGGCTACCGCAGTCCCGCATCACGCTCTCATTTATTTACGCGTTACTAGGTATGCAATTTTTTTTCTTTTTGAAAAGCTTACTAGCAATGTGGGTCGCACATTACTAGTATTCTTGTTAACCCCTCGAGCTAAGCTAAATGCTTGTGTTACGAGTGAGTTCACGTCGGTAGTGCAATGGATGGGTTTCGAACCTGCAACCACATGATCGCAAGTCCGACGCCCTAGCCATTAGGCTACCGCTGCTTTGATTTGAATTGAAATTGAAATTTAAAGATCTTTCGTCTTTTTTTGTCTTTGAAAGATACATAATTATCTTTTTGTGATTTTTTTGCATTTTCCATGCTAAGATTATAAAGTTATTCTAGTAAAGGAAAAATTCAATCGCGGGCAGGATTCGAACCTATACACCAGACGCTCTGACCGCTAAGACACCGCGAACCCCACCCGCCTGATTGAAATTTGCCTTCACATTCTGAGTTTACGTCATAAGGTGACGTTGGCGACATCTATTGAGAAGCAAGTTACCTTGTTTCTCAACCGACATGACTTACTTTACAGTTAGTTCGCTATCGTACGATGCCACCTTACCTTTTAACTATCTTTTTGTGATTTTTTTGGATTTTCCTAGAAAAAATTTGGAATGTGATAAAAAATTCTTCCTGTACAGAACAGAAAGATTTTATATTTATACTTTTTTTATGATGTCAGATATGAGAATGAGAATGTTCAAGCATTCCAACCGGAAAAAATATATAAGTATATTTTACGGTTACTTTACCTGAGCCAAATAATAAAAAGATAACTTATTGGGGGTCTTAAGTGAAAGAGAAATGATTCGTTCTTTTTTATATATTTTATTACAAAGGTAGGTATATTATAAATTTCCCCAAAAATCAGGTAGAATCAGGTTATTCCCTTATATTGTACAGTCCCTCCGTATTTGTATCAAAACCAGTAACACCAGTCTGTATATGAGTAAATTACTTAAATAACACGCTTAGGATTTTCTAAAGGATTTTCCGGTTCACACGGCGCATACGTAATGCCTTCCTAAACTATGAGGTAAAAAGGTAACAAAATATCAACAGATACTGAAAAATATCTGTTTTTTGGACTTGTCGAGGGCATTTGACCTTGTCCAATATGATGTACTTTGGGAAAAAATACGGGGTATGAAGGAGCCGACAGAATGTGTGAGTTTGTTCAACTTTTAGTACAACAATCAACTGAACCCAGTAAGATGGGTTGAAGTATTGTCGGATGAGAACAGGCTGGAATGCGGGGTGAGGCAGGGGGTTAACCTCTCCCAAACTGTTCAGCCTGTATGTAAACCAGTTGATTGTCGAACTCAGCAACATGCATGTCGGATGTCATATCGATGGTACATGCATTAATAATATTAACTACGCTGACGACTTGGTGTTGCTGGGTCCAACCATAAGCGCCATCAGAAACTTTTGGACACTTGTGACGAGTACGCTAAATCTCATGGTTTGAAGTACAAAATTGTAAAAAGAGCGAAGTCCTAATTTTCAAAGCAGCCCTCTAAAATTTGTGACCGAGTTCAAATACCTTTGGCATATCATTACAGAAAATCTGCACGACGACTCAGATATAGAAAGGGAGCGTAGGGCGTTGGCGGTAAGGAGTAATATGATTATCCGCAGGTTTGCTCGATGTACGTATGAAGTAAAGATAAGACTTTTTAAAGCCTTTTGTCAATCTTTTTAACGAGTAGCCTGTGGGTAAGATATACGAAACGAGCCTATAACGCCTTACGTATCCAGTATAACAACGCTTTCAGGATGCTGTTGGGGCTGCCATGGCGCTGTAGTGCCTCCTCGATGTTCGCCGTTGTGCTTTTACAGCGTTATAATAAAATATGGCCACTCACACACGCAATCGCCTACAAGGTAGTCACAACAGCATACTGAAAATGATTGCTAACAGATGGGACTGTCCTATACAGAAATACTGGATGAGACAGCTAATAGGAGTAGCTAAGTACCTTAAATAAATTACTTTACTAACCTAATTTTAAGTCTGTCTGAGAATAAAGAGTTATTTATTTATTTATAACACGAAAGGTTTTTACTTTTAACAGGCTTTTATTTGATTTGCAATGTTTTTATGGCACGCTATGGACTTTTTTATTAATATTGATTTAAAGCATATATGTTAACCTGTTCTTTAACCGATAAGCAGTAATGATGTACACTGTTCAGTAGTATTAGCACGAAATCAGACATAGAAACCGAAATACAGACAGACAAGAATTAAAAAATTATATAATTTTCTGTATTACTGTCGGTTATACTTAGTTACTCATAAAAGTAATTTATAAAAAAAACATATTCACAGTTCTGCTTCATTACGATTTTATTATTTACTAGCGGGGCCAGCAGACGTTGCGCTGCCCTGAAAAAATATGCTAAAACCCGATTGCAGTGCTACCTACCGGATCCAATTGTATTTTCAATCCATCTAGGGTCATCTAGGATCATCACCCACTCTAATATACATACAATTTTTCATCCAAATCGGTCTAGCCGTTTACGAGGAGTTAGGTGACAAACATACGTACAGAAGAATTATATATATATAATATGAAGATTTATAGGTATCAATCAAATTTTATTTAGTAATTAAAAAGTTTTTTCCCACTTAGTTGTTTTATTAGCTCATAACAGTTATGGACACTATCGCACTACCCACTTACCTACCTACATACCTATTTTTAGAACTGGCATAATTCGTGGGAATTTTAAACCTACTATAACAAAGAAAACGTACTAAGCTAAAATAAATTTTAAAAAATACAATGCTACAAAGCAAAGAAGCTTAATTACCCACCATTGCGTTATGGGTTTTTTAATTACGGGTGTTATTGATCCAGGGTAGACCTTTGATGCAATCCTGAATATAAAGAAGTAAAAGTATTAATAATTGAATTTTAATTGATAAATTGAGCGTCGCGTAGCATCTAATTACAAAATTCCAGTTTATTTAAAATTTACCAACAGCTTAAAAAGAGTGAGAGCTTTCTGCGGTAGTACTCGTACGAGTTTGTATGACATTTTCCCATGCTCCCGTTCTTTTCTTATCGTGTCAATGGTCAAAATATTTGTAAATAATATGAGGCCACTTTAATGGTTATTACGTTAGTCGTGGCCGCGTAAAGATCGTCCCTCATCGTGCAGGTGTTGTACGTCCATAAGTCTTGCAATACAGTTCTTTTCTTTGCTGAAAGAGCTTTTATAGAAATGGTGGTCTGGGATTCACAGAAGTCTTTCACCTCTGCATGGTACACAAGAAATTATTTGCCGCAACTTATAAAGAAGAATTACGATTGAAATCTCGTCAGTGCACTTGGTACTTCCATCACGACAATGCTCCGGCACATCGGGTAATTTTAACTCAAGAGTTTTAAGCGAGTCGGGAGTAACACTCACACAGAACACGCTTCCTACAGCCCGGACTTTGCGCCTTGTGATTTTGGGCTCTTCCCATAGTATGAAGAGTGAGTTAAAAGGGCAAAAATTCACAATGAGGAAGAATTTTTAAGTGCTTAGGATAGGTTTTGCGCTTCTGTTACAAAAGATAAATGAGAAATATTTAGTAATTAGTTTGTGCGTATGCAAAAGTGTGTTTCCTTAATGACATTTATTTTGAAACGTGGCATTAAATTCTTTGGTTTTGCAAAACTTTTGGAGCAACCGCGCAACCAAACCAACAATGTACAAGGGACACACCACCAGGTATGACATAGGATCTCTCTGGATCGACGCAGTCACATCAGGATCAGTAAAACAAAGAACTGTTATCACGCGACACCGATGGAAAATCGCAGCACTATGATAATGAAGGCCTAAATACATACATATTACTTATAAGGAAAACATATCCTAAAATTACATCATGAAAAAAGGTTCCAATGAACAAAAGTTGAAAAACAAGTTAGGTATTTTGTTTTTTTTTTTCTTGTTCATTTCGTAAGTTGTTGTCCGAAATTCGTTGTTCGAATGTATGTTTAATATTTACACCTCAAATACATGGTCTGTTAGACAGATCATTGATAAATCATAAAAATAATAAACACTTACATGGAAAAACTTCTTAGGATGTCTTTTAAAGTTTTACTCCTTTATTCATAAAAATATAAAACGTTTGTTAAACGGGTTTGTTTAATGTTTATAACTTCATACTTAACTCCAACAATAATAAATATTATTGTGAAATTCGTCTTCTTAGTCGTATTGTTTATTATGTAAAGGCGAAACACAACAATATGTTAGTATTGATTTTAAAGAAAAAATAAATATTTTTTTTTAATCTTCTTTACACGCTTGACGGCGACTTCGCCTGATGTTAAGCGACACTGCGATTTACGATGGAGCGTGCTTGCCTAGAAGAAACCGATCCAGTTGTATCAGTTTGTAATAAGAAATATCTAGTACTTCGAGGAATTCTCGCGATAACTTTATAGAGGGACATTTTAACAAAGGACCAAATAAGTATATAATGATGACCAAGTATGTGATATTCCCAACAACATTCTAATAACGTTGTAATTGCGCATTAGAATTGGTTTTTCTATGTTTTTTCAATTATAAACTTTAATTTAATCACTTTTAAAAGATTCCATTACTGACACAAGTTTTCCTGTGCTGGACTGTTTTTAAAATAACGTGCTTTAATGATGATTAGTTTGTTATACGTATGTTATATGATGGTGCCTTCGAGCTTTTGACGTTTATTATACGTCAGAGTGTCGTCAGTCTGAGAAGAGTGTCGGTATCTATATACTTACACACGTGCCTCTGTTTGTCAATTCGTGTTGGAGCGCGGCGCTGAGCGCTGCTGCAAACGGTGCGACCGCTCGCCACTCACTACTTCTCGCCGTTTGTGTGACATCTTTTTCGAGACATCCCTAGATTTGAAGATCACACAAAAGTAAGTGTTTATTGATTTTTTCGGTCATTGCGGATACTCAAACGTATGCTTACATATATTGTATCATACATAAAAATACTCTTCTAGTTCAATACAAAAAACCTTTATTTCTCTTAAATTATAATTAATTATTGAATTGAAGTTGCCATTTTTTTAGCCATTAAATAAATTTTAAATTGAAGAATACATTTGAGCAATAAGTAAATATTCATAAATCTCTTTTAATAAAATAATTTGATAAAATAAATCAATCTGTTAGATTTTAATAACATAACATACCATCACGCCTGTATTCCCCGAAGGGCTAGGCAGAGGTGCACCAATGTTCACCCACAGGTCGCCGGTATGTTTAGGTCCCATGTAATAGGGGGCGAGCCTATTGCCATTAACCGGGCACAAATCCAGACTCCGAGCTGCTACTGAGAATTTCATAGAAAAACCCAATAACACTTTGCTCGACCTGGGGATCGAACCCAGGACCTCTACGTAGCAATCCTACTTGGGACCACTAGACTAATGAGGCAGTCTTTTTCACTTAGATTTTAATAATCCAAAATAAACATTCAACATGCCTTAAAAGTTGTATATTTGTTAAATTAAATGCATCTCATAATAGTCGTCAGTAGGTACTGCATTTCCGGATAGTTCGATTTAATCAATTACAATTTCAATATTTAAAAGTCAATTAAAGACCTCGGTTGTGTATCCCAGGAACTGTTCCTGTACACATTACACCGAGGCAGTTTCCGCAAAATAACGCGAATGTCGACTTCTTTTTGCTACCATTTTAAATACCTCTTGTATCGCCGTGGCATGATAGAATTAAAAACGTTACAAATACAATTATTGACTTCCGCTGAGATATCGGGTACAAAACTTAATATCTAATTAGTACGACCTCATAATGAGACAGTGATGAGCAACTCTGGCACTACATTACATCATTGAATATAATGTATTGTTATCATTAACATCAAATACATAAACTTATTTATTGTTTGATTACAAGGATCAAAGGCAAGGTGATTATTTGTTTCGAGGATGCATTCTCGATAAATATTTGATATTAATTCCATCTATATTAGTTATACATATATATTACTCTGATGTTATTAATGTATTAAGTCGATCTATATAAAAACGAAAAGGTTGTCGAACTTCTTGTCCTCGAATACCGACCGCAAAAGATAGCGGGAATAATTTTGAATTAACGTTTAACGGAAAAAAGTAATTTGTTTCGAGATTGCACATAATGTTTCCCTCGGGGTTAACGACCTCGTTGTAGTTTTCCATCCCATCACGCATTGGAAGGCACGCGGCGGTCTGTCCCCAGCTTTCATTGATTACTTGTATGCATATCTACTGCATACTTATGTTTAGATACTTTCTTGGATATTCGATAAATATATAAATAATTATTTATACCGATGATAGTGCAGATTTTTTGTCACAATTTTCGGAAATATACTAAATACTTAGATACCATACCATAAAAAGAAAAAACCCAACATTAAATTATTTTTATTTTTTTTAATTAATTGAATTTGTAAGCGAAGATAACTCTTTTTTGCAAATTTCAAGAAGATGTAAATTATTGTCTATTTATAGTCTGTCGCTAGTTACTCAAATATTTATTTTTTGTACCTATTATAATTTCTCCCAGACCCAAAGGTTGACTGGTAGAGAATGCCATATGGCATTAAGTCCGCCTTATGTACTACTATTGTGCATAGAAGTATAAATAAATAAATAAATGTAAAATTAGATTTATAGTTATGGGTTTTTTGGATTCGTTTTTTATGACTTGTTATTGTTGTTAACAAAGTTCGTATTCATAAGTGTCTAGCCACATAACTTCACACCAGACAGAAGTAAATTATTGTAGAATTGTCGTTTTTAATATTGATAAGACAGTTCTGCAACGTGCTGTGACTTTCCATTCATTTCTTAAGCGACTATAGTTAGTCATAATGTTATATGCATGAACGCGCCATTGATAAGTAGGCGGTATGTTCGCAGTTAGTATTTGAATTGCAGTTAGAATCTTAATGGTTAACTTATAAATATGTAGTTAGGTCGGTACTTATTCACCATAAAGTCAAAATTCGACTAGAAGAAACTTAACTTAATAACTACTTGTTCAAATTCATTTACATACATACATACCATATCACGCGTGTCTGTGTTCCCCGAAGGGTTCGATAGAGGCATACTAATGTACCTACACCCACAGTTCGCCGCCGGTATGTTTAGACCACAAGTAATGAGGGCGGGCCTATTGCCATTATCCGGGCACAAATCTCAAACTCCGAGCTGCTACTGAGAATTTCATAGAAAAACCCAATAAAACTTTGCTCAACTCGGGAATTGTACCCAGGACCTCTAGCGTAGTAGTAGCGCTTGGGATCACTAGACGAATAAGGCAGTTATTTAATAGTAACTAGTTATTCATTTATTATTTTACTAGCTTTTGCCAGCGACTTCGTCCGCGTGGAATAGTTACTTTGTTCCCTAGTTCTTCGCCCGCGTAGCTTGAGACATTTCTCATGAATCACTCATTTTCCCAACATTTCCCTTCACTGCTCTGCTCCTTTTGATCGTAGCGTGATGAAAAGTATACTATAACCTGCCCAGGAGTATGAAGAACAATTGTACCAAGTTTCGTTGAAATCCGTCGAGTGGTTTTTGTTTCTATAAGGAACATACAGACAGACAGACAGACAGACAGACAAAAATTTTACTGATTGCATTTTTGGCGTCAGTATCGATCACTAATCACCCGTTGATAGTTATTTTGGAAATATATTTAATGTACAGAATTGACCTCTCTACAGATTTATTATAAGTATAGATATAAAAAGACTGTTTAAGTAGACTAGTTTAAATATTTACAGAAGCTTCTAACTCCGTCTGGCAGCTTTGAGTATTCCATAAAAGGTGCCAAATGTAACTGGGTCCTTTCGAAACTGTGTATTAACTTTTTGTCATGGTATGACATGTCACCAGAAAAGCTTTTAGCAGAAATATGGAAGGATATAGAAAAAGAAGGAGACTGGATGGATTGTATGAAAGATGACATGGGACGTTCACGTAAGGAATGTTTGTCACAAGTAAATGACAATCAATTTCCGATCCACACTTGAATTTGAAAAGCTTAGGTAGCTTAATCATACCTAATTGTACAATGGTCCGCGGTTACAAGTGTGGCAGCTAACCGTAAGCTCCTGCAGTCAAGTCCCAGGTGGAGCCAAAGAATTTGGATTTGTGCCCAGTTAATTGCAACTTAGCAAGCTGTAGTAGCTATAGTTATAGCTATATCATAGTTCTTCAACAAACTGGCATTACAATATCATTTCATACAAAAATGTGATCTGGCTCTTTTAGCACCATGCCACAGAATTATACTCCATTATGCTAAAACTTTCATAAGCTAAGAGATGATACTATTGCGGATCTCTAGAACAGTCTCACTTTTTTATTTACACCAATATGACAAACACTATAATTTTTAAAGTGTCTTTAGTTAATAGCGGTTTATTGGGCAGTCGTATCCGCCGAATGCACCCAAACTAAAAAGTGTGCGACACAGAATATAAGAATATTATCTATATCTTCTATACTTATAATAAATCTGTAGAGAGGTCAATTCTGTACATGAAATATATTTCCAAAATAACTATCAGCGGGTGATTAGTGATCGATACTGATGCCAAAAATGCAATCAGTAAAATTTTTGTCTGTCTGTCTGTCTGTCTGTCTGTCTGTCTGTCTGTCTGTCTGTCTGTCTGTCTGTCTGTCTGTATGTTCTTTATAGAAACAAAAACCACTCGACGGATTTCAACGAAACTTGGTACAATTGTTCTTCATACTCCTGGGCAGGTTATAGTATACTTTTCATCACGCTACGATCAATAGGAGCAGAGCAGTGAAGGGAAATGTTGGGAAAACAGGAGAACTTACTCCATTTTTTAAGCTTCCGTCGCGTGTGCAGCCTTAATGGTTAAAGCTACACAGAAATCATGTATGACGGAAATGTTCTCCTTAAAATTATATACAAAATATTCCACGACAGCATATGTCTATCTTTTATGGTTGACTCACAATAACACGTGTAACTCCCGATAGCTTAGCAGTTCGGAGCTTTCTGATTATATTTGTCTACTGTTACGTAAGGTGACTGACTGACTGACATAGTGATCTATCAACGCACAGCCCAAACCACAGGTTATAGTGTACTTTTCATCACGCTACGATCAATAGGAGCAGAGCAGTGAAGGGAAATGTTGGGAAAATGAGTGATTCATGGGAAAGGTTTCAAACTATCAATGTATATATCATCACGCTACAACCCTTAGGAACGGGGCAACGCAGGTGAAACCACGGGCGAAGAACTAGGGAACAAAGTAACTATTCCACGCGGACGAAGTCGCTGGCAAAAGCTAGTATCAAATAATGATTTACATTCTATTCAACGACCTTCATTTATAGAAAATATTTAAAGATTAAAAGTGTTGACCTTTTGTTTGAGATATTTCTTATTGTCCAATATCACGACATTCAGATAATGTTAATTGGTTTACCTGGCCTTTTCGAACTTTTTTGTTTCGATTTGTGTTACAGGGGATTTTTAAATAAACCCGAAAAGCTAAGTTTAAATAAATCTTACGTTAATTAAAATTTATACAACATTATAATTAAATTACTTTAGCTAATTATTATAAAAAAAAACTGCAGTACCTACTTCAGAATCTACCGGTCCCCTTAAACGTAACTTATAATTATTTTTAATAATACAAATAATATTATTTTTAATAATACTAATAATATCAATGATTTTTAATAATACAAATATTAGTAAGTACACAATACGATATTTGCAATTTATTGATAACATTCTCATAATCCTCATCTATACTTATAATAAATCTGTAGAGAGGTCAATTCTGTACATGAAATATATTTCCAAAATAACTATCAGCGGGTGATTAATGATCGAAACTGACGCCAAAAATGCAATCAGTATAATTTTTGTCTGTCTGTCTGTCTGTATGTTCGTTATAGAAACAAAAACCACTCGACGGATTTCAACGAAACTTGGTACAATTGTTCTTCATACTCCTGGGCAGGTTATAGTATACTTTTCATCACGCTACGATCAATAGGAGCAGAGCAGTGAAGGGAAATGTTGGGAAAACAGGAGAACTTACTCCATTTTTTAAGCTTCCGTCGCGTGTGCAGCCTTAATGGTTAAAGCTACACAGAAATCATGTCTGACGGAAATGTTCTCCTTAAAATTATATAAAAAAAATTCCACGACAGCAAATGTCTATCTTTTATGGTTGACTCACAATAACACGTGTAACTCCCGATAGCTTAGCAGTTCGGAGCTTTCTGATTATATTTGTCTACTCTTACGTTAGGTGACTGACTGACTGACATAGTGATCTATCAACGCACAGCCCAAACCACAGGTTATAGTATACTTTTCATCACGCTACGATCAATAGGAGCAGAGCAGTGAAGGGAAATGTTGGGAAAATGAGTGATTCATGAGAAAGGTTTCAAGCTATAAAACATCACGCTACAACCCTTAGGAACGGGGCAACGCAGGTGAAATCGCGGGCGAAGAACTAGGGAACAAAGTAACTATTCCACGCGGACGAAGTCGCTGGCAAAAGCTAGTTTAAAATATACTTTAACCTGACTAGGTAAATACAAAAACCTACTTCGTAAGTACATAATTTTTACATAATTTAAAAAAAAGACGTGTGGCACTCGGGGACTGCCGCGGTAAAGCTATTGCATAGCGTTTTTTATCAACTTATGTAATACAACCAATGCCATGGGTTGCTGAACTAAAGAGACAAGCGTGTTAGGTTTTTTTCGTTACGGAATTTCTGGATTCGGTCCCCACGCTCAGGGCCCGCGATAGAAGCTATGTAATAGCTTGAAAAAATATACTTAGTAAAAAAATATTTTTAAAACAAGTTTTTATTTAAATGTTCTAAAAAGAACCAGCTGTCATAATACATTTCATATTTCTGCTGTTGACTGGTGAAAAGTTCCTTTAATTAGAGCTAATCGTGACTGTCAATCCAAGTTATGCTTACCATTTAGAATGAACTTAGACTAAATCAACATTATAAAAAATCAACTCCGTAGGGTAGGAGGAAATTGTTGTAATTCAGTTTGCAAGATTTCGCCTAAACGAACATACAAACATTGCAAGTTGATAAAAAGCTTGTAAAAATGATTGTATCGTATCAACGTACACGCTAAACCACTGCGGTTGGAAACTTAAATATTCGATACATTTTATAAATCGTAATTTTTTATCTAAAATCGATGAAAATAATGTTTCATTTTCTCGTTTAACATTCTTGGTGAAATAAAATAGGTGATTTTTAGTTGCATGTTTTATGGAAATTCGGCTTGAAGATTTTCACAACTCAGTATTTATTTTATTTAGATTTTTTAATACAATTAACTTATTTCAAGTTGTTTGTATATGTATTAGTTCTGGACGCAGAAAATAATAATTTTTATAATAAATCGAATTTTAAAACCATCACTATCTCGCGTCACACAATATTAGGAACATTTCTAATTTAATATGTATACTTTATGATTTCGCCTTCGCGGTAATTGTAATCGATCAAAATTATATTTGGCATAGGCAGGTACATACTTAGTCTATGACACAAAGACAGACAGACTTTTATGGTAATTATCAACAAAAACGAAGTTGCAGGCGGAAGCTACTTAGTCACTAAATAAAATTCATTTTCGTAATTGGCAGAGATGTCAATCCAATGATTAATTCATTAAAACATTGTTAACCGTTGCTTATGAGAATTTTATTTAAATATACTTAATTAATGAATATATTATGTCTTCTAATATTAATTAATTGCACATTATAATTTTCGCTATAATTGCATTCTCACATTAAAAGCAAATTTACAGGTTTATAATTTTAATTAGCATGTTTGTATTAATTACTTACATAAATATTTAGTGATGGCAAATTACTGGCTTATAATGTATGTAAACGACTACATAGGTAATGAGTCAGTGTTGTCATATCGACGAATGCTTCATTTTTGTTTGTTATCTGGTGTCGCGTGGAGGCGCGGCTCCTCGTTCCACTGATAACAAAGATTGACGCGGCGAGCGACGCGCATACTCCTTCGTTTTGATAACGAACATACAGAACAAAGGTCAAATTAATATTATTTGTATCAAATAAACATCCCGAGTTCGATTTCAACATAAAGATTTAACATATGACATTTATAATTTACCTAATCTACCTATTCACCTAATTTAAAATATTTATAAAAACGAATCTTCAAAGCGCAAACGGGTTATCATTATTACATATCTGCAGTTTTCCTTAATAAAATGTGTGATTTATTGCAGATATTAATGATACCTTTTTGCTCTCAACCATGAATTTCCTTGTAAATCCTTTAGGTAAGGAATAGGTGTTATAAGTTTAATTAACCATTAAGGATTTAGTAAAAACTTGTTAATTTTTAGGTACAGTTGTTATACCTATAAACCATCAACCTCGTGTAGATCACACGTGTCATGAAATCGATAATATATTGACGCTGTGATTAGCGTATTCAACCATATAAAACTGCATTATATGCACGTTCTGAAGCATAAACACGACCTTCTGGGATGATCATATTATTGTAAACAACTTTGACCCTACATTCGATAAACAAAACACTATCGACCGACATGATCATCTGCTATTAGCATTCATGAAATCTTTACCTAGTTCTTTAAACATTCAAATAACCTTTAAAAATATATCAGGTTAAATATAAATACATGTCACAATCAAAGACATTTAATTTGGTCACTATAAAATTATCTATCAATATTTTTTATTGGCAATTAACTATATTCCTGTGATAACCATTGGCCAATCAAATATAATCTCCTTGAACACTTAAATAAATTAGGTTATCAATTTTTCGCCCCACATGTACCTACTAGGGCGCGTGATGTCTCTGCTTGGGCGACCCCAAAGTGACACTTGTCGTAGTTTTTTAACAGGACATTGGCCAATTTTAGTAGTGACCAATCTGACACCCGCAGATGCTATCAGTGATAATGATAAACGATAATCCATATCTGTTATTGTTTTCTAAATAAACATTTGTAGTCGAAAAATCACGTCAAATTGAACACAACTTCTGAAATCCGTACTAATATTATAAATGCGAAACAAACTCTGTCTGTTTGTTTATTTGTAACGTTTTCACACCGAAACCGCTAAACCAATTTACATGAATTTTGTTCTCATATCTCAATCTTTCAATCAAACTTTTTTCTCAAAAAGTCTTAGGGATGCGAATGAAACTATATTATTACTATATTATTATATCACATTTAGCGAGTTATGAGGAAAAGGAACGTACTACCTACTTCGGTCGCTCATATTGTAAAAATTAATATAAAAATAATTATTATTATTTTAAATTGCTAATTATTTTAATTTAATATTTAATTCAGCAACGCCCGTAATGACCCCAGGAGTCCATATGATTTTGCGGAAATTGATGGGTTAATAGATAACGTTTATTTTAAAAATGTTTTATATTTATTTTCAGTGTTGGAGAACGAAAAGAAGGACGTTGAAAATCAAACTGAACACGAAGATCCTTTGACGAAAGCCATCGGAGCGCTCGGAAAATGGCAAATATGGATATGCTTCGTTGTATTCCTGGTCAAATTCCCTGTGGCCTGGCATCAGATGAGCATCATATTCCTCGCACCACCAATGAACTTCACATGCGCATTGACACAAAAAGACCAAGCTTTTGATAATGTTTGTCACGCCAACTGCACGGATTACGAATATGATCATCGTGTCTTCCGAGAAACGATCATATCTCAGTGGGACCTCGTTTGTGACAAACAATGGCTCAAAAATCTCACGCAAACCATCTTTATGCTCGGTATCCTCGTTGGCAACATGATGTTTGGCCATCTCTCTGACAGGTTAGTCACAGTTTATGTATATTGGTATCAATCTTCAACCAATTGGCACATCCTGCATTCACTGCTGCATGTCGCTTGGGGTCCGGATGAGGATACTTTAGCAAATTTCGTATATAGGGCCATTGTGCAACTGTGGAACCTACATTGAGATGCATTTAAGTGCATCCTTTCTGTACAAAAGACACATTTTATCGTAGATATGAGGGCTCAAAGGGTGATCCGGTGTATAAGTATACGTACTTTGGTCAATACCATGTTTATTGATAACCCAGCCGTACCATCCTTGAACTAACTCGCTTCCTCGTAATAATCAGGCATAAGTTGCATGATAAAGACTCCAATTTATGTACCACAAGAGCAATCTGTCTGTCGCTGTCTGTTGTGGGTAGTAACAAAACAATTAACTTTTATGAAGTTGACAGTACCTTTTATATAAACTGACAAATATTATTGAAGCTTCGAGGTGTTCAGAAACCTACTCGTCCCATGTAACTTAATGAAATTTATGTATATAACTAAAGCCAAACTGACGCAGTAATATCCTAAAAAAGGAACCATTGATATCTCTTGTAAAATACATAAAGTAAAACCACACAATATGAGCACCAGGTTTATTTCAACATACTCTATGATCCAGACAATAATTATAAAAACACTAGTTGGGTGATTATAAAAACACAAGGAATTTTTAACCAAAAGGCAGCTTTATTCTTTTCCAAGTCCTAATCTATCTCAATACCAAAATTCATAAAAATTGGTTTAGCGGTTAAAGGCCTAAGCCGCTGAACGTTTTTACGCCTGAAGTTTAGGCGTAAAAACGTTAATAATAAGACTACAGTACGCGCAGCATAAGTTGGCCGGAGTGAAGTTCGCCGTTTTAATGCGCAGTTGATTGTTTACGTTAAAAATTGTGTACTGCGCAACCAAACAGCTAACTTCAGTCCGGCCAACTTATGTCGCGCGTACTGTACTAAGAATATAATATAGATATTTTCGGTGAATAGCTCATGAATGGGATATCTTATTTCTTCACAGGTATGGAAGACGCAATCCTTTCCTGGCGGCTGTGTTCCTTCAACTGATATCAGGAGTCACCACAGCGTACTCCGTGAACTGGTATATGTTTACGACCCTTCGGTTCTTCCTCGCAGTCGCCACCGGAGGCACAATGGTCACCAGTTTCGTCCTAACAATGGAACTGATTGGAGCCAAATACCGAGATACAGTGGGCATCATATACCAGATCCCCTTCAACTTGGGCCACTTGACCTTACCATTATTTGGTTACTACCTCCGAGATTGGAGTACGTTTCAACTGGCGATATCGTTGCCATCTGTTTTATTCCTGAGCTACTACTTCTTGTTGCCTGAATCTCCAAGGTGGCTCCTGACAGCTGGCAGAAGTGAAGAGGCGGTTAAAATCATGGAAATTGCGGCAAAGAGGTAAGGGTCCTTCCATAATTTAAACCATTTGAAGCTTTTTATTGGTTCTCGTAAAATAATTTGACAGTCTCAATAATTATCAGCAAAGATACAATAGCAGTAGAGTAGTGAAAGTGAATAAAAATGTACACTTTCTTGTTATTTGCACTATTTTAATAAAAAATAATTAACTTGTACAACAAACATCAACGACCAAATTGAAATTTTGCCGAAAAAATATTATTCCGAAAAAAAAACTATTTTGCTACGTTTGTACTTACACTGAGTTTTTGTAGACGTAAGAGAAATTTAGTCAACTGACCGCTAGTTATATAAAATAAAATGTTTATGTATGGAGGTACATACTTAAACAATTCATTCCGAAGTTAGAAAGCAATGTTTTTCTATTATTCGTAGTCTTAACCGTGCAAGGAATGTAGATTAATTTCTTTATCAATTATTCATTATCGGTTCATTCGAATCTTTTAGGTACAAAGAGCCAAATTTCTTTTCAATATTGAGTTCTATTCCTACTACCCAAACAGTGTTTAAAAATATCTTAATTGGGTAAGGTCTACATAGTTAATCTGTAACTTCAAAAATGAAGGGATAAGACTGTTAAAATGGGTACCTACTTTTAACTTCTTGATGTTTTTGATACGCTAGAGTAATAAAATGTTGCAAGTTTTTTCCTTAAACATACTCGGAAATCTTGCACTGATATGTAAAATAAACACCGAAACTGATCATTTACAGGAACGGTCGTCCAACAGAGGGCATAGCGTCGTCCACACAAAAGATGGTGGTGGACGTGTCCAGCAAGCAGGAGGAGCACGCGTCATTCCTCGCGTTGTTCCGGACACCCCGGTTGCGCGCGCGGACCATTGCCATCTGCTTCAACTGGTTCGTGTGCGGACTCTGTTTCTTCGGCGTTTCGCAGTACATGAGCCATATTTCTGGAGATATCTTCACTAACGTCGCTATTTCTGCTGCTATTCAGGTATGGTATTAATGTTACTTTTAAACGTAACGAGTCTGTTGTAATAAACTTCGGTAGCGCTAGCAGATGTTAAGGGCCGCTCACGACGTCTACAACTACGTACTCGTACTCCTACTTACAGCTCTATCTAGCAGGATTTCGATAGGATCTCAGGCAGGTTTCGAGATGCCGACCTGCATCCTTCCGGTCTAATTCAAAGGATAGAATATAGATAAAACGCCGGTACGAATCGTGCGTCAGATCGAATTTATATCCTTGGAATCCTGGAAGAAACAATATTAGTTAGATAATATATTCTAAAACGTTCTTAAGTTATGTTATGAGGCTATTTAATTAGGTATCATCTCCAGAGCCGTCTCTTTTTTTTAAAAAAAAAAAAATATTGCCACGCACTAGGATTTTCTCCTGTATCGTAGGTGCGTTTACAATCACAAATTATCACACACACAAACAGCCAGATCCGGAACGGAACTACCTGTAGATCATACAAATACTATTTCGTTTCGTACGGGGATCGAACCTACGACACGTAGCGTAGAAGCCGATTACTCAGCCACCGTGCCACACGTGCCGTTTGAAATATTTAAATCTATAATTTAAAAAAAAACTAAGTTATCTCCGATTGATGTTAAAAGAATAATTACAATTATTCGATTCATTTCACAGTCACGATAAGCTATCAGCGAATTTAGTGGAATATTATACACTTACCTTATTATCTTAACCGGTTTTACCCGAAATCATGTTGTAGACACAACTAAGATTATCGTGATGAGAGGCACCTATTAAACTTTGTTACTAGAAATCACGCGGTGGAAGTGCAAACACCACGCTCTAATCACCGATCAACCTTTGCTCGCAGCATAATTGATATTACTTTCGGTTAAAACTATAAACAACATGAAATTGACCCAGTTATCTCAGCTAAAAGTCCTTCACATTATTATATAAGCACGCTAACCAGGGTTAAGCTTCATGATATTAATTATAATTTTTTTTCTTCCAGGTTCCCGGCACTGTCATGTCAATCTATGCAAACAGACTTCTCGGCCGGAAAATCACTTTGATCAGCGCTAACTGCGTTACTGGACTCAGTTGCCTCCTCATAATCGTCATCCCCCAGTCTGGCGTCAGCCACTTAACACTCGGCTGCATTGGATTATGGGGAATGAGCATATCCTTCGCCACTGTCTACTTATATGCAGGGGAATTGTTCCCTACTGTTGTGAGGAACTCGGGTGTTGGATTATCGTCAACAGTTGCTAGAATAGGTTCCATGGTAGCTCCATTCGTTGCTACATTGGCACACACCAGCGCCTGGTTACCACCCCTAGCTTTTGGAATAGTGCCCCTTATAGGAGCCGCTCTCTGTATTATACTTCCCGACACTCGTGGAAAGAAATTACCTGATACATTAGAAGAAGGCGAAGCGTAACTTTTACAAGTACGAGGCTTTAACAAGTATTCATATTTTTAAATATCAGTGTGATGTGTAAGTTAGTTGTGTAAATGCGAAGTATGTAAGTGCATGTGAACTATTCCTAAATAATTTAAAGACAATTAATGTAATATCAGTGTGTTTTTGACATTATTATGCAGAATGATATAATTATTTTAAATAATGTATTCGTGAAAATAATAAGATAAGGTTTAGACTTATAGAAGGTCTATTTTATAGGCTGTGATAAAGAATTTGTTTATTATACAAAATAATTTTACTTCTTTCGTTTTATTCGTTTACATTTACGTAACTGTTGACCCCTGACTTGTTGAATGATAAATTATGTTTAATGAAATAAATAATGTGAAAATACGGATAATCTGCGAAAACAATAATCGATCTCCAAACTGCTAGATAGCAGCTTTAGCTACGAGGACTACCTACTATGGTTTTGATGCAATGTACACTAACTTAGTCAGAAATCTCTAGCTTTAAAACATATTAATAATATTATTTTATGATTTTGGCGCCCCCTCAAACTACCATGCCCTGTATGTTTCTAGTTCAAACCTGATAAATGTGTGATAGAAGTTTTAGTCACATTTATTGCCAAAACTTTCAAAACCTAGCACAATTATCACAAGATATTCACCTTCAGTTCTAGCGATACGATACCATAGTAAACGAAAAGGTACCTACCTTCCTTACCCTGCTAATATAATAACTTCCTAGATACATTGATTATAATAAAAACTAGTTGGGGTGTCTGAGGTTTCAGTTATTTCAATTGCACCTATAATATGATAGCACCGAGTCTTTAATGGTTATACCGGGTTGACAAACCATACACTTACTATATAACACAAACTCATGGGCACACACAATTACACACACACCTAAGTTTTAATTATTTCTACTTTATATGTTAGCTTATTCTTTATTTTTCTTTGTACAGAAACTGTTAACAGTCGCGTTTTTAGTTTTACTTTTGTAAGGGGTTTAAACTAGTAAAAACTGTATCTTGAAGGAAAGTTCCTTCCCCTTACAAAAGTAAAACTAAAAACGCGACTGTTAACAGTTCTCGGGGTCTCGTAAGTTTTAAGATTCCGCCAATTCATATATTGACAAGAGCAGCTTTACCTTACAGATCGATTGATCAACGTAGTTTTTAGCCACGAGCCTCATAGTTATTACATCAATCGTAATAGGCTATGGCGTACCAATAGGGTGGTACTACGTGGCAATTTTGCCACGGGACCCGGCCCGATTTAATATGCCCTAAAAAAGAAAAGGTCCATCCATCGGAGGCCTTAAAAGGTCACAGGCCATAAACGGTATAGTTACGCCAACGATGATAGGTACCAAGAAGGTAATAGTATCATTTTAATTAAGTTGTAGGCTGCAGGTCTGCAACATTAGTATTTGCTATTATATGTTGAGCAGGAGCCTACATTTCTCTTTATCACTATAATTCATGAAAAGGTTTTATTTGAATGTTAACAATCGAATACAGGTCCAATATAATTTAATTGCCCTTAAAAATAAATACTGCCTCATTAGTCTAGTGGTCCCAAGTGCGACTGCTACGCTAGAGGTTCTGGGTTCGATCCCCAGGTCGAGCAAAGTATTATTGGGTTTTTCTATGAAATTCTCAGTAGCAGCTCGGAGTTCCACCCACAATTCGCCGGTATGTTTAAGTCCCACGTAATAGGAAGTGAGCCTATTGCCATTAACCGGGAACAAATCCGAAATCCGAGTTGGTATTGAGATTTTCGTCAATAACACATTGCTTAACCTGGGAATCAAACCCAGGAACTCTAGCGTAGCAGTCGCGCTTAGGACCGCTAGGCTGATGAGGCAATTTGTAGATATAACGTAATTATATGGGTTTTAAAAAAGGTATTTTGATTGTTTAGTTGTTAGTAGGTACTGTAATTAACTAATTACCTACCAGTAGCGAAGCGTCCGCACACGTTTCGATTCGTATCGGCTTCTTCACCATTTGTGTCCACCGAAGCGATTTTGGAGTCTAGTACTTTTGCCAAGTGGTGTGTTAAGTATTTTTACACCGGTTATGTTAACCAGGTACCTATACAATTATTTTCCAATTTTATTATGTACAGAAATGAAGATTTCTGTTTATACTTGTTAAGTTTATTATTCTATGCACGTCTTATATTCAAGGCTCATTTTGTTAATAGTATGTAAATTTTTGAGACAGGTATATATAGAAGTATATATTTTTTGAGAGAGGTAATAATTCCCATAAATGTAATAATTCTCACAATTGGAGCTGCTCGACTGGGGAAGTACCTCCACCTTGCAGAAAATCTTAGCCAAATAACATTTCTTCATGTTGTTCTGTGTTCCTAACGGTGAGCACGATCGCCAGAGCTCCGTGAGGAAGCCTTGTGTTGGCGGAGTGGGGGTCCGGTGGTGTTTTGCTACCGCAGCTGTCATGCATTGCAGCATGTCTCCTATACTGCCAGCCCAACTATTCCTCCTTAATTTACAGGGTCAGCAACTTGCGAGTGATACCCTTGGTGTTGCAAACGTTTATGCTACGGTAAACGCTTACCATCAGGCGGGCCGTATGCTTGTTTGCCACCTTACTGGTAAAAAAAAAAAAAAAAAAAGATTTCTCTGAAGATGCAGATACTATGTGGTCTTTTAAGGTGTGCCTTATAGTATATTTTAATTTAATGATTACATTGCCTCTAGAATTTGAAGAATTAAGTATACTTTAGATAAGAATATACGAGTAATCTGCTAATCTAACGCCGCGACTAATTCTGATAAATATTTCCCAAGGTAGCCGTGCCATTATATTTTGAATGATCATGGTGTAGTCATGCATCATCACAGACAATTAATTATATTGTTGTTTTTAATATATGTAATACCAAGTGACAACAGAAACGGAATTTGATGCTAATAGTGTCGTAATTTTAGAATTTATCTTGACATCAAATGTTTAGGTATTATTAACTAAACAATAGTTTATGGATATGTGTTAGTGAGCAAGGAATTTAAACAAAAACGTAGGTAGCAAATATTTCAATACGTTGTTGCTGTTGTAGTTACGTATAACTACAACAGCTAACAAATTTAAACTATAATCATTTATTCTAGGTAAATAAGCAAAATGGACGAAGATCCTATAGAAACAGCAATTGGTCGATTTGGAAAGTATCAAACGTGGATTTTATTTTTAATATCAATCGGAAGGTTCCCAACAGATTATCAGTTAAATAATGTAGTGTTTATAATACCCAGCGTCGAATACACATGCTTAGACAATAATGTCACCAATCACTGTCCTTGTGAAAACCCAGAATATGACACGAGTAATATTGTGAGTTCCGTTACAAGTGAATGGGATCTTATATGTGAGAGGACATATTTGGCGAGTTTGGCTCAGTCGATGCTGCAAGTTGGTATATTAGCAGGCAGTCTACTTTCTGGATACATATCCGACAGGTAATAATGTTTAATATAGCCTAAAACTTTGCTAAATATTTTATTGAAATGTTGTTTACGACCTGTTCCGTAATCAATACAAAATTCTGAACTTTCAATATGAACACAAAGAAAATATCTTATATCAAACTGGTAAAAACGATGGCAGCGTTTAGATAAAATCTATGTAATCGCGGCCAGATCAGATACATCTATCTGATAAATGTAACTGATCTAGATGTTGCAAATCAAAGCTAAGGGGGAATCAATTCGCATCTCCAAATTGTTAACATGCACCATGCATAAGGGCCATACAATCAGAAAGTACACTATTGTGGATATTATAAAGTATATGATTACGTGTAACCTAACGTAAACTGCAATTACAGCAAGTACACCTAATGTAGTAAGTGTTAAAACTGATTTTAGCTATCTAACGAAACCATTTCCTTTTCAGGTACGGCCGAAAATCTGTTGTGTTGACAGCACTTCTTACAGAAGTTATTTTTGTAGCTGTTTCAGCGTTGGTACCAAGTTTTTGGATGTTCTTAATCTGTCGATTTTTGATTGGAACTGCAGTGGGTGGAACAATGTTGTCTTGCTTCATACTACTCATTGAATTATGTGGGAAATCGTTCAGGCCATACATGTCTGGACTCCATGAAATACCATTTTTACTAGGTTACTTGACGCTTCCAATTATAGCATACTTTGTAAGGGAATGGAGACCATTGCAGCTAATGACCTCTGTACCATGGATCATAGTCGTTGCATATTACTGGTTGATACCTGAATCGCCCAGATGGCTTATAACAGTAGGAAGAAAGAAGGAAGCTATTGACATTCTTACGCATATCGCTAAAAAGTGAGTGTATGGATTTAGTTAACATATTTCCTCGGAGTCTTAGGTTAAGTAAATTATGACTACCTAGTTCTATATATTTTTTATGTCCACAGGAATAACCAGCCAACCAACAACATTGAAGCTATTGTCGAAAAAGTAGAATTTTTGAACAAGAGTCCTCAACAAACTAGCTCTTACATGGATTTATTCAAAACTCCAAATATTAGAGTTTACACCATATTATCTGCTTTAATATGGATGTTTTGTTCACATACGTTTTTCGGTCTCAACCAATATATAGGCCGTCTTCAAGGAAACTTATATCTTAACGTAGTGCTTTCAGCAGCATGTCTTATGCCTGGCTTAATTCTAGTCATATTCGCTACATTATATTTAAGAAGAAAAGTGAGTGTGATATCGAGTTTCACCACAGCAGCGGTGTCATTATTAGTTTTCATTTTCATTCCGAGCGATCAAAGAGCTGCGACATTAGCATTTGCTATAATTGGTTTAATAGGAGCTTACACTTCTTTTGTTCTGGTGTACTTAAACTCATCGGAAATCTTTCCGACTGTGATTAGGAATACAGCAATTGGATTTGCCTCAATGTTTGCAAGATTTGGTGGCTTTATTGCTCCTTTTGTAGTAAATATAGGGATAGAATGGGTATCTATTATGATATTTAGTGGCGTAGCATTCAGTGCTGCAATACTCTGTTATTTCCTCCCTGAAACCAAAGCGACTACTCTTCCAAATACAATTGAACAAAGAGAACAAGCAATGACGTAGAAAAATGATTAAGCAGTGTAGTGTGCAAAATAATACCTACTTAGAAAAAATATCGCTTAATTTATAACATTTATATCACGTGATTTATTGCAAGGAAATAAATATCTAAGATAACGTCTAATATCTTTATTACAATAATAATGGCTTTGGCATTCATGAGAATTCACAAAAATATTAAAATCATTCTTATGCCTAGGAATTAAATTAATTAAAATATTATTTCTATGTAAAGTTTTACATTACCAATTTATCTAAAAGTTTGTACTGAATATTTTGAAATCCTCCAAAATACCAAGTTATAAAAATGAATAGTAAACAGTGATATAAGACCCAAAATTGAAACATTACGCTGGTGAAGAGAGAATATAAGAACAGTACATCGATTATGGTCCAGAACAGGAATCCAATTTTTGCAGCTAGAAATGGTCTTGGAGATCGATAAGGAGGTGGTCTGTTGGATTCTGGGTCGACGAAATCACCTACAAGTAAAAAAAATAAGTTTGACTCTAAGCTCAGGCCATCCTCAAATAATCTTGCCTTTTACAACATAAGAAGAACCGTCATGGTTGAACGATAAGTTTGGTCAATTTATGCAATCTCTCATGCATTCTACTCGTGCATTGTACTCGTCATGATATAAAGATTCATGAACTCACCTTCGTTGTGAAATTTGCGAAGACTGTCCTCCTTTTCCCGCCAGCGGTCACTGAGCCACGATTTAAGAGCTGACTCCTCTTGAGGAAGTTTTTCGATGGAATATCTTGAACATGATACAAAATACTTAATAACACATACTTTAAAACTATACACTTTTTTATTTTTCAACTGTAAGTTAGATTAAGTATAAAATTACTAGGTTATTGCTTATTTTAACAGTTTTATTAAGGAAAAAAGTTATGCCTACTGCGCTGACTGGTAGGTACTTACCGTCTGAATATGAATTAGGTTTATTCATACGTACCTATGATACCTACATCTGTTATAAAAATCAACCAACCAACTTGGAAATTGAGCTTAATTGACTGACTAAATTGCTAAATTGGTCAACACTGCAGTGTTTCCCAAAGTGGTTTATATCGACCCTCAGAGGTCGACGACAACCAACAAAGGGTCCATGTTAGCGGTAGAAAATAGGGATCCATGAGATTTAAGTGGGTATATGAGAGATAGATACTTCATTTATCTTGAAGAAAAACAGGTCTTCGAGATTGTGCTTAAAAAATGAACTTATTTAAGACAAATATTTATGGCCATATACGGGTAATTCATTTTATCAACAAACGACACAAGTACCTACCTTTTACAATAGAAATATACGTGCATTGGTATCATTCCTCGCACCAAATCCTTTTCTGTTTGCGCTGGAGCATCATATGCTATAGTGACGTCATAGACGGAGGCAAGACCGGACTCTCGCAGGCGAGAACACAATGCCACCCAACCAGTGGTCCGAGGCTGCAACACATACTCATAATTCTGTGGAGATAAAATAAACAATTTGGTGCATTATCAAGAGACTGATAAATAACGGCAAAGGATTTTTGGTTAAGCAGCGATATTATATAACTTAATTTTATGACATTGCAGTTGAAATTTCAAATACAATGGGCGTAGCCATAAAAAGAAAAGATCTTAGATCTTATCAGACGACCTTGACCTTGACCTTGTATTTTATAATTAAAATTAAATTAGTCTAGTGGTCTTTTGCACGACTGCTGCGCTAGAGATCTTGTGTTCGATTCCCAGGTCGAACAAAGTGTGATGGGTTTTCTATCAAATTCTTAGTAGCAGCCCGGAATTTGGAATTGTGCCTGGTTAAATGGCAATAGGCTCGCCCCCTGTTACATGGGACCTAAACTTACCGACTATGGGCGTACACCTGTGTCTAACTTCGGGGAATACAGGGATATTTATGCCTTAATACCTTAGGCTTAAGGCTCTTCTCCCAATAATCCCAAGAATTTTACAAATGGGTTACCTACAATTAATATCGAACATTAATCGTAATTTAATTATATTGATTTTTTTTCTATCCACCGCTTATGCAATACCAGGGCCATTGCTGATGCGTTCCCGATCATTAAAAACCTGGTTTTAATTTTATGGCACCAAATTAGCCTGATATAATCGCATACGCCTTGGTCGCCTCACTGAATGCTCAGTGAATGTTAAAGACAGCTTCATAAATATCTAGGCTCACTAAACTATTCACTCTGAAACAGCCGTCATGATATCACTTTACGTGATGCGATGGAAAATATTTACCTTGTAACATACCTCGCTAAAGGCGGTAAAACAAACAGGGGCCTATTACAAGAATATTTAATTCTTAAAATTTAAAAAGAAAGAAGATCGCTGGTCTCGATACGGCTGCCCACTGTAGGTACATGAAGAATCGATTTATGTCCTGTCTAGGTATATCAATGTTTTTTGGTGTAAAATAAAGTGTATATAAATAATAAAATACGTATCCTGTATGTTCTGACTGTGTTTTACTTACTTTAAAAAATTCAATCGCAGAATTCATCTTCAGAATGTGAAGGCAAAATTTCAATCATGCGGGTAGGGTTCGCGGTGGCTTAGAGGTCAGAGCGACTGGTATATCAAACCAGAAGACGCAGGTTCGAATCCTGCCCGCGATTGAATTTTTTCCTTTACTATTAAATAACTTAATAATATTAGCATGGAAAATGCAAAAAAATCACAAAAAGATAGTTAAAAGGTAAGGTGGCATCGTACGACACTGAACTAACTGTAAAGTAAGTCGTGTCGGTTGAGAGGTAAGGTAACTTGCCTCTCATAGATGTCACCAAACGTCACCTTATGACGTAAATTCAGAATGTGAAGGCAAAATTTCAATCATGCGGGTAGGGTTCGCGGTGGCTTAGAGGTCAGAGCGTCTGGTATATCAAACCAGAAGACGCAGGTTCGAATCCTGCCCGCGATTGAATTTTTTCCTTTACTATTAAATAACTGAGTTAGTAGTGTCAATACTGACGCTTTTGATTTACATTGTGTAGCTACGTAACTTTGCTCGGCGCGGCAGTCGTCTCCCCGCACCCAAGCAGTTAGGTCATTCTTAGTCAAAAAGTGTAATTAATATATTATTATATATCTGGTCTCTAAGCAGTGATAGCCTAGTGGTAATACCGTTGGACTGCCCAGTCAAAGGTCTCGAGTTCGAACCCAAGGCACGCACCTCTGACTTTTCGAAGTCATGTGCGTATTAACAGTTAATTATCACGCGCTTAAACGGTGAAGGAAAACATCGTGAGGAAACCTGCATGCCTGAGACATTTTCTCGACGACGTGTCAAGTCTGCCAACCCGCACTAGGCCAGCGTGGTGGACTATAGCCTAATCCCTCTCATTTGGGAGGAGACCCGTGCCCAGCAGTGGGACAATATAATGGGTTGATTATGTTATGTATGTTATATTATATATCTGGTACAGGTAAATTATATAAATCAAGTGACAACCTTCATTTACCAACCACAACTAAGTAATCCCACAGCTAAGTTGTCACACTAACAACATATATAAAAAATATACATACCATACCATCACGCCTGTATTCCCCGAAGGGTTATGCAGAGGCGTACTTAATGTACACCCACAGTTCGCCGGTATGTTTAGGTCCCATGTTATAGGGGGCGAGCCTATAGCCATTAACCGGGCACAAATCCAGACTCCGAGCTGCTACTGAGAATTTCATAGAAAAACCCAATAACACTACTCGACCTGGGGAACGAACCCAGGACCTCTAGTGTAGGAGTCGCGCTTGGGACCACTAGACTAATGAGGCAGTAGTAAAAAATATACATATCCACTTTATTTTAATCACAAATACGGTATCATAATATACCTAAACGCAGCATTCAAATATTGCTAATTAAACTGAAGCCGGCTCAAAAAGCCTTGACATAGACAGTAATCATCAATTATTCAACCGGAAAAAACGAGGCTCCCTGAACGAGATGAATACAAGTAGTATTAGTTGTCACGGTCAAAACTACACCAGTAAAGATTAATTTACACAAACAATATTACCTGCAGGTTATTAGCAAGTGCAAATTTCTCGCTTCGACAGCGATTTTCGTCACTCAAGTCCGTGCCTTCAGGAAATAAAACCAGCCTGTAGTCAGAATCCAGTTTCTGATAGTAATCTACAAATTGAGCCAGATTCAGTTGATCTTCTCGCCAATTTCTCTTCACATACAGGAAAAAATTCAGCTGCATTATCCAGCCTGAAAGGTTTAATAATCAAATGAGAGGAGTTGCCAGGAATGAAGGTCTATATAATAATTACCTATAATGTATGGATATCATAATATTTCGTCAGTTCAACTTACCCATGCCAGGAATATTTTTGATTTCATCCTTCAAAACAAATTTCAGTTTTGCTTTTCCTCCAATATCTAACACACTACAAGTTTCACTGGGGTAGTTAACTGTCTGTTTACACGAACAAGAATCACTAAAGGGATTTTGTATGGCGTGGTATAGAGCTATCCATATGTAGTTCCAATCAACTCTGGTGCGATGGTTCATTACAATTATGGTCTTTTCGTCTGGGTTCACATAATCCCCGAAATGATGCAATTGAGTATTACAGCAACATTGAAACAGCGCCTGTTAATAATATCCAGCCGATAATTACATTTAGCTACAAAATCTATTGCTAAGTATTTTTGTTGAATGTCTTACCACAGGATATAATTCCCACATCGAAAATAATGTATCAACTAATTTTCTATATAGTCTGTGACTAAAAAACATCAGGTACATAATAGGACAGTATAGAATGAAGAAACCTGAAAACAAAATAATTATAAGAAGCAACAGGAAACTTATATTTTCTGATAAAATTATGAATTTATATAAAACGTACCAGCAAGTATGGTGTAATACCAAGCAGTGCAGAGTAGAAGGCCCACCGCCATGGTGGCGCCGCCTGCGGACTGCCACTGACGCACCTAAGAAGCCATGTCGGTGCCGATGTCAGCATCGTTAGATTAGAGCCCCTACATAATCCACTAAGCCCTATTACATGACACCTCGCCGAGGAAATGTATTCTATATTATAGTACCTTATTTGTTTTTCAATACGTTGCATGAAAAGCTAAATCCCCTCGAGTTATTCATATATTATTATCTGTTGTCTTTTCTTCGGTTCCTGAATTATTATTGACGCTATTGCTAGATCGTGGATTTTGCGAATCAGTTCCTAACGCCTCAGCTTCTTCTATAGTCATCATTAGTTCACAATCTTTTGTTTCTGGTAGCAATAAGCATAATAATCCTGCTATCAGTGGAAAGGTACCAAATGCAACGGGTGCACACCATTTGCCGTAGGGTCTTAAAGCAGCTGCGAAAGGTGCAATCATAGCTCCTACTCGAGCCATCATAGAGCAAATTCCTATAGCTGCGTTTCGGACTACTGTTGGAAACATTTCTGTACAATATAAATATAGCACAATAAAAATAATATAACATAGCAATTCACTGATACATCCAACTATCACAGATACATTGCCTTCAGGGACTAAGCCAACTATAAATAAACATAAGCTGCATAAAATGTTTCCTGCAACTACAACGGTTTTGCGCTTGGAGAACTTGATTAGAGGAATGCAAATTATACACCCGCATAGGCAAACACTGCCGGTGGCCACGACGTTGATAAAGACGTCGCCAGTTAAATGGCTAATGTAATATGTCACACCATAGAAACAGTAGCTGCATACGAGCCAAGAAAACGACATTATTATAATGTTTGTCCTTAGATTCGGAGTACGGAACAAATCAAAGACCGTACTCTTTGGTTTTAATGTTCTGTGTTTTAATTGATATAATTCTATTTTTTGTCTAATGTGTTCCGTCGGCAACTTATTGCTGTAAATAAATATTTTAATTAGTTCACGTTTTTTTTTTAATTAACACAGGCGGTACCGAACTTAGTGTGCCTAGCGTTTTCCCAACTACAAAATGAGTAACACTTACATTTTTGCCACACGTTCCATTAAATCTATTGCCTGCACTGTTTTATTCATAACTAATAACCATCTTGGTGTTTCTGGTAGTAAACAAATGTAGAACAAGAGAATAACATTAAAGAGTGATATGCAAAGTTGAAAATACGTGTAATCTCTTATGATGTAGCCGATTCCTGCCACTATGATGTGACCGGTTGTGAATGGTATATGAAACAAGGCCGACACCACATCTCTTTTGATGTTGCCGACATATTCCATTACTATCACAAAAGAGATGACCATGATGCCACCATTTGCAAAACCGAGCATCATCCTAACGAGCGTAAAGCTCCAATAATCTGGTAGAAACGATGTCATAACTCCAGTGAATATCTCTATTATCACCGATATTATTAAAGTTGGTTTTCTTCCATACCTGTAATTTAATTTTAACGTAGTGTTAGATAAGTCACTAGACTCAAAATAAAACAACATTCATGTTATTACACCCACTTGTCAGATGCAATTCCAAATATTAAACTTCCACTGAGGACGCCAAATTGAAAAATTGTTTGAGTTAAATCCTTGAGCCAAGCACTTTCACATATCAGATTCCATTCTGTAACTATAGTTCTGGAGAATACCGAAGTATTGAACACCGGGTTGTTGCAACATGTAGAATTGGTTCCTGGACAGTAATACTGCGCGGGCGGAGCCAGGAATATGATTGCCATTTGATGAAACGCCACTCCGAATTTACTTATGAACACTATGAAACATAGCCATAAATGATATCTCCCAAAGTTTCCGATTAACTCATTAATTAGTACCATTATATCTGAACGTTCATGATTAGTAGATTAAAAATTTATAACAAATCTCGTAATTACGTGTGACGAAATGAATTTAAAATGATTTAAAAAAAGGTTATCCTCTAAAACATAGTTTATAAGAAACAATGTCGCTCATTGCTAAGCAGGTAAATCAGGTAGGTCTTGCTCAAGGTTGGTGTTCACTTTATATAGGCCGGATAAAAAAGAATCAGTGCATTTTGTATAAAAAATAAGTTATTTTATCGGGCGAGGTCATCGCGTGGGTATTCGCGGGCGGAGCAACTATCGTTATTTGCTCAGAGTACACTTGAAGTCAGAGATAACTGGATAATAATTTGTTTGTGCATCTGTTTCGAACAAATGAAATATGTTGTTTTCTGATCATGATAAAAATATTTAAATCAGACACTTTTATATTATTACTCATGATGGAACCTATACGCTAGCACGCGAGACGTGTGTAGGTTGTTTACAATTGACTCTCGAAAATATTGCTCATTGCCATATATAGACATTCCTTTTGTCCCACTCACGTGCCTGTATTGCTTTTTTACGGTATAATCATTGTACATTATTACTGTAGTTTATACTTATTAGTGTGACTGACGTGACTAATGGCGCGAATGAGTTCAACAACATCTCGTCTCATTAGACATGTAAAAAACCCTAAAAGTACATTGTATAATGTATAACTAAACATAACTTACCATCACGCCTGTTTGCCCCGAAGGGTTAGGCAGAGGCGTACTAATGTACACCCACAGTTTGCCGGTATGTTAAGACCTCAAGTAATAGGGGGCGAGCCTATTGCCATTAATCGGGCACAAATCCAGACACCGAGCTGCTATTGCGAATTTCTTGGAAAAACCCAATAACACTTTGCTTTTAGATTTTATTTGGTTCATCATTATCATATCAACCAAAGACGTCCACTGCTGAACGAAAGCCTCCCGCCATAGGCTGCCTTATTTTGTAGCTTTAAATACAGTGCCTAAAAATTGTCTGCAAAGGCTATTTGACAATGAGTCCTATTTATAAGGATACCTACATAAACTATATAAAAATGATTGTAAAATTGGTTGTATAATCGTCTAACATTGACGTCAGTATAGAATATGTAGGGTAGGTTTAATTGGATTTATGTAGTAATAACATTATTTTGCTTTCTAACATTCTATAAAACCATTTTTTGTAATCCTTGCGAAGCTAACCGACAATTTCGCCAGTGGGTCATTTATGTCTGTTTAGCATAACGAGCAAATGCGACATCTATTTAATTGAATTTACCTTGGATATAGTAAGTAGATACCTACCTAGCCAAGGGCTTGCTGTTTAATACAGAACGACAGTACTTTATGGTTAGTTAGTAGGAAGGTACTTAGTGTAATCGTAAACAGTTTATGTAGCATTACTATAAACAACAAGTAAGTATGTTAAGTTGTTAATGATTGGGGAAATCATATGTAATTTGCTAGTATCCGTAAATAATGACAGTGCTTATTTGAATTCTTCTCCATTAGGTATTTCACGGACCGGAAATAAGATAACTACCTATGTACGTATAGAATGTTCTTTATTTCTATGTGTGTACCTATGTACCTACTCTGTTAGTTGCTCTATCCCAAGTTCTTAGAACTTGCACCAAACTCTCATAAATAAAAGTATTAGTGTATAGAATATTTTAAGAAGTGGCGTATAAACCTAGTGTAATTTCATTTTTAGGGTTCCGTACCTCAATAGGAAAAGAAATGGTTCCCTTATAGGATCACTTTGTTGTCCGTCCGTCTGTCTGTCAAGGGCCTTTATCTCGGGAACGCATGGAGGTATCGATTTGAAATTAAAACCATATACTCAGGTCCACAGTTCCTAGCAGCTGTGAAGAAATCAAACTTCTAAGTTAACGTAAAAGAAGATACGGCTTTTACACCACAAAAAACGTATATTTCGACACACTCAAGGGAATCAAAATTTAAAAGCGTATTTTCGGTTGACCTAGAACTAAGAAATTTGGCAAGTAATATCGTCTTATAATGTAATTAATTATAATTATGTACCTACAAATCTGTACGGAACCCTCGGTGGGCGAGTCCGACTCGCACTTGTCCGATTTTTTTTATTATTCTAAGCTTGTCCTAAAGTTAGTAGTAAGTCCGGTGTATTAAACTAGAACACCTGTTTGAGTTTTGCCGGTGTTTTTTAATTACCTTTTTGCCTAAAGTGCCTAAAGGGTGATTAGTGCTCGTTTATTTCTGCAAATTACCTATATCTTTTGAAGATCCTCTAACAAATATTTTTATAGGTAGGTGTATACTTAAGTAGATGAAGTCGGTATAAAGTAGCTAAAGAATTCTGAATACCAAACATCATGAATCTTTGGGATTGTTTTATAGTCCAATATAATCCCATTCAAATTCTAATAAATTCAGAAAACAAAAAAATAAATAAATAATAAATGAAAATATCATACCATCACGCCTGTATTTCCCGAAGGGTTACGCAGAGGTGTACTAATGTACACCCACAGATCGCCAGTATGTTTTGGTACCATGTAATAGGGGGCGAGCCTATTGCCATTACCCGGGTACAAATGCAGACTCCGTGCTGCTACTGAGAATTTCATAGAAAAACCCAACACCGAACTGGGCTTCGAACCCAGGACCTCTAGCGTAGCAGTCGCGCTTGAGACCCCTAGACTAATGAGGCAGTCAAAATAAAATTTAAAAATAAATTATTTTAACCTGCCTACTTAGTCTAGTGGTCCCAAGTGCGACTGCTACACTAGAGGTTCTGGGTTCGATCCCCAGGTCGAACAGTGTTATTGGGTTTTTCTATGAAATTCTCAGTAGCAGGCTCGCCCCCTATGACATGTGACCTAAACATACCGGCGAACTGTGGGTGAACATTAAGTATGCCTCTGCCTAACCTTTCGGGGAATACAGGTGTGATGGTATGTTATGTTATGTGTTATGTAAATTATCTTATTTTGGATATTTTTTAGCTCTTTTTCTTAGGTCAGGTTGTTACACCTAATTACATACACGTAAACATAAAAGTAAAAAATTACGCAAACAATCGTTAAACAGAAATAATTCCATACAATTTTAGCCATATTTGATAACTTTGACAATCAGGTTTTTATGCAACACATTCACGCTTTGTGCAAAACGAACGATAAACATCTTACGTAGGTAATGAAGGTTGGTATGCTACGTTAACTAACTGTATGGAATAGTTCCTATACTCTCCATGACTAAAATTTTTTAGATAATATTTTTAGAAGATGAATACTTTTCGAGGTAGTTGTTACGTTTTAAAAGAAAAATACCCTTCCCACACTATAATTTTCTCCTGCACAAGCACATATTATGAAAGAAAAGAAAGAAAAAAAACGATTTACTCATTGCGCAGAATAAAATAAGAGCTAAAAAAAAATTAAAAACAAACATTAAAATAAACGAAAACGAACAAATTAAACAATACAAATATTGTCAATGCGTGTACAATGCGTCTAATCTCCCCAAGGAAAAGGGCTCAGCTTTATACGGCACTGCGTTACAAAATGCTTGCAACACAGCGCAGCGCTGATTTTCAGTGCCAACCTAATAAAAAAGTTACTGATTGATCTGAAATATGAATTTAACACGTTCATAACACAAATATTTCTCTTTTAGTATTTTTTTTGCAGTTTCCATACTAAGATTGTTTCATATTTGTTTGTTGAATATTTGGTTCGCTCAACCACTGCAACAATCAAATCTATATACTTATAATAAATCTGTAGAGAGGTCAATTCTGTACATGAAATATATTTCCAAAATAACTATCAGCGGGTGATTAGTGATCGATACTGACGCCAAAAATGCAATCAGTAAAATTTTTGTCTGTCTGTCTGTATGTTCGTTATAGAAACAAAAACCACTCGACGGATTTCAACGAAACTTGGTACAATTGTTCTTCATACTCCTGGGCAAGTTATAGTATACTTTTCATCACGCTACGATCAATAGGAGCAGAGCAGTGAAGGGAAATGTTGGGAAAATGAGTGATTCATGAGAAAGGTTTCAAGCTATAAAACATCACGCTACAACCCTTAGGAACGGGGCAACGCAGGTGAAACCTCGGGCGAAGCACTAGGGAACAAAGTAACTATTCCACGCGGACGAAGTCGCTGGCAAAAGCTAGTTATTAATATATCAATAATATTATTCCGTCAAATTATGTCTCACCGAATAGATAATTAAGGGCATTACATCGCTCAAATCCAAAAAACACCCTAGCTTTAAAGAAGTTTCTAGTGGAATCCTTATGTGCGTTTGCCATATAAAAATGATATGTCCTTAAGAGTCCGGCGGACCAAATTTCTCTTACAGACGTAATACTGAAATAAATCGTATTTCAAACAAAATTTAATCAAATTGTGTTATTATTCGGATTCTGATACCGTTAATCTAAGTTCCTACGTTGCCATTTTGTTCAAAATACTTCACTGGAAAAAAATGTAAGCGAATGCAATTTTTGATAAAATTACCAAGTTTGGAACGATTTTCCTATTTTTTATTTCCAGTGAAGTAGTAATAGAAGAAATGGTTGTGTAGGAACCTAGATTAACGGTATCCAAATCCGAATAATTACACAATTTGATAGAATATTGTCTGGATTACGATTTATTTCGGTATTACGTTTTTGTGAGCAATTCAAGCTTCGCCGGACCCTTCACAAACAAAGGTCATCACAAACATTATATATTTTACATTATACATTATAAATTTGCCCCAATTTTGGATAATAATTGAAGTAAATAGGCCTTTTTTAACCTAATTTGTATTTTTTCTCTTTAACGGCTTAATAGTTAGTCATGAATTTTACACCAAAAAAATTGTAATGACGTAATTAACAATTTATATTGTTTTTATTTCCTTATTTCTTTGAATATTTTGAGATAATAAAGAAATACCCGAAACCTCACTAGCACCCCGCGTGAAGCACTCCCACAATGCCTGTGACTAACAAATACTAGCACAAAGACTAAATCCTCAAGGTCATTAGGCATTACCCTTACATTATATTATTTTACCTCACCCACACGTTCTACACTTGGGTGAAGTCCTTATAGACGCGCACAGTTTTATCGACCGTAGCATGCGCATCTGAAGTTAGCTGTTGCGAAAGACCGCGTAGGTAAAATCACTTAATTCTTTCTTAATTTCGTATAAAAATATCGAGATCAGTAAGGACAATAATCATGAATAAGAAATATATGACAATAGGGTCATAAACCCTATTGTCATTAAACGGTTTGAATCTTAAAAAAATCCATCGCAATACCACTTCCAGAATAGATAATATGACGTGAGTGAGATTCTACATACTCTAGCCCAGTGTGACTCTACATACTAATGTATGTCATACTGGGCTCGGGTCCAAATACATACGTGGATTCATAATTATTAAGTTATTTACTATTAAATAACTTAATAATCTTAGCATGGAAAATGCAAAAAAATCACAAAAAGATAATGTTAAGAAGATCAAAATACTCGTAAAATATTTTATCATTAGTGATGATATGACAAACTAAATAATTTTCATCGTTAGCATTGAAATGTAACTAGTTTTAGGGAAGATAATAATTATTTATGCTAATTATTTTATTGCCTCTTGCAAATTTACCTTTTAGCGTTCACGGTCACAGAGCAGCGTATGTACTACCTATAATAAATATGATAATGGCGTACTGTCAGTTAAATATTTGCCTTCAAATTTTGTGTAATCCTTTTATTGGTTTAACATTAGATAATGAAATAGATACATATAAATACATAGATAATATTACGTGCGGTAAGTGTCGTGACGTTTATCTGGGCTTCCACTTAGCAATTCGATGGGGCTGTAAGATCAAGATTAGGTACTTATGTTATTTGTACTATATGTTGCTAAAGACGAACTGATAAGAGATCGAATATTTTGCGTTGAATCTCATTTTTCACATCACATATTTTATAGAACGCGTGTATGTACTTGTATGGTAGGTACACTAGGTACTATTATGAAGAAAAGTCAATCTTCTCTAACTGACTTTAAAAAGAAAGTACCTATATGATATTGGCACTACGATTTTTTTAATGCCCTTGTAGTCACACACTAAATAATTATACATTTCAGTTGTTTCAATTTCAATTGCGTGGTAGGAAATAACGTTCGTCACAGAATTTGCCAGCGTTGATTGAATAGATTTTTTTTATACCACTAAGGTGGCAAACAAGCATACGGCCCGCCTGATGGTAAGCGGTTACCGTAGCCTACGGACGCTTGCAACACCAGGGGTATCACTCGCGTGTTGCCGACCCTGTAAATTAAGGAGGAATAGTTGGCAGAATGTCTCCTCACTGCCAACACAATGCTTCCTCAAATGCCAGAAATGTTAATGGTTTTAGTTGATCTGTAATATCGTTTCATCTAACAAAAGTCTGTCAAACGCTATCTTATCGCATATTGACAGCCGCATTCTACTAAAGACAATTGAATATCTAGGTAACTGCACGTTCATTTCTGAGAGAAGATGGCGAATATGAATCGATACACAATACGATTCACGTACTGTAAACATGTCTATTCGGTTTTAGTAATTAAAATTAGTCGATTGGATTGGATACCTACAATTAATTCTATTTCCCGTCTATGTCCATCTTAAAATGCTTCACTAAATTTCATTATTCACACAATGAAACCAATTCTAATTTGGCTAATCGTCATCATAAGTTATTTTTCGACTAATATGTAAGTAAATAGGTACTATTTATTTCTGAGATTTGTTCAGACTTCGTAACATGTAAAGAATTCCAGACAACACAAATCAATTGTCTTCCTGCCAGACATCAATTGTCACTTCCAGAAATTCCAGAAAATAATGGCATAAATCAACCGAAAGAAAACACAGCATTGCGGGACAATTAAATAGAAAAACATTATGTTTTTATTATGTAGGTACCGTTTATCATCTTAATCTATATTTCTGACAATGCACTGTAAACAAAGCGTACGTTTACTATGTTTAATGATGTTTTTAACTGTTATAAAACAACAAATGTTTAAGATCAGCAAGATATGATTGTGTGTGGTATAATCTTTTCCTGCTGTTTATAAAATACATTCACTAGACATTTGTATCTAACTACTTTGTATACGCACGGTTACATATTATCAAGCTTTACATTTCCAGAGTAAGCTGAGATCTTTTTGTATGGAAAGTCCATACAATACGAGGTCGGTTTATAGTGGATGTAGGTTAATTTGAGGTCGTGTATACTAACACAACTTCTGGTACAGTAGATATCTGTACTAAGTGTACATTTACTAAGAATTAATTTCCTTATTCTAAAGGTCACAGTCTATAATAACAAAAAAACAATATAACAACACTAAACTATTACTTACTAATGAATTATACTGATATGTGTAGGTATAGTCAAGCACAGCTGACCAATTCAAAGAGAATCCAATCGTTTCTAACAATATTTACAGCGTCTTCTTCTCTACTATCTATTTAACCGACTTCGAAAAAGGAGGTGGTTCTGAATTCGTGTACATATCTTTATGTAAATATGTGCTATTGTATTGACCATTCTTTTTTAACTGTTAGAGTATAATTCCAAGTAGGTCGCATATAAAATTGGTTTACCATCATCGGTTCTGAAGATGTACCCTAACATGCTTAAAATCGGTTTCTAAAAAGTTAACTCTAATATATTCAACCTTTTTTTATTTCTTTTCATTCGTATTTGCCCTTTTCCCGAACGCTTCACCCTCTTCTATTGTCGTCATCAGTTCGCAACCTTTGGTCTCTGGTAAAACAAATGTGATACAGGCTGCTATCAGTGGCACCACAGCAAACGCGACCGGGGGCATCCACAACGCGCTATTTCTCATTTCTATCACAAAGGGCGCTACCATAGAGCCAATTCTAGCTGCCATCGATGAGAAACCTAGTGCAGCGTTTCGCACAACAGTCGGGAATAGCTCTGTACAATATAAATATACAACAACAAAAACTATAAAACTAGCTACGACACCGATGCTGGCACATACTACTGACCCTACACCTTCAGGTATAAAGGCTAAAATTAATAAGCAAACTGCACATATGAGATGAAATATTATGATGATGAATTTTCTTCCCATAACTTTCATAAGAGGTATAGATAACAATGTGCCAAGCAAGGTGACGCTAGCACTGCACGCCACATTGATGAAAGCATTACCACTGAGCTGACCTACATACTGTGAGACACCGTAAAAACAGTAACTACATGTCAACCAATTAAACGCCATAGCTATGATATTTTTCCTAAGGTTTGGAGTACGAAACAGATCCAATATATTCCCTTTCTTCAATTGGTGCTTCTCTATTGACGCTTGGTAGGCTTCGATATCCGCTCTGATATTTTCTGTAGGACGTTTGTTTCTGGAAGAATACATAAATGTTATAATTAGATAATCCGTTTTCGTAACCAACATAAAGTAATCGTTGGCATAAGGAAACTTACACTTTGGCGACGCGCTCCAATATAGCAATAGCTTCGTCTGTTCGTTTTACTGCTATCAACCATCTTGGTGTTTCTGGCACCAAGAAAAAATATGACAGTAGAATAATAACCGGTACAGATATTGACAGTTGAAAATCTGAATAATCTCTGAAGAAATAGGCGAAAACCGGCAGCAGCATGTGGCCCATATTAAACGGTACTTGATAAAGAGCTGAGATGACATCTCTGTACTGTGTTCCGACGAATTCCATAACGATCACAAATCCAGTAACCATCGTGCCTCCCACAGACATGCCCACGAAAAAACGCAAGAATGTGAATGTCCAAAAATCAGGGACGTACGCAGCCGCCACTCCACATGTTACTTGAATCACCACGGCTACTAGAAGAGGATACTTCCTTCCGAACCTACAAAACAACATATTTGATAGATAAACGTACTTAGACAACCAACATTTACGAAGTTATTCATTAATTTTGCATAGATAGTGGCAGAACCACCTTTTTCATATTTTAATAAATTCAACGTCACCTGTCAGAAGCCATTCCAAATATCACACTGCCCAATAATGTGCCTAATTGAAATAATGTCTGTGTAAAACTAGTAAGCCATCTCCTATCGCATATCAAATCCCATTCCATTATGATAGTTCTCGTGAATATGGAGGTATCGTACGTGGGTTCTGGGCAAGGGCATGTATTATTTGATGTGCCACAACTATATGAAATTTTTGGTGCCAAAAACAAAATAGCCATTTGATGAAAAGCTACCGGAAATTTGGTCAAAAATATCAGAAGGCACAGCAAAAGGTGATATTTTCCAAATGACCCAATCACCTTTTGGATTAAATCTGTTGATACTGCATTGGGTGGTTTCACCCCTGAAAATAAGAAAAATACACATTTTTAATTATTTAAATAGTACTGCAACATCAAATGCATTAAACGTATGCTATTATGGTGCATTTTTTATGACTAGGACGAATGCAAATGACAATTGAGGCGTACTAGCTATTTACTACATTACATATTTACATTATAGTACGATTAGCTTATCTTATCTGTACAAAAACAAAAAACATTTTTTTTTCAGATTAATAATAACTCTAAAGCTAACTAGGTGATAGGTAGTTGGGATATTAATATCTTAATATTATGTGAATAGCGAAATCTTTTTCTTAAAACATGGCAACCAGTCACTGAATACGTCCATTTCAGGTTTTTTTTTGTGGCTAGATCATTGTATTAATTAATTATCCTTATAATAAGAGATTGGAGTCCCAGATTACTTCTTGCGCATGGGGTATCAAACAGCTTTCTTATTCTGGCCCGGGGATAGATTATCGAAATTTTTAAGGAGATATTTTGCAGTAGATAGCTACATTGTATTTGTACATTAATTCGTTTATAGCTTAAGCCCAGGAGACGACTACGCGCACGCAAGGAGACCATATCGAACCACATTTAAAGAAATGTTGAGTTGTTGTCACATATTTTGCCACTAAGTATTCCGTTTTGAAAGGCAATTTAGCCTGTGAAATTACTGGACTATGAGTCGTACTCGTAACAGCAGCGGCCAAGATGACAACGTTCCAGCGTAAGCTGGTGTTGATGCTATTACACGTACTTATGCTTGTTTTTCCTCTTACACTCGTAACATTTAAAAAAATACTAGAATTTCATACTACATTTTTTGGGCCTGTTTATGCTTTTCATCAGGAAAAACTAGAGTCAAACATTCAAGTCAATAATAAAAAAATCGCATGTTTTTAATAGGTAATATTGAATCGTCAAGTCTGCTTTATTTTTATGGGTAATAATTTTAGAACTACTATTTTTGACCGACAAAGTGTTGGCAACCCTAATTATATCATCACATGGGAACTTCATATTTTTATATTTGTGTTCATAATTGTTAGAACGAGGTTTGTATAGAATAGTTATTTTTTTAAATCAACCAGTGAACTCGATTGTTTAGAATGAGCAATTTACGCAGGTCACTAGTAGTTAGGTATTATGTAAAAGCGAAATACCACTCACATGTTTCATAATGATGAAACATCAAAAACGATAGATAAGGCCTAGAAACTTGTAATTTCCCCATTAGGTACCTATAAGATAGGCATCCGCTAAAAAAGAATAAGACAACCACAAAACCTCATTTCGAGATAATATGGTAAAATATACCTACCTTATTCGGAATAAACAGGTCTCAAAAACTTTTCGAGGTTGTGGATTGAATCATCTTTGCTTAACTCGGTCAAATTAAACACCGTATTGTATCGCAAAATTCGTAAACATGTTAAAAATACTACGTTCAACAAGTATATTTACATAACCATAAGATCATCTTCAATTGTTTTATCAGAACAGGTATTGGCTTACGTTAAAAATTGAGTAGGTTTTACCAACTACCTACTCAAAAATAATCCTTATCATTTATCGCTATGACTGTGTTGTGTCGTGTGACCGACTCTAACCTTCGACCGCCGATAGGTATGTTGCACTCGTAGTTATCTATTAGGTACATACCGACTTATTAGATATATACATTACAGATCATTAAACTCTCTATTCACCGATGGGTTAACAAATAACAGTTCGCTGCCGATATTTGTACGTCCCATGTAATACGGGGCCGAGCTGCTACTGAGAATTTCATAAGAAAACAAATGTAATTACTTACACAAGAAACACTTCTTGACCTGGGAATCGAACCCAGGACATCTACACATCTGGACATTGATATATATAAATTCGAAGCTAGCCCAGCTTGATAGACACGGTGTCTTTCTATGAACAATAGAAGCCAAATCTTCATATTTTTTGTTAGTCTGTCTGTATGTTTGTAAGCGCAGCTCTCAAAAACTACTGCACGAAACAAGATTTGGTTACAGTTGGAATTCTTACATAGAATCTGGTGCAACTTTCATTTTGAAGCCGTATTATAGTTAGTAAATCCTTTTGGGACGCGAGTGAAACCACGGGTAACAGCTAGTTAATAAATGAATTAATTAAGAAATAAGTAACTCATGAGTCACAGCCATGACCTACGTTTATTAGAACTAATTAGCTTATTTCCTGTATTATGCAATGTCAATTCTATTGTTATGGTGCCAATAGCCTTTTATGCATAAAATTATTTTCAACCCATTATATGTATTATCCCATTGCAGGGCACGGTGACTGTCAAAATGAAGGGACCAAGTCTCCAATGTCTGTCATACATATGTATATAAAAAAGAATACCATTAATCTACTATCTCCTACCTTTGCTATAATTTTAGCTACCTCAACATATTCATAATATTTTAACAAAATGCTTGGTCCCTCCATCATGATATCAAGATGGAGGGACCAAACTGATAGACTACTCCCTGGAATGTTCTACCTACTTAGTGATATAATACCTTAATTCTACCTTAATATTATTATTTTGGTTGCCAGAAACATATATCGTTTTAAAGATATCGATTATATAAGTTGGTCCCTCCAAATCATGATAGTGAGACCAAGCATTTTGTTAAAATATTGTATTGTGTATTTGATGAGGTAGCTAAAATTATAGCAAAGGTAGGAAATAGTAGGTTAATGGTATTATTTTTTAATATGACAAACATTAGACACTTGGTCCCTTCATTTTGACGGTAAACGGGCACGGGTCTCCTCTCAGAATGAGAGGGATTAGGCTTTAGTCCACCACGCTAGCTGCTAGCGAGTTGGTAGACTTCACAAACAGTCGAAAGTAAATCTCTCAGTCATGCAGGTGTCCTCACGATGTTTTCCTTAATCGTTTAAGCGTTTAAGAAAAATCAGCGTGCCTTGAATTCGAACTCGAGACCTTTGACTTGCCAGTCAAATAGTTATATGACTAAACTATCACTGCTCCCTTTTATGCAGCTGATGAAATATTTCATTAGGTTTTATTCCATAATTTCCATCTATATGCACAAAGCATTATGCTTCCTCCTTTCTCATATATACCTACCTACCGCTAGAGAGTAGAATTCCTTCCCGGAGTGTGTTTCCGATTCTGTACAAACTGCAGTCTTCATCTGGAGTTCATCCACGAGTGAATGGGTTACTTCTAGGAAAACATGCTCCATCGTCGATCGTATGATGATACGTGATGACGTAAGATAGTGTTCAAACGCATTTTTTTAAATGGATTAAGTCGACAAAGGTGCTGACGAGCCACCTGGTGGTAAGTAGTCATCGTCACCTATGGACACCTGCAACACTATTACCACCATTGACAAGTCGATTTTTAAGTGATTTTTTAAGGGTCCGGCGGAGCGGAATTGCCCACAAAAACGTAATACCGAAATAAATCTTAATTCAAATACAATTTAATCAAATTATGTTAGTATTCCGATTTGGATACCGTTAATCTAGGTTCCTACGGTACTATTTCGTCTCCTACTACTTCACTGGGAATAAAAGACCGGAGAATCGTTCCAAACTTGGTAAAGTTATCAAAAATTGCATTCGCTTACATTTATTTCCAATGAGGTATTTTGGACGAAATGGTTAAGTAGGAACCCAGATTAACGGTATCGGAATCCCAATATTAACATAATTTGATTAAATTGTACCTATTTGAATTAAGATTTATTTCGGTATCACGTTTATAAGAGAAAATCGGTCCGCCGGACTCTTAAGTGGTCATATTTAGGCAAGTGTGTCATGTCATCGTTTCTACCTCGTTAGTCTAGTCGTCCTAAGCGTGACTGGTACGCTAGAGTTCCTGGGTTCGATTCCCGGGTCGAGAAAAGTGTTACTGCATTTTTCTATGAAATTCTCAGTAGCAGCTGTGAGTTTGAGATGTGTGCCCGGTTAATGGCAATAGACTCGCCCCGATTACATGGGACCAAAATATACCGGCGTACAGTGGGTGTACCTTGGTAGGCTTCAGCCTAACCCTTCGGAAACTATCTACAGGCGTGATGGTATGTTTTTTGTCATCGATTCCCAAACTATTAGTGTCGCGACCTACGATATAGCCAAAATAAATAAAAAATGTTGCGACCGCCCCGCCCGAATTGACATATATCAGTTACTTGGTAAAAGGTATTTCATACGTTTCTCTCAGGATTTATTACCGAATTATTTATGTATATTATACTAGGGACTCGCCCGCGGTTTCACCCGCGTTACCCCGTACCTAAGAGTCGTAGCGTGATATTAAAAATACTAGATTTTTGAAAATCAGATAAGTAGTACCAGAGATTATCCAGACATCCAAACTCACAAACATTACCTCTTATAATTATAAGTATAGATATTTGTATTATTATGTACTAAAACCGAAACAAAGCACGGAACTGTGTATGGATCTATGCATTAATTAACACAATAAGATATTTAATTAGGTATGTGTGTGCCTATAGTTAAAATTTACTCCACAACCTTAATATATCTACTGTGCGAATAGTTCATTATTTTGTAACATTTTCTTCCAATTAATGTTGTGATAAAGGTAAGCTGCAAGACATTGACGGTAAATTCATTGAAATCCTCATGATTTCAATAATTTAGGTCTACAATGCTTGAGTTATATTCCTAATGAATAGTCGTGGAAAATAAATGAGCTTACTGCGTTGTTGAAGGATAACCGTCATATTATGGTTTAAATCACCACATGGTAAAAACAAGAAATAACATTATTTTCTATTGAAGATTTATGTTTAAAAAAAACACATAGGCACTTAAAAATACCGTGGATGCCCTAATATTACACAATTTGATGTTAGACTATGTATAAATCATTTTGTTAAATTCCTACGCATTCTATGAATTAACTATGCATTAACTCTGCGAATTTAGAGCTACAAGAATGATATAGTTACCTACTTAATGAAGATATAGATAGACTAGTAGATATTTGCATCAGCTCGAACCTCTATCAAAATCTAAATTGTCTGTGTCCTAGATAAATCTGTTAGTTTGTTTGCTAGATTGGGTCATCCAAAGCAAAGCCTCAGTAATTTATTTTTTATTATTAAATATGAATGCATATGATTCTAGACTTGCTTGATCTGTACAATTCAAATAAATTTAAAACCTTGTTCAGGCTCGGATTCTTAGATGCGCCATGTAGTACACATACGAAAGCATACTGAAACTATTTGACGTCGGATTTACCTGCCTAAGATGATGATAACTGGTAAGCTATCAAGGCGGATCATAAGTTCCGACCACTAAGCGTGCTGGGTTTTATTGACTTTTATAAGATGCGTTTCCCAGCGTACCCAGAGGAAGTTTGCATAAGAAAACTTCCAAAGGCTAGAATCTTTAAATTTTTATTATTATTATCCAACTTTGGTCAAGACTCTTTATTTTTTTTATTATTATGCAATTTTTGCATACGACTCCCTGCTCGGATTTTTGGTCAGGATTATAAATGAGATATTGAATTATATGGTAGAATAGCTTCTGCCCCCGACTTTGCGTTGATTTCAGAATTGGTTTCTTGGTTGACTATTGTGTTATTCCAGATCCGTTCCACCGTTCTGGCGTGAAAGAGTAACAAACATCCATACATTGATACATACAATCTTTCGCACTTATAATATTAATAAGGATATTTATATCTGCTGTCATGCTACGGCACTTCCAGTTCTATTCACTAATTGAAAACAACTAAACTGAAAGGGCTAATTGTTTAGTATTACTTACAAATAGGTAACTAATTACTGCGACAAAAATAACATTTTAAATTTAATCAGTCAGAGCCCTTTCAGCCTTATATATGTTTTAAATAATATTATATATACATCAGGAGAGAAAACAAAGAGATTTAACATCGTGTACAATCAGAATAAAATGTCAACAAGTCAGAACACCAGTTAGCCACGCACAAGTATAATTCGCGACAATAAATTTAATCAAGAATTTGCAAACTGTAATACAAGTTCTCAGTGTCATTGCTAATTCACCAAGGCCCTATATATCGGGGTCAACACACCATGCAACAATACGTCAATACACTCACTTTCACTTAAAATAATCTGCTTACCGTTTCGCTCCTGCATCTCCATTTTATTTATTGTTGTCTTAATATTACTAAAATCACTTAGGCCCGTTTACCGGTAAATAATAAATGTACAGAACTTTTTCATTGAAACTCAATTTACTATTTGCGGTGCTCTGTACTGCACGGCCTGCTACTGCAGACTGACAACGTTGATATAGTCATTGAAATCAGTGCTGCGCGCTCGCCGCGTAGCCGGCCGCCATTCTCTTACTATCAATGTTACTAAACAGAGGGAAATGTTTTCTCAGTACTTACCAACATTATTGCAACAGAGAATTGCAAAGGAGGGGAAATTTGATTTCTTTCTAGTTGTTAGGAAGAAATCAAATTTCCCCTCCTTTACTTTAACATGGACTAAAGGACAACGCGCAGTTAACTGGGCCGAAAAATCCGATAAAATTGTAAAGTTTCTTATTCATATGTTTAACGTAAGTAACGAATATAACACCATTTCTAGATCCTCGAAACATTTTTTCCAGCAGTCTGGCCAAAATTCGCGCTAAACAAAATTTGTTGACGTCCCTAAATAATAATCATTATAATTATTATTGTTATTATACTTATTGAATTTGATACATACATCTAATATAAATAATACTGTTAGATTTTGTTTGTCCCAAAATTTCAATTCCTTAAGTATTGTTTTAAAAATGTCTATAATTTTTTATGTTGTAATATTGTTACAATAATTTTTCTTCTATTTTTTGCATTAGCCATCTAAGATCCTGTTTTAATTTAATTTTAATGTATAAAAACTGATGATGATGTGATCTCTTTTAATTGAGAGTACACACGATGTATATAAATATCTTATGTCAAATTAGTATGTAATGTGCATCTTTTGTTGTGAGATCCAAATAAAATAAAAAATAATTGTGATTCTGAGGGAAACCCATCCCCACGTGTATAAGATGGGATTTTTGGAAAATTCCTACGGGATTAGGAAAATTTAAATCATCGTGAGTAGGTAAAGGTAAACATAGAGTTCCAAATATAGGTACTAGGTACTTATATAATAAACTACTATATTTTGGACTAAGAACTATACTCCTATACACTGTTGAAATAAAAAGAGGATAGAGTTCTACTAAACTCGTCCTATGAAATTCCTCCTGTCTTACTGGCAAACTTATATACCTATTTGATCACTTCATGATATGGCAGATCATTTCATGAAATGGTTGTATTTCATGAAATAGAAAATACTCCATATCCATGAATAATCAGCGTTTGACGATATGAACTGCTAATCGCACGGCTACTTCATGATATGGTCAAATAATAATGATAGTGATCATATCGTAAAATAGTTACATTATCCACCGTTAGAGGCGCTGATATCGTTTTGTTTTTGTGTTGCATCATAGCGGCGGACAATTATTCCGATAGAAAAGCTAATGATAAATCGTCAATTAAAGATAAAAGTCAATTGAAATGTCGGTATAACACAAAACCTGAATTTTACTCAAAGAACGTGCTCATCATAAAAATTTTGGGAGTTCGGCAAATATTTCACAGGTTAGGTTATTAGAACTTTCATGGGCCGATTGAGATCTGCATGATATCGCACATCGCGATACGATGAAAGAAATATAAATATCGGTTAGGTTAGAACTGTGACCACACAATGCCAGAACCAAATGTTAGGGCTAGCCCCCATTACATGTGAGACCTAAAAATATCTACAATCGAGTGAATGAATTTGTACACCTCTGCCTAATTTTCACATGTTGCCATGATCCGTGAGAATTTTCCGTACCTAATATAAAAAATAAAACGTTTCAAATAGTGACGAAATATACTAACCATCCAATCGTTCTTGACTGATACGTGCATTATATAACCGTATGTCTTCAGATCATAATAAAATAACAACAAAAAGTAAAACCACCTTCAAAAACATCGTTTGTTTTCGTTACCGATTTCCAAAACTGTTTCGCACATATAACATTACACTTTTCACGTTACTGAAGGCGGTTTAATACTTTTTGTTGAGTTGATTAAATTTATCTTTTTGTGATTTTTTTGCATTTTCCATGCTAAGATTATTAAGTTATTTTTTAGTAAAGGAAAAAATTCATTCGAGGGCAGGATTCGAACCTGCGTCTTCTGGTTTGATACACCAGACACTCTGACCTCTAAGCCACCTTATGACATAAATTCAGAATGTGAAAGCAAAATTTCAATCATGCGGGTGGGGTTCGCGATTGAGTTTTTCCTTTACTAGAAAAAAATAAGTTGATTTATTTCAACATTTTGAGTGGCGAGTAGATATGTAGGTACCTTGAGGTTTCCGGCGACTGGGACCGCGATTAACTGGGACCGCGGTCCCAGTTGCCGGATCTATTTAATTTTAATAATTTTAATTTTCTTCCGGCGACTGGGACCACCAATGAATGAATACAAAAATATATCGTTCAAGCCTAAAACTGTACAGTCAAACGAAAATTTTTTAAAGTAACTGACTAACAATAATCAACCATTAACTACAAATAAGTAATTACTATAAAAAAAACAGCCTTAACGATGTTAAAATATAAGTACACATAAATCAGTATGTGTAGTACGTTGTTATATTATTTGTCATTAGGTATAACTTACCTACATACAGTGTATACTATATTGTACTATTATATTACAAACTAGCTTTTGCCAGCGACTTCGTCCGCGTGGAATAGTTACTTTGTTCCCTAGTTCTTCGCCCGCGGTTTCACCTGCGTTGCCCCGTTCCTAAGGGTTGTAGCGTGATGTTTTATAGCTTGAAACCTTCCTCATGAATCACTCATTTTCCCAACATTTCCCTTCACTGCTCTGCTCCTATTGATCGTAGCGTGATGAAAAGTATACTATAACCTGCCCAGGAGTATGAAGAACAATTGTACCAAGTTTCGTTGAAATCCGTCGAGTGGTTTTTGTTTCTATAACGAACATACATACAAACAGACAGACAGACAAAAATTTTACTGATTGCATTTTTGGCGTCAGTATCGATCACTAATCACCCGCTGATAGTTATTTTGGAAATATATTTCATGTACAGAATTGACCTCTCTACAGATTTATTATAAGTATCAGAAAGGTAGATAGGTTCTCAGTTCGACTGTATGTTTTTATTGTATGTTTGTTACGCGATTATTCCGCCAATTATCTATAAGAAAACCAAAAATCATTAAGCCTGATTCTGTGAAGCTATGACGGTCATTTTCTTAATATGATATACATAAGTGTATTTATTATTTTTATTATATTTTAACATCATTATGGCTAATTTTGTGATACCTAGATAATTACTTACTTGTTGATGATGTATATGTTTTATTGTATGTTTTTAATGCGGAAATTTTAAATAACAAGAACAGTATGTAACAAAAGCATGATTTTTATATTATACTAGCGACTCGCCCGCGGTTTCACCCGCATTGCCCCGTTTTTTTTTCCGTATAATATTTCAGTCCATAAACACCTTCCTCAGAGTTCAAGGAATAAATAAAAAAAATACCGGAATTGTCCAGCTGTCTTCCGAGTATCGTGCTTAGCAACAAATTTTGCGATTCATATTGATTTTTCAGACTTACACGAATTCACGCGATAGGATCCATAAGCTGGTTTCGTTTTAATTTGCGATTCATTTTTAATTTATAAATATAGATTCTATACCTAAATAAATGATTTGATTATGAATCAAAGAGTTTTTCTTTAATTATCACTTTTAACATTTTTTCGTTTGACTAGATACTAATAGATTGTTGTATTCATTTATGGGTGGTCCCAGTCGCCGGAAGAAAAATAATAAATTTTAATGTATCCGGAAACTGGGACTGCGGTCCGGGTTAATTGCGGTCCCAGTCGCTGGAAGCCTTGACGACGTTGTCATTTAGATATTCGTTCGGTAGGTACGTGTTATTGACATTTTTTTTTTTAATATGATCAGATCTTGACCAATTCCCATTTACACGGGACCACCTCAGCAGTACCTATGTATCTACCAAACAAAAGAAGAATCATCAAAATCAATATTTCATAATTGGCGGAATAATTGCGTAACAAACATACAAAAAATACATAATAAAAATATTTTAAATAAGTATATCACTTTTATTATTTATAACATAATTAACAAAAATAGTTCAAATTGTCCTCTTGGTAAATATCTAAAAACTATACAACAAATTATTAAGACATTCAAATAAGAAGATTAAAAAAGAAATCTAATGACTCACCTACAATAAAATTAGTGTGAGGAAACTAGAAGAGACTTCCGCGTTTCGTATATGGAGTGCTACTTATCTAATGGAGGAATGTCGTATTAGCTAGTTTGATAATATAAAATAGGTGTACCTGCTTAAAAACTGTCCAATTTTTTACCGTTTTATTTTCTGATCGACTTTTTGACATGAAACTTGATCGTCAAACATGTGTTAGGTAAGTGCAAAAGTGTATATTCTATATGCAAAAATTAAAAAAAAGGAGAACATTAAAGTGTCGCATATTTTGTACCCAAAAATGCATGTGCCAGAAAGAAAAAAATACTGTTTTCTTAAACAATACCACATCCTGAACATTAGCTACTACAACGAATGTCCACGCCCCACCGCAATAGGTACGTGTTGTGCGGTCGCCAATGAGCTACTAAGATTTAAGAGTAAACAAAACATCAGGCAAACTGGCGGTCAAGCGTAAACCAAAAAAGCACGAATAAAAAAAAAACAATGTACTAACCAAGTATAACGAACACAGAGCTATAAATATAATAATTTAGAGTCAGCTTTATACATCTTCCTTAATATCCGTAATTTAAAGGAACAAAGAGTAATAGAGTAAACAATACTATTTCATCTAGTTCATTGTGGGTTTGTTGCACCCAAAGTAAAAATGATGATCAATCATCAACTGTTGTATTTTTTCCTCATAAATGGTATTTAATTAGTTGATTAAACCTGTTAACAAAAATTGTTAATCATAATGTAGGATGCTTTTTGATAAATTTTATTTATTAAAATTTCAACTCGATGATTGTCGACTTCACCTATTCTAAACGCATGTTGTGCTCGCCTATAAAAGGCTGCTTAAATACTTAACTTATCAGTATGTTTGTGTATTTTAATAATAACATGGTATAATTAGTTGTTGGTGAGCCTATAAAATAAGTATGAAAACACAAAAAAAAACGTGTTTTTCCTACAATGTTTGGAACATTAGGTACAATAACAACAAACAAGTCAGATTGTTTGTCATCAGAGGTATGTTGTACTCGTACCAACAAAAAAATACTATTTTCTTATAATAATAATATTATACATAATTATAATATATAGAAAATTAAATTAAATTTATATAATAAACATAATAAACTCAAATAGCAGCGTTTACCTAATAGTAAAAAATGTTCAGGCTTTTGTAATCTACCAACAAAACAGTGTTTTTCTTTTCTAGCTGGCACTTTCGTTTTTGGGTACGAAATGAATGTTGACGAAACAAAACGGAAACGTAAGAAGCATGCAACTTTTATTGTGATGAGATCGCTAATTGCAAATAAAACGTTGTTAAGGAGCCTTTGGCGGCGGTTTCTTCAACTGCCTTGCCCCGGCACGTTCACCCTCCTCTATTGTAGTTGTGAGAGGGCAACCTTTGGTTTCAGGTAAAAGTGTCGTTACGAAAATAGCTAGAAATGGCACCACTGCGAATGCCATTGGAGCCATCCACATTTCAATATCTCTAAAGTCACAAATAAAGGGAGCTATCATGGATCCAACCCGAGCCGTCATCGATGAAAATCCGATAGCAGCGTTCCGGACCACTGTCGGGAACAACTCTCCGGTATACAAATATACAACGACAAACACAATAAAACTAGTTACCGTGCCAACACTCGCACAAACAACAGAAAATACACTTTCCGGTGTAAAGGCTAAAAGACATAAGCAAGCAGTGCAAATGCAGTGACACACCAATAAAATTGTCTTTCTGCCCATCAATTTCATTAGAGGTATGGACGTGAGTGTCCCAAGCAAAGTGACACTGGCACTACATAAAACATTGATAAAAATATCACCACTTAGCTGACCTACAAACTGAGAGAGACCGTAAAAACAGTAACTACACATCAACCAATTAAACGCCATAGCTATGTTATTTCTTCTTAGGTTTGGGGTTTTAAAGAGATCAGCTATCGTTCCTTTTCTTAATTTATGTCTTTCCGCTTCCAATTGATATGCATATACATCTGCTTTTAAATTGGTTCTTGGAAGATTATTTCTGTAAATAATAAAAATAAACTGTAAAGACCTAAACGACTGATTGGTTACAACTTGCATTGATAGCGAAGGCAAGAATCTTGTGGTGAAATCTACACGCATAATGGGAATTCCATTTGGCAAAGATATAAAATAATATCTACTATACGGATTTTATCGAGTTGTATTGATATTATTTAATTCCCGACGTCTCGGACCCTTTACAGCATCCATGGTCACGCGTAGACTAAGTTGTTGGACGACTTAATGTTGCAATTACTAACAGCTACCTTACATTTTTGTGAATTATTGGCGGACCCATTCACGGTCCGAGAATAATTACACACTACAACATACACAAACCCAATGCTCCGCTATGACCAATAGTTAGCCAAATCGACTCACCAACCTACAGATTGGCTCAACATCAAGCAAAAGTACTCTCACCACTCACAGGAATGGAATAACCGGAGCATATGTGAAGGACTCATACCATTTTGTCAGTGAAATAAAACACCTACATCTTGCGGACAATGAAACTGGTCAGTTTTGATGTTCAGTCATTATTTACATGCTTACCAGTTGAAGACTGCATCAGAATTGTGTCTAAGAAACTAGTAAAAATAAAATGCCTATTCGATATGCTGAACTACTAATACATTGCCTAACATCAGGCTACTTGTTGTGGAGTAACAGATACTACATAGTACTACATAGTAGCAATGGGCTCTCCAGTATCTCCCATTGTTGCTGATATCTTCATAGAAGATTTCGAGAAGACTGCCCTGCAATCTGCACCTGTAACACCGAAGTTCTACAAGCGGTACGTAGATGATACTTTCATTAAACTGCCATCTAGCATTTTTAGACCATCTTAACTCCATAAACTCTAAAATTCAATTTACCATGGAGGCAGAGGCCAATAACTCTTGAGCTTTCTTAGATGTTGTAGTTATTCGTAATCCAAACAACACCTTGAGTCACACCACCACCCAACACAGTTATCTACCGTCGGTAAATCATTGTTTCAAAGAGCGCATGGGATCTGTGATGAGCAACATCTGGCTGCAGAGCTTCAACATGTCAAGCAAGTAGTGCAGTACTTGTCGTGCACGACAACAACCTCGGAATACCGCGCCCTTGTCAAAGAAACCGCGTGAAACGTGCCATAGTCGAGCGCCTACCTGTTGTATTACCATATATTAGAGGAATCACAGACAAGATTGGCTACATCTTGAAGCTTTCTTCCTTTCCTTCTTCCTTTCTTGCTTTAATCAAAACTTGCTTCAAGCCGCTGAAGAAGATGAGTCAGTTTCTACCACCTGTCAAGTGCCATATACCTCTACAAGATGCAGGAGTGTACAAGCTTGATTGTGATTGCGGTCTCTCACACATAGGCTAAACTAAAAGAACGGCCATGTGTTCTTTTGCGCCGCTCCCTATGCCGCGTAAAAACACGTCGCCGATGTCAAACACTGCCGTTCTAAGAATTCAGCAGGTTGTAAACATACTCCATGCAAGGCCCAGCACTACATCAGATTCTATTTATACCACAAGTCCTCGCAAAAGAAATCCGATTCCTTCCCAGGATGATTCGCGAGGCTATTGAAATTAAAAAACATCCAAATTTCAATAGAGAAGATTGCTGGGTCTTAATGGGTTTGGAATCCCATTATAGATTCCATAAAATCAAAATCCAAGCCTAAAACTGCAAGACCGAAGGATACGGGGAGCTCGCCTACGAGAGATCGCCAATAATTAACAAAAAAATGTAAGGTAGCTGTTAGTAATTGCAACATTAAGACGTCCAACAACTTAGTCTACCCGTAACCATGGATGCTGTTAAGGATCCAAAACGTCGGGAAATAAATAATACCAACACAACGCGATAAAATCCGTATAAAGTAGTTATTTTTTTGTTCGTGATAGGTTTTTCTCGGTAACTGCACTGCCGTTAAAGCTAACGACCGACGAATCTCCGCATTACGCAAACAGAAAACAGAACCTCGGCCTGTGGGCCTAACAAACAGGGAAACTATAAAAAACCCAGGGCACATTGTACAATAGGCCGGGACCGGCTGGCTGGCCAACTGGCCGCACAACGGTTGGCATGACTGATCGCCGGGCGTGGTGGCCAAACAAGGCAGATGAGCGCAGGCTTAGACAAGTGGCAAACGCTCCGTATCTATTCTATGTCGAAGAACGCTTACGCCTTAGCGATATCGATAGGTATTATGGTTTTATCCGCAACCATCACCATAAAGCAACGGCTATATTTTGTTGGTATTTTGCTCATTTTTGGGCTATAGATCACGTAGCTATACTTAGTTATTGAGTACTTATAAGATTTGCGGCTGCGCTTCTTCTTAGTAGATTATCATAATACTTACATTTTAGCAACATGATCCAAAATACTTATAGCTTCTTCGGTGCGTTTCATCGCAATAAGCCATCTTGGCGTTTCAGGTAAAAAGTAAAAATAAATAAGAAAAATTAGCTCTGGAGCAGATATAACAAGTTGAAAGTCTGAATAATCTCTGAAGAAATAGCCAGCCAGTGGCAGCAGCATGTGACCCATATTAAATGGCGTTTGATATAATGCTGAGAGGACTTCTCTGTATTGTGGGCCAATAAATTCCATAATAATAACAAACCCAATAACCATAGTGCCACCCACAGACAAGCCGACTATGAACCGGAAGGTTGCAAACATTTCATAACTGGTAGTAAACGCAGCACTTATTCCAAATATTATTTGCAAAAGACAAGCCACAATGAGGGGTTTTCTTCTTCCAAATCTAAGTGAAAAATAAAATGGTGTTAGCTAGATTATGTTCATTTTTAACTGCACAGAAAGGTTTTTCAACGATTACACTTATAGCTGGGGAGCCTATGATGTTATTTTGGATTTACTCGAGCGCGTCAGATTTCCTTAAGGATTCCATACCTTGCACCCTGTTGAGTATCTCCACCAAACATGAGCCCTATATATATGTCCGAACGTCTAGGGCAGTCCATCAGATTTGTAAAAAAAATCGATCCTCGGAAATACTCGAGCGCGTCAGATTAAGCTATGGTAAGGTTAATTACTAGCTAAAAAGTGTACATTTTGAAAATCTGACAATTTGAGCGTAACGTAAGGGAGTGGGAGGGTTACAAACTTATAAAAAAAACGATGTTTTGACTTTATTTTTAAGAGAATAATGCATGAATCACGAAAAAAATATAATCTGCCGATTTCCACAACCCGAAGTAATAAAATTCGTCTATGAAGATTATATTCCAGACAAAATTTTAGTTTTTTGCATATATCTCTGAAACAGTGAGAGCTACCGAAAAATGGATAAAGACAATTTGTAGATCGTGAAATTCCCTACAAAAAAGTTATCAATACTTTTTTTCTATGAAGTACCGTTCTCGAGTTATCGCGATTTCAGACTGTAAGAAAGTCGTATTTTCAATTAGGTATAACTTAAAGGCACACATTTCCACACCACCTCTGAGGTAGTTCATTCCCCAGCCGCACTTGCACTTAGTAGAACACACGGAACAAGTGTTTATAAGCAGAAGCAGATGTTGGAGGGAGACAAGATAACTGGAACTGCACTATTTTATTTGTCCTAGTATTTATCAAGAAATACAAAAATCTCCCTATACTTGTCGATTCCATGTGTTTCGGAGCTCCATATAAAGCAAGGAGAAAGCGAATTCCGTTGGTGAGGATCACATCTGCTGAAGAGTTAATGTTTGTACTTAAATACTTATCAATCAAATCATCACGTTTTTAAAACAATTTAAAAACCTACTGCAGTTTTGCACTTTTTGAAAATTGCTGATGTCGCCAGTTATCGCATTTTGGATGTTTCCATGGTCCTATTTCTTTTTTGTACTTTGCCGATTCGCACCGCGGTTCGAAAACCGGAGGACTATTTTATGTTTAGTTCGGACCACTATGTACACGCTGAAATTCGATCGATTCGTATCGATTCGATAATAAAAGAAAAAAATATTAGAATAAAGAAATTATAATATATTCATTGCTGTTAAACAGTTTTGTCCTTTTTATGTTTACGTTAGCTTAGTAAATAATACAACTACGAACTTAAATTAAGTAAACCCAAAAAGTATTATTCTTTTGTCAAAATTTAACCTGAATGCCAAGTTCTTTGATATCAAAGAAGAAACTTAAACATTCAAATTTCTCAAAAACTATTGAATTTAGACCATCCTTCATATGGGGGGTAAACATTTTAGCATTTTGGCCCACTATCACGTCCTGCCTAGAATACGTCGAATTTCCAGTAAGCTGTATATGCACGTTTAACGGTAAATTTTTAAAGTCCCAGGGTAAGATGGGTTAGGCTATAGCTCCACATGCGGTCTCGATATTTTCTTTCACCGTTTAAGCGAGTGATAATTAATTATTTACGTCTCTACGTCTTTTGAATGGGAGCATTTTTAGGGTTCACTTAACATCATCTGAATATCTGACGCGCTCGAATAAATCCATTTTTTTCTACTTTCTACCGCACCCCCACCACGCAAAACGGCAGATAAACATACCTTTGATATCAAGGAACCATTGGGGCTTAAGCTAAAATATCAATATCTGACACGCTTTAGTATATCCATGTAACTGTTTCTTTACATTTTTGAAAATCTGTAGCCGCTTTCCCCACCACTAAAGGGGAAACATTATATATAACCTTTTATGCTTCCTATCATCTAATCTACAAAATCTAATAGGTCCCCACGACATTCAAGTAAATCCCCATTTAGCATCATTGGCTCCACAGCTACTACCCTTCAAACCGGAACACAATCATGTTAAAACAAGATTGCTGAGTGGCAATGTCAATGTCAAAAAGATAGTATTTGAAAAGCTTTCAACTACGACGACTTTACTTACAGTATTTTACAAAAAAAAAGTTACCTATCAGAAGCCATTCCAAAGCCAACACTGCCAAACAGTGTGCCCGCCTGAAATATAGTTTGTGATAGACTTGCAAGCCATTTTCTCCCGCATATCAAATTAAATTCCATGACCATGGTTCTACTAAATAGTGACGTATTATACACCGGATTTTCGCAAGGGCAGGTATTTGGTACATCTGAATCGGCACATGTATATACCACTCTTGGCGCCAAAAATATAATAGCCATTTGATGAACCGCGATGGCAAATTTTGTTAAAAATATCAAGAAGCACAGCCATAATTGGTATCTTCCAAATGCACCGGTGTACTTAAGAATTAAATCTCCTTGCCCCTGCCGACCAAATCTGAAAATAAAAAAGACTATATTAACAAATAAAAAAATTACAAGGTTTCTCCTTACCTACTGGATCCACCGATCCTTAATACTCTCAAAACTTTAAATCTGTAATGTTTTTATTACCAATGACAGCTTCACCATTTAAAATCACAACTTTTGTAGCTGTATCGCAGACAATCGCAGTTGACTCGGCACTCTACACTAGAGATGAAACGGATAACTGTTTGACCGGTTACCAAATATCGGATATTCGGCCACCCTAAAAACTAGATAGCTGAATATCCGGACGAATATTGCCACCGGGTGTCGTAGCTTGTAGAAACCGATCGAACTTGTAAAGGTAAGGCGTGGACGATCGGAGATTTGGGTGAATTCCGTCTTTGTACTTTAACAATGAAATGAGCTAATAAAATATTGATTGAATTACAAGATCTGTTGCGAATTGCGATCACTTTCACTTGTTACTATTATTCTGACTAATAATCTCTAACTAAATCAGAATAATTTGTGTTAGGTAAGGAGTATTTGTTTGCGAGATAAAACTATCTACTAAGTACTTAGGTATAAGTTAGCGAAGTGTGTTTTATAATGTAAATTATTTATTCTAGTTTTATTTGCAATTAATTATGTAATTGAAACTCCGGAATCCGGAGCCAGCGGACTAGATATCGGTGAGTTACATCTCTACTCGACACTGCGACACTACGTCGTAGTAAGCTCCAGAGTCGCATCATTTCCCATCAACACATCTATAGCCGCGTATGCCGTTTCTAGACGTAATTTTTTTATACATGTTTTGTAACTAACTGTTGATATTGCAGTCAAAAGTTGAGGAATGGAAAACAAACGGGGTTTAGTAGGGTCGTTGCGCCGATTGGCGACCACTTAGCTGAGTTGCTAACTTTGGTCAGTCATAGTTTACAGTAGATATTTACACTAATATTATCGGCGACCACGTACATTGGTCCTAAATATAGTCATGTTTTGAAATAAAATATTAAACATCACACTTTTATTCATAAATTATAAAAAAATATTGGAAAAGTGCAAAAATAGCCAAAGTATTAGTTAACGACCACTTACTTCAGATAACGACCACTACACGCCAGTTTGCTAACATTATTTGAAAAAATAAAACATTTTATATCAAACTGTTGTTTACATTTCTCTTTAAATGAAACGTAATTGAATATGATACCTTTGTTCCATCCCATCTTCCAAGCTCAGCAGGCTGCGCTGGCGCTGCTGCTGCTGCTACAGAGACTCTCAAGCGGCGCAAGTATAGTAACCTGTTGGGTAACTATATTTTTCTGCCGTTTGGGGTCGAAACGCTCGAATCGTGGTGTCTGAGTGCTCGCCTCCTTTTCAAGGAAGTTTCAACATTAGTAGTCGACACTTCACTTGACCAGAGGGCTGGCTTATTTCTAGGGGAGCGTATAAGCATTGCCATTCAGTGTGACAATGCTGCCAGTCTTCTGGGCACCTTCCTGGATGACAGCGATGCCGAGAAATACTTTGAAGCCTTGTCACGTTTAGTTAAGATAAAAATATAAATCCATCGGGGCTGGCATTCCCATTTCTGATGTGAATTTCAATTAAAATGAAGTAGGTATAGAAATGCTGTAATAATGTGTCTTGTAGATCTAAATGCATCCCCCGCCGGATTTTCTTCTAGGCAAGTGAATATGTGTAGGTAGTCATTTACGATAACAATCGTCGTGAGTGTTTCAAAATTTTTAATTTTGAGTTTTATTTTAGACTTTTTAGAGAATTCCTTTGAAAACTGCACTCTTATATAAGTTGCTTCTGATTAACAAGAAATTGTAATTACTTTGTATGTTTTAAACAGATTTGACAATAATCTTGTCGCACGGTATCTACACCATGAAGAAAAAGGTTTACATCATAAAGTGAGTTTAGATACTTCATACAGAAGAAGAAAACAAATTGTCAAAATTGGCAACTAATCAGAGAATGACATGAATAACAGCCGTAGTAATCATTGAGGTAATATAAACGACATATTACAATCTAGAGAAAAAGCTGTAGGCACAATCTAACATTTCGTTTTTACTTAGCGGAGGACCGCCGTATAACTCCCGTGACGTATAGATTATTAGAGATTATATTATATTATTATAGTTATTATTATAGTTTGTGTTAGAATAACTGCTTAGTGCAGTTCCAATATAGTTATAAATTTTTTTGTTGACAGTTTTTTGCTGCGTCTCCACATGAAAAATATGTAAAATATAGAGTTTAAATTTCGGAACAATTTTTGTTTCAGTTTCAATATTATTGGAACGTAGGAATTAAAGATCATCCAATTATGTAATAAGAATATACTAACTTTGATATCAACCGTTTACCCCAAAATATAGAAATAGAACGTCAAATTCATACTTATTATGTTGATTCAGTGATGTGTGGATTTGCAGTGAAACAGCAAAAAAATAGCAAGGCGCGTGGCGTCACTCCAATTATGTACAAATTTAAATGTTTTAATTGTATTGAAGTCAATTTTTACTTCATATTGTTACGAGCTGGGGTTCGGGATAAATTTAATTAACACTAATTTCACCGAAACAACAAATATTTTAATTAACTTCACAAATACACAACAGAAATTACTGAGAGAGTCACTACAATATCACTTATCGCACTATAATGTCGCACTTGTAATCATTTAACTTCACTTCGATATTCACTTCACCGTGTTCAGAACTAAACTGCTCCGGCCGACCCTCACGACCAGTATTTATAGGAGTCACGAAGATTCTAGAATCGAACATTCTCGATAGGTCCACAAAATACGAGTAGGTAAGTACCTAAGTACCTACTTATAAACAATAGACGATAAAGCGATCGTCTATTGTTTACGGTCATTCACCTTGAACCCGGCTTTTCTTCGAATGTTCTACGTGCTTCTACGACTTATCTAGAATCTTCGTGACCCATCTCCGTACTAAAAGCCACTTGGCGTAACACTACCCCCTCCAAAGACATGCTCGTCCCGAGCATCATTAGATCCGTAATAACGTGCCAAACGATCCACATGAACGATCTTCGGAGCACCTCTTGGCCCTTTTTGTATCCGGTAGGTGACGTCGTTGATCTTAGTCACGACTCTGTAGGGGCCGTCCCATTTTGCTTGTAACTTGGGTGACTTTCCTTTGCTGCGAACCGGGTTATGTAGCCATACTAGTGAGCCCTCATCAAATCTGCCTTTGTTGTTCATCTTGCGGTCAAAACGGGACTTCATTCTCTCGGACTTTTGGCAGCCTGGTTGTCTGACATGCTCTGAGCATTCTTCTCGTACATCACTTAAATTTGCTCTCAATATCCTCACAGGCACCGGTACTGTAGCCTCTTGTCGGACGCCAAAATAATCGCCATCTCTATTCTTCCTCCAGTTTTCGGAGCACGGTCTGCTCGAAAAACTTCCAATGGTACTTCTTCGCTTAGGGCAACTCATCCGAAGGTGACCTTTTTCTCCACAGGTGTAACATCTTGGAGCTGCCATCCTGTTCCTTTCTTCATGTACTCGGTCCTTTTTCAATATTTGACCTCTCCAACAACTAGCTTGAAGGTGACCCCGTTTACCACAGCTGTAGCATCTAGGCGATATTACACCTTCTCTTCGAACTTCGCTGCGCCTTGCACAACCCACCTGGATGTGGCCCTTTTCTCCGCAGATGTAGCATCTAGGCCATGCTACACCATCCCTTCGACCCTCTCTGCGCTTAGGGCATCTCGACTGGAAATGCCCCTTTTCCCCGCAGATATGACATGTTGGCAACACGACTACTCGGATGCGATGAGTCCGATGGTCCTGTCTAACTGCCTCTACTTCCAAGGCATGGGCTAAGGCGTCTTTCAATGTCTTGTGGTGTCCAAGCCTCACAGCAGCTCTGACTTCAAGGTCACGAACGCCATCGATGAACGCTTGGACAAGATTACCGTCGATGAGCGCAGGTGTAGACTGGTATGCTTTTCGAACCAGCTTTTCAACTTCCACGGCCCACTGCTGTAGGGTCTCGGCACTACGCTGTACCCGATCCTTTAGCTGAGCACGAAACACGTATTCCAGATGGGCGTCACCGTATCTCGAGTCCAGCGCCTCGATGAGCTGATCATATGTCATGCCCTCGCCGAGGGCTTCCAGTACTGTTAAAGCCTGGTCGCGGAGGCATAAAGTAAGTGCCGTCTTAGCCTGATCTTTGTCCCATCCGTTTGACTCAATAAAGGCTTTAAATTGCATCTTGTAAGCCGACCATGAGGAGGTTCCGTCAAATGGTGGCACTTTAAATCCACGTAGGGAGGTTGTTATGGGTGCAGCATTCACGGAAGTCGCAAGTACGTTTCGTGCCTTTAGATCACCTAACGCCTTTGTCACGTCAGCAATCTGTTCCTCAGTTTTACAAATCCGGGTCTCGTGCTGTTCCACCTGCTCCTTCATAACACCGAGCTGTTTGCCAAGAGTCCCATGAAGGTCTTTTATGAGGAGCATCTGTTCCTCTTGACGTCTGGCCTGCTGCTCTTTGTCGCGTTGCAGCTGTTCCCGCAGTTGGTGTGCCTGCTCTTCCTGACGGCGGGCCTGCTCCTGCATCATTGCCATCAAGGTCGCTAGGTCAACCGGTGGTGTTGAGTCCAGCGCCTCGATGAGCTGATCATATGTCATGCCCTCGCCGAGGGCTTCCAGTACTGTTAAAGCCTGGTCGCGGAGGCATAAAGTAAGTGCCGTCTTAGCCTGATCTTTGTCCCATCCGTTTGACTCAATAAAGGCTTTAAATTGCATCTTGTAAGCCGACCATGAGGAGGTTCCGTCAAATGGTGGCACTTTAAATCCACGTAGGGAGGTTGTTATGGGTGCAGCATTCACGGAAGTCGCAAGTACGTTTCGTGCCTTTAGATCACCTAACGCCTTTGTCACGTCAGCAATCTGTTCCTCAGTTTTACAAATCCGGGTCTCGTGCTGTTCCACCTGCTCCTTCATAACACCGAGCTGTTTGCCAAGAGTCCCATGAAGGTCTTTTATGAGGAGCATCTGTTCCTCTTGACGTCTGGCCTGCTGCTCTTTGTCGCGTTGCAGCTGTTCCCGCAGTTGGTGTGCCTGCTCTTCCTGACGGCGGGCCTGCTCCTGCATCATTGCCATCAAGGTCGCTAGGTCAACCGTTGGTGCTGGAGAAGTTCCAGATGGACCAGGAATTGGGTCTATAGTTGGTTGCTGATGACCCACAGGTAGTGCCGGAGTATCTCCAAATCGTCTCTGATCCATCTCTTGCTGCCGCTGACTTCTGGTACGGATACCTTCCATGTCTTCCTTCGGTGAAACCGGCATAATTTATCCCACTTCTGACACCAAATGTTACGAGCTGGGGTTCGGGATAAATTTAATTAACACTAATTTCACCGAAACAACAAATATTTTAATTAACTTCACAAATACACAACAGAAATTACTGAGAGAGTCACTACAATATCACTTATCGCACTATAATGTCGCACTTGTAATCATTTAACTTCACTTCGATATTCACTTCACCGTGTTCAGAACTAAACTGCTCCGGCCGACCCTCACGACCAGTATTTATAGGAGTCACGAAGATTCTAGAATCGAACATTCTCGATAGGTCCACAAAATACGAGTAGGTAAGTACCTAAGTACCTACTTATAAACAATAGACGATAAAGCGATCGTCTATTGTTTACGGTCATTCACCTTGAACCCGGCTTTTCTTCGAATGTTCTACGTGCTTCTACGACTTATCTAGAATCTTCGTGACCCATCTCCGTACTAAAAGCCACTTGGCGTAACAATATTAAACTAAAATCCAGTTGTCGGTAGGTAACTAACATGCATTTTTCTTTAATACTTTAGATAGTGGTCAGGTGGTCTTATTTATTTTAAAAAAACAACCTTGCCCCACACTAGGATTTTCTCCTGTATCGTGGGTGCGTTTACAAACACAAATTCTCACATACACAAACGCCCAGACCCGGAACAACTACCTCTAGATCATACAAATATATGGTCCGTGTGGGGATCGAACCCACAACACGTGGCGCAGAAGCCGACCGCTCAACCGCTACGCCAATCGTGTTATTCTAACCCCCACAGACTTTTTTTGTTTATTATGTTCTCAATATTCAATTTATGGTTACACCATTTAGGATTTGGGGTCGTGAAACTCGTGAAGACTCAAAGAAGCAAATATTCGCAAAACGACCACATATTTTGTTGATGAAACTTTGTGTAATTAACTCACAAAAATTTGGTAATTACAAACATTTGTGTAATTAACTCACAAACATTGTAAATAACTCACAAATTGGTGGCCGGTAACTGATAATTCGAAAAGTCAACGGTAGTTTGCGACCACCAAAATTAGTACGAATAGATTACTTAAATAAATTCAAATTAAGATAAGACGTTTCAACTCATTTCAAGTATTATTAAGTAAGTAACTAGCTGTCGCTAGTTTCCCGCGGATTCACTCGCTACCCAAAACAACTTCTTGGGATAAAAGGTTCCTATCCTACCTTTGTTCTTCCCCAGAATGCAACCTTTCTCCTTGCCTAATTTTATCGAAATCTGTTCAGCGGTTAAGGGATTAAAAGGTGACAAAAAACAAATAAAACGACAATTAGTTTCGCATTTACAATATTGGGTATAGCTGTTGCACTCGGTTTCATTTGCATGCTAAAGGAATTTTTAAGACAAAAAGTAGCCTATGTCGTTTTCCAATGACCAATTTACCCCTATTTTAGATTCATCAAAATCGGTTCAGCGGTTTAGGCGTGAAAAGGTAACAGACTGACTTTCGTTCATCATCACCACGTATTTATGTTAGGTGCCTACTTAGACGTATGGAGATCCAGGACTAAATCCTTTATTATTTGTTTTGGTAATTGAAACGCTTAGTGTAAATGTAAGTGTCAGAAACCAGTATCTAATTAAAGTTTTTCTTCCTAATTGCTATATGTATTATTTGCTTTATTTATTTTTGTACATATTTCTTTACATTTGGAAAAATATGTCCATAAAAAAAGGAAAATGAAAAGTAAGAGTAATACTTTCTAAGTATTTCTTTCGATAGTATAAATATTATTAATAATGATGATATATATTATGATACTGGCAATACTGCTAATGCATTTTTATTTTCAATTTCTCTGAATGATTAAGGATGTTCTAAGAAAAGTATGGAAAAAACAGTATCCCTCTTTTTTGCAGTCGGATAAAAAGTACCCTAAATGATACACCAGATTTCATAGCAATCAAGCAAGTAGATCATGAGTATATATGGATATACAAAAATACATACATACAGAAAAACATCAATTCCAAAAACCATTAATTCGACTTCAGTATCGCTTATTAGTCTTCTCCACCTATTTTTTCCCAATTATCTTGCAATTACAGATACTTTTCTACAGACTTGTATAGATTAATTTAACCCCCCCCCCCCCCCACCCCCCTTAAAATGTGAAATTCCAAAAACCCTGAATTACTTCTTTATTTATTTATGATAAATAGCTACAATCCCAATTTCAAGTTCCTATCTTTAAAAATAACGGTACCGTAGAACCTCTTGCCTAGAAGAAACCGATTCACTCGTGATATAAAGACACCTAGATTATATCTATCGGGAAAGAGCTTTTCAGGAAGCGCGTTCCATATTTCAACGGTTTATTTATTCTCAGTACTTACCTGTAATTCATATTTTCGTGTTTCTAACTTTATAGATTTTAAATATATTTAAAAGTTGAATTTTCCAAAAATCCTTTCTTAGCGAATGCTTACTTTATAAAATTAACATATCTAATGATAACCAAATTTCAGCATACACATAAAATATGGAAGAAAAAGATAGATTACATACTATTTGTGTTGAAAATTACATATGGAATATTCAATTATGTTTAACTTACAGAGAAATATAAACAATAGTTTATAGCAATTTTTTTATTACTTTATTTTAATTTTTTCAATTACTGGTCGCAAACTGGCGTGAAGTGGTCATTAACTGAAGAAAATTATCGTTAACTAACACTTTAGGTATTTTTGCACTTTTCATAATTTATGAATTAGTGTGATGTTTAATACTTTATTTCACAACTTGACTATATTTAAGACGAATTTACGTGATCGCCGATAATTTTGGTAAGGTTATCGATTGATCGTTCATAGCTGCGTTTCACCATCATCAGCTGGACAAGGGTCTCCTCACATAATGTGAAGGTTAGGCTATAGTCTACCACGCTAGCCTATTGCCGCGTTAAAGCACACTTCTAGATAAATAGTCTGTTTTTTATTACTTCTTTTCTGTCCCTGAGTTCCAATGACGTGAATCCTGTTGTAGACACTGGTAGGTTTATTTTAATTGTTATTTTCTAAGTATCTAATATTCAAAAGTGATTAGCACTAAATACTTACCCAAGTTCACGCAAATACGTAAAAATAAACATTTTACAATATCGTGAAAAAATACGTGGACACTTCTTTTTTTAGAAAATACAACGAACAATATAGAAGCCCCTTTAAAAAATCTGACATCCATATTTTAGCCCAATCATGTAATTTTTTTGAAATCTGTGTCAATTTCGACTTTAGCTATAGAACACTTTTTTGTGTCAGTCAGAATTTAAAATAATGGGTCAAGTGCATGTCACACCACGTCCAGTGTAGGTTTCGCAGGTTTAAATCACGAAGTAATTTTTGGTCTACTGGTGAACTTTTAAAACGTGCTTGGCTGTGAAATTTCTTTTTTATAAATAAATTAGTCATCTTTACCCTGACTGTAACCTATATTATACCTATTCCTTGAAAAGGGTAGGAACTAGTAAAATAGAGACAAATAGTGGGAGGATTAAAAATAATTGGTTTCCAAGTTAAGATGGTTTTACTGTACCTACCCAGGTTCGGACTGCGTACTACTATGGTACTATTTCGCCTACTACTATTTCACTAGAAATAAAAGATCGGAAAATCGTTCCAAACTTGGTAAAGTTATCAAAAATTGCATTCGCTTACATTTATTTCCAGTGAGTATTTTGGACGAAATAGTAGAGTAGGAACCTAGATTAACGGTATTGGAATCTGAATAATATCAGGATTTAATTAAATTGTGTTTGAATTACGATATTTCGGTATTACGTTCGTAAGAGAAATTAAGCTCTTAAGCTTGGTGATCCTTTATGTCGTCAACTTTAGTTCTTCTACGAATCTCATTTCTGATTTCATCGCGTAAATCAATTTCAAGCATAGCTCGCTAAGTGAACTTGAGCTTTCTTATGAGACCCAAAGTGAGAGACAGCGTCCCTATGCCATAAGTCATCACTAGTAACACACACTGGTTAAAGGCTTTAGTCTTGTCCAAAAAAAGACGTTACAAAGTTTCCCGAACGCTGCCCAGCGAGTCGGATTCAACGAGTAACCTCTTTCTCGAAATTGGACCTACCTAACTGGAAGATTTATTCCAGATAGACCTATTCTTTAACCACTTCGAGAGTTCCCAATGGATACTGGGATGGGCACGACATGGGCGTTTGATATGACTTTTGTCTTGCCCATGTTCATTTTAAGACCCGCTTGTTAGGAAACTTTATCGACGTCATTGAGCATTAGGTATACTGAGCTCTTGCAGCAATTCTGCCGTGACCACGATATCGTCGGCGAATCGAAGGTGATATACTCGCCATTAATGTTAATGCCGAATCCTTTCCGCTTCAGAAGCTTGAAGGCATCTTCCATTGCCGAGGTAAACAGTTTCGGAGAAATAACATCCCCCTGCGTAACACCTCTCTGCAAGGGAATTGCACTGTTCCTGTATTCGGACCGACATGGCGGCGTTTTTGTGCGTATAAGCGCTTTAACAGAGATTGAAGCACCGACCAAATTTCAATCGTGTTGAAGGCTTTCTCATAGTCTACAAACGCTAAGCTTAGTGGCAGATTATACTCCTCAGTCTTCTGTATAACCTGCCGTAGCTGTTGTCAATGGTAGATACTTTTAGGAAACCGGCTTGTTCGGGAGGCTGGAAGTCATCAAAGCTGCGCTCGAGACGATTCGTGATGACCCTTGTAAACAACTTAATGACATGACTCGGAAGTGGAAGGTCTATTATAATTCTTCAATTGGGTGTTATCACCTTTTTTGAAGAAGAGTACAACGCCGTAGGCATGGAACGGAAGTGTCTTTGCTTAACTTCTATTTGTATAATTTTCTTTCGACTTCCTGGCTAGTGTGTTATGTGTTTAGGTAGTGTTTGTTATGGTGCCAACGTCACCTTGAAGACGTAGCAAGTGGAAGAGAAATTCAACGTCGCAGGTAGCTTAGTTGGCTAAAGCGTCCGGTGTACTTTAACCGGAGAGACACAGGTTCGAACCCCGCCCGACACCGAATTTTTCTTCCATTAAAATCTGGAAATGTTTAGCATGCGCCAATGCAAAATAACATGTTATATGAATGAGGTTATAGAATAGTAGCTATCTACCTAATAACTCAGATTTTGACCTACTTACCTATGTGAAGTAAAGAAAACTGGTTTTCTTTTGGTGCAAAAGCTTATACGAATTCTGCAATTGAAAACTTCTCATTGGCATCCCAACGGAAAATCGAAAGACGGATCGGACGAGACGACGGATGAACATGGATACCTAAACTACGATTTCTAGTTTTACTACGGAACCTTAAAAAAAGTAGAAGACAGTAACCAAATGACATAATTACCATTTTCTTCTTCTATCTTCCTTGTGGCAATGGGGACGAGTATTCTGCCAGTGTCAAATTTAATGTTAATGAATTACTTATCTATTTATATTATACCTACCTAGTGCTTAATTATAAAATCGTCAAAAATGATATACCCACCTAATAGTTAATATTAAGTATCGTATTTTGATTTTAGGGTAAAATCGTGACTAAGTAGGTATGTATTTTTCTTTTTCAGACCGTGCGTACCATGAAGGCCAAAGCACAGTGAGTATATACCTCAGAGGAAAGACAGACACTTTCCTCTGAGGTATACACCTTAGACTAGACAACCAAGTATATATCTAGAAAGACCAAGACGTGATAGATCAAGAAGTAGACCTAAATTTTATTCTCGGGTATTCGGCAGAGTTTTGAAATAAACATTTTGGAATTTTTCTGGAATTGAGTTCCCCGGTACAGCATATTTCTGTACCTACCTACTTACTCATGTTGATAGACCAAAAAGGTGGGGTGGGCTAGTAGGAGATGGTACGAGATCATCCATAATCGTAGGTAATGTTAAAGCACATAGCCAGCTAGACAACTATTAAGTACTTAATTCGACGTAGGTCCTCAAGCATCCATTTGGGAGTCAAATCGAAGCGTCGAGCCCTTCACGACTCACTTAAGACTGAGTCTGCAACCTACTGATCCATGACTTTCTTAGATACCTCTCAACGTGATCTCTCGCTTCCGGCCGATGGAACGGTGGACATCTCAAAAGCCGAACAAAACGCTTAAGTCCACTTTTTTCATACGCGTACCTATTGTTGAAATGTGGAATGCGCTTCCCGATTGGATCTTCCCCCATAATATTTCCCGATTCTATGAAAGCGCGCATCATTGTAGATTGCAGTATCGCTTATGCGAACTGGCGCGGAGTAGCGCAGGGCGGTCAAGCGTACCTAAGCCTATCACAAATTTAAAAAAATTCAATTCATGGTCGGGAACGAGAGTGCGTTATAAATTCAGACAATACGCTTATGCGGACCATTCGCATTAATTCAGACATATTTTGCATCCGCATTCCTATCTGTATCAATTGATGCAGAGCTTTTACGAATGCGGATTAATAAGTGAGAAAGCTCCAATATGAGTAAATATTTAGTAAATCGAATTCACCAATTTGTTTTAATTATAAAAACAAAGTTTTTTCATTAACTCTAGACTCAATATGCTAATAAGTACCTAAGACGAAAAACGGTTTTAGTTTTGTTCTCAAATTATGATTAAATAAATATATTAAAATTAAATCGATTTCCATTTAGATAAATAAGTAAGTAGGTACTTACTTAAAATCGAAAAATGTTAAAATAAATCTGAAATCCGCATCGCAAACCCAAAATATCGGGCTATTTCGGCAGATCATGAAATTACCTCTGAGGCACCCCGACAAAAAAAAATATTTATGGGAAATTAATAAATTTAAAACAAAAATATCACTTTAGGAATTTTATTTATATACATCTGTTCCAATTATACGCCTATGTACATATATAATGTAATATTAGACTTCTAAAATAGGTAATAAAATAATTAATTTAAGGTTGAAAACATGTTTCATATCTCTATCTTTATTATCCCTATTTACAAAATCGTCCTTGCGTTTATAAGTAGATATAGCACACTAAGGATAATGCTAATGTTACCCATTTTGCTGGGAAATAATTAGAAAACATTTTTGTATTTTGGCCGTTTGAATTGAATATTTAGATGACTATTTTGTGTTCGCGCACGTAGCGAACACACAATAGCGTTCTTTGAATTTCAGATATTACGTTTTATATAATGTAAGACAATTTGACGGTAACAATATTGAACAGCTTAAACATGAAGCCACCATTATAAACTTGGGTATTATTATTGAAAGTTATACAAAGGCACAGCACAGTAGGTACATCGGCGGTTCAGCGGTGATATAAGAGACTTTGTGACTGATTATTATGTTTTTCATGAAAATATTGCCATAAATAAAGCCATTCATGTTTTTCACTAAGCCTGTTATCTATACTTATTAATTTAAACAAGCTGAAGAGTTGTTATTGTTTTTTGGTTCAACTCGTTAATCTCCGAAACTACCAGTCGAATTTGAAAAGAAAACGCATTTAATCTCAAAATCTTTAATTTAAGCTCAAGTCTTAAGGAAGGAGCAATAAAAAAAAGTCAGAAACGGCGGCTGAAACCAAGGGTCACAGAATTTTTTTAATAAACTCAACACCAGTCATCTACCCTATTAACATAAACTTTTGCCACTGGTATGGAAACAAAATACTGTACTTAGCTTTATAATTGACTACCTGATAAACTTTGTATACCATCAAATTATAGCTATAGCCTACTATAAAGTTGTAATTTGATTGAGTAAAATTTATTATTTGATTCCAGTGTATAAAAAATAAATATTGTATCCAACCCATTAGATATTGGATACTAACTAAAGAAAAATAAATGCCGAATGTACCGGTGTGGCCTTTTCTGAATGGGCCACCACCACCGATTTGAATTCTGATTGAACAGAGAATTAGTCGCTAATTATTCCAAATTAGTCGTGGAATATGGGAATTTGTTGGTCCGTTGTTCAAAAGTTATAAGGGTGGCCCGGGAGTCCCAGCCAGAAAGACTTTTTGGCTGGGCCACCACTGTATTCCGACAACCAAAGCACCTAGTGGAATTCTGTTTGCATCCAGAATTAGTCGTTTATCAATCGCTAAATTACAGAATTGGTCGGAATGTGGTACAAAGGGCCCAGGCAGAAAACACTCTTTCTGGTTTGGCTTTTGGGCCACCACTATATTATTCACTCCTTTTGCGACACTTTTGCGTCTGTGATACACATTTGCGATCCTTACGTTCATCAGAAAATTTCTGACCGGGCCACCACTGTGGGTGAGCTCGAGAATCCAAATACCTAGCGGAATTCTGTTTGCGACCAGAATTAGTCGTTAATTAGTCGCTAAATTACAGAATTGGTCGGTCTCCGGTTAAAAAGCCCAGCCTGAATGAGTACTTTTTATTTCTCTTTATTTCACTTCCTTTAACTCAAGAAACAAAGGACCTAGGCCTTCGGTGTTATTATCCATAGATTCGGTACAGTTGAGTAGAAAATACGGTTCCTGAAATATTACAGATTTTTTTTTTATTATACCTCCTTACTAATTGTTGGAACAATAAAACGGTTGATATTTACATTTTTCTGTAATTGAACAGACTCCCTAAATACAGTGAATAACTATAATTTATTTCCACACAAAATTATGGATTTATTAAAAGAAATAATTTTTGATATGAAATCTTTATGAGATTTTTTAATAATTTACCGATCGTCTCATAGTCTAGTAGTCTAACCGCGACTGCTAGAGGTCTTGGGTTCGATTCCTAGGTCGAGCAGTATTATTGTTTTATTCTATGAATCATTATGTGCATCAGAACTCCACGATCTTATTCCCCCCTACCCTTTCTACTATCGGACGACCAGAAGTACAAAAAAGCGACATCGATTCATGGTGGACATTCAGAAAACCCGAACGAAACGCTTTAAGTCCACTTTTATCATGCGTGAAATGAAATGTGGAATGCGCTTCCCGAGTGGGTCTTCCCCGATAGATATAATCTGGGTCTTTAAATCACGAGTGAATCTGTTTCTTCTAGGCAAGCGCGCTCCATCGTAGATCGCAGTATCGCCATACATCAGGCGAACTGGCGATCAAACGTAAGCCTATCATGAATTAAAAAAAACCTAAGGATCGTAATCGTGTATCACTCAAACCAAGTTTTAAGGTAAAGTAATGAAAGATATAGTGGTGGCCCAGTCAAAAATAATGCTTTCTGGCTGGTCCCCCGGACTACCCTAATTATAACTTTTGAAACACAGTCTGACCAATTCTGTAATTTAGCGACTAATAAGCGACTAATTCTGGGTGCAAACAGAATTCCGCTAGGTGCTTTGATTGTCAAGATACAGTGGTGGCCCAGCCCGAAAGACTTTCTGACCCGGACTACCCTTACAACTTTTGGACTTTATATTTCATGACTATTTCGACTAATTCAGCAACTTATTTCCTGTTCAATCAGAATTCAAATCGGTGATAGTGACCCAGCCAGAAAGTCAAACCGAATGCTCCTATCTAACATCAAAATAAAACTTTCAGTTATTAGTTTTCACAATCTTTATGATATAAACCTATACTATTGGAACACTCCCTAATAAAATAAAATTATTTATTATTAAAATATTTACACCAACAAAATTGGAAAATTAAATAACTACTTAGCTTATTTCATGTCATGTAAAAACTTAAATATACATCACGATATTATTATAGCAACATATCAATATTTTAATATTATTATTTATTACTTTAACAGATAACATTGAAATATCACATGATGAAATTTTTAAACACTATAACACTTGAAAATGGCTTCATAAATAAGCTTAATTGCTTGAAATACTCTCCTTTATTACAATTTATATGAATGATATTATGTTTATAATGAACAACCAATATATTGCATTCGTGAAAGCATGTCGGAAGTTTAATGTTTGTGTAGTCTAGATGACGATATTTTGAACACATTACCATCATAAAATCACAGCTTCTATTGGTGTCATTGAGCGCTAATTTGTCTTAATGATGATAGATTTTGGGACAGTCATTTTAAGTACACCTAATTATTGAAAGGCACTAAGACCCTAATCTACAATAAAATTTCTGTACAATGTAATGAATCAAAAGTTTATGTACTTATAGCGTTTAGGTTACATTTTGACGCACGACTAGCCATTTCTTATATACAATTAATTTATAATCTAAATAGTACAGCCAGATAATAACATTTTAGAAGTTAATTGGAATAATATGCAAGATGAGCTCTAAATACATTAAATGCAATTTTACTCATTGAAATTCTTATTTACACGACTAAATTAAAATTACAGGAAAACCTATTTTAGAAAGAGGTATTAATATATTGTAAACAGTACCTATATTTCATTGATATATGCATTAAATAAATATGAATAACAATATTAATGATCTTCATGAAATATAGGCTAAGTGTAGATTATTCTCATTGACCAAATGATCTTGTGTCATAAAAAAACAGTCTACTTGAAATGTATTGATGATGATCAATTTAAAGATTGAATTACTAGAGTTCCCGTGCGCAGCTTCGCGTGCAAAAAACAATTGTGAAAATGTCAACAACGAATGACTACCGTATTAGGGAATCATATTTAAATCTTGACAATGTCATCGTTTATTAAATATGTATGTGTATGGGTGTGTGTGTGTGTGTGTATGTCAATCGCATGTCAACGTGTGTGCGGACTTTATACAACTTTCAGCCCCCTTTTTCACCACCTTAGGGGTTGAATTTCCAAAAATACTTTCTTAGTGCTCGTCTACAGTGCAAAAGGAACCAGCATGCAAACTTTCAGGGATCTAGCTCGTGTAAATTTCGGCATGTTGATACGTCAGTCAGTCAGGTTCTTCTTTTATAACTAAAGATTTCAACACGCTGCTGTTTAATCATAGTAGATATAATAACGTGTAAGCTTATGCATAACCACGAAATTAATTCTATGTCAGTGAATAATAAAAATTAAACATGAATTCAATATTCCCCACATTGATGTCATCAATACAGTTCAGGCACTCCTTCTATTTCGCAGGACTCAGTCATTAACTTCACTGGGTAGTGTACAGTGCCCAGTGTGGAGTGTAGCCTCAAATATGGATAAATATAAAACATTTTAAGAATTCAACTACGGGAATTTTAGTGATAATTTCAGCATATACAGGGGCTCTTTAGAATAGCGTATTAAATAGGGATGAGTGTCACTGTGTGTTTTTCAACCTAATATTAATGTATAGGTCCAAGGAATAAAAAAATAGATGTGATTTAAGAATATGCGAGTTACGTTTTCAGGAGTAAGTTAAAATTAAATGAAAGACAAAGGATGCGGTTTTTATCAATACTAACCTATAATGAAATTGTAACAGGCCGATGTCTGTACCTTGGGGGGTCTTTATTAGAGCAATAGAAGCCAAAATATCAATTTTAAGAATTTTTGGCTATCTGTCGGTCTGTCTGTCTGTATGTTTGTACGGGCATCACGCAAAAACGACTGCATAAAATTGAATGCAGTTTACACCGATGTATTGCTAGAGGTCTAACTTAAAATCTGGTGCATGTTTAATCTTGATACGTTGCCTAGAATCGGACTCATAGTATGTTAATCTTTTTGGGACGTGAGTGAAACTGCGGGCAACAGCTAGTTAGCTAGTTACACCATGGCTTTTTGATTGAAAGGGCTGTAACCAATTCAATGGGACGGTATAAAATTTCACGAACAGCCGGGTGACCGAAAGTGTTCATGGGATTGTTGGTTACACTAATGTATAGTATTGGTAAAAGGTAAATTGACCATTCGCTAGGCGGCTAGGGCAAGCGTTAGTTAATTATTCATGTGTCGTCTCTGAATACGACGGTAATTATAAAAATTATAGATTCTTATAATATAAACACGGATGGTGAGATAGGAACTATGATAATGCAAGAGTGCTATTGAGGATATTCAGTATTTAAAAATCTCAGAAATTGCATTTAGTTAATATGTCTACAGTGCTCATTCATTTCAGCCGGAACAATGTCGGTCAAAACCGTGATCGTGTAATTTAAAAAAACCGGCCAATTGCGAGTCAGAGTCGCACCCGAAGGGTTCCGTAACGTTATCTATAGAAACGGCAAAAAAATCATGTCTTTTTAGTATTTGTTGTTATAGCGACAACAGTCAGCAAATCCGTCCGTCCCGTTTTACCCTTTTGGTACGGAACCCTAAAAATGGAACTGAGAATTGCCTGCAATATACCTATAAGTTATTAAGATCTACCTTATTATTACGATGTCGTATTTTATTCTTGATTGGAACCCATTACTTATTTTGTTATTTATTGATATTTGAGAAAGATGATGTAGTGACACGTATTGAAAATAATATGCTGAGATGAAAGACGATTAACGAAGGGAATTTGTACGGCGAATGTCAGCAGCAGCATCGGTAGAGGTCGCCCTATAAGTCTTATATGCGAAATCCTTCAAAAGGGTCAGGTGCAGTAGCACTCGCATCGGGCGTGTATGTATGAGAAGATGTATGAATGTGGAAGAAGCAAAAGAAGTATGCAAGAATGTAGCAAGTGGTGATCTATATTTTCTGTCTACCCCTGTGGGAGAAAGGCGTGAGTATGTATGTATGTATGATATTTGAGAAATATTATTTAGAATACAAAAGGAGCGAACCATAAAATTTAAATTATTTATTGATCTATGAAAGTGAGGTTTTCTATCATCGTAATAAATAACTTGGCGCAATGCAGACAAGCTCTACAATAGCTGATTAAGGAGCGAATATTTGAAAAACAGAACGGCAATTAATTCAACATTATATCTTCATAGCAAAGTTAAGAATGTAGATGTTTAAAACTATAATTATGATAATAAAAACTTAAACTACACTACTGACATCAAGCAATACGACAAGAATAAAAACAATCTGAACTATGAAAGAGAGAACTAGAGGGAAGAATGATTTGTTAAATAATGTTCGAATATTCACCCAAAGATATTATCCTGTACCAAACCAACTTTATAATTGATTCAGGCGTAATTGGCTTGTTGACTGATTATTTTTCATGACCTCATGAAAATGTTTACCGTAACATGCTGATAATCTTCAAACGGCTGCCCAGATTTTCTTAAATCATAGCTAAGAAGACTCGATCAAGTTACCTTTCAAACTAAAAAAAACGGAAACAAAATCGGTCCATTCGTTTGGGAACCACGATGCAAGAGACACACACACACAGATACACACGTTTAACTTATAACATCCTTCTTTTTTGCGTCGGGGGTTAATAAATAGAGCCCATCAATTTTATGCTAGACAGAGAACAACTCACTGCGCCATACAAATCCTATACTAATACTCGTTTTTCGGGGAAGGGACGAAGCCCTCCTACCTACCCTCTCAATCCTCACCAAAAACTTTAAATACTCATATCTTGGAACTTCATTAGCCGATATTTTTTTCAGAATACGAATTGTATTTAATTTAACATTTACAATTTCAACTTTATTGCAATGAAATAAATGTCAACGTCATTTCTAAGAAAAGCAAATCAGCGGCGCGCCGTTGTCACTAATGAGTCAGTTGTAGATAGTATTGAAAGCAGGAAGGACGTTCGCTACCGATTTGTAGAATTATACCGAGCTGATCTAGGCCTCCATCGTGTTTTGTTTTGATGTAATATTTGCAACTCAGGTACAAGGGCTATTTGATAAGAGCAGCTCTTTATCATTCTACTGCCTAGATGTGTCGGTCATCTTTGGAAACACGAAATTAGCCGATGCCCATTATTTATCTTGAAGTACTGTACTAGATGCTAATTACTGTAAACCAGGGGTTATCAAAGTGGCGAGCGGAGATCTACAAAAGCCGGCTGGACCGAGCCGGAAGAAGAGATATTTGCATTTAAGACAAGAAAGGTCCTGTAAGTACCGTCTATACCTATTGTGTTGGAAAAACGAGGGGTGACATAAATAAGTTACGGAACCCTGCTTAAACTTATAAAATGATGAACCATTGAAAAAAAATACCGACCAACAACTTTGATGGTTTCTATTCACGATTTCATAAATGTGAACCAGATACTTAGGTTATGAAAGTGTTAATGAATTTCAATTCACCGTGGATCTCGACATTATTGATTTTATCTGGATCAATCTTAACATCTTTACAAGTTTACTTAATATGCTTATCGCGCTGTCTCTTTCTAACTTTAGTAAGATTTTTAAACAGAACCGGGAAATTAGCTTCTTTAATAGCGGACCTAAATTCAAGAATATGTAATATCGTTCCGTAAAATTCATTTTAATGGTACCTACCCATGGAAAAATCATACAGAACCAATGAACGTCAAATACGTTTGATAGTTTGATACACCGTGCACCGCAAGCATTTACGTGGTTGAGACAAGGATTCCTTTATGACCAGCGGTAGTACTCGTATGATTTTTTGTCTTGTGAAATCTTGGGATAAATGAGTAATACTCTGTCAAGCAGTGATAGTCTAGTGATATGAGCACGGACTACTAAGTCGTAGGACTCAAATTCGAATTGAAGGCACGATCATGTGTATATAAATAATTAATGATTACTCGCATAAGCGGTGCAAGGAAACTTGCATGCTTGAGAGATTATCTCGAAGGCGCGTGAAGACTGAAAGCCTACATTACGTCACCATGGTCGGCTATTGCGTATTCCCTGAGTGGAGACCCAACGAAAGCAAAGTTGCCCATGGGAATCGTCAATGGTCATATATGGTCTAAGGCCTATAAGTATTATCGTGGTTGTATGCAAACTGTACTGAATCAGACGAATGCTTAGTACGCACCAAAGCTCATAGTGCGATACTGCAAACGCGGCCCGTGAATCCATGGACAAGGAGAAGGCAAGAAAGGAGCCTTTCACTAAGGCTATATTAGAAAGCATTGTAATGCTACCTAATATTACTATTTCTATATTTATGCATAACATAGAAATACCAATCCCTTTGCGAGATTCGGTCGAAATAAAAGCAGATTCTAATATTCAAAAACGACAATGGTCGCAGATTTTCCAATGCCGCGTTAATAACACTTTGCCATACGGCCCAACTTTTAATTAAGAATAACTTTGAAAATTGATGAAAATAAAGCCTTACAGCAAAGTTCTATTTACGAGGTATTAGAGTATCTCCAAAGAAATCACACTTGGTGTTTAATAAAAAGAAAGAGAAACACTTTTATGTTTAAAAAAAACAGAAACTTATAGTTTCAAACTCTAAGAGCAAATTATTGTAATATTGTTGAATACTTAATGTAGTATAGTAAATACTTAGGTGGAATAATGTCGACGATTTTTAATTTTTGATACCAGGTTACAAATTTTTAAAGCAGGTCCTAACTTTAATCCCATATACTTCATCATCATGTCCGAGTTTAACAACAACAACGCCTTGCCGTCTATTTCCTGTAACAACACAAAAGGCTGCATTAATGCACATTTAATAAAACTAATTAATACTTATTTAGAAAATGTAAAATAGCAATATATTATAATTAGACAACTTCTAGAGCTTTTGTTTGTTATACACATTGCATACCTAAAAATCCGGAAAGCGAGAGTCGGACTCGCCCACCGAGGCTTCCGTACAAATTTGTAGGTACCATAATATAATTAATTACAATTGTATAGTTTTCAAATTGTTCCCTATAATTGTAGTATAAGACGGTATTACTGGCCTTTCATAGATCTAGGTCAACGGAAAATACCCTATAAATATTGATTCCCTTGAGAGTCGAAATATACGTTTTTTGCGGCATAAACAACCGTATCTTTTTTTGCGTTCACTTAGAAGTTTATTTTTTTTTACAGCTTCATGGGACTGTAGACCTGAGTATATGGTTTTAATTTAAATTCGATACCTCCACCTGTTCCCAAGATAAACGGTCTTGACAGACAGACGGACGGAAAGACAACAAAAAAATCCTATAAGTGTTCTGTTTTTTCCTTTTGAGGTACGAAACCCTAAAAAGATATCGTTATAAATAATTATTATATAAATTCATGCGTAATTCTTCTGTGAAATTCTCAATAGTAACTCAGAATTTGGAATTCGTGCCCGGTTAATGGCAATAGACTCGAATATTAGTACGCCTGTACGTCACGGTACTGAACTATCAGGACGACGGAGATGATTCTGGATAGGTCAAAAAAGCACATAGAAGACAAATAAAATGAAAAGAACACGCTCGAAAACGGCACTCGCATAAAATAACAATAATTCGAGGCCGGGTTCAAGGTCAGCGCCCGTAAACAATAGCCGTCTATTATTTACAAGTACCTGCTCACATTCTTTGGAGTTATCGGGATTTTTTAACCCAGAATCTTCGTGGCTCATATAAATATTGGTAGACAGGGTCCGCAAGGGCCGCCCCCTCCTCGACCCTAGCTCGGGCCGGCCCGCGCCCAGCAAGTAGCTTTAAATTTGTCCCTAAATAATTTAACCCATATACACAGGTTACGATGTGAAGATTCCCTGAATCAAAAGCCTACGTCCAAGTCAAAAAATAATAATCGGCAATAGCATTCAATTTTGGACACGGTGAAGTGAAGATTGAAATGAAGTTCAAGTGATTATCAATGCGACGTTAAATGTGACAAGTGTTAGTATAGTGACTGTTCTTGTGATTTCTATTGTGTGTTTAATTAAAGTGAAATTTGTGTTTGCTAATTTATCCCGAACCCCAGCTCGTGACAGTACCATGCGTAATAATCAGTGATCGGAATAGGTAGAGCTATTTTGGTTCAATATGTTAATATGGACATACCCCGGGATTTCGACTACAATCCCGGGATTTTAAAAATGAATGAATGTAGGAAACAGAAAAATGTAATAGTTAAGTTATTTTTTAGTAAAGGAAAATATTCAATCGCGGGCAGGATTCGAACCTGCGTCTTCTGGTTTGATATACCAGACGCTCTGACCTCTAAGCCACCGCGAACCCTACCCGCATGATTGAAATTTTGCCTTCACATTCTGAATTTACGTCATAAGGTGACGTTGGTGACATCTATGAGAGGCAAGTTACCTTACTTCTCAACCGACACGACTTACTTTACAGTTAGTTCAGTGTCGTACGATGCCACCTTACCTTTTAACTATCTTTTTGTGAGGAGAGGTCAGAGCGTCTGGTATATCAAACCAGAAGACGCAGGTTCGAATCCTGCCCGCGATTGAATATTTTCCTGTACTAAAAAATAACTTAATAATCTTAGCATGGAAAATCCAAAAAAAATCACAACGACTGGAGTAGCAAATAATTGTTTTAAAAACAGCTTCTGAACCAACAACGTACATGTCGGCTATTCTGTTTTACGGTGAAACGACGCAAAAATGACTAAAGCGATGATTTTTAAACAACAGTTTATCATAAATTAAAATTATTGAACCTGAGAGCGAGGCGCGCGTAAAATCTACATTCCAATGTCGGAACCGCCAAATCTCAACTTGCGCGGTATTGTTATCTAAGCGACGATAATTGCACTCACTGGAGAAACATTGAGATATTTTATGATACTTACATGCTTCCTAAATAGGTCGGCGTGGGCGGCAAGCGCTTGGTCGGCGGCGGCGATGAAGCCGATGACGTCCTCGACGGACCAGTCGGCGGGCGGCGCGGCGGGCGAGGGCGGCGGCGGCGCTCCCGTGGTGGAGGACGCGGGCTCGGGAGACACGCGCGCCAACTTCTCACTTATCGCAGGCACGCTGCTACCGGCGTCCTCCTCCTGTAATGAAACCACCCAGTATAATATACACATCAGGCTGCTGTCTGCATGCTCGGGGCGAACTTCCATCGATGTCGTTATTATACCTTCGATTCACTCACACATAGGTACTCTTCTGGAGCGTGTTGGTAATATAACTGCATTGTATTGTACTTGCATTTACATATTTGCGGCGCGCAAGTGAGCCAAATAAATTCCGGTACAGCTGAGGTGATCTGAACTAACCTTCTATATTACTGAATAAAAACTTAAAAATTTGCAAAATTAATCAAACTCTGTACTCACGATATTAGGCCTCTTGAGGCCCGATGTGACATTATTAGAAGTGGACTCGCCACATAGGGTGCAAGGTCGACCAGCAGCCTCACCCGTATCTACTTCTATCATCCCTACACAGCTTCCGACTCCATTACATACTCCTTTCAGCCAATTCTTCAGTTCTTCAATTGTTAACTCTGATGGAACTTTCACTGTATAATTTTTGCTTCCTGATGAAACCTGCATGAAAAGTAGGTAAGTACAAATTTATTCTCATCCATTTACCACATTATTTCTCTTAAGCATGTTCCAGACGGATGTAATCCAGCGTCTCAACAAAGGTCACCTTGGTGGGAACTTAGTTTCCATCTGCAGATTGTGTTTCGGCTACACGGATCTCATCCACGCACCAACTCGCTAGCGAATCAGTCGCGAGTCGTCTTCTGGCGTGAAATTACGTACTCGTATCGTGCTTAATTTCAACAAGTTACAAAAGGCTACAAAACACGTTTTAGCAATTTGTGCGCACAGCGCAACTGTTTTTGGATAGATGTAATCCGCCGGCTAAACGGATGTAATCCACGCGCTCCAAATGCGGATGGGAACACGCGCCCGTAATCCAAGGACGTTGAAGGTCAAATCAACATTTCAACAACAACAAGCAAGGTCACCTCTGTTGGGACGATGGATTACATCCGTCTGGAACATGCTTTATAACTATAGTCTATTCCAATCAAAACTGAAAACTTTATAAACAAAGAAAAGTCAATGACCTTAAATAGTTTTAGTGATGTGCCTATTGCAAAACATAATGTATATGAACGAATGAGTGAAATGATTTTTTTCTTTCGATGGAATAAACTTGATTAGAAGATGTTGGTTTCTTTACATCGACATTAGTACCTATGTATAATAACACTTATTATAAATATAATATTAGTATACTGCTTTACTTCGATTTTTACTACTGTTATGCTTTCAAATAAGTATTTTGAGTTGGGAGATAAAGGAATTAAGCCTACTGCATCATTGAGAATGTTGCATTGCATAATATTATTGATTAAAATTAAAAGAAACCCCCAAATAAAAATCTCACAACCGAAAAAAAATCTATATAATGTCCATTTACGTTTAATTTATATAAGTAGAATATTTAATCCGTCAAAATCAATAATAAATATGAAAATGATTGAATATCGGGAAAATAAAAAATACAGGTATCCCATTTTATTTGATCTAGTTTCAAATAAATTATCTATACTTATAATAAATCTGTAGAGAGGTCAATTCTGTACATGAAATATATTTCCAAAATAACTATCAGCGGGTGATTAGTGATCGATACTAACGCCAAAAATGCAATCAGTAAAATTTTTGTCTGTCTGTCTGTATGTTCGTTATAGAACTCCGACGTCCACTCGACGGATTTCAATGAAACTTGGTACAATTTTTCTTCATACTCCTGGGCAGGTTATAGTATACTTTTCATCACGCTACGATCAATAGGAGCAGAGCAGTGAAGGGAAATGTTGGGAAAATGAGTGATTCATGAGAAAGGTTTCAAGCTATAAAACATCACGCTACAACCCTTAGGAACCCCGTTCCTACTTCTTTCTTCTACTACTTCCTACAACCCTTAGGAACGGGGCAACGCAGGTGAAACCGCGGGCGAAGAACTAGGGAACAAAGTAACTATTCCACGACGAAGTCGCTGGCAAAAGCTAGTAATATAATAAGTGTGTTACAAAAATGAAATGTTGTCAATTGGCATAATGCCATAATAGCTTGCCCTCTTCACGTTTTTGAATCTGTTTTTCATTAATTCAATATCGTACAGATCAGCACGTCACTAAAGCTTTAGAAAAAAAAACTGTCAAACTAATACAATTTTTCTAAATTCGATGATTTTTACATATTTCAGTAGAAATTGCAATAAAAAACGAGTTAAATATGAAAGTGACAGTATTTACGAAGATTCCGACATCAGAATGTAATGAAGTGATAACGAAATCAGTATGAAATCGACGATTTTATGTTGAGTGATGGTTTGTTTACAAAGTTTTCAGTTTTGATTGGAATAGACTTCAAATACATTCTTATGAATAATTTGAAAAGCCAAGGTCAAACCATATATAACCATAACTTTAATATAGGCTTTACAAACAAACTTAAATCTAATCTAATTATACATACATCTTACTTTATCTCTATGAAAATGTTGAAATTTACCTGTACATTGGTTATAGTAGAATAGCTACTAGAAGCTGTGAGTATTGCTCTCGTCAATCTTTGTGGATCCTGGTGAACACTTAGCAACTCCTTTACAAGTGCTTCAGCTGCTCCAGAGGGCCCAGAGCCAGAGACAACACTGGGCAAAGTACTACTGCCACCTGTACAGCTACTACGAATACGCAAACAAACTGTTGCAGCTGGTACATGTGTTACAGAGCTATTTGAATTTCCAGCCCCAGTAGATCCACCTTCTGGCAAAGCTGGGTTCGGCATTCCACTTGGTCTTAGTTTAAATCTGCAAGGCAATTGGTATTAAGTTCAATTAAAGCAAATTTATGCTACATCATATGATATTATTGATCAAGGAGATCTTTATAGACAAGAACTGATCACTTGATTTTAAAATAATCAGGTTTGAAGAAAGAGTCCAATAGTTAAGGCATTTGAAGGGAGATTTGAACTTCCTCATTGGGTTTCCGCAAAGGGCTAAATGTTGCATAATATGGCATATGGATTTATTTCCTATTCTGCGACAATGGTCTACAAAATTTTTACACATGGATAAGAATTAAGATTAATCTAAATCCGGCAACAGAATTGCTCTAATATAACTCTGAATTTGGAGTTATACCATTTTATTTTCATGATGTAGTTTGCTACCACTAAAATGCAGAATATAATATAGGGAATATCAAAGTTTAAGGTACTTTGAAATATCAAAGTACCGTATACTTTGGGGAATATCAAAGTACTATATACTTTGGGGAACACCCCATACTATAAAAATTAATGTGTGAAATATGATTTGATGTGTGATCATACAAACAGACAAATCAACAAATAAACAGACAGACAAAAGGGATAGAATTGGAATGTGTTGCTTATTCATCAGTCTGTCCATTTTTTTTCCAAATAGAAGCAATATACAGACACATGAAACTTGTATTCTTATTATAAAACTAGCTTCTATTGACCGCAGTTTCATTCACATCCCAAAAAGATTACCATACTTATTATAAGTCCGATTCTATGCGGCATATCAAAATCCAGACATGCACCAGATTTGCAGAAACATGCACCAGATTTTAAGTTATAACTCTAGCAATACATCAATGAAAACTGCATTCAATTCCCTGCAGTAGTTATTGCGTGATGCGCGTACAAACTTACAGACAGATAGGCAAAAATTCAAAAAATAATTATTTTGGATTCTGTTGCTCTAATAAAGACCCCATATTAGTTTTTCTTTAATATTTTTAATGTAATTTTATTAAAGATATAGATAAAGATAATTATGTATTATCATTAGATATGCTATTAAGACCACTGGTTTCCTAATATCCTGTTCATCATATGATTTTTTTTACATTTTAGGCTGAAAATTTCCAATACCTCAACCTTTATGACTATAAAGTTATTTTAGTAAAGGAAAAATTCAATCTCGGGCAGGATTCGAACCTGCGTCTTCTGGTTTGATACACCAGACGCTCTGACCGCTAAGCCATCGCGAACCACCCGCCTGATTGAAATTTGCCTTCACATTCTGAGTTTACGTCATAAGGTGACGTTAAAATAACTTTATGACTATATTGTATAAAATTATAGATTTAGATTTCTCACATTTGCTTCCACATTTATAATATCCATACTTACTTTATATTGTAACCGACACATTCAGGCCCCTCTTTTCTAAGGGGCCCCACGATCCAATGGGACCCCTAGTTCCCTCTGCTTTTGTTTTTTTACATTTGTTTATTAAATAGTCCCCTGACATACTGTAACAGGGCACTATTATCCTAAAGTGCCCACAGCCTCCAATAGGTTAAAGATGGCCTTGGACACATTGCCAATAGTCTTGTGCCTATTTGGTCAGTAAAGAGATCGCTCTGAACTAGTAGGTACAATTCGGTCAGTGAACTAGTTCACCTTATTAGTTCTATTAGTTCTTTAGTTCTCATAGGACATCTGACCAAATTGCTTATTAGTTCATCATTTGGTCCCATTACAATAGTTCGACAGTCATAAGAATAGTTACTAGGGTCTAATGTCCAACTGATTCTTTGAGCTTGATGATAAAAAAAATATTTATTAAATACACATTTTATGCATAAAATTAATCTCTCTGTCAATATTATTTAATATTCCTTCATAATATAACTTTACTCGGTACATACTGTACTATTAGCTCTTTTATTTGATCTCGGTCGTTCAGAATCATTATGTACAAATAGGACCGAAGGACCAATTAACGATCTTGGTTGTTCAGAAACATTCCATATGAATAGTATGAAGTACTATTAGGACCAAAGGACCAATTAACGATCTCGGTTGTTCAGAAACATTCCATACGAAATGTACAAAGTACTATTAGGACAGAAGGACCAATTAACGAACTCGGTTAGGAAACATGTCTTTTAGTTCACTGATAGGGAATGTGTCTTTCAGGTCGTTCGTTCAGGACCTACACAAGACTAATTGCCAAAACCATCTCTCTTTTACAACTTCAATCAATTATTTTTTCATTATATAGTCTGCCTTGGTAAACTATTAAGATTATTAAATACAACCAAATATTACCTTGAAGGAGTTGTAGCACTTTTTTGGCCAGGAGGTTGTAGAGGGTGTCCAGCTCTAGCACACCAACCAACAGGGAATATATCCCTAGAATCATATCTACACCAATAATCAAATGCACCCCTCCATCCATCAAATGTTACATGTATCTGATCATTTTTCACTGCACCAACAGTGGCACAACATATTAATTGTGGGTTTTTCTTATCTACTGCCTCTAATTTCTGACCAACAACAAACACATTTGACTTAGGAGTTGGAGGTTCTGGTTGGAATACTTTTGCTGGAGCCATTTCTGCACCATTTAGAGTTTTGAGCAAAAACATTGGCCAGCTACTAGCATTCATACGAAATCCAAGTGGTGGCTGTAACATTCCATCATTTTTTTCACAATAACCAATAGGATGAATATCACCTGCATCTACAAGGCGCCAGAAATCATTTTTGTTATCACTGCCATCAAGCCTCAGTCTTAGGCGAGGGCCCAGAACTCCCACAACTGTTGCAATACAAGTTGACGTTAAATTTCTTGGATCTAAAGCCTCTAATTTCATTCCCACTTTAAAATCATTGACTGGAGGCATAGGTGCCTGTTTGAAACATTCTTGAGATGCTGCCACACTATTTGTATCTTTCATATATTCATTCCAATCAAAAGCTAAATATATATCATAAAAGGAACCTGTAGAATTATTGTTAGCATGATTTTCTGAACCATTAGCTCCATTGCCGGATTGTGGAGAAGTCGTGCGCTTTTCGTTTTTCTTTTGATATTTGTTTAGACAGTACGTAGAACAAAAATTCTTGCTGCTTGAAGGTGCATTTCCCCGAATAACATTGTCACAGTGAAGGCAGGCTCCTTTGCTGTATGCCTGCCTAAATTCAGATAAACACGTTTCTGAACAAAACTCTTTCTTTCCGTTTTCAGTTGGGAGAACATACTTCAGGGGTGTTTTACTTTCAGCACACCAAGTGCATGTTCGTTTTGGAGGTCTTCCAGGTCCACGTATTTTGCCGGGAGCAGGCCCCGATGAGCCGACTGTGTTTGACATCGTTCCGTAAGCTGATTCTAATACATTATAGTCTTCAGGTTTACTAAACAGTACTATCCACTTACATTATACATTCAATTTCCACACATACACAAAATCACGTTGGAATATAAATTTTATTCGATATTTTCGCAAATACAAACAACGTCAGAACGTATTTATGACGCGCTTCCAACGGCCATCTTTGTTCTGTTTTTATTTTTAATGTTAAATTGTACTCTGGCAACTGGACAGTACACAGACTAGGTACTTATGGCCAGTCCCAATAACAAATCCAAAGATTGGCGTACTAGAAATAGGATTTTGACGTAAGGTCCATACAAGTAATCTCAATATCTTATCATTAATAAAGCAAATACCAAAAAGTAGATCATACAAAGACCACAGTACCCCCAAAATAACAACGCGCGTAAGTGTAGAATCCATTTCAAAACAGAATATCGATACAACACACCTAGATCGAATAACTCTTTCATACACTGTATCGATCCAAGTATCGATCCTATTGATTGGATAGCAAGTGGTGGTCTATAGATAGTTTCTGTCTAACCCCTATGGGAGGTGTGAGTGTGTGTATCGATCCAATAATGGGTCGAAAGCCAATGTATCGAAATAAAATAAAATCAACATAAAACAAAAAATATAACGTCACTATGTTTCAATTCGGACGGATGGTTATCGCTGAATAATGAGAAAAACGTAGAAGAAAATGCGCGCCATCTGAGCCAGCGAATGGCTTTGAGTCAAGCGAATCATGATAATTGGTGTACGAGTTGATTCGTTTATACGAATCACAACGAATTAACAGTGAGTCGTATGATATTTCGTTCACACTTGAACACGTAGAACTCGCTCGCTCGCTCACTTTGCCCGGCGGCGGCGGCGTAGCGGTGAGTCGGCCACCTAACTTATTCGAGCCGCCGAGCTAGACGCGCGAGTTGGCTCGCACCACGAATGCATAAAACGAATCGAGTCGGTTTTATAGAAATGCCATTCGGAATACAGAGTTCAGACTGATTCGAGTTAAATAATTCGAATCGTCCATCGCTAATCGCTATCCTTAACGAAAATAGAAAGCAAAGATTCTATTGAATAGCTTGCTACATTGTAGTAATCTGTGGAATCGAAGACAAGGAGGTAGAGAGTATAGGTTAGAATTATACTTTCGATGATAACCCTAATAAAGAGAAGTATGTCCCAAAACACGGTTAGTAGAATAATTAACAATGCTGAAACAGCTGAAAAGAGACTGGCAGAATTGAGAAGCAAGGTACATAAACATATTAGATATTATTTTAGTTGAAGCGTTTATGTTCCTCAAGTAAGGCCGCTGTAGTAGGTACCTACATAATAAAGAAATGTTTTACTTTTTAGTTGGATGAAATAAAGAAAATTAAAATCGAAGAAAAGGTAAAAGACCTTACTGAGGAGAATAAAATTCTTGCTACTAAAGTGGAAACTGCTAAGGCTGAACTAATAAGATTGGAAACATTCAATGGTAAGAAGCAATACCCAATACCTGGAAAGGTGTCAGTGGCTCCTGCTGTCACATCCAAGGTAGAAGATGTAGCAGCTGTTATAAATGAAAAACAACCCATTGAGAAAAAAGTTAAAGATACAAAGAAAAAGAAAGAGAAACCTGAAGCTACCAATGAATCTGTAATAGATGTTAGAAAGTTAGATTTCAGAATCGGAAAAATTATTGATATAAACAAACATCCTGATGCTGACACATTGTATGTGGAACAGATTGATTGTGGTGAAGATAAAGCTCGCACTGTTGTCTCTGGTCTTGTTAATCATGTTTCAATTGAAGAGATGCGTGGTAAAACTGTTATGATATTAGCAAACTTGAAACCAGTTAAGGTAAAATGTATTTTATGAAAAACTAAGTAGGTATAAATCAACAGAAACATGGAAATAAATAACATTTTGTATTTTGATCCTCTCTAATGTTAATTTTTTTCAGATGAGGGGAATAACTTCAGAAGCTATGGTAATGTGTGCCTCATGTTCTGACAAGGTTGAAGTCCTAGTACCTCCTAGTGGAGCAGTTCCTGGTGATTTGGTTGAATGTGAGGGCTATCCTCGACAGCCTGAAGTTACACTTAACCCGAAGAAAAAAATATTTGAGACATGTGCCCCAGATCTTATGACAAATAATGATAAAGTTGCATGCTACAAAGGAAGCCCATTAGTGGTACTGGGTAAAGGAGCAATAGTGGCACCAACTTTGGCAGGAGTTTATGTAAAATAAAATTAAGTCTATTTGTTTTCTTTGGAATTCTAAATAGCCATGTACTAAGTACTTATTTTTTAACTAACATTTAATAAAGTATGCTCATAACATTAAAAAGTTTTTTAACACAAAAAGTAAAACAACATGTTAAGCAATCAACAATATTTATATTACATCTCTAATAAGTGATTTCTATACAACAATTTGCTGTCATTATTATTAACTATGTAGAAATTTAATTTCCGATTTCTGATAGAAAAATAGATGTGATATAACATTTAACATCAAGACCATGTAAACTCTCATTCATGTCATCATTACACTAATGGGGCAAATGGAAAGTAATACATTTCTCTCATTTTCTATTCAATTCCTTGATTAGTGGTCTTGCAATATATTATGGTGTCAATTATAAAATTTCAACATGTGTAATAATTTGTATTCTACATTTTGAAGTGTCATTAAAAAAACTAGCTAGTTTAACATTAACATAACTATGTATTATTATGAGCCATTAGGAAAATATTTCATTATAATTAATTAACAAATGTGCAGGCAAGCTCAGTTCAAAGTGAATGAACATACATATACATATAATAGGTAATTATTCTATACAGTACATCAAATATTAATTGTGGCCTAATATTAATCATAATATCGAGCCTTTTAAAGAAAAACATCACAACCGACAATTTGCAAATTTTACAAGAGAAGCGGTTTTCTTCCTCAATTAAAATGTGTTGATTTGACTAGTTATAGTACTTATTGCCATTTTGCTTAAATTTAATAAGTCTCATATATTTTGTTGGTTATGTTGAAATTGATGTCTATCTTAATGACGTGTTTTACCTACAAATGTTTTTTTTTTATATACAAAATATTGAATAGTTTTATTTTGTAGTACCAAAATAAATTTCTGAATTTGTATTTGAGAATTATTGCATAGGTAGGTAACTGAAACAAAAAAAATACAAAACTCAGTTTTTTTATCTTATGCGATAAGGGTAGGAGTACGAAGTATAAGTATACCTTATGGACCTGACAACGCAACCACCTAAAATGGTGGATTAAACGATAAAAAATTTGGCGTCAATTACGATGACAACTTCTTACTGCTATAAAAGTTGTGTAAATTTGAAATAAAACAAAGGCGTGAGAGCTATAATGTGCAGAACAGTCTAATCGAAAAGTTGCAATAAAAACATATTTTTGAGATTTTAGGCGCTTACGATGTTCTTCCTGAAAAGGCTCCATATGTATTAAGTACATCATATTAAATTATAGTTGTTGCATTTTACGATAAGTCGTGAATTTATTTGAATTTAAACTTTATGTCCATGCCCTTAGAAGTCAGTCAGCAAATTCGTAAAATGCAGCAGCTATAATTTCCTGTAATTGGTTGAGTTTGGAGCTTAGGTAAGTTTTTTAATGATTATTATAACATGTTTTTATTGGCTTGGTGAGAAACACACGAGACAATGTTTACTGGTAAATACCTTTTTACCGTCGTAAAAAAAAATTGGCCTAATTACACGCACTAAGACCCAGATAAGTCAATCAAGCGAGGGAGTGTTTACAGCGAGAGTAACCAACTGGCACATTTTGATCATCCTCCATAGAGTAAACTCACGGCAAGGCAAATTAGCGCGAACTAGCAGGTAAGTAATTAATTAAAGGAGATACTTAATTAAATTAAAATTAAACACGGGCGGCACATCTAGGGAACAGCGGCGAACTCTGGCTGGAACGTTCAGTCAGGTCAGTCTGTCATCGGGACTACCTCTGTACTTATTTATTTACTAATCGAGCAAGTACAAATTACTATTGCCAATGAAAATAAAATGCCATTTTAGTCCTTTTGAAATCAACTGCGCAACAGAATTTTCATCGGATTCTGGCGGTAAATTTAAGAGCTGTACCGAATGGCATACTTGTACGATGTTTCTTGAATTTGAGCTATAAATACAGAATGATCTGATCGATTTAACTAATTCGCAATACTATTGAAGCGATTATTCTACTCAGTATGAAAGACATTTTTTAATAAATTGTGGTAATACCAGTAGTAACGTTTTTGTTTTATGAAGGTGTGAATCATTTATTATAGTAAACATTAGTCTACGAGAGTTCATTCCGAGCACACACAGCACATTAAGCAATAGGCATAGGTTCAATATTATTGACAACGTGGCGATCGACCATTTTGTCAACCTTATTCCTATGAGTATAAAGTTTAAAAGTGATAAACCGCCAACGCACCTGATTGTAGTTAATAGTATAGATAGCACAAGATATTCTATTTATTTTGAAGTTTACATGGACAGATTAGAGTTCTTAGTTGCACTGCATGCAATTTAGTTTCTAGCTCATATATATATATATATATCATGGATATACAGATCGTATTTTACATATTACTTTACAGTATTTATATATTTTATTATTTATGACAAATTAGCTCTACATATTTGTACTTTTATTTTGCCAAGATGAACCTAACTGTGAAGATATTAGATTTTGTTGAACATCGATCAAAAACAATCGACGGGAATTAGGATCACTTATTTTATTTGCTCGTGATCTTCAATATTTGAATATTAATAGGATGAATAAATTTATACCATATACTATACATGACACTTCCACCAATGGTATATATAATGGTATATTAAAAAAAAAAACTGAACATTCAACAGAATCTACATTTAGCCATCATTAATATTCGTCGTCAACGCATCGTGTGACTTAAGTATATCATTATCATGGAAACTACCAACTATATTATTTGTGTTACAATGAAATTAATGAACAAAAAAATTTTCAAATCAGGTTTACAGCCTTAAGTTTAGTGTTGATGAAGACATTAAGACACTTAAAGAAAATCGGCCCTAGTGCTACTTATAATTTATAATATTTGGAATCATTAAATATAATATATTTACTTAATCAAAATGTAAGTATATAATTGTATCCTGCACATTTTTCTTTTACAGATATGTTTGATGTCGAAATTGTGAGAATGTTATAAAAAATCTCAAAATATTAATTTTAGTATTACCTATTATAATTTATATTTTATTTAATATCAATTCCTTCGGTTGATAAAACTGTAGTATGATTAATTTTATTTAAGTCCTGTGACCTGTGAACATGACGAGGTACAAACGACACAAGTAATTGCAATATTTACCATAACCAGAGATATTATGGTCTCATCAAGAAAAGCTCTGTTGTCTTTATAGCAAATGATTTTGACAAATACTGTAACCACAAGCTTTGCTATGTACTTAAAATATTATGCTAAATGCACCTTATTATTCTATGACAAAGATAAAACTACGAACACTACGTATCTTTTATGATTTTAATCTGGTTACAAATTAACGTTATAAATATATTATAATTTTCTAATCTTTGGTAGAAAACCAATCTTCAAATATTTTAGTAAGTATATTAGATTAAATAATAGTAGGTATTAAAAATAATAAAGACATGATCATCATCATTAACGCATTTACTGTACTGGGCATGCTTAGGCAATTTGACAACATTTCATTTTTTTATCATAGTATCATATAGTATAATTTTATATGAAACTATATCGAAAAATAAAATAGGTACCCGTATTTTTTATTTTCCCGATATTCAATTTGCTATTTATTTTCGGCTTGAAGATTTTTCTATTCTAACCAGACTTGAGTGCCAAATGCCGTCATTTGGACGGTTAAATCGGGGACATGACGTAATTTTTTTGACCCTTCAAAAAAGTGGCCTATATCAGTTTGGCTTCTACCATAATTATTGATAACCTTACATTACCTATTTCGTTGTTGATTTACTATTCATCATCATCATTATCAGCCTATAGCAAGTCCACTGCTGGACATACTAGATTTTGGATTTACTATTATTTCAGCAAAATTTTAATTTTCTCAGTTTCCGCCGTATAAGTCACGTCATCACATTTTTTTTTCTGAAATATAAAAAAAATATAAAAATGTTTTGGAACTCAGGATAGGAAAGTAAAGAAACAGTATTTTTGTTTTGGTGGCTTAATAATTTTGAAATGTTGTCAATTGTATGCAACCATATGAACTCGATAATAGTCACCTTACAATAAAAATAATTTCGACGTTAATCATTAGGGCAGATAGTCACAAGCAAAGAATATTAGTTAGGATAGATTCTAATATAAGTATTTATTATCATATAGTTTGGCATAAAATAGTCAACTTTAATGCTCGGCCTTTAGTATAATACTAAATATTTACCAACATCTCATACTATTCCAACGTTTATGAAAAGTATGAGTCGAGAAGATGGTGCTACTAAAAACTTATTACTTACATCAATTTACTTTTTTATAAATGGAAGAATTATACATCTTTTTGGAATATAAATATATTTTGATACTTACTGGATAAATTATAATGACAAATCATGATCGTATACAGGTCAATTTTTATATAGATTTACTAGTTAAAGCAATTTAGTTGTATAGATTAAACCCATTTAAAGAAAGTAAAGCACAGGGAATGGCACAGTTAGGCTAGAGTGACACTACAACAAAATATCGCAGTTTTAGTATCTAAACTAACTCATTACATATTTAACTCTACAATAATCTTACCAAATAACAATAATAAACAAATATTTATTACTTATTTAATCTATATGACTAAATGACATTCTACACACAACTTTAAGAACTACAAGAGTAATTGAAAATGAATTAGCTTTTATGAGCGAGTTAGGCCTTACTGATATGAAATGATTACAAGTATTTCACCACTTTGAAAAATAAACTAGGTACAAGTTTTGTTCGTAACAATTATCTTATAATCGAATCATTATGGTTGACTTTATGTAATCTGTAATAATTTAAAGGTGGCGAAACACAGATATGGTAAAAATAATAAATAGACGAATTTAATATTATCTACAAAAATAGAGATAAGAATAATGTTTCATTTAAGTATCTAGCGCTATAAACGCGACATTAAAATGTTTAGCAAAAAATAGATATAGTAGAAATATAAAAGATATTTAATGTTATTTAATGACAAAGATGGTGTTATTTAGGGTATCGTCTTTTTAACTATGCCTGTCTAGTCAAACGAAGACTTACAGGGTAAGTTTGATGATTTTAATCTAATGATAGTGTCATATAAAAATATAAACAACTTTCATTACAAGAACAATATCAAACTTATATAGACATCGAGACAACTAACGAATATAAAATCTATAAATACATTGATTAAAAAATACTAATGAAGGCAATACTGTATAAAAATAAATACAAATGGATCAAAATTTTATTATTTTTTGAAGTATACACAGGAAAAATAATATTGCACAAGCCTTTATGATAAAGGATAAAAAACTTTAAATAAGTAACATAATGGCACAAGGTAGTAGTAAGTAATAGCGGTTCAAATAGGTGGGTATATTTTGATAATTTCCCCATCTTCCAATAATTATGTCTACGTAGGTACATCGACCTTTCTTGCAAGAAGATAATTATTATGTAATTTGTCACAATACTACAACAATTTCTTTTTCACGCTAATAATTTTGAAATACTTTTAATGTCTTCTTTTAATACTTTAATATTCACTAAATTATTATAGTAGAAAAATATCGTGCGTCAAAGAACACAAGATTTAGTATTTTCCACAACACCAACTTAACTAATAATAATGATCAATTTTAATTTTAATGTGGAATGTCGTAAGTTGAAGACGTTTGCTTAGCCCAATAAATTAAATTTTAACTGGTTTTTTGCAATTCATTGGTTTATAACACATTCTAAGTTCATGGCAGCAGTTATCGCGAACAACTACTAATTTATTACTATTACAAAAAACCACATCCAATTTTAATTTGGCAAACCAAGCGAGGGCATCAGCTTTATAATGAATTTGTTCATAATGACAGGTAATACATAAAAAATATAATTAAAATACTCTATTACGATCACATGCATTTGTTTCAAATATCGTCGAGCTATCATCAAATGCAGAAAAATGCGACAGATATACTCGAATTATTTCATTTATTATGCAAATAGGTGTGATCGTATTTTCGCACCAATTCTATACAACACTGCTGGTCTCGTCACGAGAATCTTCCTTAGAGCAGTTAAAGAACATGTACTTATAATAACTTTTTCGCATACTTGGTTATTTGTTATTAACCGTACGTTTTAAAGTTGTGTCGGTGGGAAACGTCGTTGAGGTTTGCTACGACGCTGCGCGAGAGTCGACTGCGATACTGGACCCAAAACTTGCGGTGTCAACGGTGAAGCTGTCATTGCCTAGGGAGCATAATAATACTAGGTTTTAAGATTCTATTAATTGAGTAGGAGCGATGAGGACACACGGGAGCATCCATAACATAATATGACCGGTACTAAATGTACTAGATAGAACTAGAACACAGTATAGAGCCCGGCATCGACATCTTGAGCAATGAAGAAGCAAAGAGATGATTAGAATAACTTGGCTGAAAAGAATAAAAACGTTTCCTGACACTAGGATTTTCTGCTGTATCGTGGGTGTGTTTACAAACACAAATTCTCACATACACAAACGCCAGACCCGGAACAACTACCTTTAGATCATACACATATTTCCTCCGTATGGGGATCGATCCACGACATGTTGCGCAGAAGCCGATCGCTCAGCCGCTACGCCAAACGTGTCGTCTGCTAAACTTATTTTTTTATTGCCTCATGAAAATGCAAAGCCCATCAAAATAAGCTGCGCACACTAGGGAATAGGGTATTTTACTCTATATAAGAAAAAAATCTAAAAATATATTATTGAGATAGGTTAGACAAAAAGCAGTCAGAAAATGTTAGTTTTATTTCATAAATAAACAAAATAACAGGCGAGGACAACATCTGCCGGTTCTGCTAGTATAAATTAAAATTATTTAAAAAAAAAAAACAAAAGGAACCCGATTGCCAAAAAGTAGGTCATCTTGACCTACCTTGAAGATGACCTAATAAAGACCTAATATCTCCGACTGCATTTGGTCATCTTTTTTGGCAGTTGAGTTTTTTTTACACTCGCAGTGTCACTCTCACAATTGAGACGAAACTAACGACGCCTCTCAAGCTAAAATCCATCTAGTCGGCTACAGTGTGCCAAAGAAATATACATTATGTATACACTCCGTCAGGCGTAGTCAGGTTTGTACTGTAAAATGTGTCTAGTCTTTATGTATGTTATACCTCATTAATTTGACTGCCTCATTTGTCTAGTGGTCCCAAGCACGACTGCTACGCATCGAACCCAGGACCTCTAGTCTTGGGTTCGATCCCCAGGTCTAGCAGTTTTATTGGGTTTTTCTTCGGGAAATTCTCAGTAGTAACTCGGAGTCTGGATATGTGCCCGGTTAATGGCAATAGGCCACCTATTACATGGGACCTAAAAATACCGGCGAAGTGTGAGTGTACATCAAGCGTGATAGTATAGTATGATGGTACGTTATACCTGGAAAGTGAGGTCGACGGCGCGGCGCAGGTCGGCGGGGGCGGGCGGCGCGTCGGCGGTGGCGTCGGGCGCGGGCGCGGGCGCGGGCGGCGGCGGCGGCCGGCACAGCCACGCCTCGCGCACCAGCTCGGCGGCGCGCGGCCGCTGCGCCGGCTCCAGCTGCAGCATGCGCCGCACGCAGCCGCGCGCGCCCGCCGACACGCCGCGCCACACGCCGCTCGACAGCTCCACCTGACACAACATAACACCACCTCTTAGCAGACATCAAAAAGGAGGAGGTTCTCAATTCGACTGTTTTTTTTTGTATGTTTGTTACGCGATTATTCCGTCAATTATTATGAATCGATTTTGATGATTGATTTTGAAGTGGTTCCATAATAATTTAGCCAAGAAAATGACAATAACACGTACTGACCGAATAAATGATAACGTCATCTAGATACGTACTCGCTACTCATAATGTAATAAAAGGCAACGACTTCCGATACTGTTTTGCACAAAGACCTGAGACTGCGAGAAGAAAAATAAATCTTCCGCATGCTACGACACAATAAATTTTAAGGAATTATATTTGGGAATACTCTTGAAATCTTACAGCCTTAAAATAAATAAGCGACACGCTAATTAAACATACCTTTCCTGATTCGATTCTCGCCAGAATCGCTTCAGGAGTGTCATCTCCAGTCGAAGCAAATGGTGTTCTGCCCGACAGCATTATATAAGCTAGCACACCTGAAACCATGACACATTAAGATATAACCCCTGTGTTGCAGGGACCTATAGATATTAGCTGTTGATTCAGCAGAAGTATTTATGCTAGAATTAACATTTATTTATTCGTAAAACATATATACATACACTCACGCCTTTCTGCCACAGGGGTAGGCAGAAACTATTCACTTTAACTTCTTTTTCCTTCCACATTCATACATCTTCTCATACATACACCGGGTGCGAGTGCTACGCACCTGCCCTTTTTGAAGGATGTCACCAATAAGATGTGTGATATGTATTTTTAGGGCGACCTCTACCGACGCTGCCGCTGACATTCGCCTTATAGATTTCTTTCGTTAATCGTCTTTCATTCATTCTTTCAACATGTCCAAACCATCTCAGCATATTCTTTTCAATACGTGTCACTACATCATCTTTCAGCCCGCAACGTTGTATTATTTGTAAAAAGAACCATTTAATTGGTCTGCTAGCCAGCTAGCTAATTTAACTCATCCTTCAACCATTGTTTTAACTGTAAAACTACACATTTAATTGAATACCTTTTAATTAGATAGGCAGCCGTCTATCTACATGACTACTTAAGGCCGACGACTGCGACATAAAATTGGATTAGTATTGAATATTGATAGCCTTGCACGTCTCGGTTCACCATGTCATTGTTAATGCTTTGATATGATTAAAACTAATGTTAGCCGCTAGTTTTCCCAATGAAAAACGTCTTTATTTACGATAAACAGAATAAAATTTCCTTTTGATGTTCACCCAATTCATTTCTCAAGGGTGCAAATGTCGACGACAGTCAATCAATCAATGTTTAATACTATATACTCGTCATACCTAAGCTCCATATATCACATGCCGCGTCGTATCCGGCACGCTTTAGCACCTCGGGAGCGACGAAATTAGCAGTATAACATGGCGTCATCAGTAAGCCGTTTTCAGCGCGCAACTGTTTCGCCAAACCAAAATCCACTAGACGAATGTCCTCAGGCCTCTTTTCTGCCGTGGCGAATAATATGTTCGACGGTTTTATATCTCTGAAATATAATAAAATTTGAGAAAATTTGCATGTGTTTGTGAAATTGTTTACTTTTACGTTATCATGTTAGACATAGTTGAAGGTTTAATTTTGATAGTGTAACTTAGTCAAGTCAATACAAAAGTATGTATTGACAAACAACATGTTTATTTTGTAAGGATTTTCTTGGCAAAATGTTTTTTTTTTTATGTTTTGGGTAGCCAGAACTTTTCCAAAAGTTTGCTGATGAACCTTCATAATATTGAAAACGATTATAAATAAATTTTCTCCATTAAACCATATGTATATAGTTATAATCAAAACACGTCTTCAACACAATTCCATATCATCAAAATTACCGTAATCATAGTACTCGTACCTATGCACCACGGTGTGTCTGTGTAAATAATGTATGGCGTGTAGGACATTCCTCAATATGGGCGCAGCCTCGTGTTCCGGGAGGTAGCGGCGCTGCGTGATGTGTTCAAGCAACTCGCCGCCGCGACAGAGCTCCGTCACGGCGAGAATGCGACCCCCCTCTTCGTAGACACCGCGTAATGTTATTATATGCGGATGTTGACTGTATCTGTGTCATTAAATCAATAAGAAGATTTGAATTAGCATTGATAAATGATGAGATTAAAATTATTTTTATAAAAGACAACGCGTTATTTGAAACAGTTAACCTACCTTAACAGTATCTCAATTTCTTCACGAGGATCATACTGTAATTTATCCATAATCTTGACAGCATATTGCACCCTTGAGGTTTTGTGTTCACAGAGGCGGACAACTGAAAACGAACCAGTGCCTAGTTCACCCATTAATCTGAAATAAAATTATAAATATAGGTAACTAAACACAAGAAATTATTATTTCTAATCCTTAGTAATTAATTATGGACACAATCGAGAAAAATGCGAGAGTGATTGTAAAATGGAATTTTCTTGTTATTAGTGTATGAGAAAACATTTTGGTAGTTTTATTGTTTCTAAAATAAAATTAATAATGACTCTAAAATAAAATTAATAATGATTCGAAAATCTACAATAAACGCAATTTTAATAGGCTTAAAACTCAATTGTATATATCTTCTTGTCTGCAAGAGTTAAGTAATACTGAATATTGATGGTATGCAGTGTGCAGTTGTGCACATTATTCAATGGATTCGCCCTGAATAAGGGTTTTAATTAGCAGTTGGCGATGGCTACCTGTACTCATCGAAGAAGTTATTCCTATTGACAAAACCAGCCCAAAATTCCTCAGTAGATGTCTTATTGTTCTGTGCCACATGATTCTGACTAGTAACAGTTTTGTTGGTGTCATCGTTAAGTAAACATGGAGCCACAAAACTAAAACCTCTGCAAAAAAAAAAACACACGTTTACAATTTATTTGTTTTGCGAAGGTTGATGAAAATGTAGTGCTTATCTTATCATTCAACAATCTACAAAGTTATTCAGATTGGGTGTTATGTGAAGAGATAAAATGGAATAAGTTTTAACTTATGCAATTGACTATCATGTATATTATTATTATTATTGATGGACTTCTAGGATGAGGTTTACACTATCTATTTTTATTTGAATAGATAGTGATTTGATAGAATAGATCTTTCAAGATAGAACATACAAAATCTGTATGTTCTATCTTGAAAGTGTTTAATTACAGACTAACGCTAATGTTATTAAAAAACTAGCTGCCCCGCTAACTTCGTTTCGCCCTTTTTTCGTTTCGATGTTTCCAATTTTTCTCTCCATAAAAGCCTTCCTCGGAGTTCAAGGAATAAATAAAAAAAATTACCCGAATTGGTCCAGCCATCTTCGAGTTATGCGCCTAGCAACAAATTTCGCGATTCATTTTTATTTATATACATAGATATGCATAGCATAAAAACTCTACGTAATCGATTCTTCCGTTGATTATAAGCAAATTTTTTTCTTGTTTCGTGTATGACTAAAAATACCTACATATTAACGTGAAATCACGTTTTCCAAAGATGATAAAATCTTACCGGAATAATTCGTGTGCATTCGCCGAAGCAGGCACACCCGGTGAGTCTCGAGGCGTGCGGCACGTAAACTCCGAATCGAAGTAGAATGCATCATCGGCACGAGAGACGGCCGGCCGAAATGGAGGCACTACCTGCCGGAAACGGGGCAAATAAAGAAGAGGTTTAAGCCAGAGAATTATGTATGTTATAGGTAGCTACTTGTATGACGGATTTAAGTCAGTATTTGCCCAACATCTATGTATATAGATACTGATTTAGTTTATTGCCTATCCTAAATCCACCCACTAAATATAAAAAAACTAACCTTTGCATCAGTAGGCAGCCTATCAGTACTTAGATTTTACATTGGAATCAGACTTTCACAATCAAATTTTAGGGCAATACCACACAATTTTCATAGGTGTTTGTATGACAACTGGGACCGACGGCTTTACATGATCTCTGATGCAGAGAGGGTTGAGAGTTTGTGTTAAGAATGCTCACCCATCCATAAACTGACTATGTTAAGCATAGCTTTAACCAATTGCAGGTCGATTCAAATCGAACTCTGCCAACAAATTATTCCAACCTGGCAAAAGTTATATATAGGCCCTATCTGTGTGTAGTGTGTCTAGTCATCACCATCACCCAAGCCAATCAGCTATTTAAGTGATTGCATGTTTGCATGATCCTACAAAAATAGAGGCTTGGCACGCAACCAGCAACAGTGCATTTACCCACAAATAAATTTTACTATTATGTAACGTAAATTGGAACACATGTACATTTACCTTGTCTTTTATTTTTAATAGACACTTAAAAAATGTTATGTGTACAATGTTATGTTTAAAATGTGTAACAATTTCTGTTACTTAATTTTAAAATGAAATAATATTATGTTATAAGCAACATTTCATCCTTACTTAATATTATAAACGTGAAAGTTTGTGATTATAAACGTGAAATTTGTGAGTATGGATGTTTGTTACTCTTTCACGCCAACGGACGGCTGAACGTATCTGGATGAAATTTGGCACAGAGATAGATTATTGTCTGGAATAACATATAGGCTACTTTTTATCGAGGTCGGACCCAATTCTGAAGTCCAAGCAGATAAAGTTGCGGGCAGAAGCTAGTACAAACATAATTTTAGGGTAACTATGTGTGGCTTAGTAGTCATTAGTAGTAGTAATGACTAATAAGCCACTTAGTATATCAAATATCTATCTATATCTATATCTATACTTATAATAAATCTGTAGAGGTCAATTCTGTACATGAAATATATTTCCAAAATAACTATCAGCGGGTGATTAGTGATCGATACTGACGCCAAAAATGCAATGAGTAAAATTTTTGTCTGTCTGTCTGTATGTTCGTTATAGAAACAAAAACCACTCGACGGATTTCAACGAAACTTGGTACAATTGTTCTTCATACTCCTGGGCAGGTTATAGTATCTTTTCATTACGCTACGATCAATAGGAGCAGAGCAGTGAAGGGAAATGTTGAGTAAATGAGTGATTCATGAGAAAGGTTTCAAGCTATAAAACATCACGCTACAACCCTTAGGAACGGGGCAACGCAGGTGAAACCGCGGGCGAAGAACTAGGGAGCAAAGTAACTATTCCACGCGGAAGTCGCTGCCAAAAGCTAGTAGGTAATCTATACTTATAATAAATCTGTAGAGAGGTCAATTCTGTACATGAAATATATTTCCAAAATAACTATCAGCGGGTGATTAGTAAACTCAAACTCAAACTCAAATTTTTTATTTCAATTAGACCATATACAGGTACTTTTGAAATGTCAAAACTACATGCACGGTTCCAAATAGTAGGTCTTATGGAGAAGAGCCGGCAAGAAACTCCATAGATACTAGTAATCGATACTGACGCCAAAAATGCAATCAGTAAAATTTTTGTCTGTCTGTCTGTCTGTCTGTCTGTCTGTATGTTCGTTATAGAAACAAAAACCACTCGACGGATTTCAACGAAACTTGGTACAATTGTTCTTCATACTCCTGGGCAGGTTACAGTATACTTTTCATCATGCTACGATCAATAGGAGCAGAGCAGTGAAGGGAAATGTTGGGAAAACAGGAGAACTTACTTTTTCTAAGCTTCCGTCGCGTGTGCAGCCTTAATGGTTAAAGCTACACAGAAATCATGTATGACGGAAATGTTCTCCTTAAAATTATATAAAAAATATTCCACGACAGCAAATGTCTATCTTTTATGGTTGACTCACAATAACACGTGTAACTCCCGATAGCTTAGCAGTTCGGAGCTTTCTGATTATATTTGTCTACTATTACGTTAGGTGACTGACTGACTGACATAGTGATCTATCAACGCACAGCCCAAACCACAGGTTATAGTATACTTTTCATCACGCTACGATCAATAGGAGCAGAGCAGTGAAGGGAAATGTTGGGAAAATGAGTGATTCATGAGAGAGGTTTCAAGCTACAAAACATCACGCTACAACCCTTAGGAACGGGGCAACGCGGGTGAAACCGCGGGCGAAGAACTAGGGAACAAAGTAACTATTCCACGCGGACGAAGTCGCTGGCAAAAGCTAGTATAATATATAATCTGAATTATTGTGGGTTGGTTAATTTTTAAATTTATGAATGCCATAATGTATGTTTGCGACTGTACTTGGGCCCACTACTTAATTCATGAAGTGGTCGATTGGCAAGAAAATGATACGCTTCGAGCGAAACGCCACCAACTAAATAATCAATTTTGAAAAGTGTCGTTTCGCACGATTCGTGTGAACTGGATTCGTGCGAAACGACAACTAAACCAACTAAATTATAATTAAACCATACCTCCTTTCTATAAAGTGCATCCCATTCTATGGTCGCAAAAAACTCGTGGTTTTTAATATCTTCTATACCATTGGACCCAGCTCCCAACCTTTAAATTAATTCATAATATAATTAGTTAATAATAGCTGCAAATAAATATTTTGAAGGTGTTGTAGTATAGTAAGAACCTTACCTATTTTGTGGGTTTCTTTTAAATAATGCCCTTAATAGAGACTGTGCCTCTTCACTAAGATTTGATGGCATACCAAGTTTTGCTTTTAATATTTGCGTCATTGTTTCATGCCTTGTTGACCCATGGAATGGTAGATTTCCTGTCAGCATTTCAAACTGTAAAAATTATAAATAATGAATATCTTCAGAAACAAGAATTAAATGCTGGTCTGAAATTTTTTTTGAGAAATGAAGATTGGAAAATTCCAGTTGACTTTTCCCATTTTTTTTCCACTTGGGGAAATACTGAAAGTGCTTTTTGCTAGTGAATTGTCGTGAGATATATTCAAAATTTCGTAATTCGACGTCAATCAAGAGCAATACTGATAGTGGTATCATGGGAAGAGAATTCCTGGTATAGACTTTAATATTGCACCATGTTATTTATAAATCATGATTTATCTGGAATTAGTATATACATATATCATATAAAAAAAGCACCATACCATAAGTACACCAAAAGACCACCAGTCTGCTGCAAATGTGTGTCCTTTCCTGTTAACTACTTCCGGTGCCATGTATTCCACTGTGCCACAAAAACTATATGCTTTATCACTAGTTGGAGGAAGCTTTGACAAGCCAAAGTCTGTAAGAGCTATATGACCATCAGCATCTAGCAAAATGTTTTCTGGTTTAAGATCCCTGTATATTATTCCCAACTTGTGTACATGTTCTAATGCTAATGCTAGTTCAGCTAGGTAAAATTTTACATCCTCCTCAGTAAACATTACCTAAAAGTAGATAAATTCTGTGACATAAAATAAAATGGACCATTATTACAAAAACACCATGTAGTGGTTTATTTATTGCTTCCACATTCATAAACAAACAATAGCTACTATAAACTTACCTCTTTACTGAGTCGAGAAAATAAATCACCACCACGTAGGAAGTCAAGTATTAAGTATAATTTTCCAGCAGTTTGAAATGCGTAGTGTAATTTAACAATAAATGGATGGCCCATTTCAACTAGAATATTTCTCTCCATTTTTGTACGCTCTCTATCTCTTACTTTTAATGTAGCTTTTTTAAGTACCTTAAAATAATATAAGAATTTAATTATAATGAGGGTTTAGATAATTTAGTTTGTCTATGTCCAGATTAATAAAATTATAGAAAATAACAATTATCACCTTCATGGCATAAAGAGTACCAGCATCAGCACCAGTAACTTTCCGTACTAAGAATACTTTTCCAAAGGAGCCTTCTCCAAGAACTTTGAGCAATTCAAACTGTGATGGGTCTGCTTTTTCATGTCCTTCTTTAACAACATCTTGTATTTCTACCTCCCTTTCTTCACTTATATCACCAGAAGTATCTAGGCTCTCAGTTGTGGATGCCTGACGAGACTCTGCTGAATTTTCAACCACTATTGGAAGACTGTTTGCTGGCTGAGCAGATGTACCAAGCTAAAAAGTATTTACAAATACAACAAAGAAAAATTGAGATTTCTTTTCCACTGGGAAATAGTTCAGTAAGCTCTATTAATCATGCAGTAAGTGCTATACATATTTGATTTTCGAACTTAATCGTAAATTAAAATACCTCTTTCATATTTGCAATCAACATCATACTTCTTAGGCACAATATTGCCATAAGTAAGTATATTAATCTCCTATTCAGTTTCACAAGAAATACACAAAGTTAATCTGTTATTCACAGCACATGTACATTCTAAGCAAAGAATTATTATGTATTATTTATTAATAATTAAACAAAGTAAATGAATCATGCAATTACTACTTTTCCTTATATGTTGAGCTAACATGATTTAGTGATTTTCCTGGATTTGTCGTTTTAATAAGAATTACGAAACCAGTTCACCAAATCGTTTGAGTTGAGCGCTCACAAGAATATATGAACAATTAGAAAATTATCTCATCTAAATAAGATTCTTTAAAATTTCTAGGTGGGCGTAAACAGGCATTTTTAAATAGAATTGACAACAGTGTGAGTATTAATACTTTGTCCAGGTTACACTAACAACAATATGTGTTGTGTAAGAACTTAACTACTTGTTAAAATATGAAGATCTGCTAACAATACGCAAACAAATTCTAAATATAGGTACCGTGTTATCTCCAACATTCTGCATACGCCAAGGATCAGAGGTGTTAGCCAAAGGCATTGTTTTGCACCACTTTTACACTTGCACATTCACTGTTTAATACTTTAACAACGTAATAAAATGTAAACTAAACCTTAAAATTCATTTCTTATTCTTTTAGAACCACAATTCGTGACGTGAGTAGGGACGAACGAGCAAAAAACAATCACTGATTTGATAATTGACATGCATGACACTCTTGACTGACAGCCATGCGATAAACTTCAGAAAAATCAGAAAAGATTATGCGGTATGGTAACAATTGAACGGTTTCGTTTTCATTTCTGAGGGAAGGACGTTTTCATGCATAATTAGCACTATTAGCAGTAGGTAGTACCGGTAGTATACAAGAACCATATGGTTCTTGGTTACTACCAAGACCCCCTATACTGATTATAATATAATAATATTATCTGTGTCATAACATAAGATTCTTGGGTAGTTCCATAACTATCCAAGAATCTGGGGTAGTTAGTTAGTACAGTACGCGCGGCATAAGTTGGCCGGAGTGAAGTTCGCCGTTTTAATGCGCAGTGGATTGTTACGTTCGTACTCGTACGTTAAAAATTGTGTACTGCGCAACCAAAAACTGACAAACAGCTAACTTCAGTCCGGCCAAGTTATGTCGCGCGTACTGTATCAGCTATTAAGGCGGATCGTTCAGCTGAGCCCGCGAAATTCAAATTTCAAGTGATTTTTCGCAGTTTGTAGGTGTATAACAAGTTCTAGATTCATGGTAGTTGTAATTGCGACATTAACTATACAACATTCACAACTGAGAACTAAAACCTTTACTTATAAATCCTTATCAAGCCAAAAACTTGGCGCAATCTGTGTAATTGGTCAAAATTGACATTTTACACTTTTAGATAAAAATGGTTAATTGTGTTTAATGAATGTCGCAATTACCATTACCATGAATGCAGAATTTATTATAGACCTACAAACTGCGAAAAATTACTTGAAATTTGATTTTCGCGGGCTCAGCTGAACGATCCGCCTTAATATTATATTATTATTACCCCCAAAATAACAGTGAGCATCTAAAATTAGCCGTTGCGAACCTCAGATTAAAACAGCTGCACAGATACAGATCAAATATCTCACTTATATAAAAATGTATCCATCTTCGTGTCCATAGGCAAAAATATCAAAATCAGTAAAGCCATTTAAAAAAAACGCTTACTACAATGTGGGTCGCACATTACTTTATCTTGTTAATTTAAATAGTAGTTGAGCTTGGTTTCGACTACATGAGAATCGAAGCGCGCCGAATATAAATTTATGCCGCTGCGTCCATTACAGCCGAACCAAATCGAAGTTCTCATTCATCGGAATTTTCTATCAAAGTAGGTAGGTCGTCCGTGCGTGATGGACAGCATGGATGAAGAAATGTTTTTGTTTCAAATAGGTACCTTTTGATAAAGAACAGAAAAATAGGAGCAAAAAATTTGAAATATAGATACCTATTCACGAATTCGCGTCTACAGTCGACAGGACGCGGAGAAAGAAACGGAACACGTCGCCGCAAAAATTCTCCTCACGAGCGATGCGCCGCGCGCCCTGTGGCGCCGATGAAATTCGGTTTGGGGCGATCGCCCGCGGTCTTTATCATCCATATAAAATGTACCTATAGCAGGAGAATTTAATTAATGAAATTCGATTTGGTCAGTCAGTTGTGGAGGATGGATGTTTTGGGTTTTTTATTAGGAAATTCTCAATTCTCAGTAGACTAGGTTGGAATTTAGATTTGCGCCTGTTTACCCCCATATGGGTCCTTAAAACATAGGAATGGGCGGAATGTGCACCTTTCTGAGTTTACCCAGAATTTACGGTTGGCATGAAGTTTTATTAAGTTAGACCCGATCTAACCATTTAATTTAAGTGCCTAAAGAATTGAAGATTATTCTAGGTCGGTACTTGTAGTTTTACTTAGTTTCTTATCTACATCTTAAGAAAGAACTCTTTGATGGCTGTCAAGAAACGTCGCGGCATCTCACGTGGCATTATCGTTGCGAAGATGGGTTTTTTAATATATATTTTTTGAATTACTTATGATTTGAAAAATTTACCTACATTAATGACTGCGTCTGAAGAAAATATACCTATCATAACAAAGTACCGAACAGATAAATGTGTTCAGATAGGTTCGTTATGGAAAGGTTTAAGAGGTAAGCGAAAAATATTGAGTGTAAGTAATCCACTGTATTTCAAACTTCGTCTGAGTGATGGCGGGTTGGTTACCTATATTATGAAATATCTAAGAACTTTCGGTTAACTTTCCAGAAAATTCCATCGATTAGATATTTAGCTGCGAAGACGTAGTAAACAGAAGAGCCAGCTTCGATCTCATTGGGTGATAAAGTCATAAGCATAGGCTTGTAATCGCATCTCTTACAACTATCCAAAATTAAACCTTATCCTAATTTTTGTATCCACTGGGGGAAAAGCCGGATACTGTCATGCTACATTGAATCTATTCAAAGTACAGGTAAAAAAAAATACCTATTGACTTTCTACTCTACTATTCGCTGAAATAATTTTAGGACACTTGATACAAAATCCGACAAACCACGATACCGAAGATGTAACAACGGCAATAATTGGGGATTTTGGAAGATGGCAGCTAAAAATGAGTATCCTGATGGCAATTTTGAAATTGCCTATAGCTTGGTACCAATTAAATATCATATTTATGGCTCCACCTCAAGATTTTTGGTGTCAAAAGCCAGCTAGTTTTGCTAAGTATACCGACGAAGAATGGAGAAAAATGTGTTCACCAGTAAGTTGTTTTATTGTAGGAAATTACTTTCAATTGGCTGCCTTCTTATAAGTAACTAGGTGTTATTTTTTAATTAAAGATATGTAGGTACCTTGAGGCTAGATACTGTTTGCTGCGACTGTCTAATTTACCTACCTATGTACATATTGATATTACATAGCGTTTAATGCTTTTATGTAATAAACCGTCATCACATAAGACAAGCTTTCCGAGAACTGACAGGATGGACGAGCTGTAAATATCTATAGACTAACAAGATTGTAGCTAACAAGTAGATATATATCAAAGTTCACCTAGACTTAGTTAATATCATGGCAATTTCATATACGCATGTGAACGTTAACATAATATCATAAAATCACAGATTCACAGAAAACCGGCGTCAAACAACGCTTACGTTGTGTTTCGCCGAGTGAGTGAGGTTACCGGAGGCCCAATCCTCTTTTAAAAGGCGGGCACCGCACTTGTGACTCCTCTGGTGTTGCGGGTGTCCATGGGCGGCGGTAATCACTTACCATCAGGCGATCCGTCTGCTCGTTTGTCCCGTATCTTATAAAAAAAAATCATCACGCCTGTATTCCCCGAAGGGTTATCTTGGCACAAATCCAAATTCCGAACTGCTACTAAGAGTTTCATAGAATATCCCAATAACACTGCTAGACCTGGGAATGGAACCCATGACCTTTCGTTGCAGTCGATCCTCATCTTAACTCGAAAAATTTCTAATTTTTAAGTAAGTAGTGGGTAGGTATTGAGATACTTTATCAAATCTCTGATACTGTGCAATATGAAGAATGTGCATGGTATACCGCCATCGCTCTGAGCAACTTATTAAAGACAAGTTTGTTTTAGCACGTGGAGGAGCATCCATGTTTGATATTTGATCCGGATTTACTAGCTATTGACCCAAGCATGGACAAGACGTTAATACCACTAGTGCCGTGTAAAAAATTCATTTACGACACGTCCTCATTTAAACGTACAATCACATCTGATTGGAATTTAGTATGCTCTAGACATTGGCTTACTCACGTAAGTTGGTACCTACTACTTAACACTTTTTGAGGATTGTAAAAAAGATATTGGGCTTTGTATCGTAGCTAACCCAACTGATGACTGACTGTTAATCTTTTTACCGCACCATCGGCATAAACCTATTACTAAGTAGGTACCTACTTTGCTCATGCAGGTCACGAAAGGAGAAAAATACGGATAATTTCCATTTATCTCCCAAGGAGAAGATAAATCGAAATTACCCGTATTTTTCGCTCCCTTGGGAGAACCTATCAGGCATTGTTGCTTTTACACTGAAATTGACTGATTGCTGAAATTTTATGAGAAAATTAGATCGTAGGTATACGATTAATATCTTATACAGAATACTTATATAATATTATTCTTACAGATGTGCCAGTGTGTAATGATGTGGGGCATACTAACCGGGGGTGTACTTTTCGGGATATGGGCAGACAAATACGGTCGACAATTCCCACTTATGATTGCGATAGTCATGCAGGCCGTTGCTAGTTATATTGCTAGCGTAATGCCGTGGTATTGGATATTTCTAGTTAATTGGTTTATTCTAGCATTAGCTTCTGGCGGCATTGGTATCATATCGTTCGTTATTTGTATGGAGGTACGCAAAACTTGCTATACTTGATTCAGAAGTGACAAGCTACGCTATAGGCTTATGTAAGTATTAAATACCTTCTTTGGTTTTTATAGGCGGTGAGTGGCAAGTGGCGTACCATAATTCCAGTAATCTATCAATTACCCTTTGGTATCGGCAATGCTATAATGGCAGGACTAGCGTATTGGCTGCGAGACTGGAGAAAACTTGAATTCGCATTGGCTACTCTTTCTTCATTATTCATATTTTATTGGTTTTGGGTACCCGAATCGCCAAGATGGTTGATAGCGACAGGGCAAACAGAAAAAGCTGCTGGTAATCATTATTTATACGTACTTAGTACATAAAAAACTCCCTTTACGGGTTATATATTATTTTAAAGACAATATAAATAAATCAAATCACATTCATAAAGTGCTGTCGTCTTTGTGCCTCCGATTATGTAGAAAATGCCTCGGGCATTAATCGCCTTTGTACACGCCTGTACCTACATTTAATTATTTCTTATATATACATATATATATAAGATTATAATGAATAACACACTCGTATTGTTCCTATCAACGACCATTAGGTAGGTCTATCTATGCCTTGTTGACACATCATTTTATCGGCACTTATTTTTATACTTAAGTAGTCCTAGAACAAGTCGAGTCAGTTAAAATTAATTATCATACCTACTCCAGGGATGGCGAAACTTTATTGATCTCCGTGCATTGACCTAAATTACTATATATGTCTGCGTGCCATTTGAGCAATAAGTCATATCAAAATTCTTAGAACAGAGACTTTAACTTGAGCTTGAACTTAGCTTTGAGGACGTTAGGTAGGTTTATGGTTTTTTTAATAGCATAGGTACCTACTAGCAATGTGGGTCGCACATTAGGTACTAGTATTCTTGTCATGCTAAGCTAAATGCTTGTGTTACGAGCGGGTTCACGTCGTTAGTGCAATGGGTGGGTTTCGAACCGGCAACCAGATGATCGCAAGTTCGACGCCCTAGTCATTTTTTGGCACGGCTTGATTTTCGGTGCTTATTGGAGAATACGCACATTAGAGAAATTTTTTAAATGTCATTTACAAAATCATTCAATTTCAGTAATTTTAAAGGATATTACTAGACAGAATGGAAAGCATATCAGTTTGAGATACATTAGAAGAGTAATTTCTGAACATGTAGGACAAAAACAGCAAGATCCTGGCTTCATGGCTTTCTTGAAATCTAAAAACATTCGATTAAAAACTCTATTGCTGTCAATGAATTGGTATGAAATGATTTTTATTAAGCTATAATTAAGTCAACCAAAGATAACTATGGACAGAATACAGGCACTACGAATTATTTAAATTATTTATCATTTTCAGGTTTTGCACTGGACTGGCTTTTTACACGTTTTCACAGTACTTAGGATCAATAGGAGGAAATATTTTTGTAGCTGTGGCTTTAACTGGAATCATTTCGACAGTGGGAGGAATGACCTGCATTTTTATAATAACCAGAGTAGGAAGAAAAACAACCGTCGGAATATATCAGTTAATTACATCTTCATGCTTCGTCTTTATACTGCTGATACCTAGGGGCAGGTATCAAAATGACTGGCCGAGGCTATTGTTTGCTGGAATAGGTTTTGCAGGAATGGCGGTAAGTCAGTGAACTGCGGAATTGAATGATATTGAATATAGGTACTTATTTAATTTTTGTAGTTAGATATTAAGCCTGTTGTACCTACCTACTTACATAAAATATGCAAATGTATAATATATGTGCTATAGAATGCACGACATTTTTATACAAGTACTAGCTGCTGTTGTCCGCAGTTTCACTCACGTCCCAAAAAGATTAACACACTACAGTCCGATTCTAGGCGGCGTATCAAGATGAAACATGCACCAGATTTTAAGTTAGACCCCTAGCAACACATCGGTGAAAACTGCATATTCCATGCGGAAGTTTTTGCGTGATGCGCGTACAAACATACAGACAAGAATTCTAAAAATTGGCTTATTTTGGCTTCTCTTGCTCTAATAAACCCGCCGCATATTAGTTTTTCTCTAATATGTATAATATAATGTACAGACATCGCATCGGCCCGTTACAATTTTATTATAGGTGGGTATACATTTCAAAATCCTGATTTTTAAATGTCTTAATGTTAGTAAATATTTTTCAGGGTACGATACCAGCGTTATATTTATTTTCGGGAGAATTATTTCCAACCCTCGGTCGTAACGTTGGTGTCAGCGGGGTGACGACGTTTGCTCGTATCGCTTCCATGGTTGCTCCTGCCGTCGTCACTTTGGATAACATATTTGCGGATCTACCGTTGATTATATTGGCTGTTATTTCATTTGCGCAAATATTAATGGTAATCCCGTTGCCTGAAACAAAAGATGCTCCACTACCACACACTTTAGAGCAAGCTGAAAATTTTTGATTATGTTTAAGTTACTTACTTATTTAATAAAATAATGAGATACTTACCTTATTGGTGTTTACTCCAGTTTTTATTATATAATAACTAGTTGATCTTACAGACCTAGCAGAGTACTGGTTACCATTTATATGTTATCAAATTATCAGAAATACTAATTTCATTGAGATTTTACCAAGTATTACAAAGTTACAAATCATGTGGGAAATAAATAGAAGAAAACGCCGCTGTGACATTACTGGTGTTTATTGTTTATAAATTACTTTATAGAAAATGGCTACTGGCTAGGCAATATTGTGAAAAAACATTATGACAACTTATTACAGATTCCTACTGATCTAGAAGTAGGTACCTATTCCTTATTTATGTAGACATCAATTATAAGTATGGTAATATGCAGGTAGATTAAAATTAATGCTATAGTATACAGGTGTTACAAGCCTTCATGTTCATTGATACTTATATTACATGTCAACTCACAAAATGTTTGTAAGTATGAATCAAGTTATTATTGTTTTCAATAAGACATTAGGGAAAGTAGTACATTTGTGCAATGTGTGGAATGTATATAATAATTATGTTTTAATTCTAGAAGACTATCTAAGCTCGAAAACAATTGAGCCATGAGTGATTATAGAAATTAACTTTATAATATGTTATAATTTTATAAACTTGTAACACCACACTCTCTGTAGATCAAATCCAGCCATTATGTGCATCAAAATTGAAGTGTAGAAATACATATAGAAAGACTGGACTAGAATATACTGCAAAATGCAATTTACTATTACATAGAAGTATATTTTACTTGTACTGTTAAAAAAATGCATTTGCATTGTTAAATTGTACATTCTAAATAAGTATACCTTATAAAAATTATTCTTTTTTGTCATTTGCAGTTTGGTTCCTTATATTTTCAATTCTGTGTAACAATGTTGGATGTGAGTGGTACCAAGATGAATACAGTTTGTCATAAATGGGATAGTCCAAATTATCCTTACCTAACTTAATCAGAGCAGACCTTAATTCATTAGGGTATGATAAAGAAACAGCAAAGTTATCAGCTTCAAATTCAAACTTCCTAGATAGGGCTGTAGCAAAGAAAGATAAAATAGAATTGTATGGTGCAAGGATCATCTGTAACACTACAATTAAGCCAATAATGATGGGTTCCTGTCCAGCAGGGAAGCCAAGAGATGTATACAACATGGAATATTTGAATAGCACTCCAAATGCAGTAAATAACAAGAGCAAGTTCACTTCTGTTAATGCTATAGACTTATAAATGTGACTGCAACTCCAGTGCCCAAGCTCATGAGCCAGGACCCCCAATATTTCACTATCTGCACATCCAGTGGTTACTTTCTTTTCTTCATCAAACTTCTCTAATAATGTATCAAATAACACAATTCTCTTTGCACCAAACAAACCACTAAAGTAAGCATTACTGTGTGCTGACCTTTTAGATCCTTCCACAATGTAGATTTGTGACAAAGGGAAATGAAGCCTGGTAGCTAGATTTTCTATTCCTTTTCTTAGAGAGCCATCAGGTAGTGGGACAAACTTATCAAATAGGGGAGCAATCACAGATGGATATATCGTCAACAATATAAGTGTAGCCATTGTTGTAAACAGCCACAGCCAAACAACAAACATGTTTCCTCCAAGCATTATAATATATATTGCTATAGATATTATGGGCAGAGTGATGACAAGACTAAGCACTAAAGATTTCAACTGATCTTTTATAAAGAAGCCTGCAGTCTGCTTGTTAAAACCATGTTTTTGTTCTAATACAAAAGTTGCATAAATACTGAATGGCATGTTGACAACAAAATTGAATAATGTTACTAATGTCATGAAAACACAACTGACTAGAATTTCTTGCTCCGGAGTGATGTTAAGGCCAGCTGCAACATTTTCTGATTTGTGCCATGCAACATATGTCCACCGATTATATAAAATCACAGATGTTAATGCTATACTGTAAAATTCTTTCACTATTTTGAACTGAGATTTATCAATTCCATACAGCCGGGCCTTTTTGAATGATTCTTCATTTAACATTTCCTTCAAATCATTTGGTATGGTATTATTTGTCTTGTATATATTTAACTGCAACAGACAACTTGGCTTTATTAAGAAATTAGGCACAGAACAATGCAATATAGTATAACATGGGATTGGGAAGTAAAAGGAGAATGTTCAGTAAATTAATGTGCTGTGGGAATGTGATAAATTGCTTACTTGCGATAAGCATAACCCCACAATATCAAATGCATATCGCCTTACTTATATCATTTGTGACATGCAAATACGGCGTGTCTGATAAACTGATAATGCTATGTTTATGTGAACATAAACAAATTACCTATACTCTTCAAATGAATATCACTAATAATCGATGAAATACAGTAAGAAATATCCTATTGATACCTATAGATTCTAGGAAGTCGCATTATTCGTTTAAATGGCGAATTCCATAGAAGAAAACCAGATACAGTACCTGCCGCAGAGAAAGATAAAGCTCCCAAAGATACTCTCCCCATGAGAATAGAAGAATCAGGAGCACAATGCAATCTTCATCAAATTTCATTTTGGATTTTATGACACAAAGGCCTCGATTGAAAATACCTTTTCGTATTCAATAAAAAATAACCAATCCAACCAACAACCAACAAGACAAAATTTGATTGACAGATAAGTCGGCTAGCAGGTATGAATTTGATTTGACATTGACATTACTTTGACATTACTTTGACATTGACTTTTTAAAAGAACTGTGGCCTCAGAGACCGCCATCCATTGACAGTTCAATTCAATGATTTCAAAGGGCTCAGTTTTGTAAAAACCACTAAGGTGGTAAACAACGGCCCGCCTGATGGTAAGCAGTTACCGTAGCCTATGGACGCTTGCAACACCAGGTGTTTGAAATTATAATTTATTATTTAAATTGTAGTAATCAAGTTGTATCCACACCACAGTTAGTTTTTGTAGAGCAACGTTCCTAAATGTTACCACAGACTACTTAGAGATACTAGTATAATGTTACTGGTTACTGAGCAACATCCGATAGCAAAAAGTATTTTTTTTAATAATTTATACTATACTATTAATGTTGCCGTAGAATAAGTTAGGCAACGTAGCTACGGTGCTTAACTTTTAAAAACAGACAACATGTAACTAGTGACAACCGATAACAATTTGTTAGAGAATGAAACTTACTCTTTGATATGTAGATTTTGTTAAATATTATTGACTGTATGCACGCGATGAGCAACGCAATATTCAACAAAATTAAATAGTAACAACAAGTAGCCACAAAAGTTCTAGCTATCTTACGTTACCGTTACCGTGCACACTTGCACAGTGTTCTTCTACAAAAAGTAACTGTGTTCGCTTAGGCCGCCAAATTTCAATTTAAATTAATTTCTCGCAATTTGTTAATATATATCACATTTTCGACACAGGACAGTAGTAATCACGACATTATGTTTACATTATTCACAATTGAGAATTGTCAATTTATAATAAACACAAAGCAAAATCTATTGACTTGGTCTTCGGGGGTAGGAACCGGCGACCTAAGAATTGCGGCACTACAAAAATACTTATTACGTATTTTGGGAATTTGGTGTGTTAGGTGAACCTCAAGGTGAACGATCACCCATAAACCGATTAAGTACCTAGTAACTCAGAGTAGCAAAGTACAAGGTTGTGCAAACTGGTAACAAAAGCATAGAGCAAGCAAACCAAGAAATAATATTACCAAATCTTTTTTTTGAGAAATAAATTAGGTATAATTAGGTACTAAAATATTACTTACCTAATGTGACAAAAGTTCAAAAAAATCGGCCTCATTATATTCAGTTGCCGCAAAAATGACTCGCCACTTACGTTTACAAGATATTTCTATTATGTCTTCGGTGACCCGCTGATAAATCTTGCTTCCAATTCCACCCCATCCCCTCATATGTAGTAGTGTGGGTTTATATAAAAAGGCGATAGAGCAGGAAAAAATTATATTACAGCTTAAGACACAGTTGCTGGTACATACACAGTAAAAATAAAAACCTACCTACATAATGGCTGCAGGGATTTTCAGGATTCTATCAATTTATGCACTGCAAGTATTACTCGCAGTCATTTTAAAATGTGCCGCAGACGAAGCATGTGAAACAATTCCAACTGAAATACATTTTACAAAAGGTAGTAATTATATATTTTAAGTATTTAACATAAGTATTTAATAAACGATAAATTAGTAATTAGATGGGTAGTCAACAATAAACTTATTTCGAATTGTTTCAGAGGAATACGACGATATGGGAAGATTGATAAGATCATGCAGTGGGGAAGTTACGGTTAATAAATGTGAGGGCATGTGCAGTAGTCAAGTGCGACCATCTATTTCTGCTCCGACAGGATTTTCGAAGGTTAGTAGGCAACTTTTGCAGAAAGCATTTTATAAACCCTTTTCATACAAATTTACAAAAGCGACGTACCTACGCACAACAGGATTTCAGACATAGAAGGCGGTCTTCCTTGGAATGTGGACTACGGAACAGTTGGATACCCTAAACGCTCGAGTCCGTTCGTTCTGGGTCATCGACGCACAAAAATGAAGTGCTGTGCTGGGCATGCGTATCTCACTTACGCAAAATCCTTTACACCGAGTTTTTATAAAAAACCACTGCAAATTGATAAATACCTACTTACTATGACAGAAGAACGTAGAATGCGAATGTGGAATACTTGAACGCGTGACCGCCTTGTGTATATGGCAAACTTATTCCGAACTAGCTGTTGCCCGCGATTTCATTCACATCCCAAAAAGTACCATGTACCAGATTTTAAGTTACACGTATAACGATACATCGGTGAAAACTGCATTTAATTCCATGCAGTAGTTTTTGCGTGATGCGCGTACAAACATATAAACAGACAGACTGACAATAGTTATTTTGGCTTCTGTTGCTCTAATAAAGACCCATATTAGACATCGGCCTGTTACAATTTTATTATAGTTAGGTATAGATAGATTCAAAAAGTGACAACATCTAAAGAAATCTTCAGGTTCCTTTTACGTAACGGTTACGTAGGTAGGTATTTGATGTATTTTTACGTAGGGTACTTTGTTAGATTCCCTCCATCAATCGGTTACTGATTAAAAACCCTATCGCAAGGAGTAAAAATAGGACTTACATCTGATTAACAGAATACCTACGCTGTATCACATGTTTTGTATGAATAGCTACTAAGTAGGTACCTACCTAATCACCAATTCAATTTGCAGGATTGCTTCTGCTGCAGAGAAAACTATTTGCGTGAAAGGTTGGTTACTCTCACACACTGTTACAACCCTGATGGCCTTAGGCTTGAAGACGAAGAAAGTGCTGTCATGGAAGTGCGCCTTCGTGAGCCAGATGACTGCAAATGCTACAAATGTGGAGACTTCAGCCGATAAACATTTTACATCACAATTGTAATAGTGTAAGGGAAAAAGATGTTGGCGCTAATTGCTAGATTAGTTGAAAAGCGATATTATTTATATTTATTATGAGTTAAATATAATACTTACCTATATCATTATATAATAATAATAATAAGAAGTAATACAGTTGTATGATAATTATGTAAGTATTATAATGTTATTTTTAATCGGTCAAAGGTTATTTTATAAAAATACTTGAGTTAGTATTAGTACCTTACCTATTGGGTCTACCTACTAAAATTAATCAGTGCCTGTGTAAGTGTGTTAATATTTATATTACTTGAAAAACTTGGAAATAAATAATTTGTTGAAAATAAATAATTTATATGAAGTTTAAACAAACTGAGTTTGGATTTACTTAAAATCATGGTTCATAGTGGTGACTATTATTTTTATTATTATGCCTCTAAGTACATGTACAGTAAGTGCCTAGAACTACCAAATTTAATCGTAATTCCAACACAATTTTCATATCCTGTTATTATTCGGATTCCGATACCGTTAATCTAGGTTCCTACTTTACTATTTCGTCCAAAATACTTCACTGGAAATAAATGTAAGCGAATGCAATTTTTGATAACTATACCAAGTTTGGAACGATTTTCCGGTCTTTTATTTCCAGTGAAGTAGTAGTAGACGAAATAGTACCGTAGGAACCTAGATTACCTAACGGTTTCCTAATCCGGTAGAATACTGTCTGTATTACGATTTATTTCGGTATTAGGTACGTTTTTGTGGGCAATTCAAGCTCCGCCGGAACCTTAAGTAAATATACTGTCCTGAAAAAATCGAGGTCAAAATGGGAATCTAAACTATCTAGGGTCACACTTAAACTAAACACACACAATTTTTTATCAAAATCAGTCCATCCGTTTAGGAGGAGTTCAGTGACCAAAATATTTGGAATGTTCAAAGTAATAAGTAATTTTTATGACAATATACAATACACATTATTTATCACTTTTATTACGATTAAAATTATAAAATATGGGTTCTGGCCGATTAATAATTTATCGTCAGCGCGGCCTGAATATGTCAAAAGGCCTAAAAAAAATGAAATGAAAATATTTATTTCCGACCAAGCACACAATATTGACTAGTCCATATTAAGTGAGTAGTGCAAAGAGTATAGTAATAAATATGAAAGACTACTCTTTCATATTTATAAAAAACACTATTATTTGAGGTTAGTTTACTTACAGTTTATTTTTAATAAAAAGTAGTATTACCTACAAAACTTAACTATTTTTACAAATAACATTATAGTAAATAGTTTCAAAATGTTTTTGAAACTCAAAATGTTTTTTACAGCATTTTTTTTAATTCGGGATAGGCTTACGCTTGACCGCCAGTTTGCCTGATCTTAAGCGATACTGCGATCTATGATGGAGCGCGCTTGCCTAGAAGAAACCGATTCACTCGTGATTTAAAGACACCCCAGATTAAGTCTATCAGGGAAGACCCACTCGGGAAGTGCATTCCATATGTCAGCGGTACGCATTATAAAAGTGGACTTAAAGCGTTTCGTTCGGGTTTTTGGAATGTCCACCATGAATCGATGACGCTTTTTCGTGCTTCTGGTCGTCCGATAGTGGAAAGGGCTAGGGGGAATAAGATCGTGGAGATCTGATGCACACTCTCCGAAATGTATCCGATAAAAAACCAATAAGCTAGCAACTTTGCGGCGATGTTCAAGACTTTGGAGACTTAGCCCGGACAAGGGAGTCGTTGCCAATGAGCTTCTTGGCACGTTTCTCGACGGACTCCAACGCCTCGAGCTGGTACTTAGCCGATCCATCCCAAAGGTGCGAACAATACTCCATGCACGACCGAACTTGTGCTTTATACAATGCGAGCAATTGTTCCGGCGTGAAGTAACGCCGCACCTTCGAGAGGATACCGAGCTTTCTGGCAGCTATTTGAGCTTTGGACTCCTATATAGGAGCCGAAGTTGAGGGTTGGTTGGTTGTTCAGAGAACGCCCAAGAGCTCAAGGTGGTCAGTTATCGGCACAGATACATTCTGGAAAGTAGGAGCCAGTTGGAATGGGCTTTTTTTGGCGGAAAACAGACACGCCTGGGTCTTGGTAGCGTTGAATTTGACCAGATTGGCATCGCCCCATTCGGAGACAGCCTGAAGGGACAAACTCAGGCGCTTGACCATGGCTTCTCTTAGAGACTGGATTTCTGGTCCACGTACCGGTCCGTGCGCTGGCTGTGTAACTCTCTACAACGGTGCTGTCTTCTGCGTACCCGAAGATACCGAGCTTCAGCAGACCATCGATGTGCAGCAGGAAGAGTGTTGCAGAGAGTACCGACCCCTGGGGAATACCGGCATTGATATCTATTCGATCAGACGAGCAACCTTTTTCCTCTGACTCACGTCCCTCGCCTTGCGGTGTCGAGCATCAACCCACGCCAGGTAAGCCTCATGCTTATGCGCTTCAGTGCTTTTGCATCGAGGGCCAAACCAAGGGCGAGCTTTGCCGGACAATGGCACGTCGGAATATGGGATGAAGTACTCCATAGCCATACGTAGCACATCAGTCATGGTATCCGCGCAGGTGGAGGGATCGTCAGAAGAAAAGCATAGGAACTGCGAAGGATAAGCGGCGAAAAAAGCTCGCATCTCATCCCAATCTACTGACTTGTATCGCCATATTCGCCGAGTGCCTCTAGGGCTGGGATCGGGTGGCGAGTAGACAGATACAGATTTCACCAGACAGTGGTCGGATTTACCAAGCGGTGAGGAAATCGACACTGAGCAGCGGTCTGGATCGGTTGACAGCAGAAGGTCCAGTCAATAAGGTGCTCACACACCCTAAACGCGGGTACCTCATTCAACGTTAGGTACCCGCGCTGTACCTTGGACCAGCTGGGTAGATCTAACGCTAAAGCGAGCTATCGCGTCTCTAACCCAGCATGGTAGGTGTCCCGGTACGGGTACAGCCACTCCTTGTGGTGTGTAAGTCTCCCAGTAACACCAATTGTGCCGAGGGGTACTTCAGTTGAGCCGCATCTGTCGCCTCACCTAAGTAATCAGTGAGCCTGGTCGTCTCCAAATCTCCACTTTGCGACCGGTAGACACAGGCATAGAGAATTTTCTCCATTCCTGAGTGCGTTTATCCACTTTTGTCGTTTATGACATAACTATGGAAAGTGAGTACCTACTATTCTTGGGAAAATAATAAAAAAATAGACCATTTGACTTATGTTTCTTTGTCTTAGAAGTATTCGAGCTTTCAGAAATGCATTTTCACTTCGTTAAATGTTATTTTACATTACCTACTTTAGATGTGAATAAATTTATAATGTCAAATATTGTTTGCGTAAGATTCAGACTTACGCCACCAGGCGGCAAAGCCTTCGTTGTGCACGTTCCCTATACCTATAGGCTTTGTACTTTTATTATTTTCATTATGCATTCAGGAACAGCACACCAACGCTAAGTAGAATATTATCTCATTTTTATTAAATTACTAGCTTTTGCCAGCGACTTCGTCCGCGTGGAATAGTTACTTTGTTCCCTAGTTCTTCGCCCGCGGTTTCACCTGCGTTGCCCCGTTCCTAAGGGTTGTAGCGTGATGTTTTATAGCTTGAAACCTTTCTCATGAATAACTCATTTTCCCAACATTTCCCTTCACTGCTCTGCTCCTATTGATCGTAGCGTGATGAAAAGTATACTATAACCTGTGGTTTGGGCTGTGCGTTGATAGATCACTATGTCAGTCAGTCAGTCACCTAACGTAAGAGTAGACAAATATAATCAGAAAGCTCCGAACTGCTAAGCTATCGGGAGTTACACGTGTTATTGTGAGTCAACCATAAAAGATAGACATTTGCTGTAGTGGAATATTTTTTATATAATTTTAAGGAGAACGTTTCCGTCATACATGATTTCTGTGTAGCTTTAACCATTAAGGCTGCACACGCGACGGAAGCTTAAAAAATGGAGTAAGTTCTCCTGTTTTCCCAACATTTCCCTTCACTGCTCTGCTCCTATTAATCGTAGCGTGATGAAAAGTATACTATAACCTGCCCAGGAGTATGAAGAACAATTGTACCAAGTTTCGTTGAAATCCGTCGAGTGGTTTTTGTTTCTATAACGAACATACAGACAGACAGACAGATAGACAGACAGACAAAAATTTTACTGATTGCATTTTTGGCGTCAGTATCGATCACTAATCACCCGCTGATAGTTATTTTGGAAATATATTTCATGTACAGAATTGACCTCTCTACAGATTTATTATAAGTATAGAAGATATAGATAAACACATAAGTTTACACAGCCAACTGATGTCATAACCACAGAGTAAAGCGTCCACTGCGTCCAGCGTTATTGTCAAATTAAGCGCGAAATTTGAAAATGTAAATTAAATGCATTTTTCGATTATGGCACTTATCGATGGAATAAAAATGTTGTATGTTTTTTAATGGTTTATTAGCAGTTTAGAATATAATTCAGGCATTTTTGGTACAAAAATGGGTTGTACACCCTATTAGCAAATTCTTTGTATAGTACGGTAAAAGTCTGAAGTTAGCCGTAGTGTGTGAAAAATATCGGCATCATTATGGACAATAATCACGAATATGAAATATTTACGATGTTCTTCAAACGGCTAGCCGGATTAAGCATAGCTAAGAACGCAAGCATAGCTAAGAACACTTTCGATCAAGTCGCATTCAAACTAAAAAAACGGAATCAAAATTGGTCCGTTCGGTTGGGAGCTACGATGCAACAGCTACACACACAGTTAAACAGACATACGAGTACTTACTCGAATACCACGTTTCATTTAGCTCTATTAGCTCTATGAAAGTTAATCTACGAGTATGAGGGGTCGGCAATCTTTTTAAACAAAGAGCTAGATAAAATATAGATTTTTCGGAAGCAATGAGCTCGAGCCACAGTTTTCTGTTTCAGATTTTTACCTTGCCATTGATATTCGTGATAAGCGCATTTAATTTTTAGCGAGCGCAGGTAGCCGAGTGGTAAGGCGTGCGACTTTCAAACAGGAGGTCCTGGGTTTTGCGGCTCGCGAACCGCGGTTTGCCGTCCCTTGATCTATGTCTAGTAAAAGTAATGAGATTAGCTATAAAGGAAAACTCAATCCAAAGGTAAATGCACCGTGTGAATATGTTAGATTACCTACCTCCTTATTATAAAAATCATCTGGCAGAAGGGCTCGATTTTGCAGATATCAAATTAATTGTAACCTAACTTTGATTATAAATAACTCACTGCCTATACTGCATTGTCATGCTGCTCGTTGCTAGGATCGCTCATCGTGATTTGGGGATTCTACCGTGGTCAATCACTATAAGCATTTACTTAGCGTTAGTTTTTGTTGTGGAATAAAGAATATTCTATCTATCTATAGTCGACGAATGAAAATTTGGGCCCACCACGCCACGGTCGGGAGGAGACGACCAAAAATCAACATTTCGACGGCTCATTTGTCAGATATACCTTTGGCTATACTAGACAGACGCTCTCAAAAGGGTAAGCAATCTCTTTCAGTGGCGCCTGGACTGCATCACGGAAGTCAATATTCAGAGGAGTCAGAAAATGTCGTGGTAATCTCCTGGCAATGTGATCGAATATAAAAATACTGACAAATGCGAGTCTGATCCGCGCACTGAGCAATGTTTCCGTACAAACTTGTAGATAGGTAGATCGTCTGTCACGGAAATCGAACTTGGAAGATTTTTGCCCGTGTTTTCTAGTTTAGTATGTTCTAAGTTTCCAAAATTCGTACCCGAAACGAGATAAACGTTGTCATAACCGAAACATATAACTGCATACAACATTGATATCCTAGAGAAAACCCGAAACACACTTCGTTAGACCTGGCAATCGAATTTAAGACTCTAGCGTAGCAGTTGCGCTTACGACCACACTCACGTGACTTCATAAATGATAAATTAGTGAAGCGTACGAAAAGTCTATAGGTATATCTACTTACAATTCGAGGTTAGCATACACTGGATAATATGGTGAGGCATCTTTCACATCGTCCAAATGACCACCGTCCAATAATCATCTATACTTAGTATCTACTTTTATTACTCCTGCTGGGTATCCATTTAAAGATCGATTAAGTCTTGTATGCGCTGTTGGGTGTACACGGGATTCCGTTGTTCTCACTAAAATGAATGTTGTGTTAAGTTACAGGACTTTACGCTTCATCTAAATGCACGATGGCTTTATAAGCTAACGCTTGTTGCTACGATTCCATATAACAGCTTCGTCCGTCAAAGGAGCAAGACTACAGTAATACTTACAGTTTCTATTTCATTGCAACATGTTACGTTTTGAGATTATAACTTTAAGTTTAGTGATTATTGTTGCTTGTCAGTTACGAGATAAACCAGTAAGGGCGCAATCAGTAGAAGTTCAGCTACCTCCTGGTAAAATGCTTGTTTCGCCCTATCCAAATTACCTTAATGTTGTTGCATAATATTATTATATATACTTAATATATTTTTTTGTTGTTTATAGGTCAAGAGTGCCAGATGACACCTGTAATTCACGTTTTAAAACATCCAGGATGTATACCTAAAGCGATTCCCTCATTTGCATGCATTGGCAAGTGCTCTAGTTACGTCCAGGTAATAGAAACATGTACCTGGGTTTATAACGTTCGCAAAAAGTACTAATTTAATAAAGAATATATTATATTAAAATAAAAAAAATTGTTTTGCCTACTAGGTATCAGGTAGCAAAATCTGGCAAATGGAACGTACCTGCAATTGTTGCCAAGAATCGGGAGAACGAGAGGCTACCGTAGTTCTACTTTGCCCGAAAGCGAAAAGTGAAGATAGGAAGTTAAGAAAGGTAAAGATATTGCTATGACCCTGTCTCCTCATCCTCCTCAAGAATTATGCAGCAAAGTTTTAGAATTGCTTTGTAATTATAAACCTCTTAGCTCTATATGCAGTGGGAAATCCGATATTAAAACCAGTATGTGCACGTGTTAGTGAAATCAGTAGGTATACATTTGATACTTACTTAGGATACGCTTGTACCGGAGTACAAGCGTATCCTAAGGATTTCTCCAAGAATTTAAGGATAAATCCACCATGGTAGAATTTCATTCATCCAATCTTTGGAGAGCCAAATTCTTTCCTGGCAGTAGTAGCAGTGAAGCAATTATATAATAGACATCATAAACTTTTTGTGAGCACCTAACTAAAATGTTATTTTTCCACGAGTGGTTAAATAACATTTAGCCGTTTAGCCCACGAACGCTTTGATCTACTTATGTCTTTGTAAAACTAACTCTACCTTCCTAATAAATAAAAATATACCTATTTTTTCAGATTACCACCAAAGCTCCTCTGGAATGCATGTGCCGTCCTTGTGGCAGCATCGACGAAAGCTCCATCATTCCTCAAGAAGTTGCGGGATATGCTGATGAAGGGCCTCTTTATAACCATTTCAGAAAATCATTTTAAAGTAATACAAACATTGTTTTAGTCACTGTACTGTTTAAAAATATAATAATATGTTTGATTGTTAATATGGATAAAAAATAAAAACCTTTGACCAATTTCAATGTTTTGTATTTATTTTAATTGAAATAATAATGTGACTACACTGATCACTGATCAACACTTAATAATTCATTCAATTTTTTCAAAATTCCGAAAAACCAATTGGAATTTCGCAGGTTAAAAGAACTCCTGCACGTAAAGTACGTACCTACTTAGTGTGTTTTAGATTGAAAAAAGCATGCATAATTTAGCCAGTTTTGTGTTTACAGAAATAGACATAAACCTACCTACAAGATCGATACACAAAATAGCAATACACCTCAGATGATCTAAAGAACTTATCAATGACCACTGATACAGGCATAGAGATTTAAAAGAGAAGTGTACTAAATATCTTTGGATACAGGTACCCACGTTACTTCAAGATCTCTCTGAAAAAAATAAGTGGAGGGTGCTTGACTGCTTGCTTGCATGACTGTTATTTATTATTTACTCTATTACAGTATTACCTACTCTTTGACATGTCTTTGACTGTTATAATAAATCACAGTCAGCCGAAATTATCCTGACCTCTATAATACTCTACATAGGGATCAGTGCCTGGTATGGTAACCCTTCAACTGTCAAGTTATGTACATAAGTCGAAGTTTACTGTCACTTTTGTGTCAGTGTCGGGATTTCCGTCAATTGTCCGTCACTGGTCACTCATCACTGTCAAGTTTCAGTTTATTTTTGTTTTGTATGTTGTTCTGCTTTTGTTATATTTTTAGTATTAATATAGTTATTTCCAAGTAATTTCTTCTTAAAAATGAGTCGCAGAAAGCGTGCAAAGGTAAAATATCAATGCTTCTACTCATCAGAAGCCTAAAATGTTATTTTAAATTTGTTTTGATGATAAGGTTATGTTTATCGATCGTAGGTTGAAACCCGGGAATTGGATGAAAAATTAAAACAAGATGATTCTGAATCTGATCAGTCAGAAAAGAGTAAGGTCACGTCGTCAAGCCCCACATCCGTTGGAGGGAGACGGGAGTCGTCGTCAAGTAGAAACGCCGACATTAAAGATGCAAAAGAAAAGAAGGAAGACACAAAACCTGACGATGCCAAGAATGATGATATTGAGGAAATCAACTACAAAGAAATGCTTAACAGGTACAGATTGCCATCAATTCCAGTTCTTCTTTGAAAGAAAATCATGCTTGTTCTGTATAACTATTCAACATTAATTATTAATTTATATAAGACAATAAAATATATTTACAGCTTAGAAGGAGCAGCGTTCCAATCCCGGTTGCCTTTTGATAAGATGTCATCTTTAGAAGCAGAGTGTTTCTCAGACTTACAAGGCCCTTCTAGCCATGCATTTGTTCAAATAAGGAATCGAATATTGAAATTATGGTTTGAAGATCCTAAGAAACAATTAACTCAAGAAATTGCAGTTCAGAAAATGGAAGTAAGTTTCAGGAAGATCATATAATTTTAGTAGTAGTGTATAAAGCATATTAGAATGATTCCTTGATCTGAAAAATACTTACACATGATACAATGGCAACAGTCCTATAATCCTATGAATTTATTGGCACTAATGATTAGTGACTTATTTGAAAAAAAAAACTGGCAAAAATCTGCTTGGTCAATTTTGGTATAGTTTTTACAACTGTATTTTTTTTATACCACTACAGTGGCAAACTAGCATAAGGCCTGCCTGAGGGTAAGTGGTTACCATATCCTAAGGACACTTGCAATACCAGGGGTATCAATCGCATGTTGCCGACCCTGTAATGAGGAATAGTTGGGCTGGCAGCTTAGGAGACATGCTGCCATGCATGATAGCAGTGGTAACAACTCACCACCAGTACACCCACTGCCAACACAACACTTCCTCGCGGAGCTTTGGCGACTTTGCTCACTGTTAGAAACACACCATAGCGTGGAGCTATGTTATTTGGCTACGATTTTTTGCAAGGTGGAGGTACTATCGGCCAACGCCATATCTAGCCACCGTATGGGCTATATTTGCTTGCAGCCTCGGCTGCTATTCCAATGCTTACCTACGCTTATCAACCAATATTATCGTCCTTTTTATGATGTCGAAATCGTATCTCTAATCATATAAACAAAAAAGATATTGAAATAAAACTACTTTTTATGGATTTTATCCTGTCATATTTATATTATTTAATTCCTAAAAGCCAACACCACCTTTTGCACGGGATTTTGTTTTCAAAATGGCTAGATATGGAGTTGGCTGATAGTACTTCCCGAGTCGAGCAGCTCCAATTGTAAGTGGAATTATTCCATTCCTCTCTTTACTGTTCAAACATTGAATGTCAATTCTGGATAATATTGCTTAATTAAAGTTATGTTATGACCAGCTAATCTTTTTTCTACTGTTTATAATATAAGAAGCAGTGATAGCCTAGTGGTATGACCGTTGGACTGCCAAGTCAAAGGTCTCGAGTTCTAACCCAAGGCACGCACCTCTGACTTTTCGAAGTTATGTACATATTAATACTTAATTATCATGCGCTTATATGGTGAAGGAAAACATCGTGAGGAAACCTGCATACCTGAGAGATTTTCTCGATGGTGTGTGATCTCCTCTCATTCTGAGAGGAGACCCGTGCCCAACAGTGGGACAATATAATGGGTTGATTATGATTATGTTACAATATAAAAAATGTTTATTATTAATTTTATCTCATGAGTCTTCTTTATTTTTGGTATCTCCTTTTCTATATCAGTGATTTAAATTGTTCAAGTTCAAGTTCAAAATTTTTTATTTCAAATAAGCATTTACAAGCGCTTATGAAACGTTAATTGGTCTAGTTGCACACTTCCAAAAAAGTTGATCCTATGGAGAAGAATCCGGCAAGAAACTCCATGGACACTTTAAAATAATTTGTATTACAATCTTCAAGTAGGTACAATAGTGCAATAACAGGATGTGCTGACATTGATTTAATGTCCAAGTTGAACCGAAGTCTATAATAAAAGAAGAAAATTCTTAGCATTCGAGAACTGAATGTCATTAGGTATAAAAAATTAATAAATTAAGTGGAAAAACACACATCATCAAAGTATATAAAATTAGGTGTCCACTTGGACATACTACAATGTACTCACATTTACAAGTCAAGATAAGACAGTATAAGTCCCTATTATCAACAACCCCGGTTTATATGGGGATCCAGATTACATCGTATTTATTGTCATAATTACTGTTTCAGCCACCATACAATGGTGATCCTGCTCTAGTTTTGAGAACTCATGCATTTTTAGAGAGACACGGTTTTATAAACTATGGTATCTATGAACGCATTACTCCAATTCCTAATCCACCAAAGGGAAAGCAGAGACCGAAAGTGATAATTATTGGAGCAGGTATAAACAACTGTTACAAATATTTAATATGTTTTTATACCATAACAACTTATTAAATATTTATAAATATAAATTATAAATGTGTTTTTCTTCTAAAATTGTATGGCTGCATCAATGAAACAGACATTCATCAATAGTCTTTGAAAATTTAAAATCGAGACATGCACAATGACCTTAATATTTATTATCATTGTCTCCCATCCAGCAGTGCCCAGCAGTGTTGTGTTACCCATTTTTTGTAGTAATTACTTGTGTATTCTGTAGTAATTTCCTATGTTATACATACATAAAATGTGCAATGAACCATATTTGAAGAAAAATTATGACTAGTTTATCAGATTTTGTAGTATTTGGTCTTTTACACTTAAATAGATTAGTAATAATATTTATACATATTTCTCTTTACTTCAGGGGTGTCAGGTTTAGCTGCAGCCCGTCAGCTAATATCATTTGGCTGTGAAGTTGTCATACTTGAAGGAAGAGACAGAGTTGGGGGCAGGATTGTGACTTATAGAAAGGGCCCTTATGTTGCCGATCTAGGTAATTAAACATAATAGCTTTACTTGATTTATCCATACTAATATATGTATACATGTGAAAGTAACTATCTGTTTGTTTGTTACGTTTTCCACGTCTAAAGTGCTTAACCAATTTTGATGAATTTGGGTGTAAAGATAGATTAGACTTAGGAGAAGACCATGGTTACCATATGTCTCAAAAAGTCCTTTGGGATGCAAGTGGAATAACACAAGCAACAGCTAGTCCTTACTAATATTATCAATATGAAATTTTGTGAGTATGGATGTATGAATGTTTGTTACTCTTTCACGCTACAACGGCTGAACCGATCTGGATGAAATTTGGCATAGAGATAGATTACTTTTGTCCAGGTCGGACCCAATTCTGATGTCCACGCAGACAAAGTCGCGTGCAGAAGCTAGTTATTTATAAAAATAGAACCATGATCATAAGATGAAGACAGAAACAATTTATTAAAGAATGCAAGTAACTGACCATTACTGATCTTTATCAGTAATGGTCAGTGTTTGTAGTCATATGCTTTGGAAGTGTTTGAGTGCATTGTTGAATGTTCTAATTAAACAATCACTAAGTGATGTAAAAGTTATCAGTTCTAAAATCTGTCTCTATGTTATTGTGTTAAAATATTAAGATTTAAAAACAGAATATAATGCCTATCAGTATTTCATTTAAAAATCACTTTGATTGTGAACACGCCACTTCTTATGTTCACAGGAGCAATGGTGGTGACGGGATTGGGAGGTAACCCAGTAACTACACTATCTGTGCAAATGAATATGGAATTGCATAAAATCAAACAGAAGTGTCCACTGTATGAAGCCACTGGGAACCAAGTGCCTAAGCATAAGGATGAAATGGTAGGTGAAGAGCAAAGATAAGTTAAGCTTGTTCAAATAATACATTGGATCATTGCACATTACACTTGTCTTCATAAAACTAGCCCAGTGGACTCTTTAGTAGGATTTTTTACAGAACTTGGCATCTATTTAGAATTTTTTTTTTCGGCGGATTCAACAGAACTTGGCTCCCATTTTCACTTTTATGTTTTTGATGGGATAAAATATTGATTGATATTCATTATTTGAGAACATGTGACCGAATAAGCAGTTTATTTTTGTATTTATACATAATTATACTTTTATTGTACATATATTATAATAATATAAATACATCATAATTACTTTTAAACATTTTGTTTGTTATTCAGGTGGAGCGTGAATTTAACAGACTTCTGGATGCTACATCTTATCTGTCACATCAAGTGGATTTCAACTACTATAACGACACGCCCGTATCTCTCGGTCAAGCGTTAGAATGGGTTATTAAACTGCAACAGAAGAATGTGAAATATAAGCAGGTAAACAATTGATAATATAGTAAATAAACAATCTCAATACTTATATGTATTAGAAACGTGGGGATGTAGGGTTGTACGGATGTTTGTTACACTGTCACGCCAAAATGTCTGAACAGATCTGGATAAAATTTGGCACAGAGATAGATTATATTCTGGAATAAAACATAGGCTACTTTTTATCCAGGGCGGATCCAATTCTGAAGTTCACGCAGACCAAGTCGCGGTCAGAAGTTAGTTGATAATAAATCAAACTCAAAGTCTCATTAGCCTGGTAGTCTCAATGGCGACTACAACGCTAGAGTCCGTAGAGATCCAACAGTATTATTGTGGTTTTCGAACAAATTCTCAATAGGAGATCGGAGATTTGTGCCAGGTTAATGGCAATAGGCTCGTCTCTTATTACCAAAACATACCAAAACATACTGGCGAATTGTGGGTGGACATTACCTGCTACACTGCCTTACCGTTCGGGAAATGCAGGCGTGATAGTATGTAATAAATGTAAATGAGCCTCGATTTTGTCACTGTTATATATTGTTTTTTAAAACGGCTCCTTTGGGTTTTTCTCCTGATTAGTTGGTGTTTACAACCATCCACCAAATGTAACTTGCACAAACATCTAGACACGGAACAAGTGTGTGATATGATGCATACTTCAAGATTGACAGCCTTCTTATAGACCCTTGATCCAAACTTCTCAAATATAATGATTATTATGCTTAAAAGTAAATAAGTAGGCAGGGCTACTTTTAAATTTTACCTTTATTTTAGATACAACATTTAAAGGCGCTCATAACATTGCAAGAGAGACTTAAGACCAATATAAACAAGTAAGTAGCAAGCACTAACACATTTTTGCAGTAATGGTTCAATAAGCACTTTTGGCGGTTGACTTATTTTGTACCTTATATGCTCCTACAGATAGTGGAAATCGTTTAAACGCTAAGATTGTTGAATGTGCTACTACAGGCATGATATAGTTTGTATTGTCTAGTCGTGTTTTGTCAATATTTCAAGTCAGTATGTCTGCTCAGACGAAGCAAATTGCAAGGCTTACGAATGATAAGGTAGCTTATGATGAGAGAGACACTGGTGAATCGCAATGAATCGTCTAAATAAAAATACATACAAACACTCACGCCTTTCTCCCACAGAGGTAGGCAAAAACTATAGACCGCCATTTGCTACGATTATTGCATACTTCTTTTGCTTCTTCCACATTCATACATCTTCTCATACATAGACGCCGGTTGCGAGTCCTACGCACCTGACCTTTTTGAAGAATTTCGCTAATAAGATCGGTATATGTCCTTCTAGGGCGACCTCTAACGGCGCTGCCACTGACATTCGCCTTATAAATTCCTTTCGGTAATTGTCTTTAATTCATTCTTTCATAATGTCCATACCATCTCAGCATATTCTTTTTAATACGCGGCACTACATCATCTTTCAGCCCGCAACCGTTGTCTCATCACACTGTTCCTCAATCTATCATTCCGAGTTACACCACACATACTTCGCAAGGAACGCATTTCCACTGCATTTATTCTACTTTCATTTCTCTTCTGCAACACCCAACATTCACTTCTATACATAAGTGTAGGTATCAGCACCCCATTGTGGATAGCCAACTGTGCCTTTTTTGTCACGGACTGATTAGTCAGAACTGCATGCATAGCACCATTCACTTTATTTACATTTTCTCTCCTTTCCACATCTGCATCAATCTTACCATCCCTAGTAAAAACACTTCCCAAATAAAAAAACTCATTCACCTGTTCCACACTCTTACCCTCTATCTTTACATCACACATACATACATCTTCCTATCTTACAAAAACCATCACTTTCTTCAACTAAACATTTATTGTCATGCCCTTCATCTTATATGCTTCATTCATTAAAGTTACCATGTCTTGCAACTCTTCCGCTGACGATGCAAGTAGTACCTGATCATCAGCATAAAGAAGGCATTTGACAGGTAACTCATCCATTCTCAACCCGCAATCAGTCTCTTTCAATTCTGCCAAACAACCGTCCATATATATAGATTGAACAGCCACGGTGACGCGACACAGCCGTGTCTAACACCTCTGGAGATGCCAAACCAACTTGTGTACGCCTGTAAATGGATTTCAGTGCCCGCACCAAGCGCTTTTCCACTCCATACATAGCCACCGTTGACCACAATTCATCCCTCCACACAGTCATAAGCCTTCTCCACGTCAATGAAAGCGCACAAGACTTTCTTGTGCTTAGCCAGCTGTAAAGAAAAATATTTTCTATAATAACAGTCCCAACATAATTATAATATTCTATAATAATAGTCCCAGGCAAAAATGTAGATCTGGCTCTACATTTTTAATGCCGAATTTACATTATGTAGCATGTGATTGTGATTAGTTTTATCAAAAAATTGCGCGTGGCACGAATCTATTTCAGTATCATGAAATTAATGCATGCATTGTAAAACGTGAAATTGTTGATGAAACTAGTGTAGGGAATCTAATTTTATGCTACTAATATCGTAATGTAAATCCGGCTTAAAAGGGGAGTGCAACTGCACTATACCAATTTGGTGCCCGTCCAGAAACTGGGTTCACCATAGTACAGACAGATTGCCATTCGAAGGCAAACGGGCAAGCGCCCCTTCCGACCCCCGCTAGAGTCGGGCTTCCGAGGACCATCAAAACCAACTGTATCAAATGTAGACCACCGTTAATAAGATAATATTTTATGTCGCTCCTCTATTTTGCAGGATGACCGATACGAAAGAACTCTTGCAATCAATGAAAGCTGAGAAGGATGCTTTGCTCGTAGAGAGAGATAAAGGTGTGACGGGAGACGCAAGCATCTTGCAAGAGTTCAATTTCCGCAGACTCAACAGAGAAATGAACTTGTTGTGTAATGAATATGAGGCATTAGTCTCCACAAATGCTACCATTGAAGAAAAATTGGCGCAGTTGGAAACTAATCCTCCGAGGTATGTAGTTATTATGCGTTTTTCTGTACCACGAAGGTGGCAAACAAGCATACGGCCCGCCTGACGTCAAGCGGTTACCGTCGCCTATGGACGCTTGTACCACCAGGGGTATCACTTGCACAACTTTTTTTAAGACAAATGAACTTTATTGCTTTCCGATGTAAGTGCTTATCAGGCGGATAGGTGATAATTTTTTTAACTGAAACATCAAGTATTCGAGAGATTGTTTGGTTAGCTGTTAAGACTACCTGGTCTTACTGTTTACCTTGTGATATAATATATATTTTGCACTACCGCAGCCAATCGATGCAGGTGTCGGAGAGTCTGAAGTTACGTTGCATTAGCTTCAAAACGTAAAGCTTTCATATTTGAAAATTTCGCCTGCCTATATGTTTAAGTATTTTATAGGTTTTACTTTTTGCGTTTAAAATTGATGAACACTTTTCATAACACAATTCATTTGTATTAAAAAAATGCTAAAAATAGCTGTTCTTTGGCTTCTACGTTGTATTTCGGTCTCGGAAAACATCTCGAATTGAATCTGGAATCATGAGAAAGTTATCTACAGCAACTGACTCCAGTTATATCGTATAAATAATTTAATTACTTTAACCTCTCGTATATAATTCCATCCTTTTAATAACTAGGTATTAGGTATATTAATTATATTCTGGTATTAATAATACAGGAAATATATCTTTTAGTTCAGTGTATTTGTCGGTGCGCGACAGACAAATACTTGACTGGCACTTCGCTAATTTGGAGTTCGCGAACGCAACACCGCTGGGCAACTTGTCACTCAAACACTGGGACCAAGACGACGACTTCGAGTTTACTGGAAATCATTTAACAGGTATGTTGAAATTATAGTTTCGGCTAACTTAACTTCAGTTAACTTAACATTTTTCTACATTATTTTGTTGTGTGCATAAATAAATACATATTCAGATATAGTAAAACATAAATAAATAACGTCAAAAAGCACTTTATACTGTCAAAAAACAAAAGTAAGTGTCAGAAATCAGTAAAGTAGGTAAATGAACCAAAATTAATGTAAAATTATGACTCCATAGTAATTTTAAAACAGATACCTAATTATGTTATTTTATTAATTGAATATTTTATACTAGCGGGCCCGGCAAACGTTGTCTTGCCGTGTATCATCATCTTCCTGCCCTTGTCTCGATTTATTTGTGCTCGGCGCAGCATGTCCTTTTCTTCTACTCATCCCTATCTGCCGCCACTTCAATCATTCACTCCCTTTTCCATGTTTTGCCCTGTATATAAAACAATCGTAGAACCCGATTGCGATGCCTCCTACCGGCCAAATTGTAATCTAAACTATCCAGGGACCCATTTAATCATACACAAAAAAATTAATCAAAAGCACACCAGTACCTTATGAGGAGTTCGGACAATGCACAGAACGCAATCTTCTGGCATTACCGAAACAGAAAAGCTCACAGAAAACAACACCATGTTCATTTGTATCCCGTGTATTATATCTGTAAAATCTGTCCATCCATTCCCGAACAAAATGGTCATTTTCGTGATTTTTTTAGATGTTTTTGTATTTATTTTACTATTCAGGGAGGAGACAAATCCAACAAACCAAAGACCATAAAAATCGGCCCTGCCGTTCTCGAGTTTTAAGTGTTGTAACAAACCCGACTTTGTTTTATATATAAAGAAGATTATTTAATTATTATTTATTTATTTTTATTTATCTTATATTGAAATAAAACTACTTTTTACGGATTTTATCGCGTTGTATTGATATTATTTGATTCCCGACGTTTCGGATCCTTTACAGCATCCATGGTCACGGGCAGACTAAGTTGTTGGACGTCTTAATGTTACAATCACTAACAGCTACCTTACATTTTTGTTAATTATTGGCGATCCGATTCACGCAGAACCAGCTCACCGTATCCTTCGGTCTTGCAGTTTTGGGCTTGGATTCTGATTTTATGGAATCTATAATGGGGTTCCAAGCAGGTGGCAAGACCCAGCCATCTTCTCTATTGAAATTTGGATGTTTTTTAATTTCAATAGCCTCACGGATCATCCTGGGAAGGAATCGGTTTTCTTTTGCGAGGACTTGGGGTTTATCAAATCTGATGTAATGCTGGGCCTTGCCGCGCCCTCGTCACAGAAACCGCGTGAAACATGCCACAGTCGAACGCCTACCTGCTATATTACCATATGTTAGAGGAGTCACAGACAAGATTGGCTATATCTTGAAGCGAGCTTCAATCAAAACATACTTCAAGCCGCTGAAGAAGATTAGTCAGTTCCTACCACCTGTCAAGTGCCACATACCTCTGCAAGGTGCAGGTGTATACAAGCTAGATTGTGATTGCGGACTCTCTTACATAGGCCAAACTAAAAGAAGCATAGGGATCCGCGTAAAAGAACACATCGCTGATGTCAAACACCGCCGTTTCAAGAAGTCAGCAGTTTGTGAACATACTCTAGACAAGGCCCAGCACTACATCAGATTTGATAAACCCCAAGTCCTCGCAAAAGAAAACCGATTCCTTCCCAGGATGATCCGTGAGGCTATTGAAATTAAAAAACATCCAAATTTCAATAGAGAAGATGGCTGGGTCCTGCCACCTGCTTGGAACCCCATTATAGATTCCATAAAATCAGAATCCAAGCCCAAAACTGCAAGACCGAAGGATACGGTGAGCTGGTTCTGCGTGAATCGGATCGCCAATAATTAACAAAAATGTAAGGTAGCTGTTAGTGATTGTAACATCAAGACGTCCAACAACTTAGTCTGCCCGTGACCATGGATGCTGTAAAGGATCCGAAACGTCGGGAATCAAATAATATCAATACAACGCGATAAAATCCGTAAAAAGTAGTTTTATTTCAATGTCTAATATTCGCGTAAGTGTCAGAAACCAGTATCTTATATTATTTAAAAAACTATTTGATCAATTAAAAAAGATAGATTATACATAAAACTGAACTTACAAGAATCTGTGGTTCAAGTCGATTGCCAAAAAACAATGGCGAACTCCCATACATTTTTTTGTTGACAGTTTTTTGTTGCGTCTGCACATGAAAAATATTAAAAAATATAGAGTTTGAATTTCGGAACAATTTTTGTTTCAGTTACACTATTATTGGAACGTTAGAATTAAAGATATTCCAGTTTATAGTATCAGAGGTAATGTTATGTCAAACATTAAAACAAGTATTTACCTATGCGTTACGTAGAAATAAACTGCAAACTAAGTGACTAGAGCTATGAGAAGCTAATAGTAACAGAGAAAATCAAGAAAAACACAAAACAATGACACATATACGGCCGAATGACAGATGTCTTAATATTATTATTTCTCTATTGTCACCTTTGTTGCCATACTCGATACATGGTTAGAATTATTCCGATTCCATTTTTTTTTAATAATAACTGTGTGAATTCTTAGCACAAAATAGTATAGATATTTTGGTATTTATTCTGATACTTCGCAGCATGCTATTGCAATGTAGTCCAAACGCTTTATATAACTCTTATTCATACATGGCAACACTAAAAGTTCAACTGAGATTCGACAAAGAGATCAAGTCAATTGTATTTACAATTATGTTGTTTTTGTTTCCAGATTTAGACAAACTTTATGAATTACTTGAAAAATCTTGAGAATTTATTTTATATACATATATAAACATGATGTTTATAGACGCTTATAAATATCACGATCAACATTTTTTTCTCCATTGTTCTTTATACCTAAGGACTAATTATGGTATAAGTACTATGCGACATATATATTCGACTAAACATACCGGCGAACTGTGGGTGTACATTAAGTACACCTCTGCCTAACCCTTCGGGGAATACAGGCGTGATGGTATGATACTATGCGACATCTTAATTTTTTTCGCTATTTGGCTGTACGCAATGACATTATATAGTTATATTATTATATCATTGGCTGTACGTATATAAATGTGCTGGGTGTGGTTACTCATCTAGATTCAATTCTTAGACAATAGAAAAAGTCAAGTCAAGGGTTTTTGATGAATTAGTTTAACATGTAGTCTCTTATATTAGTAAGGGCAACATTGTAATAACGAAACTATCCGATATTTGGGGCGAATTGACTTTTTATCCCAAAACTCATCAATCAACATATAGTGACGAGATTATTTGATCGATGAAGTGGCAAACAGCGTCGATAACGAAACACACCATTAGAATGATTTCCGTCGCTAATCACCTGGGCATTCGGGCGTCGGGCCTACGACAGCAATAACTTCAATTAGCCGCTGCCGCGGCACTCGTTAGCGTTTTACTGAACGTTTCCGTGCAATCCAGCACGATCGATGCGCCATTGTATCACACACAAAAGATGCTACCGAATAGCAATAGCTGTCCCTATAAGGGTTGTTTTACCTCGGTGTGTTATTTGTTTCCACTTAGTCCATGCTATCGGAGCAACGGTGAATCTTCTGAGCTTATAAGGCATTTGTATATGTATAGGCACATATTTTACTAGGACTTTTACTTTAAATACTTACATTTATTGTCTTCAATAGCATATTACGCAGACATGTTAAAGCTTTGTAAAATACGCAAACTGCATCGCGAAAAGCCTTATACACCGTTTTGTCCACAAAGTGCTTTAGCCGTGAACATCGATTGTTCGCTAGTGTGGTTCGACGGTGGCTCCGTTCGTGCCCAAGGGCTTGCTCCGTTATGAATGTGGAATTTTCGAGTTAGTGGCCGGTTGTGATCTTTAGCAGCGGATGGCGGATTTTAGCCTCGAGCGTTGGTTCGTGTCAATAATTACTATCATTTCAGGCCGCCAGTTTCCATCTTCTGTAGCCGATAAATTACCAACTTACTGACTTCTGTGAATGTTCAATAACCGTTGCAGAAAATGCGAGCCCTGCATTTAGCTACTTTACACGTGTGTATTGATAATTACACGTGGACACTCCACGTCGTAGTTATCAACTACAACATTACTAGGTACTTGTTTAGCTTTAAACTTCAATTACTGTAGCTAAGGAAAATAATTTGCATTACGAGCATATATATATTGTATATTGAGACAGCGTCAGGTTGTAACTGTCAGATTCTGAATAAAATTACATTTGTTTAGATTTCATTTATGGTTGTCGATTACGCGTAAAATATAAAAAGGGAAGGAGTGAACTGTTGCGTCCGTTGTTCAGTCAAAAGATATGTATCGCGACATCCCCAAGACGCCTCTTTTGTACGTCGGCTGTGCGTGTGTTGTCGGCCATATTTCTCGCTGTTCGCTCGCTCCGGTGTTCGCGGCGTGGGTAGTTGAAAAATGACATCTTGATTGTTGTGCGTTATTCTACTCATGAGAATGTTGAGTCGTAGTGGTCGCGTGCACTGCTATTGTCGAGCGTCACAGCCGCGAGCCCTACAAATTGTACGATTGTTAACCGTTCCTTGTAAACTCTGTTATCGTGACTTGTCACGGTATTGTGTGTACTTAGTTCTAGTTACCGATATAACATATTTCGATAGAATACTGGATATCATAAATTCATTTTTGGTCTGCTTCATAATAATAACGGATCCCTCATTATTTTAATCAAAATAAGCGTAGTAGGTAATTAAAGCGTAAAAAAATGTATGTTATTCATACGGACAATGGTGCAAGATGTGGAGAACCTGTAATGAAGGTTTTAAAATCACTTAAATATTATTTGTAATGTTCTACCTTTCTTAAGTTCTTCCTTGATTAACTACTACACAATAAATTGTAGGTACATTCCTATGATAATTACACCCTGCAATAATTTACCGACTTGGTATTACGACTGAGGCATTCGCAAATCATAAATAAAACTAACAAAGCCACGGTCAAAATGAATTATAAGCTGTTTAGCTGTTTACCAACGACAAATGGCGTTTGAAACAAGTCCCCGAGGTGGCGGCAAGGGCCAAATGATCGGCGCATAGAAGAGCTCACGGCGGCAACAAGTTTTGATAACAGTGTGCGTGGCAAGATGCGAGGCAGTAATGAATGTGATACAAGCGCGACCTTCCTCATTTATCACTCGCTCTATGAATAAAATATCTCGACGTTGCCTTTCGGATAGTGTCTGGTCGTGCCGGGACGCTTACGGCTCACAGTCGAGCGATCACAATCTTCAGCCTAGTACCTAATAATGTTGGGCTCTCAGGAGAAATTCACACCGTTCGCTCTTGTTACGTCTCTTTGTTTGGTGCAAAACAGCCACTAGGGAGCTGTTCCGACTCCTAAGGCTGGTTTATTTTCTTATTTTGTCGATCCGTTACTGAGCAAAATTATTTTTGGACTATCAATTTTACGTACAACTTGCATCCGGCCGCGGCTCCGCGCGCTTGGTTTGTAAGTTTTAGGATACTATTCATTGGGAAATATTTGTTTCCTTTATCAGGTCATATATGCACACTTACGTATAACTAATAACTAATAAACGATATTTAGAATCTAGTATCTTGTATTAGTTGTATTATACATATATTTTACGAAACTGGCTTTAATTTCCAGGTCGAGCTAAGACTTAAAGTTGCGTTTCTGGACGTCTGCTCACTTACGGGATCTTTCCGTTCATGTTATTTTTCGCAGCACTCCTCTTCTAAGTTCTATTGTATTTATCTTCTGCTCTCTGCTATATGTTATACAGGCTGTATTCTGCTCCCCAATTATCAAAACAAAACATGGAATTTTCCTACTTCAATGCTATAATATAACTGAGATTCAACAGATAACTCTTTATGAGCTAACTGTGCTTACGCCTATATTTTCTAACGGGGAGGATGCAGGTCCAGGGTCATCGACGTGGTGAATGCTTAATAGTCGAACGTATGTGCGACAATGTTTATGACCAAAGTAATAAATAGCGCGGCATATGGCCCAGTATGGGGTGTTATAATCTTGTGGGTAATGTGCAGTCGTGTGGCTATTCTCAAGATCATGGCATTTATTCATTGAGTGTAAAACTTTGCAAAAGAATATTATAAAAATAATACCTACCATATCGATGTACCTACTCGTATGGGATGGGTCATTTCTCACGAAGAACTGATTGGTGTTCTTGTGGACGAATCTTTAAGTAAAGACAATGTGAATTGAACATTATACATATTTTATTAGTGTGTCACTTTCTGTCCGTGATTGATGACGTAAAGAATTTGCCAAATTATTTAATAAACTAGCTAAAATTTGGGATACCTATATTACGAGTATAAGTACAAGTAGGGGGTACTATTATGCAAACAGACGGCAGTATTTACAGCTGTACTTATTGCACATCCGTATGGTGTAAAGACATAAAGGTCTTTTGACTCACGAGGATATCAATCGCGACGGTGGCGTTGCCTGCGGAGGCGTCAGGGGCGTGGATGAATAAGCAATGAAACGTCGAATGGCTCTATTAGCCCTCCATTGTTGCCTTGCGATCGCTCGACTTGCGCAAGCGACATGTATTGTTCGAAACTCGTGGCTTTCACTACTAGCGATGACGTCATAGCGTTTGCGACCTAAATGCTTGCCGTGTTAGATGTAGTGCAATTTCCACTTATTGAGCCTTATATAGCGTGGAATGCACCTATTATGGTGGTAAGTCGTTGTCGTCACAACAATGCCTCGAATGCTACTTGTTTAATGTCTGAAGAAAGCGATTGATCGTCGTCAAAGTTCGTTTTGCATTCGACGCTTTTTACCCGACTGCGCTAGAAGGAGGGTTATGTTTTTTTTTCAAATACTTTTTACATTTTCATATTAACATTGTCTCTACATCAGTATTCTTTAAATAGATATTAAAATAAAGTACTTACGTAATTATTTAACTAAAGCTTATTTAACTAAAAAAAAATGAAAATAGACTATATCAATGAGTAGGTACCAGAAAAAAAAACTATTTCGCATATCTTCGCGCGTACGCTTTTTTTTAGGAAGGTTATTATAACATAACATAACATACCATCACGCCTGTATTCCCCGAGGGGTTAGGCAGAGGCCTAAAAATGTAAACCCACAGTTCGCCGGTATGGTTAGGTCCCATGTAATAGGGGGCGAGTCTATTGCCATTAACCGGACACACTTCTAGATTCCGAGCTGCTACTGAGAATTTCATAGAAAAACCCAATATCACTTAGCTCGACCTGGGGATCGAACCCAAGACCTCTAGCGTAGCAGTCGCGCTCGGAACCATTAGACGAATGAGGCAGTCTATGTATGTATGTATGTCAGTATGGTAATTATACACGGAATATTGCTTATCGCCTTCTAAAAGTAGGCCTCTCTTAAAATGAAAACCTGGCCTTTGCCCGTATTGAATATTGTTGTACGAATGTGTTGGAAAAGAGTTGAAATATAGTTTATCTAGATAGTTCAGTTTGACACGGATTTTCTGTGGTAGACGTCAGCTTTGAGGATTTATGTGGTACATTGTGTTACCACTGGTCGGCACTTTGTGCGCCTAATTGACAAGTGTCCGGAAGAGAACGCGTCACACCTGTCTAACGAGCACAACGTGCACTTGATTGCACACACTGGTCCGACTAACAAGCTGCTCATCTTTGCCTATATCAAATTCCCGCATCTGATAGTTTTATTGACAATTTGTACATTATATAAAACATATAAATTATATCGACCGTCTATCCCACGCGTTGTTGAAACTTACGTGTTAAAGTTTGTTCAAAACGTGGTCATATTGCTTACCAATAGTCGTAATTTAAATTGTACGTTTACGTTAACAGTTAAGATTAATTTTATGAAACAAATTATGAACGGAGTTTTTCACTACAGGTCAATCATAGAACTTAATTTCTTTACCAAACGAAGTAAGTACATACTTATTTTTAAGTTTAAAAATAATAGTTTGGTGTACTATGTACACAAAGTCACTATAGGATAATGGTACGAATGTGAAGCATAATAGGTGCACCGAGAGATAACTTGTTTTTGATAATTGTGCTAATCTGGCTGAATGCAGTAGAGCAGGACCCTCTGGGCGACTCCGGGCAGTAATATAATTTGCATCGTGTACGGTAGTAGTTTTATTGCCAACAATTGGCCATTATCTAGATCAGATCTAGAGCATTTGCACGCCCGCCCGTCATACTGTTTAATATATCGTTTCGCGGTTACTAGGCGTGGCCATTTTTGAATATTTGTCTCTGTTAGCCTTCTTACTAAAATTGAATTCAAAATCAACATTTCACCTTTCGTTTTCTCATTACGTACTTGCATTATTAAATCGCTCTATTAAGGCTTCACTGAATTTATTTGGAAGTGACAAAGGTTCAATTTAATTATAACTAACTACGTACTCATTCAAATTTTGATTATTCCACGTTAGTTTAAATCGGGTCTCTGCTCAACTTTCCTTTCATTGTAAAAGTTGTAATCCTCTTTGTGGACCCTAATTGAATTCACTGTTATGCTAATACTGTGATTTCCCATCTTATTTCGTTAATAGAGGTCTGTGGTAAACCAATTAAAGGGTACGTTTGTGGATTATTCAACTTTTGGTACATGAGTAGTTTGAGGGAGTTGCGTGCACGAGAAATTAAACGTTTATCTAGTCCTTTTATGTAAATCGCCAGTTGAATCATTCGCTTCTCTAAGAATTCTGTAATGGAACTGAGTAGTGAGTCGGCGTTTGATTGTTAGGGGTAAGCACTAAACCCGAATAACAGTTTGGGATTGATACCAAATACTGTAGTTAGATGACGTTATGTTACGTGCTTTTCAGTTCAAAAAGGGATCAATGAAAATAGAGTTAGTAGATAGTAGGTACTCAAATGTTTACGAGGACGTACAAACAGCGATTTATTGAATTCAATAATGTGCTGATATGTGCAGATGTTTGTGTGAGGCGGTGCATGTGTCGCTTTATTGCGCGTTTCGGAAGGCATAGCATTCCACCCGCGGACTCGGTCGTCTCTAATGCTTGCGTATTGCGGTTTTATTAACGTTGTTTCCTTTTGTATTACATTCCGTAGCATCTTGTTCTTACTTCTATACTTACAATAAATATATTTTCTACTTTCTGCGTAATATAGGACATTATTTATTCATTGTGTTTTATAGCATTATAATGTAATGTTACTATTTTAACAATTAATGTTAAATCTTACCTTTTCTCTTTACTAAACGTTTATTTCACTTAATTTATTGTGGCGTTGGACTCCTTGTAGTCGTTGAATTATGTACATAAATACTCGGTATATGTTCATAGGAGCGTTGTGTAGGGTTGTGTCACTCCGTGCGGTCGAGTGCTCCGGCAGTCAGCGCAGCGTGAATTGCGGACGCCCGTTCCAGTCCCAGTCGCGCGCCGGCTGGCTATGCAAAAAACAAATCGTTTTGTTTAACTTAAATTCGCTCGAACCTTTCCAAAAGTCACAAACGTTGAACGGATTAGATACATTTTACCAGAAAAATAAACTTTTTCTTATACTGGGATATATTTCAATCCTGTTGCGAATTGAGTTATGAAGTTATTTATGTAGTTAAAATCAGGCTTAACTCGTGTCGTAGCCAGTTGCTCCTGAAAATGACCAGATGTCGACTGGAAGCGCAAAATGAAACACGTTAGCGCTTCGGCTGACGTCAGTTCCCTTTTTTGTCGCGCCGCCTGTGGAAGGCCATTTATCAACTTTTTATGGAAACGCTTGTTTTAATTTATGCTTACACTAACTTCGGAGCTCGTAGCTATCTCAGACCTCATTTGCAACCACAGCTTTGTTGCTGTTTACAAGGACTACTAGAGCTGTTCTCCGCATTTTAAAACAAACTGCACTATAGCGCCGCTCTAAATGAATGTTTACGATTATGCATTAGGTACTCGTGTGTGTCATTATAAACATTTTGCAAGACAGTAAAAAAGATAGGCTTATATTTCATGCAGTTTATGAATAGTTAACAATTTGAAGGCAACTTTGGCTTAGTGGCTGAGCTATCAGCTGCTGCGCCACGGGTTGTGAGTTCGATCCGCGCACGAAACACATATTTGTATGATCTATGGGTAGTATCAAAGTAGACCTACCATTTTTGTAAGTAAGTCAATATTAGATATTGGTTGTGTAGCTAAATATAAAATAAAGCTTTCCCTGATGCAGTTATGTCTGATGCTTGTCCAAATGCGAACCTATCTGATAACGCGACTTAAACGCCTTGTCACTTGTGAAGTTACTTTTAATTAAATGCTGTATTTTTTACTTTAAAAGCATCAGCTGTTGAGATAAGATAAGATCACACATAAAAGGCAAAAATATGCATAAAGTTTTTCAAATGGTCATTACAACTCATTTGAATAAAGTTACGAATTTATTTCAAACTTAGTGAATTTCGTACCGTGGCGTTAAATGATTTTTAATTTCTAAAGATTCTCGCTGATAGCACAGACTTGTGTCAGGTTGAGAAACGACTTCAGCTGAGCTGAAACCAGGTAGTTTCTAGTAAAGGTTGAACTTGGTCCTGGTATCCCGCAAAACGCCCGCCACAGTACAAATTTCGCTTATATTAACTTTTGCTTCGAGTAAATTTCTCTTCAACTGCGCGACCACTGCACTTTCAAGTGGCAAAGTTTTAATCTCGTCGCCGGGTTGTGGCTATACTTTCTGTGTCTCTCATTGAGACACTGTTCTCTCTTCTTTGTTATTTGTTCTCTTTAGTTAAGGTTTTTACGTTAGCTTGCATATAAGCTGCTAATTGCTTCAAATTTAGGTTAAATTAAATTAATAATTAATTTAATTATTTGGTTAACAACATTTGATACTGAAATAAACTACTTTTTACGGATTTTATCCCGTTGTATTGATATTATTGTAAATCCGTAAAAAGTAGTTCAGAAGCCAGAACATTTGATACTCTCTAACGTACTTGTCTAGTTGCCTATCACGGTTATTGCTTAAGAAAAACTTAAAATTTTAATACAAGGTTCAACTGAAATAAATACTGAGACGCGATGTCTGTCATATTATGTTATTTTGTTAGTAATATTTTGGTAAAAGTGCATACAAATAAAGGTACTTATATCAAAATCACCTATTTCCAATGAATGCAACGTGATTCCGGGGTGGTTTCCTAAAAGCGAGCACTTAACCACAGCGTAATTCCAGTAAAAGGTTTGGCGGGCGCACCGTCCATTCTCTTCTTAATGTTTATTTAAGCGAAAAAGTTCGACGCTCATTAACCGGATTGGCGGTTAATGAAACGCGTGCGACTTAGAATATTATACGTTCAATGCGGCTACCACGAGATGACATCACACATTATTTTCACATGTGATTGAAGGTGACTCTCTTATTAGGTAACCTGTTTTTCGAGTTGTTAAAATCTTGATGCGTTGAACTGATAAACTAAAAATTTTACTGCAAGATTCGACCGAAACAAGTGCTACTCGATGTCTCATTTTGCTAGTAAAATATATATTTTTATAATGTAATTAAATTATAACCATCACAATTAGTAAATAATTTAAATTTCCTTACAGTAGGAACAACAAACTCTTATTTTTCAGTAGCATATTTTTTATTTTCTGTTTTTTATTATAACTTACATTTATATTTATGTTTACATAATTATATTATAATCAACCCATTATACTGTCCCACTACTGGGCACGCGTCTCCTCTCAGAATGAGAGAGAAATATAGTCTAATCTATAGTCCTAGTCTATAGTAGATGTAGTAAAAAATCTGAGGTTTATTTATTGGCTTACAAACTAAAGTCTGTTTCTATTACGTGTGTAGATTAAATGCATCGTTTTTTTAAAATTTACTCATATATGAGAGACACAAGGAGAATTTATAATGACTAAAACTATGTTCTATAATCTATCCTTTTCAATTGTCTCCATATGAAGAGTAAATAAAGTCATGAATTTAACGAGAGCACTCATTAAGGGCCTTTTTCATTCAGCACCATCGCTCGGTGCGGTTTTCCTGCGCCATTGAATTGTGCTGCAGCCGCTAACTTCCGTGGCGGACTACTACACCTCAGGGCTGTGCCGTTTCTGCATTTTAACACCTCAGATAATGAGCTCTTCAGGCACGTACTGGATGTAAAATGCCGTAAATAAATATGAAGGCACCTTATTATTGACCACTAACTAAAATCTATCATAAAATAATTGCAGTAGTTCTTATGCTTTCTTCCCAATTTTAGTGTTTGCGTAGTATTAGCTTTATTTATCCCATCAAAACATACATGAAAAAAAACGATAAAATAAACAATATTCTCGTAGAGTAGTTTCGATGTCCTATTTCCTAAATAAGTTGTGGAGAAACAACAATATCCTGATATATATATATTTAATTTTGGCTTTTAAAATTCGCAAATTTACTTCAAGATAGTCATTATAACAATGAGTTTTTTTTGTTTAATAAAAGTATCTTAACGACCTTCAAACATTTTGATTAATTGCATTACTATAATTCAAGATGTTTCAAAGACAAATCAGATGTTGTTTGTATTTATTGTGAACACGCCGTAACTATTGGTTGGCGGCATTTCCCCCTGTCTATCTAAAATATGTAGCAATAAAAGCGCTTTGGACAATGTTCGGACGTGTTAGCATCCATTTATTGTTCAGGGCCCACGTGTTGTAGCTGCTTGGGTATACACCGAGTCTGTAGCTTTGTGCCATTTACAAATACATATTTTAACTTTTCCGAGACAATTAAATACCATATAATAATCATGGCTACTACGTAGAACGTCCTGGAATCCTGGATTCGGTAATCGAATCGTAAGGTCGAGCTAAAGGTTATTCTATGAAATTCTTATTATCAGCTCGGAGTTTGGACTTGTACTCTTATTGCTCGACCCGAAATGTGGGTGTACTTGTACACCTCTGCCTAACCCTTCGGAGAATATAGGCGTTATGTTACGGTACAATATATACTCATCAAATAGGTTACAAGTAAAACTTTTAGTTGTAAAAAGCGGAAGGTGACCCGCTTTGTCGTGGAGTTGCGGAGAATATCCCGCTACATCATACCACATCAAACTGAAGGAGATATGTTTATGATATTTAAGATCGGTGAAGATCTCGAACTTAGTAAACGATAATTCCTGTTCTTAATATTACTTCATTATGATTTCTAAATGTCCTTAAAACTACTCTATTCCGTGAGCCGTGCTGTAGATATTGGAATAAACATTAAGTTAATCACTTTATAGAGACTCTTTGTCCAGCTGATAAAGGCTTTGTCGTCTCACTTAAGACGTTAAAGGAGAAATAGAGCCGTAAGGGTTGGAAGCAACGTGTAACCCATTTGTACTTGTTTATCAAGGAGATAAGTGTCCTGGAGAGTGCGGCGTCCTCCGCTGGCCGTCTTAACTCATTAGTTCGGAGGAAAGATAGCGAACCGGTCGGATTCTTACTTTAATTGCTAAACTATCCGCGATGGGAAGTGATTTACTAGCGTTACCTATGTTAATACACCCCAACAAAGATCTTAGTGCTTGTTTCGCAACTATTAATTAGTTAAGCCATTAGGCCATAGGTATAATCTGATGGTTTGGCAGAGTAACAAACAAACAAATATGTATGTTGCTATATTTTTCTCTTAGATACTACCTACTTAGCTGACATTCTGAAATAAGCAAAGATATTACGCAGAGGATCCAGTACTTGAGAAATTTTCGATGATTGTCTGTAGGTATTTATGTAAACAATCTTTATAAATAACTCAACGAGATACTAAATTAAAACATTAATATGTATAAGAAAATAACTCATGAAGTAAATTAGGGACCTCCTTTATTATGTTAGTTAATAATAATTTTAGCTTTTCTTAACATACCTTTGCACTTTCTGAAATCTAAAATGAAGTCCTAGTTTTATGTTAGTGCTACTGCCACCAAGGAAGACAATATTTTTCTTTTTGAAAAGAAAATATGTCTCGCTTTCAAAGCTTTTCTTACCTTCCTAATTCCATTCTGAAAGGATAAGAAAACATTGTTCCTTACCTATTGTACCTACATAATAAGTCTGTTGATGGTAACACGGGTTTCGACTTAGGATACAAGTCACAGTATACAAAGAATGGTATTATGAGGGTATCTAACCATGGAGCGCCGTAAGCGCATTATTGCAAAGCACGGGTGGCGGCGATGGCGGGTGGTTCGTGGTGAGATGCGACGCCTCTCGAATGTACAATGTGCCCTAAGCTCCCGGGTGTACGTATTCATAGAATAAGTGCTTTGGTAGTCAAAATGAACATCGCTTTTTGAGCCTTATTTGGAAACACGACACACTTTTCCTGCAGTAAAATTACCATACGAGAGGATCAGCTCTGGCTGCATCTGACTGCGGATTTTAATAAAACATTCTATTAGTTTCGAGTTTATTTGCACGTATTCTATTTATGACTGCAGTCAAAAGAAGAACATAAAATTTCTTGGACAAGGTTCATGTTTCCTAATACATATTATTAATATGCTATACATAGTTACCTCGCTTTGCTTAAAAAAACTGTACTTACCGTTTTAATACGCCTCTCACGTAGAGACATGTGGGATTAAACATATTTCAATTTTAAAAGTGTAACAATACACGTGCCTACATTATGCCAGCAATACCTGTTTTGTGTGTGGACAACAAGGCATACATACGTTTGTAACTTCGATGTCTTTAAATTTATTCAACGAATTAATTGAACGAACGATGAGTGTATAATGAAACTATTTCGCATTCATTATCGTTCTTCGGATTAGTTAATGTGAATGTCCTGGTTGACAGTTAGGAACGCCCAGCTATGCAAATGTCATTGTCTCTAATGCGTGGCCGACCGCGCCCTGGAGTATGGAGCTGCCTACGCAGTGTACGAACTACGACAATCTTAGCCAATGAATATTAACAGTGCGACTTAATATGAAGCCTATTGCTTACTGAAACAAATTTGTACATTATGTATATCATTATCACGTGGCTTGTACGAGTACTACATTATGATACATTGGTAAAAAAAAACTTTTTACAATAGACATTTCTCTCATAGAGACCTCTTTAAACCGCCCTTGAAACGTCTCCTACCTACCTACCTATTTGTAGGTATGCGATTGGGACGAAATAAATGTTCAGCGCTCTTATTGTTACACAAAACACAAAGAGCTTGTGAAGATAGACTAACTTATTATTAGGTACTATAAATACAGGTATTATCATAGGGGTACCATAGCTAGAGACGTGACATTTAGATCGCAGGCGTAGCTTTCTCCATTATGCAAGTGGTGATTGACACGTTGCTCGCTCGCGCAACGTTGCCCTATCAACCAATTGAACGGAGCTTTTCCGTGTTAAAAGATCGCGAGATTGAGACGTCACGATTGATGCTCTGCTCGTGTCACATTCCCACATTAGGCTATTACGTCAATTATTGTCAGCGTAATATGCAATACGAATTATAGAGTCCAAAAATAATACACAAATTATATCTAACCCTCATTGTTTACCTATCTTATTAGGAATGAATGCCTTTAATTTTATACCACCATATTTGCTAATGTAATAAACTTGAAATATTATTATATTCCAAACTTCTGTACCTATTCGTTAAAGTAGTTAATTAATTATTAACAAAGACATCATACATAGCTTTAAACAGGATATTTATGACAGATGAATATTTATAGGATAATGAAATATGTCCCTACATGATTATATCGTTTTAATAGGCTGGCATAATTTATTAATCAGATTCCTCGATTTTCTCATAAAATATTTGTATTAAACAGACTGGAACCTTGGCAATTGATATCAATTTCATTAATTTGTTGCAATTAGTAACTATTAAAAATACATAAATAATATAATCGATTCATGGTAATCGATCGCATTAACGTAGTTCTTAAAATATCATTTGAATTGTAATTGAAATTCAATGAGATCAACATTCGATCAATTTATGGAAACCGTCTTAGCTGATTTATTATTGATGTGTGAATGTGTGATGAATATCTATGCCTACGTACCTTCGTACGTATGAACCCGTAATCATAAAAAAAGGTAAATAACTTGCTCGGAATTAAGTTGTAAATTGTCCTGCTCTTGTATTAAAGGGGACGATCATAAATCGATGCTGTTGTGGGGTTATAAGCGTCGTCCGATGTTGTCGCCGGCCGGACAGACATCTCGTTGGCATGTATATGATTATTGGCGGTCCAACCTGTAAATTTCCTTTTAAAACTACATCTGAGATCTTTATCTCTGTGAATGCGAGCGATAAGGTTGGGACTCGGCGCGAACTGGCTCGCGTCAGCTCATATTATTGTCACCATACTCAATTTTATTGTCATCTATTTGCCATTTCGGACTGATTTGTAATAGCTTTTAGCATAAAACAAGTTTGGTCCGTTCGATTTGATCCTTACTTAATCAATTGAATGATAATCGAGTTTTCGCGTTTGCCATTATAACATGACAGATAACAAGATCGTAGATTGTTAGATGAATATCTCGATATGACAGATTCGAATGTAGTTATGATCTATAATTATAATATTTAAGTCAGGTACCATATTCTTTGTAAATATGTACTATTTAAATAAATAGTCTCTATATGAGTAATGTTAATGTTAATATGCATATTTTCATGTTTATAAATCGAGTTTCAAATTATTTCTATTTGTGGCAAACACCCACAGACCGCCTAATATAACTGTAAATGTAATCTCATTACCACATTGCAAAATTCTATTTCCATTACAACATAACGAGAATTTATTTGTTCTCCATTTTCATAAAGCTGTGCTTAAGAAGTTGATATTAGAGACTGTTCGGCTTGTCGTCGCCTTGTTGGAGAAATGTAATTGTGAAGTATTTGCGCAAGATAGGTATTGATCAGGTGTACTCTTTAAAGGTAGCAAGAAAATTACTTTGAGTCAAAGTCTGAAGAAATGTAACAAGATGAGACTTATTATGTACTTAATAAGTTGTCTGTGTATCCGGTGTGTGTTTTGCATAATGGCGGAGAGCACGCATGCGTATTTGTTGAGGGTCTGCCGCGGGCGCCCGACTTCTGCCTGATGTGGTTGTACTGCCGCTTCTAGTGTTCATGGTTTAATAGCCGCAGGTCATAAATATCGTGCACGTCCTTTATTCCAACTAAGGTTAAACTCAAGGATTTTTTTTGCAGTACGATTTTGCATTATTGATGTTCCTTTACTTGTATCTTAAACGTTTCTAACACTACTAACGCACAAGAGAAGGTATCCTTAATTTCAAATCTAGCTACAAAAGCCATGATATACTCCCATAGGTTTGAGCTATCTCGAGTGTGCATCCACCGAATATTAATAACTGTAATATTTCTCTCACTGCGGTGCACCGACTCATGCCGACGACACCGAACTTGCTTTGACGTGTGGATAAATAACCCCATGAATGTTTAAAAAGATTATATAACCATTATACTACTTACCATGGATATTTTAAATCCAGGGCATGCAACGTGCGTCGTACCTGTGACTTAGAATCATTTAATTTCTTTTTGAAGCTTGGACTGGGCTAGATTGGGGGACTGTAATAGCTTTATCCCTCTCAATCTAAGATGAGACCAATGGGAGAGCAATAGTCTGATTAGTAGTATTTGCTTGACCGTGTACAGTCCGCGTTTCGGTTTCGAGCAGCTGAGATCTGACGCAATCTATCATATTCCATGCATAAATAAATTTTAATTGAGATACGTAGTTGCAAGTTGCATAGAAATATAATAGTGGTCCCGTGTTTCCGCATGCGACGGCACCTGCAGCGGCCGCGAAGGCCTGCGCACGCGCCTATGCGCCGTGTTCCCGCCGATAATGAATACGAGTTAATTAAGCAACATTAGCTCGAACATCGGCGCCTCCACACGACGAGAGATCCGGGTTTCGATTGCCACGTTAACCAACATCGTTGATAAAATACATTCAAAATAATTGTGGCTACGGAATGTGGATCTTTTTAAATTGTGGAGTTCGTAGAAAAAAAACAATGTTCAGACTAAAATTTCGCTAGAGACGTCATACTGCATCTATTTATAAGAGGAAGTGGGTCTTTGATTGTAATTAGGTACTTATGATTTCTAAATAGTGAGGAGAGCGTTATTGAAACTAAAAAAGTACAATTTCTCTCGAAACTTGGTAAATATTGCAGTTACTTTGTTTATTGAATGCTGAAATAAAATAAATGGTATAGAATTGTATCGAATAATACAGTGGACTGAAATATGAAACAATATTCATAGATAAAATGTACCTACTAGAGATACGCATAGTTATGTATCGGGCTCCTTAGGTAGGTACAGCGCCGCCGCCGCTGTGAAGGGAAATTCACAGGCTCCTACCGTTGCAAGAAGAGGCTTCGATAAGCCGCTGCAAATGCTAATGTTTTCTAAATAAAATTTTATCGCATGGCGTGTGCACTATCTGTGCGCTGCGTCATGTATAGCTAGTTAGCAGAAATTATAAGCGTTTAGAGAAACGAAATACACTGCTTTGTTTTGTGCAATTATATATTTTGTGCCGTAGGCTTTACTGCCATTTATTAAATGATGGTACTCGTACAATACTTAGTTATTTTTTAATTGTCTTACTTGTTATCCAGTAGATATTAAACGTTTGAATGTTATAGCGAACGTGTTGTGTATATGACACATAATTAGTTTCCTCATTATCATGTACCTAATCACATTATTTGATGGTATGTTTTTAATCTTAGATATATGAAGATTTATAGATTAAGTACACCTCTGCCTAACCCTTCGGGGAATACAGGCGTGATGGTATGTTATGAAGATTTAAGCGGAGGTAGCCTAATGGCTAGTGTCGGACTTGCGATCATGTGGTTGCCGGTTCGAACCCCACCCATTGCAGTACCGACGTGATCCCACTCGTAACATGATCATTTAGCTTAGCACGAGGGGTTAATATGAATACTAGTAATGTGCGACCCACATTGCGAGTAACCTTTTTTTTTTTAAAATCCAGAAATGCCTTACTAAGTAAATAAAAGATTGGCACTGATCTTTGTAATTCCTATGAAGCATCGAACAGTGAGAGAGTGGCGTAAATTACAAAATCCTACACCCATTTCAATGTGTGGTACACAGGAGACGTGTTGTAGGTGTGAAATATTTAAACGTATGCGTTACCTCTCAGTTAGTGATATTGTAATGATGTATTGTTTCAGGTAAGTGGGCGGAGAGCTGCTTGGGTAAGCGTGAGATGAGACGACTGATACACTTTCCAGACACCATGAGGCAACACCATTGTCATCATCGATACCCGCGAATGCGCACACTTGTCCTTCAAAAAAGCTAACTCCACAAAGGTTATAATATGTGCGCATCGATGATATTACTTTTTTATAGGTCGTTTACTCCGTTGAAGAATTTTGAAATCGCGTGTTTTCACAGGCGCTAAAATTTGATCAGCAACAAGGGATCATTCGAGGGAATATCCTCCCTAGTTGAATTATGTAAGCTCGTGCTTTGATATGATAAGGCGAGGGAGCGATCGGAGCCAGTGCTCTCATTGTGTTGGCCATAATCTTGCGTATCGCGTAGGACTCGTGTCGGAATGCGAGTTTATTTTAATATTTAATAACTCCCGGGCGGGCGAAGATACCGTCTGCTCAGAGGCGATTCTCTGCTCGTTTTTCCTCTGTTATCGCATTGCTTTTGTGTCACGCTTTCGCTCTTATTCGTTTTACTTAATCACGCCACTGATCAGCTCGAGTGGCTGGCCGGGTTCGAAAATCAGATCGATACTCGTTTAAATTTGGCGTTACTTTTAATAAATTCGGGTAAAATAATAGGTTCCGAAAATAAATTTACTCATTGTGTATTTAACGCATTACAAATAAGGCACCCATTGTTCGCTTCGAAATAAATTGTAAACATAATTACAGGGTATCACGAGTGCGCGCCAAAGCCTAGGAGAGCGCCATCAGTTTCTTTGAGCTGTTAAATTTGACGCCTCCCTACATAAATTGTTAGAAAGAGCGCCGAGCGCACGTGATGCGCAAATAAAAATACTAATTGAAGTGGGAATTTATCGTCTAATTGTTTTGTATTTATGAGCTCACCGGCACATTGTTGTGAGGCGATAGCTGCAACCGCCGCCACCCGGCATATAACAACGTAAAGAACATAGGTGTTTAGATGAGTTCGGTTAACGTCGTGACTCCCAATATTACCCTGATGCAAATATATTTTGTCTCAAATTACGCTACGTTATATTTCAGTTTGTTACGTCGCTGGGGCGTAACCTAAGGTGTGCATTAATTTATCAAGCGAGCTTTCATCGTAATGATGGTCCCGGCTAAAAGTAGGTCAGACAAGTCAGCGGAAACCGACGAGTTCTTTTTTAATGTGGTATGCTTGCACGCATCCCTGTTTCTTCAAAGTTATTATTTACGTGCTATTTTCTACTATTATTTAGGTAAGTAGAACGGGAAAGCGTAGAGCCTGATAGACGTAACATATAAAAGGCGTGTCCACAAAGTCTACCCCAACGATTTCGCTGGGTTTTGAAACTGCGCCAATGATTTATTTGTTGTCTGTTATACTCTCGTGGCGTCGTCGATACGGAAGGAAACACTTTGATATTTTTTTACTACCGACCTCCGGAATTGATTAAACGTGAAGAATTTAATGTGGCGCAACGTCGATCGCCGATCCCGAAGTCGATTGCGAAACGGGCGTGGGAAAAGGGGCTTTATTGAGTATTTATGGAAGTAAAATATTTTGAGAATCTCTTAGATGTGCTTTCTTATTCGAGCCCTTGTCAATTTGGTAGCTTAACTTATTGTATGTAATCAAAGCGGAGTGAGCAAGTGTAGGGTTAAGGTAACCGGAAAATTGTATAGTGGTACGATAATTTATAAATCCAGATTGTTTAGTACATTGGGGATGGACAATACGGCAAAATGGCGCTCAAACGCCATGAAAATTAATGACTAGCGAAGAATTTCGGAATTTAATTTACTTTATCAGATCCGTTTATTTCTTTCGGCAGTTTATAATCCGACTCAATTTTAAACTTATTTTTAACGAACGTTGATTACAATTTTTCGTTTATAGATATGATAGGACTTTTTACTTTTTCAAAAACAGCATATTTCCTGCGTATTAAGCATAAATGATTCTATTACGAGCGTTGATAGACAAGGTGGTCGCGTGTTGTAAAAATCGCACGGTTGTTGAGCATGCGGCTCTTGTACATGAAGATAACGTATGAATGAGTGACAAACAAATTGTCTGTCAGTCCAACGATTGCTGCGGGCATTGTCTGGACGGACGCAAACGAGTTCTATTATTACAATTTTAGAATTACACGGGTACAACTCAATATACATTGTTCTGCAATTTAAGTAAAAGTCAGAATATACGTTGCCTGTTTCACTTAAGACAATGGTGTGTCACATACACACCGTTGTCTTTTAGCATGTGAAAACTTTTAACTAACTTTTAATTATCTTTTCTATATTTATTAAATAGTGCAGTCAACAGAAAATCTTGTATAGTAATTATTTGAAAATTTATAAATAAGTTAGAATTTAATCAGATTGTGTCATTATTTGGATTCCGATACCGTTAATCTAGCTTCCTACGTTACCATTTTGTTCAAAATACTTCATTGGAGATAAATGTAAGCGATTGCAATTTTTGATACAATTACCAAATTTGGAACGATTTTCCAGTCTTTTATTTCCAGTGAAATAGTAGTAGACGAAATAGTACTGTACGAACCTAGATTGATGATAATTATCCAAATCCGAATAATAACATAATTTGATAGAATATTGTCTGGATTACGATTGATTTTGGTATTACGTTTTTATAGAAAATTGAAGCTCCGCCGGACCCTTCACTCTCTAAACCTTTTAAGTATTAAATAATAATAATAATAATATATTTATTTATTTCTCCTCACAATGGTATACTTAGTAGCTAGTTACATTTCACAGCAAAATAGATTTTTTTATGTGAGGAGCTGGTGTCTGTGATAGGCATAGAATGCCTGTGTTACAAATCACCAGGTCCCCACCTCACGGACATGTAGATACATCGTTTACCGCATTATGATATAACAATGAGTTTTAATTTACTCTTAAGTGACTTGTAAGACATTAATGAAAAGAAAAAATATAGAAAAATTTATATAAAAATAATAATTAGGTAGTTTATAGTAGCGAGTATGTGTATATTTGTGGAAGTGTGTGATGTGTGAAGTTACGTGTTCGGTGTGTGCGTGATGTGTGCGTGATGTGCGTGTGTGTGTGTGTGTGTGTGTGTGTGTGTGTGTGTGTGTGTGTGTGTGTGTGTGTGTGTGTGTGTGTGTGTGTGTGTGTGTGTGTGTGCGCGCGTGTGTGTGTGTGTGTGTGTGTGTGTGTTTGTGTGAGTGGGTGTGTGCGTGTGTCTGTGTGTGTACGTGTCATTTTATTTATCAGTTTTGATGTTGATGTAGTAGGTTTTCTGTGAGAAAATAATCCGTTTAAGAATGTCTAATATGTATAAAATTTGCTAATTATTCCGATATATTAATATCACATATATTTTAACCATAGTTACCATCGGATAGGGGGAGCAAATATTGTGAAGGATATTGAAAACACCATAAAACACTATAATTTTGTGTTGGAAAGTGCGGCAGTAAAACATCTGTTATCTTCTAATCTATCACGATTGATATTATAATCATTTAAATATCTTTATTGTCTGTTAAAACTGTTCAATCGGCGATTTATCACCATAAAGTTGTGTGCTCTAATTTAATCGTTCATTATCCGATGCTTCGGGCGGCGCATAACTAGATGACGCCTGATTGAAGTTCCGTCTCGTGATTGGTAAAGTCAACGGCACAGTAAGCTCAACTGCGCTTCAATTTACTTAGCAAGTGATTGAAGCTATTCCGTAAACTTCTCTTGTAGCTGAATTCTAGTTAGCATGACATGAGCAAGTTATCTCAAAGTAAAATACATCACACTTATCTTTGGTCTTTATAATGTGCACCAGACGTACAAACTGCTCAAAAATATTTAAACAAATAAGAAAATTAAAGTATATATCTCAATGATCCAAAGCTGTTTCATAATATGATTTGATAAAATTAAACTTATTTAGTGTTTTAGATAGGTAATTATGATTTGTTTGATCCGATATATTTTGCTTATTGTACCTATGTACTTCGAATCAATCTGTAAATTAAAGAATATTATCTAAATATCTATTTAAATTGAAATTCGTATCGTAAAGTACTGCATAGTATGCAGATTTACTATTTTCTGTAGTCATTAGAATACTCGCGGGATCTGGACAGTTGTAAATAATCAACGGTTACTTGATATTTATTGCTTTGAAAATAATATAAATGTATAAAATTATGATTTAATAGTTTACTATTAAATCATAATTTTATACATTTATATTATTTACCAAGAAATTGCTGATTCTGTTTATTTATTAGTGTATTGGTGCAGGTACGTTATAATAAAAAAAAACAATGTTAAGGAAATGATTTATGACTTTCGCATGCTGGTATTCCCGTTTTGCTGCCTCTATTTAATATTTACTACCTTCCCTATCTACTTGGAAAGCAAAATGTTCTAATTGAAGGAATAAAATTTGTAGATTTTTAGTTTTGCTATGTCCATCCGTCAGTCTGTCCGCTTTTTATTCCAGAGTAGCTACTAGAAACTAATTTAGCATGGGTGTATGTTTCCGGTAAAGTAGAATAAAATATAATAATAAAAGCTTCTACACATCTCAAGATTCGTCTGTGTCGAATAATCTCTTTATACTCACAATTCTGTTTTTATTTGAATTTGACATCCTAATATAATCCAAAAAAAGGTATTACTGACGTTAGACCAAACATCTATCAATTTATTTAATAGTTAGATACTAATACTCGGTGATTACTTCCTGTTTCAAACTTTGCTATCACTTCACTACATAGTATAAAACAAAGTCGCTGTCGCTGTCTGTCTGTCTCAATGTATGTAAATTCTTTAAAACTACGCAACGGATTTTGAAGCGGTTTTTTTGAGTGATTCAAGAGGAAGGTTTTAAGCTATTTAACATTACGCTTTTAGGAATGGGGCAACGGGGGTGAAACCGCGGGCGGGCCACTAGTAATGTATAAAATGTAAAGTAATGTATAAAAATATCACTATAACCACGTGGTCCTTGCCGAGAGGCCAAGAAATGTACTTGAAATTTGGTAGGCATTCGCTAAAACGTTGAAAAAACTAAATAAATTCAAATAATGCGGATAGAAACCGGTTAGCTATTGTAGTTAAAAGATAAAAATATACAGCAAGCAGAGAAATAAAATGTTGATGCAAATTAATGTCCCTTCATTCAAGGACAATACCATTAAAAGAATCGTTTTCTTTTCAATTTCCTCACGCACCGGTCGTCAGACGTCCGCGATCTTGGATTCGCTCGATCATGAAAATATATAGCTTCATTCGAACGATCGGTATCGGAAAAGCTCCTTAATCGGTTTTCTTTTATATGAAAATGGACTTTCAGATTTATTACACTATTTTGGTAACGAAAAACGTGATATACGCCTGTTTGGGTTCAAAATTGCATATTAAACAAAAATTCAACTACGTGCCGCTACATATTTTAGAGAGAGTGCCTCCTCTCCGGAGCTGCTAAATATTGGCTATGTAAGAAAATTGTTCAGGAAAAGTGTGGTTGCGTTGATTTCTTATTTTCGTATGCAGTGGTGGATCATACCTACATACATAGTCAAGAGGTCTTTTAATTAGATTCAGTAATGGGAATGACGGTTTATAGATATATAAAGCTTTATTTCGTGTATCCTATCTACATACATGCAATACTTTTTACTTAACGCAAGTCGAAACTCTTAATATAATGGTTTTTAGAGAACATAAATCGTACCTTCAATTATAATTCTGCTAACATCATGCTTGCATTCATAAAGAGACTTAATTTGGGCGACTCTGCTCAGCGATAAGGCGACACGCACGCGAGCCATCTCTTGTGTCGCAGTGCGTGTTCAATGCGCGCGCGCATCGTAAATCTTTGCGTACGAACACCAAGCGACGACCGATTTCAGGGGTGCAGACCACTGCATGCGTCCCTTGGCTGATGTCACTGTCGACATGATTGCGGCCTCAATACGACGAACACAGTTTGATAGAAAATAACTATGTTATTATCAATTGTGGGGATATCATTCGCTTGTAAAACAGTAAAAAAATTTACTACTGAGTTACCAACATTTTGAACACAAGTTCTTAGCGTGATTAATACATTCGGCACCTAGGAACATTCTTGCTTAGTCATTTAACAACTCAATAAATGTATTCAATGACTCAACACGCAAATTGTTAACATTCAACAAAACAGCTTCAACAATACATTACATATCAACACATTATACTACGTTAATTCAATGAAGCTTATAAGTTTGACGTAACGAGGCGGCATCGAAAAGGTGCATCAATATTCGTACTCGCCCACGTATCATTGCGTGGGACGATCGCCGGGCGCACACGTTTCTCAAAATTTTCACTCGCCACCTTTCATGTAATCCTTGCCTTACACCCGCTTTATCTTTTAGAACACGTCCGTATTAAGTTTCGAGAATTCGTGTTTCATGCGTACTCACACCTAAGTATAAATACATATATATTTATAACAGCTATGTGAGAGTTCGTGGGTTAACTTATTAGGGTATTAAGATAATCAGGGCTTCAGTAATATTTTTAATTTGAAAATTATACTTGACATGTTGTGCAGTATATTTTAAATCCTTTTGCCTTGGGTTTATATTTAGGTAATATAATGGAGGGCGAGGGGAGGTGACCGTTGTAAAAAGCCTAACCCAGCAGTTAATTCGTGCACAGGGCTCATATTTTTTTTGCAAATTGTCTGAACTTTATTAAAGCAAATATTAACGTTTGCGTCCCATCATTTTATGTGCGGGTTTTAGCAGCGTGTTGATATTTTATTTACTTTATTGCCAGCTGAGGCAAAGGCCATTGTGTTCATAATGAAACTCAACTCTTTCCGAGATTTTGTCGGGTCAGTAATTAAACACATCTGCTACACGTGCAATTGTATCTCCCTGTGCGTGTTTTCATATTTTCAGTTAAACATTTCAGAGGGATTTTTGTAATACTTATTATGAGACCTTTTACTTTATCATGTTGGTAGTTTGTTTTAATGTTTTTGTTTGCAACACGGCTTCGAATATGTAAATCGTGATCTCCGAAATTATACATGGCATATAAATAATGTTCTTACTTTAGAAATAAAAATATCTTATATGTAGTTTACCCAGACTTGTACCTATTGTACTTACGTGTCTGTGGGAGTTTCTATTAACATAATGTCTAACATTCTAAACTAACAAACGCTTTGCTCAGTTCAGACAACAAACCATACTGATACTAAATGAAGCTAATGAAAATTTATCTTAGTCCCATGCGTGGTTGATTAACAGCCATTACTAGTCGTATTTCTATTGTAGGAATAAATGTTCTCGCCTTGACTCATATTTAATGCGTGAATTTACTCGCTCTACTTTTAATACGAACAAGGGTATCGTATTGTAAAGGGAGAAGCGTTTTGAATACGTATAATAATAATTTCCTTTGCTCTCAGCGTTGCTGTGTAGGCGCTATTATACATATTCTGGGTCCATTGTGATTTGTTTCTGAACAATTCATTTTGATTCCCACTATTCGGAGGAGCGTTTTAATAAAATAAAATTCGTTCCAGCTTTATTTGCGCATCAAATTAATTGCAACCGTAGTTGGCATAAATAAATATTATCATCGTGGTTAATTGGTGTTGTTCATATATTCGCTTATACGTTTCCGTTGTGTACTTACGTACTCGTATGTATAAATAACTGCGGAATGAGTTTTGTACTCGGTGGTCTCCGGATCGGTGACCATGGTCCCGCGGGCCTAGCAACTTCTCTAATAACTGTAATTAACTACAAGCCATCCCGTTTGTCGCTACGATTAGTTACGTTTCGTATATGGATGGCGAAATGTCGATATCGATATACTCCTACGTATTTGTATTATACCTAAATGTACAACACTATTAATCCCTCTATGCCAGAGGGAATAGTGTATACTTCTACTTCTATATTCTTCTATATGTTTTTAATGGCGCACTTGGATCCAATATGAAAAACTAATTTCTAAATTAGTATGTGGATCATTTTCAAAACTAACTCTACAGTCGATTATATTATTAATTGAATGTATAGTTATATTGTGTATGGACTGTAATAATGTTATAAAGTTGGTTAGTAATTTGAAAAGAATTATCTAACGCTTCTTTGGAAATTGGATAAAATTTCAACTGAACAATTTCGTGAAATTACTTTCTGTCCAAGCATTTGACGTATACCTAGGCTACCTAGTCCTTATTGTGAGAGAATAACTTATAAACTGACTTATATTTAAAATTGTAAATGTTATCGATAGTGCATGCATCACTAAAAATGAAGGGTGGTTGCGATCTGTTAGTATCAACTTGTCGTTGCGGCGCGAACTAGCCGATCGCAATCTGCACTTGTTAGCCACCATTATGAATGCAAATTTAACAATTATATACGTACTCTCTGGTCAGGTATTCCAACCGACGCATCTGCCGTACTGATCGCGTGACTCTTATTTGTTGTCAGTACGAGAAAATTGTATGGTTGTCGAAAGAAACTCAATTTTTTTACGACATTCGGTGTCGTAATTATAAAAATAAATGTAATTGGATATTTTCGTAATGTTTGTTTAAATAAACAAACATCAAAAAAAAGGGTTCTCATTCCGACTTCACCAATGTATTATAAGTAGGTATTTAATGAAGGTAATCCTTGCGTGTTTTAACTTCACTTTTGCATCTACCTATACCTACAGTTTCAGGGAGTTTTCGGATAATTTGCTTATTAACGTTAGACGAATTGAAAATAATATAATAAAAGCAGTAAATTATGGTAGTTACAAGTCTTGCCGCATAGTTAGGACTTACAAAGTAGCCTCGTGACGTTGCGGTTCGTTGCGGTTCGTTTACGGAATGTCATCGCATCATCAGCCCGGCTGTTAATAGAACTTAATCAACCTCCCGCCTTTCATCCAATCTCTTTAACGAACTAAATTGACTTTCTTATTGCGCGCAGTTTCTCTCACACTAAGTTTATAAACCTCTTAATCCGACATTATAGTTGCAGGCAGCGGCACTAAAAGCCATAACAACTGCATTTGCCTCTAAACAAACATCGTTTACTAAGTGTATTATCTGCCGTGCGCTACACATTGGAATGAGTCGAACTACTTAGCAAGTAGGCGATGTGCTTCTACTAAAGTGGGTTTGCGCCGCGGAGATGGCTCTCTGATGGCTTCCTTCGAAGCTAATTTGTCTTGTATCCTTCATTAAATGGGTAATAGCTTCGACTTGAATAGACTACGTAGTTTCACCCTTTAATGCTTTCTGCTACACGATGTTGGAGTTTAAATTAATTATAGGTCGCTGTATAAACTTAATGTTATTTTACTTCAGCTACCACGAAATAGTATTATAAAAATATTTGTTTAGGACCGGGTTTAGGCGTTCCACAAGTATCCGCTTCCGCTGATGACCATAGACGTCTATAAAACTGTTTATACATAATTACATATTTATAGCGACGTGGTAATACTTTTATTGAAAATGTTTTATGTAGGTTATCGGAAATTTAAAGGAATCCGTCTAGGTAATAAAATATTTCATGCGCGTTTCTCCACTCGATTGAGGTGAGTCGAGTAGACACAAACAATCTAACATTTGCCTTGATATACCTACCCTGTACGGTTGGCCGCATTTTATAAAGGTTTTACTCATTTTGTTTTTATCAATGTCAACACTTCTTATTTTTTTTCTAGCCCATTTCGTCCCACTGCTGGGCAAAGGCCTCCCTTCCCTCCTTCTAAACCGCTCTGTCTGTGACAGACAGAACATTTCTTATTAGGATAGTCCAATATCATTTCTTCAATGTGTGCCATAAAAACTTTAACAACTAGCAAATTTAAAATGAATCGCATTAATGCCTGTTATTATAGTCTGGGATTGAGCGAATTTAATTAATAATATTTATTAGCGTATAATACATTTTTATGACTTTTTACAAGCTCAATCATAAACACTTTTATGGCAGCCTTCTAACAAGCAATGGTCGCAAATTGAATCTCACCGCAAAGTCATTTAATTCATCGTCACGCAATCCCTTAAATCTATTAATTTTTATAAGCGTTTTACATAAACATGGGTTGCAGAGATTCGATATATTATAGTTATTGTGATCTGATAACGTTTAATATTTCCTGTTACATCAAACGTTGCAGAATATGTGGTTACCTATAAGTAGCGGTTAAATTGACAAAGTTTGTTTTAGTACTTCCTGTGATGGTATTGGATGTAGCGTCAGATAAGCGTCGCTAGTTAGTATTTGCGCAAATCACTGAATTATGGACACTGTCCATAAGTCGGGACACCCGCTGGGACCACCCGCGTCTGTCGGCTGTGGAAGCGGCAGCCTATGGACACCTATCCATTGTCAAGTTACTTATAAAGTGCTATAAACGAGTATCTATACTATACAAGTTATACAACAAAGGTTTCATTGGGAACAAATAAAACTAACATATTTTCTTGGAGCGTAATTTTCATGTTGGGAATGTGTGCTAATTACAATTATGTTAAATAAACATTTATCTTGCATCACATTATGCATTTACCATGATTTGATAGTGTGTTCTAACACAGTGTTAACATAGCATTGTAGATACCTCACGTATTGTTGACTTAATCTCATTAATGTGGGGCGTGCTCCCGCTCGTATCGGCGTATGAGCTTTAACGTTACTATGCAAATTAAAATTTGATACGCTTTCTGAGTTTGTTGTCGTTTAGAAACCTGAATATACTCTTGTCTATTAACACAAACCTTAAATATATTTTAAATCGTTACAGTCATCACTTCCATTACTATAACTCTACTATTAGAATATTGTTTCCATGGAGAGTTTCATTACAATCAATAGAAATGGAAGATGTTTGCTGAAAATTACATAGTTGCAATAAATTTTCTTTAAAACGATGATTCCGATCGTTTTGAACATCCGTTCTTTGGAATCATTATTGATCAACAAATGGCAGTATCCACTGAAACAAAAAAATCTCAGTTGATGTCTACTATTTGTCAGAACTCGCAGAGCGTGCAAAAGCAGGTGCGTTGGCGCGTATTTATTACGTCAATGAAAAATGTCCGGCGCACATGGCGACAGGACAAACGAGAGCCCAGCGATGCAACACGCCGCCATCGACATGGACACCTAATGAGAGCCACCGATGCTATGGTATTGAGAAAGAATATCCTCTATAAGCTTTTTGTGGCGTAATTAACTAACTGGCTTCCTTAGGTATTCTGCTAACTAAATAGATTTGGGTTTACATTGGAGTTACTGTTTTATTCGATATGCTCTCACTCTTACAGATGTTTCCCTTTCGTCTTTGAAATCATCATTTCATCTTTTATTTATTGTTTATGTTGGTAAACTTGCAGAATCTGCAAGTTTGCCACCACCTGATGGTAAGTAGGTATCGCCACCTATGGATACCTGCAATACCAGAGGAGTTGCTGATGCGTTGTCGAGCCTTAAAAACTCCCTACGCACCGCAGAATGCCGAAACCTCGGCAACCGAAAATGAAATGATGGACCGCCGTAGGAAGCAAGTATAGCAGCCAATAAACGTTACATCTGAGTTATTAGAAATAATATGGTTTTAATAATTAAAACACATGTAACACTTTTACAAAAAATAACCGTAGCAAAACATGGCCGTGGCCCATGGGTCCCCTGGTACCGTTAAATAAAAACTACCTATGAAATTTTTAAGAGGGTGAACTTTTTCAAAAAGGTGTAATCGATAAAAAGTGTAGTGTCTTTTATTGGTACCGATATAATTTAATTTCCTTTACAAAACCGAAAGTTCCATTCACACCGATATAATGATGCGGGCATATGGTGTTTTCAATAGACCTGCCGATCGATATAATTATTTTGGTAGTGGAATTGAATGCACATAATGCATGTCATATGTACGATGTTTAAAATGACTGTCGAAAATTTGTTAACGTAACGACAGGTTGCTGTTCTAAGTTACACGCTTCATGACGTTACACGCATATTTTTTTGTTAAATGCATGTATAAATTCTACCCAGGCAGAACGGTAACAAGTCTTTTTAGTACTTAAAATTGCATCGATTTAGGTGAACGGACTACAACATTTCCTAGATGAGACGGAAGTGGATAGGAGTCTTTGGAGGTCCTAAATACACTCAAGTCTTATATGTACATACCCAAGACGTATCAAAAACAGGAAGGGTGGGAAGGTATACTAAATATAAGAAGAATGCACCTCTGTATATAGGTCAATCAATCTTTTTGCTATAAAAGGTTGATTGGCCTATATAAGTTCATTACTATATCAAATAAAATAAATAAATTCAGCCGTATCTGGTAAGAATTGATGCAGTTGAGAAAAATATTGATAAACATCAGTTATAGGAACGTTTCTATGAAGGAATAAAATTGTTTGAGGTTGACAAACAAAATGTTATGAAATTTCATAATACGGGCAGAACCTTCGGTAGCTTAGCTAGCTGGTGTGCTCAATCGGAGGACGAAGTGAGAATCGAGTTCTGCCCGCATTGTAACAATCTATAAGAAAATTATTTTTATGTTTATTGTAGTAGTCAATCGTTAGTCCACAGCCCTCATTATACTGCATCACAGTGTAACAATGTTGTGACGTTATTTTAACCCGTAAATTAGAGGCTGGTTTGTTATTTCATCAGCATCATCGCATATTATTGGAGTTGGTCTGCGCAGTGATTGTAAATGGCCGCGGCATCTGAGCTCGTTAGCGTTTTTGATAGATGACGGCCGGTCGTTTGTTGAATTTGTTGTAACACTCGCTGCCCGTGTAAAAACACATGGTTCGACAACGAGATATAAATGGACACTCCCCTCGGCGATCTAAGTTAACGAGCCACCATATAAATAAGGAGAGGTTAATATTTTATAATTCTGACGCACGCCACACTAGTGAGCGTTTGAAACCATTGAATATATTGAGCAAAAATGATTACCTAGTTATTACGCGTCATGCTGTGGAAGTGCTATACCCTGGATTCATTAAAACTTAACCAAAACCACCATTTTCTTAGACGCACAAGAAATAAAAGGCAACTTAATTATTTCGAAACATGACAGTGTACTGCGATAATAAATAATTGAAAACGCGTTGACGTTGATAATTTGTAAAGTCATTATTCAATATTAGTGACGTGAAGCTTATAAATTTCACTGCAGCGTTTTACACTTTAGCACTTGGGCTGATGTAAAGCGCCGCCCAATAAGACAACGGCCGACTATTTTGACGAAGGCCGGTCACGTTTCGTCGATACTCGCCATGAGAATATTTGTTTTTTATTGTGCGCCCGCCGTCGAGTAAAAATTTAAGTGTAATTTTACGTTTTAACCGGTGCCTGCCCCCTTTCGTTCCGCTCGCCTTGAGTGATGGTTATCATAATTGGAGAGAGGGTAGGTGAACAGTGCGCGCCGCCTGGATGATGACGGTGGGCGGGCACGCGACGAATGTTCCTAACTATACACTTGTGCTCACTTCCACCCTACCGTACTCTTGAAATGACTTGTAGTAAGTTAAAAAATCTGTGTTATAACTATATACAGGAGTTCATTCAATAAATTGTATAGTGACAGTCGCTAAGTAAGGTAGGAGGTGTCAGCTAACTGTAATCGAAGTTATTGATTGCATTAAACAAGTGGGTATACCATTAGTGTTATCAATGCGCACATGTTGTGAGATGTTGTTGGCTAATACAATGGTAAGATTAATAATGCGGACGTATCGGGCGGGACCGTTATGCCGGCGACACGAGTGATCGCGGACCAACAAGGGCGGAAGAGATGGACCGGATAATAAAGCATCAGCTCGCTGCATCGTAACTCAATACCGTCGACATAGAAATTGTTGGTTGCATGGCTGCGCTAAACTCTCCACAATACCTTATGGATGGTAATTGGCTAGTCTCTCTAATCGACGTGTTTCAATAATAATACATGTATGTTCGAGGTTTATGCTGACAGTCCTGTTGATTGAGTCCCATTCTAATATTTTAGCGACTAATTTAGCATATCTAACTTATTTTATTTTCATTATCATGATAATGCTGCGCCTGCGCATTTAAATCATATTAAAAGTTATGCAGGGACATTAAAAACAGTTTTTTTGCCAATGAGTAGTTTACTTCTATCTAAGTCTATAATAACGTAAGTTATGTTAGCATCAATCTTAAAAACGTCAAAGTACGAATTTTATTTTACCGTATATATTTTTCGCGTTGGCCATGTCATATCCATTATATTCTCCAGTACTTAACTGGTATTGTTCTATATTGTATAAGAAAGGTGTCGACATTAAAATACAAGATGTTACAGGTTCGCCGTGACCGGTACGCACGGAGAATCGTTTTCGTGCCGTGACGGAAGTAATATCCATTGACACATCCTGCAATAGGTTTTTCATGTTCATAATTGCCATCTAATACGCTGCGTTTTAAATGTTTACCGTCTCATTGTCATTTGTCGTGATGAATTTTAATGAAGTCTCTCTTTTAATCAAAATTGTGACACTATACTTTACATTATTCTCTCCGTTATCATTTAATTTTTAGTAAGTGTGCTTTTAACGTAAGTCATACTGGTCAAGCGTAAGACGAATAAAAAAAATACACTATAAGATATTTAAATTGTTTAACTCTCTGCAGAGGTCTTTAATTGTAATGAAATTCATGCGCCGCTAACTTATCTATTTACATGTATTTATACAAATCTGTACTAACTTCCTAGTGTATTGTTTTATGCAATGTGTTCGCGATTTGTTTATAAACAATAGCAATTTGCCTTTTGGCGTTAGGTCACGCCTGCCCATTGAAACTGCAACGTAGTCGAAGCTTTTATTATCTATTCAATATAATACAGATATGCAACCCAGTATGCTTTTGATGTCTGTTACGGTACCTGTTAAGATATAAATTTTGTACAGTTAAAGGATAGAGCAGCTTTTATAGAGTTGATGAAAGAAACCGATTGTGCGTACCATTTTAGGACTTCTGTTGCTTAGATGTTTAATAAATAAAAGGTATTGACGATACTACAAGACAGATGAAACTGCTGCATATAGAGAACTATGTGACTCGTTGCTTGACAGAAATCTTATTTATTTTAAATTATTCAAGGCACGTAGAATCATCAAAAGTTTTATTACATGTGGAGCCGCAGTTGTTGTTTAGTACTTTGATGAGAATGCACGAGGTGTAGCTGTTTGCAGCTAGGAGGCGCGGCAATTAGCGGTGCAGGTGGTGAATGCGACCCCCTGGCCTCGGCCCCGGCAGGGACCCGCGGGAGGAACCCGTGTATCGCCACGGGTATTTGCATGTTTATTGCCGATATGCTTCCGAAACTAGGACGAATTAGTTGCCGCATTTATGACTTCGTTGGCGCGTTTGGGATCCAAAATTGTTTGTTGATGTTAACATGAAATATGTGAATGGTTGATAATTATTTACGCTATTGCTTAATTATAAAATATCTTGTTACGGTATTTATTGGCTTGCAGTATATGTGTGGCCATAAAAGTTTATTAATAAATCTTGAAGTTAACGAAGTCTTATTAAAATGTCAGTGTTGGTAAATGTGTTAACTATTTAAATGTAAAATTAACTCTTTCAAGAGTGACAGATGGAAGCGAATATGTTTTTATGACACGACACGTGTCCGCGTATCATTTTCCCAGCATATTGAACGCGAACATACCGTCATTCGTTTTTTAATTAAACTTTTTAGATTACCTTTTTTGTAATAATCTTATCACGAGGTGCGTACATGTGGTGAACGAGACGCGACAGACGCGTGTCGATTTTTTTGTTATCAACTGTTATTATTCTATAGATTATGAGTTTTTGAAACGTGAAAATTTTAACTTTTTGTGTAAAATTAATTTAACATCGGATATTATTATAAGCTTGTTGTAAGCTCTATTTTTTTAATCTTTATTTGGGAAAATAAATAGTTACACATTACAATTCATATTCAAAATTTGAAGCTGTAGGTATTAAAAGTTAGTAAATGAACACCACCAACCAACAACATAATTCAACAACATTTTTCACATAATATAAAAAAGCAATTTGTAGTTCAATATGAACATTCGTAGAAGAAAATGCAGTATACATAGTCAAATTCTGGAGTAGTAATCAGTTAGTGCTTTACTAATAAGACTTCAAATTTTCCCAGTAGAAACAGAAAATAATCGTTTTCTATATTTATGATTAACTGCCTCGTTAGTCTAGCGGTCCCAAGCGCGACTGCTACGCTAGAGGTCGTGGGTTTGATTCCCAGGTCGAGCGAAGTGATATTAGGTTTTCTATGATTCTTAATAGCAATTCGGAGTTTGGATTTGTGCCCGGTTAATGGCAATAGGCTCGCCCCCTATTACATGGGACCTAAACATACCAGCGAACTGTGGGTGTACTTAGTACACCTCTGCCTAACCCTTCGGGGAATATAGGCGTGATGATGGTGTTTGTGATTACCTGTATACATTTTCACATGTTAGTTCTTAGTTTTGGTTGAACGAATTTCTAGGAAAGTTGGTTAGAATAAGTCCTTTTACTCTGACGATTTACCTACACTTTAAGATTAGTCAACTGATACAGTCTATCTCCTCTTAATCTCAGATCTGGTTGAATATTTTCACGAATAGAACATCTGTACCTGGTCTTAGGAGAAAAATGTCTTACATTTCCTGTTTTGCTCCTCATTCCATACACAAATATATACAAACAATTCGCAGGAAACTTTGTTTGGCAAAGTTCTCACATAGTCGCCGAGGAATCCTGAAACTGCGAGTGAGTGGATAGGATGGCTTTCCTACTTACATTTACCTAGATATATTAGGTACTCGCGACGTAACGTAGCATTTAAACATATCGAAATCTACTCATCAATTATTTGATACTTACATAGAATTCACTGCTAAGGTTTCGTTCAATTCATGCTCATTCATTCATTCGATTTATGATAGCACCAAAGATATTGAATTAATTGGGTTTCTTTAGGTTCAAAATGGTTTCAGCAATCAATTGTAGATGTTTGATCAAATATTATTCCTACACACTTCGCTCGTTCCCGATATCGATATGTTATAATTTCAAGCTTCGTATGAATCAAGTAAAATTCATTGTTCAAATGATTCAGGTATACTTAAGCTGTTATTCTTTAAAAATTCTAAAACCATGTTTCATAAAGAATCTTCCGCAATATTATTTCAGTATATTTTACAAGCACGTACTCTGAAGCTGAGATACAGCTATAACATTATTTCAGAACACGTATCGCGTTTAGATAATCTAATGCAGAAGCGTTATGACGCATTTATTGTTTGAAATGTGTTGCGCTATGTAGACTCACGTAGTCGTAATGAATCGAAGACATTGAAATTACCACCTAAACAATCTTAAAATATAATATAAAATATATAATATAAAAAATGAAATCTGGAAAAGATCTCTGTAAATGTCAATTTATTTTACGACTATTGCAGAAAACGTTGTATGCCTTGTTAATAAAACGTAGCGAGATACCGTATTCCCAGTTTTATAGTTTGGGAAAACAAAGACAATACTTAATTGTAGAAATATCAGTTATATTTAAGTAGGTATTTATAGAATTTTAAAGTAAAATGTCTAAAGGCTAATATTTGCTAACCAGAAATGTTGAAAAATAAGGTGCACTATTTTCACCAATACAGTTGAATAAAAGTAAATTTTCTTTTCAATGGGAATGTTGTTCTGTGTTCGTTGAACATTGTCGCCTTTCGCTGGCCGTCGGTGGGTGCCGGTACATGCCGAGACAGACCTATTCAAATGTCAGTGTGAAGACCGCCCCCGCTCCCCGCACACACCACGCTCTCGCCTCTTCACAGATACTGAAATGTCACTCGCCACACGAAGCAATCAATTTCGTATTTGTATGCTCTGCCTAGATAGTGGTAGCAATAGATTTATCGAATCGATGAGCTTGTATTATCTTTCAATACTTGTTTTGGTCAATTTTACATTTTCTGCATGCAATATTTTCTGTACACTTTATTTAAATTACGATATCTTATCAAACCAACATGCTTTTCCTATTCGTAGAATTTTAAATACTTATTGGGTATTTGGGAATGGTAACAATAAATTATAGTTAATTTAATAAAAGATAACTTACCTTTTATAATTTAATGTAATGTAACTGTCTATTTAATATTAATACATAGTAACATTTTGTTTAATCCCAGTCATTGTAAGTCGGCGCCAAATGTCGCACTAATTGCTTTGCGCAACTTAAAGACATTCACGACACAGAGCCCGTCTGATTGTTTTAAGTTTATTAGAAGGAAATTAAGCGACGAGAAAACCATTCATCTTCACTCATTTGTAATTTCTTCACTTCATCAAACAATGAAGTGATTGCTTAGTTTTATTCTGCTATACTTATATGTACCTATTTGTGTTACTGAGAACAAAATTTACATTTTCAATTTAATTCACTACACAGTAGCACAATTCCTTAACCGTGTTCGAAGTTAGAAAGCGATTAATCAACGTCTAACAACATTCTTATTCCCGTCTACGTAGGAGCGCAAGAAATACAGCCTTTAAATGTCTTAAAGATCGCTTCACAGTTGCTGGCAAGCAATTGTCCCATTTAACCGGTCGGTCTCATTAGCATGGTTTGATCGCTCTGGCCTATCAACCTCCATAGATTGATACATTGACGGTAAAGGTCTTTTTCCTAGCTGCTCCAACTTCAATCGTAATTAGGACTGCTCGCTTGACGTATCTGTTCTCGTTTGCGTTTGATCGAATCTGTGTGTTTTATACATTGTAGTGTATCTAGAAACTATAATGTGAATAGGCTGTCGTGTATACTTCACTGTGTACAGAATTCAATAGATAGGAGTATAAGGTAAGGAACTCGATGCGGACAATCGGGTACTCGCTATCGCAATTTAACGAGCCACGATTGTTTTTCTCAGTTCTGAATAATATTGAACTTGAACGTCCCTCGGTATCTGATGGCGATACTTTCGTTCGGCCGCACTGTACTGTTAGCTGGCTAGCTTACAAATGAACGGTGTGATTATGGGCGCGCGGATCTAACTCCATGATAATTTAAATGTTCCCGCAACCACTACAGCCCGGTGAGATGGCAACGATTACACCAGTGACTTCCTCTTATGGTTACGTTCTATCTGTGAATTTTGAATAAAGTTACGGCCACTGTAGCTTCTTGATTAGGAGTAAAGCCGGGACTGTGAGTGAAATTATTTAATATATTAATTAAAATCGTAATCTCGATTATACGCTTATGCTTTTTTGGTATTATACACATATTTATGTACGAGTATATAATGTTACTCCTATCAATTATTGTAGTAAATTGGGTATTAAACCCTTTTTAGATTTTAAGACCAAGTGACCCTTCAAGTACTAATTAACAGTTATAGAATTTGGTTTTGCGATTTAAGTACAGATGCATAAACAAGCGATTACGTTCAGCTTTGTGTAATTCAAATGAATCTCTTGGCGTAACTAAATCTTTAGGGCTTTAGAGCGAGCGTTCCTCGTAGAACGTATACCTAATGTGGCATCACGAATCGTCTTGTTATGTTACAAGCAGTTAAAATCTGGTTACTTATTATGACTGACGTTACCAAATTTATACCGACGGTGATTTCAACGCTTAGGCGGACGGTGTTGATAAACCGATGTTATCTTACCAAGTTAAATAATTAAGGTAGTAGGTAAATTGTTGTTCGTGTATGTAATCCGAGTGGCCCGCCTGCCGCGAATTCGATGCGCGCCTCTCGAGTTTAAACTTCAGAATACGCGATATGGATCTCACGTTTACCGCCGACTAAATAGCGGATAAATTAGCTAACCGAGTTAAATTAGTATAGCCAGCCAGCTAGGCTTAGATCTGTCTTTATGTATTTGACGGAATTTAATGTAAAGGAAAAGGATAAAGGAGCTCAAAGACGGCGACATTGTGTAAGCATTAAAACGAATACTCCGGTGTTAATGTTGCGCGAGTATTCCTTCGATGTTAAGTTCTGCATAAGTGAATCGTAGATTCAGCGAGTGGCGACCTCCGCTCCGTCCCGTAGGTATCGACACTGCGAGCACTCGAGGAGGAAGTTGTGCCTACTTAAAGCCACTTTACAATGCCACGTCCCGACGCCCTTTGTGCACTTGTCGTGCGTTGACTGGTTTGGAATAGCTGCCGCTCTTCGCGGAAGCGAGATCGAATTGGCCGATTCGTGAAGACACGCTGGCTGGAGCTCAATCTCATGTGAGATCGCTTATGGCTACTGTACCGCACCTGTGCACAATTATTTTAGAATAATTATCTCCACATAATACCTGTAAATACCTGCCTCTTTCTAACTATTATAAAATTTCGCTGATTTTTGTTTAATTAAAAAGCTTAGAATAACATACCTACTAATCACTTATAAATAAAAAATTCTTCACATCTTTCCTTTCCCATTGAATTACTAATAATATACCTAGTTATTTTTTTTTTCAATGAAAATTTATGATGGATCGTCGCAAAATCTATGATTGATTCGTGCTGTATTATTCGTTGCTTTCATAAGAGTGCCTTCAGTAGGTGCTCGCGTGTGCGGCTTTCCGCGCCCCTTCAGTCGCTATGATTGATTACCCGCCAGCAAACTTCATATGTTTGGGAGATAATTTTGTATTTCAGCCGTAAACAGATTACGTGTGAAAAGAATCATCACTTTCTTTCGAGTTTCTGTGTACAGTTTTGTCCTTCATTGTGACGCCGCATTTTTCTTGCTCGATTACACATCCATGACTTTGTAAGTAGGCTGCATGTGCCTATTCCTGATACTGCGCAATATAACTTTGTGACAAAGTAAAATGTTTCGCTATACTCTTTGATTTATTCAGTAGTAAAACCTTACTTTATCACTCATATTATCTGAAAACAGTGTCAACTACATGAATTATAGTTATTTGAATATTATTTAAATATATCCAAACCTTTGGGGACTGAAATTGTGTAAGTCATAACGATTAAGGCGCCAACACCGGCAGAACTGATTCTATTCACGCGAGAAATGAAAGTGACTGGCAGCTGTATCCTTCCACGTCATGCAGTTTGCTTCTTATATGAAATTTATAATCAATGACATTTCAAAATAATGGAATTCACGGATTAGGTATGTCAAGCCTTAACGCCTAAAGATAAAATAGTTTAGCCTAACTTAATGGGGGGTAAAATATTTTATATGCAAATATTAATAGTTCATTAGCGAACGAATGACAAGCATAGTATTGTGTCAGGTACTTATGATTAGCTGAATGGAATTATACGCGGCGATTCACACATACGAGTCTATGACGATTATTAAGGACGACAGTATCGTAAAGTTTCATGTGATTGTAATGTTATATCCAAAATTTTTAATTCGTAAAAGTAGGTAAATACATTACTGATTTACATAATACTGCCATATGTAATAAACCATACCTACACATTTTGTCTCTTTTCTCGTGTAAAATATATGAAAATCTAGGAATTACATTTAAACGTTAAAATGGGACGACTAAAAGTAAGTGGTGAATAGATAGTTGTTGGTCGGTAGCTCGTTAGAGATTGACTATCTCACGCTATCGAGATCGCGAGCAAATTGATTTGCGCACGCGCACCTCGAGGTATTGGTTGACAAAGCCGACGCTGATTGAATATCTAGACCGCACGCTGAAACACTGAGTAATTTTACTAGTTTAACTATTTAAATTGCTTGGACTGCAAATGATGATAAATTACCTGTACATTCTTTGACCAGAAATTTGCTGTAGGTACCTGAAGTCGATTTACTAAAAACAGTTTTCTGATTTTGATATCGATTTTGGTTAAATGTAGCAAATTGATAGACCTCGTTGTGTTTAAATTCTGACTCACTAGATTTTCTTGGAATTGAATAACCTTAGAGATACATGTTATAGTTAACCTCAATGAGAGTGGCAATAAATTACTTCAGGCTTGTCACATTGTTGAAGCGATATCTTAATTCAAAATAATTTGATGACATAGAGTGCAATTACTGTCCGCAACCACTTCCCACGGCAATACTGGCGTGTCTACAAATCTGGAGCACGCTGTGACACATAGAGCACTCTTGGGGAACGTAATACCGGTAATATAACAATACTCTTACTGGAGCCATTTTAAGATGACCTCTACCGATTCTACAAGTAAAGCCCAGAAAAGGAAAAAGAGTGGAACTGTATAGGTCTATGAGTAATGGTTTTGGGGTATAGTGCTTCAACCTCATAGCGGTTTCATAACGCTGGCATTTGCGTGAGAGCGCCGACGTCGCACGTTGTCGTACAGCCGACGGGCTTGTTCAACACACGAATAATTGTACACAGATATAACTATACTGTTGCTTAATTTATTCCATGTCTTCGTATAATATATGCAAGATGAGTTGGGAGAAATTTTGTTAATAACCCTGATAAGAGAATTTATCTACTATTTGTATACAAACTTGTTAGTTTATCCCGTAAAGATAATAATCTACTTCTACTCGGAAACGTTATTTTAAGTAAATTATGAATAGAGGAAACTTTTTCAAACTTACTGATTCGATTCGACAAAAGTTGCATTAGTTATAAACCGAGTGCAATCTTTTTCTACGAACTGGCCGTTGGTTCATAGTTCAAAAACTTAACAAGCATTAATATTTTGTTGCTATTGCGATTGTCTTTAGTCAATATACGATATCAACTCCTTATAAGTACCGTATATTCTTGTTTAATTTTACGGGATGTCTCAAAAACCACTGAATAAGTTTATAACAAGGGATATCACGTAGATTGACTATCCCGAAAAGTGGCTTGTTAATCGCGATAAGGTTCAATAGAGTAGCTAAGCCTAAATGGGTCCTGTATAAAAAATGTTGAGGCGGTTTGCCCAAGGTGAATACCTTTTTACCCAACTGCAGGAACGCCCAGTGGGCTAATGTTTTATTCAAAATATACAAGATTCGGCCTATAGTTTGGGGGCTCTGTATTGTTGATATGACTGATACATAAGTGGCTATATACATCCACGTTAACGCTCAAACTACTGACGGTCCTTCTAATATTATAACTTGGTAGCTTCTCTTTCTTAAAGGGATATTGTGGTATATTTGATTAATAAACATAAGTAGGTATAAGCATAGTCGTTGGCATAGTCTATCATGTTTTACGAATACATCAATTATATTGAAAACGAACAAGACTTAAAAGGAAGTAAACTTTTCTTGAAAATATAATTTAGTAGTCGATTACATGTTGTATTACTGGAAACGATTTTATGTAATTACGTGAGCTGTTTTGTTTAAACAACACTTACGGTGATATTATACGCGTTATTCATGACCAAATCTGTTTATAATAGAGTTGTTTTTCTCAAAAACTTAGATTTGGCATCAATTGCTACATAATTACGGCCTGTCGTTGTCTGATGAGCATAATTTGGCTCATTACTAGGTTCCACTGACTCAGTCTCAGTTAGATGTACTCAGTTAGCAATTTAGGTCGAACCGTGACTTGATTTGCATGTAGGGCGGTTTGCTATGGTTCACTGTGAAGTATTTTATGTGTCTATTCATAGATTTTACGTAAACTCTCCAATCGTTAACTGAATGTAAATGTTGCTAACATTACTTACGAGTGTAGCAATATTAGTTTGGAAGCTTCATGGTTTTGCACGTGTATTTAAGGAGAGTTCGTTAGTATATTGCATAGTTTTGTATACCTGAAGTTATTTAAATTGCAAAAATGAGGTCCGGGTGCTTCTATTACCGATGATGACTAAGCAAAGGTTGCGCCACCAGAGGCCTCGCCGGCTCTCAGATAGCTAGGAATGATTCCGCATGTCAAAACATGCGATTGACAGCGATACATTAGGAACTATCGAGCGATCGCACTGCTTACGCCGACCTGGGAGTTGTAATTTTTCACTGTCAGCGCTGAGACTAAACGTCCTCGTCATCGCTTCGACTAGTGACTGTCAAAAAATGTTAATGCAATTTTCGCTTGCACGACGAGGGTGCCGAAAATATTGCTGTTAGTAAAACCTTTCCGGTTACCAGGTTCCGAAGGGATCGTACGGTGTTTAATAGTTAAATATTATTTGTTTGGTAACCGTTAGTCCGCTATCAATCTTTGTCACAATTTTGTTTATACTTACTACTGCGGAAGCCTGTCATGTTTTACAAGAATGATCATTATATATAGAATGGTTTGCAACAATATCTACCAGTTGTAAACGCGTATTGATAAGCAAATAGGTATCTTTCGCAAGTGTCCGGTTGGAAATCGTCGAAAAGCGTAGTTAGTCGTGCAGTTTGTTGATCTGGTTTGTTCTGCGTGTCGGTCATGGCGCAGGAATCTGTTCACGTGTATTGTTGGGACTGCAGCACGGCGGCGATCCCGCGATAAAGCTGGACATAATCGGTTTAGGCACGCTGTCGCTCACCGGTCTATGTACTAATTGCCATGGTTATGTGTTACGTGGACCGGTTAATGGCCGCTAAAATATCGCGTGCATTTGCGCAACACATTAGGTAATTGCGTGATCGATAGATTGACAAAGAGATAACATTGTCTGTTTGTCGTTCTACTACCCTTTTAGAAGTTGCATTATGGAATGATGATTTTTATGTTATGTTTTGGCTACGTATATAAAGTGTACGAGTATTCAATTATTTTATGTAATTGTATTTAGAAACTCTCATGCATTCCTTAATTATTTTATCTTTTCATATTTAGCAGCTGTCACTCTGTACACAAAGTAATAAAACATTGTTTATAACATTTGGCAGTTTAAACATGTTTTACATAGGTTTTTGTACATATCGTACTCAACGTTATCTTGAAATTTGATCTATAGTTAGTGTCGAAGCTTGATCAAAGCCTTGGAGCACTATAAAATTTACATTTACATTACGTTTGCTCCAGATTCTATTAAAGTTGCAACATTGGCTTTATAGGTTTTATTGACAATTTATACCTCCACTCTACTTAAACGCTATGGTTTATGTTGAGGTGGGAAGTTCTATTAAACTAAATACGTGAGTTATTTAATACTTTTATTAAACGGCAACATTTTGCAGCTACAATATGTTCAAAGGTATGGGTTGCTACATGCACGAGCATTGTAACTCACGCGCATAACCAATGTTAGAAAATGAAATTGGATTTTGTTCTGCATGACATTTTACTCATGTGCTCGACCCGCAACATCGATTTCCTTTGCTCTTTCTCTTCTCAAATCGCTAACAGCTGCGGCACGTTGAAAAGAGACGTCGCATTTTGTGAATTTCTGTCGAGTGCCTCGGATCGGGTCACTCGTGCTATGTAAATTTGAGACCTTTTATTTTCTCGTGCGGTAGAATGTTATAATGGAATTGTGGGGCGATGTTTGTATTGCCAATGCTTCTGCCGCACGCGTGCATGCTTTGTAAATGCTATCGATACCGTGGCTTTAATATCGATTAATTTTCGAAACAATGTTTTCGATTTTAAAGTTCACTGGTGCACAAGTCACGAGCCACGACTTGCATCTGCTGTGTTTACATTTTCAATAACTATGTTTAGCTGTGTTAGCGCTTGTACTGTTGATTTATGTTCAATAATAATATAATATTGTTTATATGCTACGTATTATGTAAAGGTTACCTTTGTACCTAAAATGTGAGCTAATATTCGTATAAGAGATCCAATAACCATATGCGTTTTCTCAGTTGGCAAGAGTAATTTTATTTTCTTGAATAAAAAATAAACATTCAATCTGATACATTAATGCAGTCTCCATTAAACGATTAAACGTTATTCGCTCATCTGCATGCATGCAACGTAGTAGCCGTCTTCAAAGTGCAGCCGCTCGAATAAATTCGGATTTGTAGTCGTACTGTAGATTCATTTCCAAACATTCGTATTTGGAACACAACACCGAGTGTGCTTATGTGTATAATAAATGTAATAGAAATAAATACCCATATCAATAAATGTTGATAAAAGCATTATCACATGTTTTTGTGAAAGTATTTACGCCTCGGATAATTAATACAATTATGGTTTTTGTAGTGGCCAGGTATTCCGCTTTCAAATACTTTAAACTTAAGTAGGTGTGGACAACGTCATATTCAAGATAATTTAACCACGACATAAGCGCTTTAGTTATGAGGAGCTGTAACTCAACGATAAAGTAAAGCCCTTTATTTATTAAGCGTTAACTGTTTGATAGTGATAAATATCATGTATTTCAAAACAACCACTCAATATTATAGTCAACCATTTTTGTAACCAAATATTTTATTGCAGTTTTAAGTTTGACCGATGATAAATAGCTACTTGTAGAAGAAGCTGGCGTGTTGTGCGGTGACGGAGTCGCCTTTAGCAGAGGCTGCGAGTAGGCACAACTGATTAAAGCTCACAATCAGGTCTGTAGTTCGGCAGGGCCTGCTCTTTGAATTTACGATGTGCCTGACCGACGCTTATCGCATGCGAATGATCTGCCCACGGCGCACGGACCGCTCCGCACACATATTTTATTTTATTCGCGCTACTGTGATGTAATGAGCTGATAAATGGGAGAAAACCACCAATTAGTGTCGATGAATTTATTGTTTCTACTTAAAACGTTGGAGGGCTACGTACTTAATCTTAAATTGCGTTTTTAAATTTGTTGCTTTTGAATTCAAATCAACGTTTAAATTATTGCCAATTATATGAATTAATATTACATTTATCGGATTTATTCAGCAGGTTATCGTTACAACGCATTTGATCTGTATACATATTTAAACGCACATAAATGTGTACTTACATCTGCTATATATATTGCTATAGTTTAAACAGTTAATGTACTATAGGACCTATCCGCTTCTCCCATATAAGTTGCTCTAGTTTGTATATGCGACAACAATACTCCATTGAGTCCTTGAATGTCTGATTCGATTGTTTAGTCTGGCGCATTAATGTGTGAAATATGGTTTTGATACCACTAGCCCAACCAGCGTGTTAACTTAGCATTTCTATGCTAATAGAAGAACAGAATGTTCAGGAATTTATTTCCTTCTTGAGAGATGATAATAGGCTAGAAGCTAGATGACTGATATCGTGTCATTTACTGTCACCGGACGACTTTTCGACTATAATTGAAATAGCAGACTTGGATCTGCCCTATAAAACGTAATAATATTAAGTAACATCGATTTATATTTTTGTTACCAAATGTTAATAATAGAAGTAGTTACGGCACATAAATATCTCTCGCAATACGTACTCACTTACTTGAAGTATTTCTTCAAGTGCGTGTACAGTCCGGAACAAAATGACTTCATCCAATTGTAACGAGTGCAAATAAAATGACAAACTGCACGAGTAAGGTCATGAGTCACGGGAGCGGGTGCGTGTGACGCCGTTGATTTATCTCGCTTCATTACACAAACCGCTCGAGCATTTAATCGGACCGCGGGAGGCGCCCGCGCATAAGTGTTGACCGTGATCGTACTGGTATATGCTCAAGTGTTAAAAGATTTTGAAATAACGGACTTAAGTAGCCATAAATATCCTGCATAGATTATTATAAATAGATACAAAAAAGGTCCTACCTATAAATTTCCACAAATATTAAAAAAAACATCTTTACTCTTTTCGGGAAATGATGCAGGTGTCCATCTTTGGGAACGATTTCATACAATTAATTTGAATACATTGTATGCTTTCCAGGTTGTGTGGTATTAAGGGATGGCGAAGAAGTATTTTGAAGTAATAATATATTATTATGAATGATATGTATGAATTTACATTGTCGTTATGTGGGTCTAAAATTAAATCGATAAAAATGACAGAATTATACAAAACTGTTTTGTGCACGATGTTATGCAGAAGTCAGCTTCTTTAAGATTGTCCCTTTTGTCCATGTCACGCAAGTGGAGGCTTGCTGATCGGAATCGACAATAATTAAATATCTCATGCGCCCTTTAATACACCAATTTATTCACTCTTAGCCTTCCGCGCGTGTATTAATTAAGATTGATGTGAAATGTTCACTCTTTAACTGTCGAGTTATTTATTTAGTTACATGTATAAATTATTGCCATTTTTAATGTGATTGAACGTGCGGCCACGTTGAAAAATACAGCGGCGAATTCGTTCTCAACAGTTAAATTTGACGAGTATACAAAAGACTTCAACGGGCGGCTTACGGTTGTGTGCTGTTTTTTTATTTTTAACAATATCTTTTTTTTTGTGTTAGTAGCCCGTTTATAACTTCAATATTGTTGACCCAAGTCTTGGGTATTAATGTAACGATGATAATGAATTAAAAAATGCTAATGCTTATTTTGTATATTGCCAACTGGTGTGTTGACAGAGACTACAATTGTTTTGTCCCTTGGCTCTGATAATAATTTCATATTTAATTTCTAATGACTGCCTCATTAGTCTACTGGTCCAAGCACGACTTCTACGCTAGAGATCTAGGGCTCGATCTCAGGTCGAGCAAAGTGTTATTTGGTTTTTCTATGAAATTCTCGGTAGCAACTCGGAGTCTGGATTTGTGACCCGTTAGTGGCATCTTTTGTATACTGTGGATAACGGCGTGAGTAAAACGGTTGTAATGTTTGTATCATGAATTTTGTTTTGTAAGTTAGTCTATAAGATCTAATGTGTAACTCTTAGTCAAATAAATAAATAAATGAATAGGCTCGCCCCCTATTACATGAGAACTAAAATACCGGCGAACTGTGTGTGTAAATTATTAGTACACCGCTGCCTAACCCTTCGGGGAATACAGGCGTGATGGTGTGGTATGATGGTTAATTTATAACTACCTATATATAATGCATCACATGACTTTTAGGACTTCGTCATAAATGATTTCAACAGCTTGTAGGTAATTGATTTCATTTAACATGAATTATTTCGGTAAATTCCAATTTTTTTTTGTTTATCATGTTTTATTTTATTTCTCACGGCCGGTCACTTACATAATTATGAATGTCAATGCTTTACATCGCATCAAGATAAACGGTAGACAGCGTCAGTGGCACATTTGCGGTGCTTTGCGATTATCCACGCCAACTTAGGATGAAAATCGGGTTTAAAGTGTCATATACCCGATGACCAGATGACGTTAATCTTTCAACCTTAAGCCTTATGAAATAAAGTCCATATTTTATTATTTTGTTATCTAGTTTGTAGTCGACGTGAAGTTTTAATAAGGCCAAGTCACTCGTCCTCGACGATGCTTTTCAAATTTATGATGCGCTTATTAATCCAATTGTAACGGTTGTTTAGTTTCCTTTTTAGATTTGATTAAAGTCGTAATGGTATCTACACTAGTATTTTAAAGAGAATAGATTTTAAAAATTCACCATTAGATTGCTGCATTATCCCTGAGTAACATAGGCTATATTTTTTTGTGATTTTTTTTTGCATTTTCCATGCTAAGATTATAACGTTATTTTTTAACATCACCTTATGACGTAAATTCAGAATGTGAAGGCAAAATTTCAATCATGCGGGTAGGGTTCGCGGTGGCTTAGAGGTCAGAGCGTCTGATGTATCCAACCGGGAGACGCAGGTTCGAATCCCGCCCGCGACTGAATTTTTTCCTTTACTAAAAAAAATAAAATAACATAGCTATATTTATTACTAGAAAAATTAGGGATCCCTACTAAAACTTCAATAATGTCCACCCGTGTGAAGCCGGGACGGGTCGTTAGTATAACATAAAATAATGTAGATACTGAACGTAAATGTAAGGAGTGAGATTGTAGGATATAGGCATTTTATTTGTATTTATAATGGTAGGTATGTAAGTAATGTTGCATAATAGATAGTAGTTACACACCCATGCGCATTACGCATAATTTTACTGTCAGAAGTTTTCTGAATATGGAATAAAATAAAAATAAGTGCAGCTCCTTGCATTTGGTAATTCCAACTTGTAAATATTAAATTGGCGACTTCCGCGGGTTGATAAAGGAATGTAATTGTTACGTCGGCGGCCATTTTGTTTGCGGGTGGGGTCACTGCGACCCCGCCTTGCGTTTCCGCTACGGGATAATTAAATATTACCCCACCACAAGACTTCCTCCCAAGAAACGTGATTCGCTATACATCTGTTAACGTTTTTTCTTGTATTCTTTGTACACGATTCATAGAGGGTTGAGACGTTGAGTACCCAATCTTACATGTAAGATTCTTAAATGTAATTATTTATTTTTTTACGTCCAGATTTTTCATGTATATAAATAATAATGAACACAGAAGAGATATTCTTTCTTTTATTTTTTATAAATGGAGGGAATTTACAGTGTAAGTTATTGTTCTAAAAGACATATAGGATGAAACCAATCTTGTTTTATGATTCTAGTTATCGTAACTTCGACCAGGTTTTTATAGCTGGTCTACATAATTTTCATTTTTATTTGCAATTGCTCCTTCTTTTGCCAATTCTAGAATCGTTTTAGGTTGTTTATACTGAATACTAGTTCTTAACATATTTCTGTTTTGAAAGATACACTTTCTCATTAAGAACTGAGTTGGAGTTCAACCATAGAATTAGCTTTTTTATTTCGAACAAAGTAAAGTCGCCACTTAAAGTAATGTATTGTAGTTACACCATCGTCTATACAATTTCTGTTTCATCTTCGTTCTAGATTCGTCGGAGCACGCAAGACTTGAATGCCCCGAATTAACTTTTACGTTAATATGGAAAGATTTTCTCCTACTCATTCCACATAACGGGTTTACGACACATTGTCTGTAGATGCCATTATTCTGCCCACAATCCGAATATTTTCACTTTCCAGTTTCTATTTTATACTAATCGCTCTTAATGACCATTTTATTTAAAATGAAGCATGAAAAGTGGTCGTTATGTAAACTGCATAAAGTAACGTATAAATAAATGAAGTATAAAAAATTTGCCAAAACATGGCGACAAATTTTTCTAAGAATCTGAGTTGTATCTGTGACATTTACCTTCATAACATTGTCTCTAACGTAAAAGATGTTATAATATTTTAATTTCTTTCGATGTTATTGAAGTGTGTATTCTACAGACTCTCAGGTCAGTTTCACAGTGTAATTTATTTATTTTTATTTTCTTTAAATATACGTTGCCCCACACTAGGAATTTCTCCTGTATCGTGGGTGCGTTTACAAACTCACACATACACAAACGCCCAGACCCGGAACAACTAAATCAGTAAATCATACAAATATTTGGTCCGTGTGGGGATCGAGCCCACAACACGTTGCGCAGAAGCCGATCGCTCAGCCGCTACGCCAAACGTGTCGTCTAATAATTAGTCAGGACCCAAGCATAATTTAAGATTTTCTCTAAATTTTAGGCGTTATTTTTCAATAATAATGTAGGATACTGTAGTCTGAAAACATATATCCCATCAAAAACATTCTGTAAAAATCTAGCCAAGTCTCGATGGAGCTGCTTGTTTATCTCTAAAAAGTAATGAAATCTAGACAAAGTCGTGCCAAGTCTTAGGTTCCTTACTGCGATTTCTTTATTATTTATAGTTAATGTTGTGTGATTTGGCCGTTGACTTGTACCCTTGTTGTAATTTCCAATATAAAGGTGAATGTTCAACACATTTGTACACAGAGGATTACGTAGTATGAATGTTCGTTGAGAATATAATTTGAACATTCTTTATACGTTAGTGGGTACCTCAAATAGGGGCCTGAAAATGCGGCGAAATGGTTCCAGTAAAGGATGGTACGGCAGTGTTTGCTTCGCGCTCGACTTGGCGGGGGCACTCCCGTTCCCCCAGATTCGTAATTGGCAAATATGCTTAATCCGCTAATTAAATCACAAAGCGTGATATAGGATTAATTAAACCCTAGGATAAATACTATGTATAGTTCACAATGTCATCTGATAGCGATTATAATTATGCGTTCAAAATTACGAGTTCTATAATTGCATGGCTTCGCTAGACGCCGAACGCGCGTGTCTTTGATTTAGAGCAAATTGAACCGGGGGATTGGCTGTTGAGAGAACATCTCATTTGACGCTGCAACGCTTCCAATTGTCTCAAGACTCCGATTCTATCTATTGTGCCTGCAGTTATCACCTCCGCCTTGTTAATGCGAATCAGCTTCTGTATTGGTTATCTTATTTGTATTCTGCCACATTGTTTACTGGTATTTTGATTTGGTTCACGAATTAAAGTGATATTGGAATTAATGAAATGTAAAACACCTTACGTTTAGACAACTTTACGAACTTAGTACTTTTAAATAACGATAATAGTGTGTTTTCATTACCTGGTAAAGTATTAGAAAATATTAAATGAAAAAGAGCTAAAAGACACTTTTTGTTTGAGTATTTTGCAGTATTCAATTCTTTTTGTAATCAAATTTGAGATTTTACTACTTATTTGACAAAAGTTTTTTAAACGTTATCGTAGTTTTTATTATAGTAGGTATCGGATAAAAAAACCTGATTGAGCGGGGCACTCTTTAATTGGTAATTAATAGTGCTGCTTTACTAAGCTGATAAATGTGTTTCTATTAGGTTATGACGGTTGGTGAAATAGCTAACTGAATGTAAATTCGAATTAAGTAATTAAAGGTTGGGTTCACAGCAACCCGTTTATTTGGGCTTGTTACCAGCTTCGTTTTATGGACGCGTAGAATAATATTTTGAAATTGGACGGTCATTGCGAGTGTTGACGCAGATTATATCCTGCAGCCTTGTGTTCGACTGGTTTTTAATTGCGGCCCGGGCGTGCGTTCCCCACGCTGATTTAGAGCAAATTGAATGCTTCGAGCCCCGCGTCCCGTAACCGACATCTCATTCGTCTGCACTCGCGGCACCTATCAATTAACTAGCACTCGAATTGAGTAGCCACCTCATTGCTTTAAAACTATGCGCTCGCCCGCTGGCTAGGTTGTTATTATGCCGAGAATTTGTTCACAGACTCATTTTAACTAGATTTAAATAAAAATATGGTTACAGTATTCTTGGTGCTCCTACGCTCGTAGGTCGTTGGTATAACACTCGTGTTGTGTGTGAAATGTAAGCAATTGAATTAAGTGAAAATAGCTATTATATCTCTGATTTAATAGAGAGACCTTGCGCTATCAGTGTGAATTAAATTAATTGAGCTTAACGTTGAGTCTTGAGATGATTATAATGTCGTAACGGCAGCTTTTGCAAGTAATTGTGTGTATGAATATTCAATGAATAGCAGATTATTTTGTGTACTGTCAGTTAATATGATGACAGCACAATAAGAAATATTCGGTTGGTTGTCGGCTGACGTCTTCAGGGGCTCTTGGCATAAAAGCTGCTGTCAAAAGATTTACGATACATCCACTAATAACAGATGGGACCTCATAGCTAAGTAAATAATTTAATAAAGAAGCTTTTAAATTCACTGAGGTTAGGGTTAGCGACACAGTGGTAAATATTTATTTCCATCTTTTATATAACACGAATATAGATAGGCCCATCTTTACATAATTATCATCATGCTTTTACTAAAACATTTTCATGGGAAACTCGGTTTATTTTGCTCACCTCACAGTATCAATTTATGAATCCGCTCGGAGTACGTCACAATACAGTCATCATCACGTCAAAGTTCTTTAGTTTTTGAGATCTGTGGGACTGTCAGTTATGTTCATTCGATTAGATGTTAATAAAGCAACGCAAAAAATTAATCACGTGCTTGCAAAAAAGAAAAAAAAATACAATTATGATTTCTGCATAATAAACACGGGTATAATTTGTTTATCACATCACTGTCAATTTTGATTTTTCGGTTTCCAATTTAAATAATTATACGTTTCGAAAATAATTTTGCAGTTTCAAAAGTCAACGACACAATGATTGCATTGTCAATTGAGACCAAGTTGCATTTTTTAGGTAAGTAAGTGATGATGATAATCATGAAGTTTAGCAATTGAAGGCCTGACAGGCATTTACATAAACTACAAATCCAGACTCCGATCTGTTACTGAGTATTTTATAGAAAAGCCCAATAACACTTTGCTCGACCTGAGAATAGAACTAAGGGCCTCTAGCGTAGCAGTCGCGCTTAGGACCACTAGACTAATGAGGCAGTCAAGTTCTTCCATAGATACGAAATAGATTGTTATATAATTTCTACATTTTAAAGAGAACAGAGGGGTCGCACGAGGTTACTGACATCTCCCTAGACCAGATAATAATTCTACGAATTATAAAAACTCATAGTAGTTAACAAGGACACGTAATATCGACATCTCGCCACGGTTGCTTTTTTATGCCTACAAATTGCAGTTGGTTCGTTAATTGGTCAGAATTGGACGGATGACTGGTGTTTTTGGTAGTGCGAAGTGCGCGCGCGACGGCGACGTAATGATAAGTTGCGCGGTAATAGCGGGTGCGCGGGAGTGCGGTCCTGCTGAGTCAGCGCAGTTGAACGGTGCCGGCGCCTTCAGGTAGCAACTCTTCCTGATTCTTCGCGCCTAATGTGTGGTTTGGAGTTAAAATACTCACACGCTAGTCGCTACCGTCTTTATTTTTCTTAATGTTCCTATCCTTTTATTATTATTTAGATAACTACAAAATAAGCTATGTCGGTGCTTTTGGTGTCTAAATTTATCGCAGGGAATAAAAACCGTCATTGTTTGAATAGTCTACAAATCAGCCAGTCTCTACAAATACTATTCGCGATGGTGCCATAAAGAATTTAGAAATAACCAGTTAAGGAGCTACTAATTAATCTGACTTACAAATGCCAATGTACAAATATGGAGACAGACAAATTTTCCGTATACTTAGTCGTCGAATCGGGAACTTCTCTTTATCTATTTTAAATTCCCGGCACGTACGCCTCCTTGTTTGATTGTATTTCACTTAATCCGTCCGTTCCGCTCATTCTCTATGGTAATTCATCGGCGGCATTGTTTTATTTTATTACAGTCGCCAATATACCTAACAATGTCTGTCAAAGTTATATATGCTACTATAGTCTTTACCTATGGGTTGTACTGTCTAAAGTCGCGTATCTGCTTGGAGCTTTTTGACGTAAAACATCAGCGTTCGGATGCCGACCCTACGTATCCGGTCGAACCACTCTCGTTTGCACCTTGTCAGCGCTACTGATTCTATCGGAGGCCCTAATTGCTGATATTCCATTAAAGTAATAAATACGCTTCGCCTTCTCACCTTCTTATTAGAGTTGATTACTGCACTCGTCTGTTTCTATTATGTCAGGAGTTGTTAAAGGTTGACGAGCGATTGTTCGGCTCTTTTCGTTGGAGTAACAATATTCGTGAGATTTCATGTTTACTATCACAGGTGAATAAGGTATCATCAAAAATGAATGAATAATTACGTAAGACGGTAGATAAAGTATGTTTTATTCAAGCTCTTAATGGATGTCTTGTTTTATACATATCTATGTATCATGTTTTGGGGTGATAAAAGCGTTGGTCCATTCCTCTAAGCCACGTGTACACGCCCCGCACGTTTTGTTAAGTGTTATGTTATAATAACATAGGAATTTCTTCAAAACAAGGAAGTTCACACCGTAGTGAGTAACATATGTAGGTACTGTATGAGTACGCATAAGTTCTCACACACATCAGATTGTCACGCGAGTGGGCTGACAAGAATGTACCAAAAAGAGTATCAGTTGTCAAAAATAAGGCTTCACAGTTAGCGGAGGAGAGGCACAGTATGCAATGAGTTATTGGCGTAGATATGGCTATTCTTGTTTGGTTATTTGAAAATCTCTTTTATTTGTTGCGAGTTACGATAAAGTGCAAAGGTGGACTTTAAAAACTTGGTAAAGTCATCTAAATAATGGTTTGATTGACGAACTGACTCAAAAAGTACTCAAAAGACATATTTTGACTTGGTATATAAATTAACTTAAATTTAAGGCTTACGTGTATTTATTAAGTTTTAGTACACGCAAAAGAGTTGCGGAAAATAGCCCGCTATACCAAAGGCTTACGTGTCTTTATTAAGATCACGAGCCAGTACGATTGCATAAACTATTATAGAGTAGCCTATGTCAACATGATAAAAGTAGAAGACAAAAAAACATAATCCTCCTTCTGGCGCAGTTGGGTAAAAAAAACACTCATCCCAAAAATCGCTAGAAGTTTTAGTTTTGAAGCACTTCGGTACAGCATCTCTGTCATCAACCGCACGGCCGTGGGCTGGCTACGTGTGTAATGACACGATCGCTTCATACTGATAACAATAGATAAACATTTAACTCATGCCTTGAATAAAACATCAGTTACTGAACCGTCACCACACTTACCAAATGTCTACTTGTTTGCACACGCATAACATCCGGTATAGGCAGATTGAAAAAAAAACACAGCTTTCCCATTATGAAATGTTAATGTCCACATTATTAGGGTAATATTGCCTAGCATTAAAGATAAGATTCGATTGTAAAGCAAAATCTGTCACATTATATTAAGATATGCAAAATTTGTTGCCCAAAATGATATGTTAAATTCTATTCAGATCTCGGACACCATATTGTTAGAAGTAAGTTATTTAATTGAATGGGAAACCTACACGTGACTTAAATTTGAAAATTTTATGTGTGAACTCTTTTTGAGATATTCATAGGTTTTTAAAGTTGGTAAATCGATAAATATACGTAGAAGACTTATGATTACGTGAGTTGAATATATAGGTATGTACATATTGTATTAATTTATTACATATTCCGTATGCATGGAATCACTAGTTAAAATAGAATCTAATCTCTACTCTAAATGTAAATATCGTCTATAAAAGTACCTGCCGTTAGTTTTGGGTCCTAATCACATATTAAAGCATAAATTATGTAGAACTGGTGACCGCAGATTCGACCGTGTGGAAATTTGACCGAATTTCCCGAGAGGAAACGTATTCGAACTGGCAAACGTCTTAGAAAGGTATTTTGGCACTTTTGTGCAAAATGTCATTTAAATCTGTTTTGCACTATTTATAGATTAGATAAGATAAGAAAACTGTTTATTATTAAAAATAGAAAATACATGAAAATTATTACTATTAAAGGTGCTTAATCTAGGACTTCAAAGGGTTATGTGCGCCCAGACAGTTCCATGTTCTTATTTGTAGGATACATCAGTTACAAGTAATGTGTATCCTAAAGATATATAATGTACGCTATTCAAATGCATCGTACCGCACCACAGCGAACCGGAGATGTGCGGAATCTACTCCGGAGGCACTTAATGTGGGCCTCGTTTAAGTAAACAAGGTACACGTCTGCGAGTAGGCTCCATGTCTTGTTTTTATCCGTCTTAGTCCGCCGCTCCACGCTTGTTATCTTGTTATCCTATCTTGGCGAGATTGTGCCTTTTTGTGCAGCTGATGCATTCAATGTATGCACATATATCTCTCATTTTGAAACACGTTTTACGATAGTTGCAGTAAAATCAATCCGATTTTGCGATACCCTTACTACGATATTTTTACTATACGTAAAATTAATAGACCGGATTTCAATAGCTATTATACGTTCGGTCTCCGTCTTAGTATTGTGAGTAACGATAAACAGTAAGCCGGCTAAAGAAAGTCACGTTTTTCCTGAACACCATTCGCGGTTACAATACTGTCAACGTATATGGCGTTAACGAAGTTAAAGGTCTCTTTGGTTGAAACCTCCTATGTACCGCTTATTATGTCTAAATTAAGATTAACACGAGCGTATTATCTAGGAATTTCATCGAGAATCGGGGTAGAAAAGGTTTATGTTAGACTTAGACACTCAAATAATTTGTCCATGTTTCCACATTTTAGTATTACAAGAGCCATCATTATTTGTATAATTAATTTTACCCTTTAGTTTTATGTTAATTAGGGACGTGAACTGTAATTTCCTTTGAACCCGCGACCCGTAGTGGGTATAAAGTTGCATTAAAGCTGTTTCTATTCGGCGCAAAGCTTATAATAGAGAACGAGGCGGTAGCGGCGACGACACGGCGTCGCAGCCTTTGTGAGGGTGCTCTGTGCCAGGACTATCGTGGTGACGACGACGTTCATCCTCGCGAATAACGTAAAAAAATATTTTCTCTCCATCGCTGCTCACGAAACGCCAACCTCGTCGACCGTTTTCCGCTGAGTTAAATTCTCATTACTTTTCTTTGAAAAAGAAGTTAGCTTTTATAACCGCGCTGCGGTCGCGAAAGAAAACTCTATTACAATGATGGCTTTTGACAAGGGTGCTCCGTGTGCTGTGCAGTATCTATCTCTTCCAGGCGCTTCTTGAAATCAACATTCACAACTACAAAGTAGTAAGGTTAGGGACATTATGAAATCAGAGCGCAGGCGAAGTGTCATGAACGTTTAATGATAAAGCAGACGGCGGCACTGGCTTTGGATCGCAAATCTCGCTTTAAGTCGACGTGCGAGCAATGGCTTCGATAATAAAATTAATTATGAAATTTATAGCACCGGCCTCTGCCGCGGCGGTCGTTTCTGACGCGAGCGCTTTTGTCGTTCAAATGTGTACCGTCTTAATCGACAATTTACGAGGGCCGTTTAGCGAGACAGGAACGATTCCAATGTCCCATCCGGTCATAAAAGCTGGCTTGAATCAAATTATAATCGCAAGATACATTATTATTTAAAGATTGCAAGGTTTAAGCTTTTTGTCGCCATTACCTTACAATACGTAAGCCTTTAACGGGCACTTTAAAGGAGAACTTGAAATTGTCGATCGGTACTCATTGAATATAGACTTGCAAGCGTTTGTAATTTTTAACAGTTCTTTTTAAGATATCTATAAATTCGTACTAGTAGGTAATAGTATTTGTACAAACGTTGAAACGTGTAAATGATGTCGTCGACTTGTCGTCAGGGTCATACCTGGGTCTAAAATGTGACTGCCTTCTACATATTAACTATATGTAATTCCATACAGCTTATATTAAATATTAGATAATAATGATGCATTTTTAAGAAATTAGTCCAATGGATTTTTTTTTATATCACTAAGGTGGCAAACAATCATACGGCCCGCCTGATGGTAAGCGGTTACCGTAGCCTATGGACGCTTGCAACGCCAGTGGTATCACTCGCGCGTTGCCGACCCTTTAAAAATCTTTTCATGCCCTTTTTGAAGAACCCCATGCTGTAGTCCTTTGGGAAAACCCCGGCGGGGAGCTGATTCCATAACCGTACGTGGGAGGAAATTCTTCTGGAATCACACTGTATGAGACCAGAGTGATTCTAATGTATGTGGATGAATTTCACGCCGATGGCGAGAGGTGCGGTGATAGGAAGTAGCTGTTGGCATCATTTCAAACAACTCCTCAGAACACTGTCCATTGTACAAACGGTAAAACATGCACAGAGAGGCAAAGTCTCTCCTTTGTAGTTGCGGTTTGTGGCTGATCGTGAGCGTGACTTTAGGTTTGCCATGTGTCGCAACATTCGTAGAATTACCGCAACATTATAAGGACAACTAAATTATGTTGATGATAACAAACTATAACTGAAAGTAATCGTTTGAAATATACCTAACTATTATACCTTATTATTAATTAATAGAGTTGTAAGTATAGGCCATTTGTAGCTAGCAGTTCTCTTGGCTCCTCTGTGAATGCGGAGACAGGCATAAATGGCGTCGTTTTTAGTGGGTACATACGACTACATTTCAAGTTATTACTGACAGAATGTACAGTGAGAGGTTAGCTTATACCTACTAGAAAATTATATTTCATACCGTCTTAAAAACACGTAAAAAATAATTTTATGGGCGAAACAATTTCGCACATAACATTATTTTCAATTTGGTCGGATCTTTTGTTTTCGACACCGACTTCCGAAACTGTTGATTTTTGAACATTTTTAGTGGCGAGTAGAATTTTACTTACCTCGACGATGTCATCGTTTATTCGGTTGATACGTGTTATTGGTATTTTGTTCTAAATTTTGTTATCAGCTCCACCAAATTTGGATGGGACAGATTCAAGTCTTTTTAAAATTAAAAAGAATTTTCCAAATCGATTTTGTATATGACGGTCTTTTGAGGTAGGCGTAACGAACATACAAAAAAAAACATACAATGGAATTAAGAATATCCTCCTTTTTGGAAGTCGGTTTAAAATGAGATTTATTACGATATAGATAGATAGATAGAATATTATTTATTGTACACCATATCATTGTTACATGTTTTAGAAAATAATATCGTATATATTTACACTTAAGTTTATTTACAGTTCATAAAACTGTCCTTTATATAAATTCATCCTTCGCAGCAAATGACTTTAAGCGCCTGGTTCCTACCTAATAAAGAAAACTCTGCAGACCAATAGAGGTTAACCTTGTCCAGTACACCTAATTAGGGTCGTGCATAGCCGTTCATTGTAAATAATATAGCAGTTTCGTTATTAACTGATTAAATATACCGTTGACAGTACCTCATGACGCGTAATTGCGTGGTTTAATAATTTAGATGGAAATTTTATACGTTCAAAATACATCGAAGAAAAGTTTATTAATAATATTATGTCCAACGTAAAACACGATTAATCGAATGGTTTTAACGCTTTCACAATAATAAATTAAAGCAATTAGGTTTTAAATCGACACCGTCAGTAGTTCCTCGCGAAGCAATCATCATATTAACATGAGTAGTTGTCGAGAATTGACTGATTGCCTGTTCAGTATACCCGTTCGTATTTAATCACCCTCAAATTGACGCAATTAATAGCTCTTAAACGGTAGAGCTAGTAGGTATAATTGTTTATGTGAATTGTTTCTGTATTTATAGATAAACGAGTTAATTATAATTTGAAGTGATGATTCGACCTTAAACGAAACATCACAATGACGTTCTTGCAATTATGTAAATGATAAAAATTACGGTACTAATTAACTTGACTTGTGGGTCTGCAGAGTGGAAACCGTTGCATGAACGAATTCCCTCGTGTTTTATATCCGTCAAACTAGAGGTGACGTTAGTTGTTTCACAGTATTTGCATAACGCATTCACTAACAAGACACGTTCGAGTACAATTGCGTTCGCGAAAGAACCCTACTCAAACAACCCATTTCTATTTTAGGTCGCAACCGCTTGTTTAATGTTCGGACCGTACAACCGCGACGACTAACACTTAACGCTTTTTGCATACGAAAGCGTCCAACGTTTACCTCCCAATGTCTCCTGTTATTACACTACTCAGTATTCAGGTCGAGCTAAGTTGAAGGTCGCCCTTCTGCTTGACATAACCAACAACTACAGCTTTTTATTCATTTATCCACTGCTACGATTCGACTCATATATTAAAAGCGATTGTAACTCATGTTGCTATTGTTTTGCGATCACGGAGTCATAAAATTCGGAGAAGTAATCTGTCTATTTGATGAAATATGATGGGTCATCAATCTAGAGTTGTGATGGAATCTCAAATCCACCTTGTGTTTTATGCGTATATACTGACCTGAGTAGCCCAAATAAAATGTTACGCGACACCACAAATAGCCCATAAAAGAGCAAGTATAAAGGACGTAAATGCTGAGATAAACGACTGCACTTAATCCGGGAGTTAGAATGTTGACAAGGAATGAACGCAATCAAATATAAAAAAGGCTGGGCATTTTATTCCATTAATCCACGTCATGTTGGATGTATTTGTAACAAAGCTAGCACTTAATAACTCAAGTCGGTCCACGATCGGGCCGCAGCGCTTCTAGTGAAACGTCTAATCATTGTGTGGGTTGTCGTAATTGAAGCGAGAATCGTCCCTTTGCTTTTATCTTAATTTTATTCATTCCAAGCGTAGTGATGGTTAATATTGCTGTGACCGCTTGTCACTTTCAATAACAAGTTGCCCGTTAATGAGATTATGCACCTGTTAGTATATTATGACAAATTATGAAGTGGATAATTGGTGAGATGAACAAATCTCGATTCGCCCAGAATCATTGGTGATTAATTATCCAGCGTCTATTGATTTTTTACTGTAATTGACATTTTGTGGTTTATAGTAGGAAATAATTAAGTTGATGGTTGCGTGACTAGCGCCTTTTGATGGATAGCGTGCCTTAGATACAATCACCGGCTGCCGCCGAATTTCATGAGAATCTTATTTACAGCCGAAGGCGCCTGCGCCGAATTTAGTGTTGTATATTAACGAATTATACTGAACTCGCCAGAGCGTGCCTATGCGTGTTTATTTAATTTTGGAAATGTTTTGTTCCTATTAACGTTCCGTTTTATATTATCTAGTGAATTGCAGGAAAGTGTGGGAACAGCGACCATCGTTCTGTTAATTCGTGTGTACATTTGAAATTGTTTGTGGTCACGAATTTAATTTGTAGGTGTCAAGTTGTTAATGTTCAAATTACCTAGTTGTTTTATCGTGTTGCGCGCATCGCAACTGTAAATTAACAAATTCATTTAAATTTTATTTAATCTGAGAAAGAAAAAGGCATTATTTCACATATTAATGGAATTCGTCTTCCTTCCATCCAATATTAGTTTTTGGAAGAAGGCATCAAGGCAATATACTACTACTACTAATATCATAGACAATATTTTCTCTGGATGATCCAGAGATACGTTAATATTTATTCATAATTATAGCTTGCAGATGTGGGATGGGTGCTCTAAAAATTTTAAAATAAAACTCAAAATTAAAATTTTTGAAAAAACCCATAACGATTGTAAATCGTCGGAATGGAATGGCAGCTTCCGTCAGGGTTGCTATTTCTATTCCTTTGTGCATTTCATTTAAAATATAGTATAGAAATGCTATGATGCGTCTTTTCTAAATGCAACCCTCGCCGGATTTTCTTGTAGGTAAATCAATATGTGTATGTAAGTAGTCATTTAAGGCGGGCGGTTCGAAAACGTTATTATTAATTCTTTTAACATTTACAATCTTCGTGGGTTTTTCAAAATGTCTAATTTTCAGTTTTAAACTTTTTAGAGATTTCCTTTGAAAACTCCACTCATATGTAAGCTACTTCTGAATACCAACGTTGAAATTGTAATCTACACCAGGAAGATATTACATTATAAAATTAGTTCAGTACTCTACTTTATAAAAAAGAAGAAAACAATTGTCAAAATTGGCAACTAATCAATGAATGACAGCTGTAGTAAGGGACATTTTTCATTGAGTTAATAAAAACGACGTATTAGACTCTAGAGAAAAACCTATACCCCAATAAAAATTTCGTTGTTACTTAGTCGAGGCCCGCCAAATAAGTCGCGTGACGTCATGTTTATGTTAGAATAATTGCATTAATACGAATATAGTTATTATATGTATATTCTTTTGTCACAAGTACAACACAGTAATGTTTTTGATTTATCAGTTTTTTTTACCTATTTTTACCAACCAAGTCGGAACGGAGATGGTGTATGCGTTTAGGGTGAGAGGATGTTTGTTTGTATCTTATTTTGTACCTGTAAGTAAAAAAATATTAAATCTTAATACTTGGATTATATTTTTTGATCTGTACTAGTCTAGTACAGAAGTACTTAAACTTAAACATACATCGTATGCAAAAAGCGTTAAGTTTACTCCAATGGTTAATTTTTCAAAATTAGCCATTTTGAAAAAAGTAACCATTGGAAAATTCTTCGTTATCAATGTAATATCTTTGAGGTTAAAATTGTATTATGCTATTTATGTTGTAAATGTTTATTGTACCTATATACGAACACTCGCTGATGAATTACGCACCCTTTACAGTAAACCGCATCTTAATCGGTCAAATCGTTGTGGAGAAAAGTGGTAACATTCGTGTAATGGCACAAACAAACAAACACCCTCTCACCCCCTAAACGCATAATTATACAGTGTGCGTACCGTCGTGGGTAAAAATACGATTTATGTAAAGTCGTGTCCAGATTAAGTAATAGTCTCTTCGGTGGGGATCGAGCCGTTTCAGCAGGATTGCTCAATGGCTTCATGTAGAATGCCAGTTCGCCGAGACCAAAGTGCATAAGATTGCCGGCTATGTTCCGAATTATGTATCGTTGTAAACTGGATCGCTATTCGATCTTCGATGCCAGTATAATACAGACGAGTTTGTATGCATAATGTCCAAGTCCAACTTAAATGTATATTTGTATAGACTTCAGATTCCAGTGCAACATTTGAATGTACCTATACCAGTTTTGTAACGAAGCTCGCGGATTACTCTGCATCGGGGTCGCTGTCTTGCCCCATCATCTGACATCACTTGTCGATTTTGATTTCGATCTACTTTTACTCCAAAATTATAATAAAAATTGCGAGGTAATCATCCTGAGTATTTTGGCTATTTACGTTACACAGCAAAAAATTGATGCCATTTATATATGTATTTTAATCAGTTGAGATACTCTTCGCGCTTTGTCGTCACTGTTTAACTTTAGTGTATGTAAGATTGGTGCCTACATTATTTTAATAGTAATATGCTCCATGGATTATTGTTTCTTATAAATCAAACACAATGGCCCAAAACAATAGTTGCGCAAGGTCTTTTATATGTCAAAGATGCCGAATTATATATTGACCTTAGGTTAGTCACGATTTCCACCATATCAGATAATTGCAGAGATATTTTCTCTTAACAATAAATTGTCGGTGGCCTTGTCTCGTTAATGCACTTTGGAATTTAAAGTTCCTACGTTAGCCATCTACGATATTGACCAATGTCGATAGCAGTACATTTTGGAAATGAATTTATTTATACTTTCTTATTATTCTTTACCATTTTAGTTGTAACAACAGATGTGGGTCACAAGTATCACAATAAAGTTTCTTTATAGGGGTGTTATCTGTCCGAGCGATCGCCGCAAACCGTGAACAGTTTTTGCCGTTTGTACACAACACTAAATTATAGCATGTCATGTACCTAGTGACTCGATGGGCCCCGAAAGAATTATTGCAAGTCGCTGGGTGCATCTCCCGTTTCGCACGCCCGCTTCACATTGTTATTAAGTTCAGAGGTCGCTTTGTTTATGAGTCAACGCTTTCGAAAGGTAACACGGCGGGCGCGCGAGTGAAAACATCGCTCCGAAGACGCCGATGACATACAATTGATAGTGTAAATATTGCGCTTAACCTGTGCCCGAGGAAACACTTTTCAAGGAGATTTGGGTCTCAACTAATACGAGTCATAATTTTGATATCCGGATTCAAATATGTACTTGTAGAGTAACTTGGAAAGATATTCATTTTAATATGCATTGCAACTTTATCTATTACAATATGGAAGACTGACAGCATTTAATGTCGAAGTCATCGATCGGAAACGCTAAGGTCATTTATGATTGTATTCTTAATGTCCGATTGCGCGAAAGTCTAGTCACGGCGCACTACAAGCGAATGTTGGGCGACATGTTTGTTGCGGGCACGACAATTCACTTTCGATAGCGGTCGTGCGCCTCTCGGCCTACGGACACAAATGCTTGCCATAGTTGGTGCAGTATCTGGATTATGATCAACGGCTACAACTGTGGGGCGGGTTACCTATTGCACATCGGGCCAGCTGTTTGCTTATTGTCTTGCGTAACCCGGTGAAGCCAACTGGATGATAATTTGCTCGCTCGCCTCGGCTTTCATTATCGTCTAGGCTACTTCGTGCGTGTTTAATTCAATTTTCTTGCCGGAGTCACATTGTTAGCTAACTGAAATTAGTTATTTACTAAAAAGGTCCAGCTTGTGAAGTTTTCACTAAGTAGGTAGGGACTTAATTATAGTTTCGCTTTATACGTACTTACGTATTTTGAGTGATAGTTAAGTCTTTCTTTTAATAAATTGCATAAATGATTTTTGCAGCATACTAGCAGTTTTAACTAGTTTTGAGTATCATCAGTAACTAAATCTCTCTATTTACTTGGTCTGTAAATATATTTTTACAAGAACACTTCTACTGAAACATCGCTCCCTCGACAGTGAGAGTGTCCCGGCGAGGGCGTGTGATCCGTTCACTCAACGGTCTAATAAACTTTCGCCCTGCCTCCAAGGAATGCCGAAGTAAGCCGATCCTGTAAATGAGTGAGGAGGAATCCCGCTCGGTCGTGGTCACGCGAACAACCTGACACTGACACTACCCTTTGTTATGTGTAGTGCCTCTCGTACCACGATCGTGAGTTATTCAGATTCCAGATTCATTCCATGTTTGATAAGTTTGTGTGGAGGTAATGTAACCTCTTTCCTTAGATGTAATGTTCTGTACGGTAATGTATCGTGATTTGATATATTTTTTTAATGATTTGTGAATATGTTTAAAAACAGATTCAAATGGTGCTCTACTTATTTAAAAGAAAATAAATCATAACTGATAAATTGCGGACGTTCTCAAGAAAGGTCGGGTTGGAAGAACCCCAAACCGACGATCATGCATGAGGAGGTTAATGAACGTAGATGAAGCGAAAGTGGTGTGCCAGGATCGTAGCAAGTGGAAATCTATAGTCTCTGCCTACCCCAATGGGAGCCAGGCGTGAAAATATGTATGTATGATAATATTAAAGACTTTCGATTAGTTTTGAAATACCGCTTTAAATCATGTTTACTTTCAGTGAGTTAGTTGGTATTTGATGCATAAAACGTAACCGCTTTTCAGAGAAAAGCATTTAAGAGTGTGTACTAAAACTAGAACCTATTCCAGTAGTGGTGTTGTTGGAAACTTTCCCCTAGGGCAGGATTAACGCGCGATGTAAAGGTGAGTACTCACCACCTGCGATGGTTTTATTAGTGGTAAGGCTAAGTGAAAGCGTTGTGATGTAAAATTATATTCAACTCACCGTTTCTTGCTTTGAATTGTTGCCAAAAACAGGGGTTTTGTTAGTGAAGATTTCTATTGGGGAAGTTTACGTTTTTACCCATTTAACAGTCCGGCGGACCGAATTTCTCTTACAAACATAATACCGAAATAAATCGTAATTCAAACGAAATTTAATCATTCGGATTCCGATACCATTAATCTAGGTTCCTACTATACCATTTCAAATACTTCACTGGAAATAAATGTAGGCGAATGCAATTTTTGATAACTTTACCAAGTTTGGAACGATTTTCCGGTCTTTTATTGCCAATGAAGTAGTAGCAGACAAAAAAGCACCGTAGGAACCTAGATTAACAGTATTCAAATCCGAATAATAACATGATTTGATAGAATATTGTCTGGATTACGATTTATTTCGGTATTACGATTTTGTGAGCGATTCAAGCTCCGCCGGACCCTTAAGAGTTAAATTTCAAAACATAAGTAAGTACTTTCTTAGTGCACCTCTACTATTAAGTCAAATACAGAAAATTCCTCAGGCTCGAACTGTATGTTGTCTGTCAGTTGGTGAGTGAATAAGTCAGATAAAGAGGTATTTTGGGAGTGAGCTAACATTTCCATTTTATTTATAACTAGTTGCTGTCGCTCGCAGTTTCACTCATGTTCCAAAAATAATGACATACTATAAGTCCGATTCTAGAAGGCGTATCAAGATGAAACATGCACCAGATTATAAGTTAGACTCTAGCAATACATCAGTGAAAACTGCATTCAATTTCATGCATAGTTTTTGCGTGATGCGCGACAAACATACAGACAGACAGACAAAAATTATAAAAATTGTTATAAAGGCCCCCCATATTATTTTTTCTTTAATATCTATAATGTACAGACATCGGCCTGTTACAATTTTACTGTAGGTATAGATATAGATATTCATAATGTAAATTAAAATATAGAAACTTTAGCCACTACTAAAATTATTGCTTTATAACTTAAGTACTTCAAATTAGGTGTACCGTGTAATATAACAACGTTATTAAGTTCATCCCACGAACCACGACGTACTGCACTGATGGTCACAGGTACAATAGTTAACTGTTATTACCGCTTTTGTCTTTGCTGCCGAAAATGAGATGCGCTTTGTGCTCACCTCTCAACTACTGACACTGGCTTTATTATCTGCGCTCTTACAATCTGATACAATGTAGTCCGGGATATGATACGGGTCAAAGATTTCTCTTTGAGTTGTAATTATTTTATTAGAGAGCTTTTATGTCAATCTTAGTTTTATCTGACTTCACCTGCGCTAAAATGTACCTACACAGCTTTCAATAATCATATGAAGATGATATAACTAATAATAATAACATTGTAGACAAAACAGCTTACGGATTCTATCGCGTCAAACTCACATTAATAATCCGTCCATGGTAAAGTTCAGTTCATGGAAATAAAACTACTTTTTACGGATTTTATCGCGTTGTATTGATATTATTTGATTCAGTTCATGGGTTTGATTACTAGGTCGCGCAGTGTTTTTGGATTTTTTAATTAAATTGTCATTAGCAGCTCGGAGTTTGAATTTGTGCCTGGTGAATGGCAATGGGCGTATTACATTAACCCCTATTAAATGGGACCCAAAAATACTGGCGAACCGTGTGTGTACATTAATACATTTTATCTTAACCCTTCAATATAATATGATAAAAATAAAAATTTATTGTCATACTTAACAACAACGATGATGATATTTTCTAATCAATTTCTAGAAATCACGTTACCTTGCGAAACGAAAAATTAGCGGTCGACTGAGGTAATGATTGACTCTAGACCTTATGTATCCGTACAAATGGTCTCACATACTCTATAAAGTGCTTTTTATATAATTATGTTTATTTTCAGTCGAGCTCGAGAGACCTATTTTTATTTCCATTCATGATATTTTCCCAATTGCAAATAATACCGAATTTCGATTACTCTTGTGTTTCAAAAAAAACGGATGCATTAAAGTTATGCAGCTCGTTACATATGATTTTAAATCGATCCCCAGTTTAGATTATGGGCGCAGAATTGGAACGGAAAAAAAGAACAGGTCCGAGTAAAGGCCAAGTAACACTCAGCGTGCTATTTATCTTAAACTTATCAGAATACCGCAGCGTATTCGTTTTTCTCTCTCGTCCCGCGTATACTTTGAAATGGGTGTCGTTTTATTCTCATTCAAAAACAATGATTACTGCGTTTGTCTGGAGCGCGCGTCGTGCGAGAGGGATGCTATGATCGTTTTGCATGGGACGAGGTGAAACCATCAATTTGCGCCACGCCAGGCAGAGGTAAACGCGTCGATCTCGCTTAAAAGAGGCAAAACTGAGTTTACTCGTGGGGCTACGATGTACTTTATAGGCGAGTTTATAATATAGGTTGGTGCCTGCTGCCTTGTAAGCCCTAATTGCCTTATGCCAGTGTCCTGAATTCGTCAAATGCTGCTTTAACTAAACTACATTCCCTTAAACATATAGGCATATAATATATATAAAAAAAACTGTAGGTACACATAAAAGCGAGCAAGCAACTACATATGCGGTTCGAAGTGAACAATAAATAAACTTAAATGTTTAGGTAGTGTTACACACATTCCTTAGAATACTATCGTTAAGGGTCCGGAGCTTAAATTGCCCACAAAAACGTAATACCGAAATAAATCGTAATCCAGACAATATCCTATCAAATCGGATTTGGATACCGTTAATCTAGGTTCCTACGGTACTATTTCGTCTACTGTTACTTCACTGGAAATAAAAGATCGGAAAATCGTTCTAAACTTAATAAAGTTATCAAAAATTGCATTTCCTTAAATTTATTTCCCATGAAGTATTTTGGACGAAATGGTAGAGTAGGAACCTAGATTAACGGTATCGGAATCCGAATAATAACAGAATTTGATTAAATTGTGTTTGAATTAAGATTTATTTCGGTATTACCTTTGGAAGAGAAATTCGGTCCGCCGGACTCTTAAATTGGAGTTATAGGCGACATACGTGCAAACAGAGACTATTGCATGCTTTGAGTTCAGAAGGCGGCGGCGGCGAGGAACGCACTGAGGTGCGATTCTCCCAGCGGGCGGTAAATGCAACACCTTGACTCCTTTTTTCCCATCTTGCTTGTGTTTTTGCATGAGAAGCGATCGAGCCAGTTTCGAATAAGAGGGCGTAGTGGCAAGAAAATTGCTATTTTTACAAACAAGCTCTTTATGGCTTAAAAAATGTGTGCAGCGGCGCCGCAACTCGGTAATCGATTCAAACGAGCTTCATTGTTTCGAGAAGGAGGAAGGGCTTGAATATGTCGATATAGGGCGCAACTGCGAGCTGCTACAACCTCCGATGTGGCACTTTATCGGATCGAACGACTGTTGCTAGCAGTTTATGTTCACCCGCAATGGGCATTGCTGTTTCTTCTAATGTTCACCTTATGTTCACTTCCGTGCTTGTGAAGCTGTGAGGTATATTATTATAGAATTACAACACCAGTATTCTTTACAATGTATACAGTCGTAAGTACCTTCTACCTAGGTGTTACCATACTGCATTCCGCAGGAATTTTATTGGAGCTCGATAACTTCGTAATCGGACGATTCTTAATAATTTGCTGAGTTAACAGGTTCCGGTAGTCGCGTCTCGGCAAGAGGAGCGTGTCGGATCGCCGCCTGCGCCGCGCCGCATCGCACCGCATCGACTCGTAATGAGCAACATCTGCGAATCAATGAGGGCGGTACGCGTTTTATTAAACGTCGCGATAAATTTGCATCGTCAAACAGCGACCGCGGCGGAGAGGCACGTTCGGCAAATAGAATAAATACGTAGCGGCTCCTCGTTTCCTCGCCAGCCTCCCGACGTCCTCTGCCCCTACTACAAACACAATTTGGACCTATTTATGTGCTGCTATAGCCTCAGCGCTGGCGCCGTTTTCAAATTATCTTAAAAAGAAGAACTGAACGCGTGTTATGCATGCTTCTCTACCTGTTTCACTTTCCACTTTACGCGTTATCGCGTGCATGAACCGGTACAACAACTACTCTCAACTTCATTAATCTTTCAACAGTGATTCGATAATGATCTATATTAATGAAGTATCAACTGTTATCACAATGATTTGCTACCTACTTCAAGTGCTAATCTACCAACTAGTAACTGTTCAAGTTTGCTTATAAAATAAATTACTGGTTACACGCGATTTGGATTCGCTGATCAAATGTTCCGTATGAAAATCAAATTCATTTCACTACATCTTATCTAATATTATAAATGCGAAAGTGAGTTTGTTTGTTACACTTTCACACTTAAACCACTAAATCGATTATAGAAATTCTTTCATCAATAGAAAGCTACATTATCAGCGAGCAAAATAGGCTGTAATTTTATTTTTTCTTAGATAAAGATTCCTACGAAAATTAGAATCATGTAACACAAGGTATCAAAAATTTGCCAATACTCATTATTTGACGTGCGCTGCGCTGTTTTGTTATTTCTTAGCAAATTTACTATGGATATGGTTACCATGGAGATGGTTCATGTGGAAATGCTTACCAAAGAGTATAGTAATAAATAAGAAAATGCTAACTATGGAGATCCCTTTGACATAATATTTAAGTGTACAAAATTAAGGCTGTATTTTTATTTTTTCTCAATTATCATATTATGAGATCCCTACGAAAATTACAATGTAACCCAAGGTATAAAAAATTTGCCAATAAAACTCATTATTTGACGTGCTCTGCCAGTTTGTTATTTCTTAGCAAATATATTATAATAAGGAGATTGTTAACATGAAGATTGTTACCATGAAGATGGTTACCATGAAGATGGTTACCATGAAGATGGTTACCAAAGAGTATAGTAATAAATAAGAAATTGCTTACTATGGAGATCCCCTTGACATATATAAGTGTACAAAGTTATTGCGAAATGAAATTCAAATATCGGATGTCAGCTCACTATTCAATTAAGTAGTTATAGCATCAGCTATTTCGGATGCACTTTTAAAAACAATAAATGAGAGCTTCATAAACAAAAAGTAATTCAAAAAATAAAAAAAACGTTTTGAGGTTAGTTGTACTAATCCTATTTTTCTTTATTTTTTTTTTAATTTTTCTGTCACATTTAAGCAACAATTAGTGTTTATATTTTTAAGATTAGGTGTCAACATTTTTCTTCTTTGTTCTTACTCTTTATTTAGTGTCAATTTACTCTGTCTAAAAATTAATCAAGGGCCCGGGTAGCAAAAATAAATCGATCAGAAGAATCTTCATGTAGAATTTAGAAAACAAGAACAAGCAAGGTGACCGTCTGTCCGAGAGCTAGGGAATGATGCATGGGGGTCGCAGTGCTAACCTAACCGAACCAAACATTTTGCACAATATTTGGTGAGCATTCTTTTTATAGTTCATTCAATTAATTTTAAAGCTAAACATTTTAAAGTGTGTATGTATATATGAAGCATACATACATACACTCACGCCGTTCTCCCACAGGGGTAGATAGAAACTATGTACAAAACAATAATAAACGAATACATTTTATTGCGAAATGCGGTACACACACAGTAGGTAATCAATCATGAAGAAAAATCACTAAATAGGGTTGCGTTCTAATATTATTAACAACTCCACATGCTACGATTCTTGCATAGGTACTTCTTTTGCTTCTTCCACATTCATACATCTTCTCATACATACGCGGCGGTTGCGAGTTCCCCTTTATTTAATTTTTTTCTAATGATAATGATTTTAACTTTGACAGTTATTTAAAGACATCAACGCAAGCGAAGCCGCGGGTTAGTAGTTAGTATCTATATTATATATATGTATATAAAACAAAGTCGGGTTTGTTACAACACTTATAACTGGAGAACTGCTGGACCGATTTTCACAGTTATTGATTTATTGGATTTATCTCCACCCCGAATAGCAGAATAACTATTAAAACATCGAAAAAAATAACGAAAAAGAACATTATGAAGAAAATTTATTTTCTCATACTTTTTGTATCGGGAACTGATTGCCAGATTTGACAGAAATAAAACACTGCCACAAATGAACATGGTGTTGTATTCTGTGAGGTTTTCTATTTCGGTAGATGGCGTTCTGTCCATTGTCTGAACTCCTCATTAGCTTCTGGTGTAATTTTGATTATTTTTTTCGTGTATGTTTAAACGGGTCCCTGGATGGTTTAGATTCACAATTGAGCCGGTAGGTCGCACCGCAATCGGGTTCTACGATTTTTTTTTGTATACAGGGCAAGACATGGAAAAGGGAGTGCATGATTGCGGTGACGGCTGATAGGGATGAATGGAAGAAAAGGATATGCTGCGCCGACCACAAATAAATTGGGACAAGGGCAAGAAGATAATGATACAGGGCAAGACAACGTTTGCCGGGCTCGCTAGTATTTAATAAAATCGTTAAAGGCAAAACCTATTTTATTTGTATGTTAAAATAGTCTGATATCAGCGTGGCTATAATACCTAATGCGGTTTTACTTGAAGCCTACAAAGTTACAAACCCTAAAAGAAACAAGTTAGCAAACTATAACCTACTTATTCCATTTTGCGAAACATTTTTACCAGCAAAATTATACTCAAAGTAACTTTTACGCCTTGTTAAGTTATGTTGGGATTAGAAAAGTAAGAGAAACCTCATTTGTTCTTGGCTCATCATAAAGTATAATGACGTCGTTGGTTAGGTAATTTGCAGTAAAAAGAATTCCTGAAAAAGGCTTGACAAAGTGCTCGGTCGCCGTTGGCGGCGCTCACAGGAGGCAGTCTCGATTACACGCGTCAATTATACCATAATTGCGGACAGCTTCTAAAGCTAGTGTTACGCGCGGGTCAATAGCTGTCGTAAAATTTCACGACTACCCGTACCCGGACAAGATGCTGAAGGGAATCTTATACGCCCGATGTCAATAATCAATCCTGATCCAAATTTTGCTATCTAAGATAGATATTTCAATCCATTTTTAGAGAAATGCGTGTCAATATTCAATCCACGGATAGAGTTTGCAATCCTTAAAATCAATCTATCTTTGAGAGGACGGATTACAGATTAAAGATTGCCCTCTGTTCGAAATAACCATAGATTGACAGTTTGCACGTGTCAATATCCTATCCGTGCATCTTGACATTTGGTTCGATTGGTGTAAACGATCGCAGATTGCAATCCGAGGAATTCGTAGGATTACACTGTATTATTTTATAACTTTGTCGTAAAATGCTTTCGTCAAGTGATAGTGATCAAAGTGAATTGGAAGCCCTAACTTTTATCCTTTGGTTTTTTCCTTTGGGACCAATTCCTTTACTAAAAAAATAACTTTAGAATCTTAGCATGGAAAATGCAAAAAAAAATCACAAACAGATACTTTGGGATCAATGTTAATTACTTTGAGATTTAAGACTTTGTTGCGGTATTAATGCCTATGGCAAACAATTTTACCATTTACTGTAATTTTAAAATAAGTAAATTAATAACATAATTATTAACATACATTTTTTTTTTGTATTATTTGTTTTGATACATTCACCATTTTCAGAAACAAATATACTATTTTAATTTGCTGAGGGCACGGGCAACTTTTTCTTCGACTTCTCTACCTGCCCTAATGTTATTCAACAATGAACATCTTTCTATCTCTCTCTTTAACGTATAATCTCACTCTGTCTATCTCGAAGTTATTTTATTGACTGCACATGTGTCATAAGAATTTGCAACAAGAAACCTGTTTTAGGTACATAGTAAAAGTGATTACTATCAACAGAGTAATTTTGGAATCTTGTTTAGTTGCATCAATTTAAAAAAAAACTTGCCATATTAGTGTCCGTACTTTTATTTTTCACTACGATGAGTGAAAGTGGACTGAAAGTAAAAATCTTTAATAAAATTCCAGAAAAAAAAAATGTTATTTGATTTTTGCGTAAAAACTACAGGTATTCTGGGATTTTTAAGGGTTGTGTTATATAACAGTTCTACTTACGTTGCCAATATTGAAAAAAAAATGAAATATTGGTAAAATTGTAGCCATGGTACTTAAAACTATGGGATGAAAATTTTCCAAGAGATACACATTTTTTCGTAATTAAAAAAAACTAAATCATAATTATATTTTTTCTTTGAATTTTTCCTACTACCTGGTAATAATAAGCAAGTTTACCTTTTGGTGGCTTATCATTGAATTTTGGGACATGTATAACAAAACAACAAAATGATATCTATAAATCGCATACGGACGCAAATTGTAACATCAAGAACGCTTGACGCCACTGACCAGACAGAATTTCAAACGAAACGTCATCAGAAGAAACGTTCAATTTTACATAACCAATATTCTCGCTTGCGGCTTTTAGAAAATAAAAAATATATGTCTTCTGCATACTTTATAAACATAATATGGCTTGAGTTTTCAATAAAACATTATTCTGATCGATTTGTTTAATATTTTTATTAATGTTTCGGTTCAAAAACAATCAAAGTTCATATTTGTATATCAGTAATTCTACATAAAACGGATCGGTACGGAGGGAAAGATTACAGAAAAGATCGTTGGCAATCCACGTCGAAAAAAAATTTCGGATAGCAGAGATGCGTTATTGGCAAGCGGATAGGAGATCGATCGAACGATAGGCAGCAATCCGAGATTGATATTAATCTGGGATTGGAGATACATTATTAATTTTGGGCGATAGGCAGCATGTATAAAAGTATACTAACACTCACAAAACGTGAGTCTTGCTTTGATGCTAGATTGTTCCATGAAGACGTGATTTCGTCTAATGGAAACATACAATTTCTCTATCTAGATAGCTTGATCTACAATATGAAACGACGTAGATAAGAGATGATATTATCGAATGGTCCATGTGTCGAAACATTATAGATAATAATGCTAGCGCCGTAACGACTTACATTACGGAACTTGCATACGTGAATGTCCAGTGACCCGAAAGCTGTCAGATTTAGAAAAGATAACTGGTTCGATAGTGTAGGCTGGAAGCAAGACGAACGATGAACTCAGAACGTGTTGGGCTGATCCGAATCCGTTGAAGAGTTCAATAAGCCAGGCTTAGCATCGATCTTCGATCCGGCGATTACGACTGACGGCGTTGACGGATGTCAGCTTAACTTGTCTGTCACCCGGCCGGCACGGACACCTACCATATTAATCTCTATTCTCGCCGAGCAACACGTGGATTTACGCATCGACGAAAGTAATTTATATGCAAATCATTTCAACCTTGACAATTTCGTGACTCTAATACGGCTGTCATAGTCTAAAGCTACAAAGCCTCCGGATTTGTATTTAACGGTACTCATTAGTTGAAAAGGTGTGAATTAATTATAAACTGATTTAGAAAGGTGTTAATATACCTATTTTAAAAAGTATCGTAACGTTGCGTTTTCAAATCACGTTCCAAGGTTGACAAGTTTATTCTCAAAAGTGGTTGTTTTGGTAAATAATGTCATAGATACAAGCGCGTTTTTTTTATTCGAAGTTTCGATGAATATTTTACTAATACCGATGTTGCTTGTCATGAAACAAAGAGCCCCGCGTTGTACCGGCGGCGTTGCGTCGCGATCGCTCTTTGTGTAGGTACGCCACAACAATATTACTGGCGTCTTGATAAATAGGAACAACTGTTGGTCCAACAATGCGGCTCGTAAGGCGATACGCGCGCTATCGACCACTCGATTAATGACCGTCTCGCCTAAAAGAATGGACCATAATATTTATTATCAGATAAGCGCTCGCTACTGGGTAATTCGTGTGTCTCCGACTATTATACAACTCTCCGTGAATCGTCTATGCATTAGTCACGTTGCGTCGTACGATATCATTTTATGGATTTATGCCTTTATATTATAGATCGCGTCGGTTTTATGTTTCTCGGAACAATTCTTACCTCATGCCGCGTTGTAGGTGTTCTTTATTTCAGATAGGTTAAGTACCTATCTAATGCTACTCTAATTCAACAAAACCCAAAAGCTACAAGTAACGCTAGTAAGCTCTCATGCATGGCACGCCCTAAAGCATTTCTGTATAAATATCGATTATAGGTTAAAAAGCGTTAGACGTTCAAGGAACTAATCAGCTTGGACTGCTTTTATATTATAATAGTTAATGAAACGGTCCGCCCACGGTTCGAAAGCCAATTGATCTCCGGCGCGTTAATGGCCGCGTCGAAAGATGTGTGGATGCGCACCCAGACACGTGAAGAGAGTCCCCGTCGAACACCATTATACGCTTAAATACGGATATTTATAAATTTTTATTGCTACATATAATGAGTATTTGAAAAGCGTTTGATGCAATGATGATTGCTGTGATGAGAATATTGTTTGCATAAATTATGGTTTAACATGCTTCTTTACATCTATCTGGTATTTGCTCAAATACTTTCGCATGTAAGTATTAGTAATTTAATTTTTAATTCCGGAAGATGTAATAATAAATAGTAAGTGCAGTCCAAATACTTAAAATATTTGGCCAAGACCTGGTCCAACCGCACACAGTCTTCATTAATCTTCTACAGCTGTATAGAAATTACAAAGTATTTTTTTAGTTTAGCACGACACAGGGTGTCAACCTTGAACAATGTAGCTGAAGCGCGTTGCACCAAGAAAACAAGTTAAACAATTATAGTATTGTGACACATGTGGCGTCATTCGGCAGAGGCGGTGTGACATGTAACCAAATTGGTAATAGGGTTGTCAATTTGTGGCTCAAAAATTTGCAAGGTATTTGGAATTGATGCTTCAAAAATTGAAGCATGATTAGCTTACAATACCTAAGTGCGAAAATTAGAGGGGTATCTACCTGTCCTACATTATTTGATAAAGACGTTAAACTTGTACCCATCAAAAAGAAAAATACTGTGTACCATTCAAAAAGTTAAAATAGTATTGTTGCAACAAAGTCTTCCGAAATGACCGCAGCGGCGTCACTTGTAACGAAACTAAAAGCTCCATGTTGTAAAATAATACATCTCATCCACGGGTTGTTATGAAACATAATCATAAGTGAGGGCCCGCCGCGCCGGGTCTTACTTACAAGGGAATATCTTTCCCTGCTGAAATTTATAATCCGATGTCGAGATAAACGACTCCTCACTCACAGTAAATTAGTCAGAATAAATAGGTAACGAACATAAATTGTTTCACTTACAACATGTCACGGCAAATATTCAAATATGCGTTATGAAGACATTGATCACGAAGGAACGGGTTACGCGACACTTGGTTTGTGGGTTTTTGTGTTGACAACGCATATGTTATTCTTGTGTTTGCAACATCTTATTATGATATTTGCATTGCTTTATGATCCTGTGTGTCGGGAAAACCCATTTATAAAAAAACTTTAGTACAGATACGGACTTATTCGTGGGAATAAAGTTTTTATTTTGAAATAAGCTAGAACAATAAATTACATAGGTACGTAACATGACATACCATCACTTCTGTATTCCCCGGAGGGTTGGCAGAGATATACTAATGTACCTACACCCAAAACACTAAATAAGTATCTAATTCATCATATGTCGATAAATATTAAACAATTTATTTATCAGATCAATATATAATATAATAATAATATTAGCAAAGCTTAAATAAGTAATACCTATAGTAAAGTAATTGCCGTTTCACAGGCACTTGCTACTGGCTTTGTATGATTCTAGACGGTATTCACTATTGTTCAATATCGATCATTGTAGTAAGCAGCTTTCATGGTAAACAACATGCGTTCTAGGAATGTAGTCTGAGCTTGAGCTTCGAAGCTTATGAATGCCTAGCATTTTCATCTTTATTCAGAATACAATAATACTCGATCCATTGATCTACGATTCGGGAGATACGCAAGACTGGGTCCACATATTACTAAATGTTTGAATCAAGTTATTTTCCATACATTTGAGCATTAAACGTATTTATACCTATTTTGTCAACTTAAGAAATATTTGAAAAATCTGTAAATGCGCAAGTCTACATACATTTTTTGTCGTAAATGTGAATAAACTTAAATATTTCCGTTCATAGCGTTGTGTTGTCGCTCAATTTCGGTTGACAGTGTCAATAGAAGCTGTCGGGCATCGTTCGTTGGCATCGTTACAATTAGCGGCGATTGGTCGCGGTGCGGGCCCGACGCGCACGGCCGCGCTTCCCATAGCCACCTGCGGCTCTTCGCACTGTCACCGTCAACGGCTTTAATTAACTTTTTGTCTTCTCCAACTCGCACAATCGACAGACATTCCGGACGCTTCTACTACTGAATCACCGTCAACTTGTTTAGACGACGTTTTTCTCTTCATTCACTATAGTTTATGGGAAGTGAAGGTCCACTCGACTGGAGCGGTTCAAAGTCAAGGTAGCTAAGTTTTAATCGATAATATGCTTAAAACGATCTGTTATATCGAAAATTTCAATGAAGCAATGAAAATAAGAAGCTGTTTTTACTTTAAATTAAGATTTGAGGCTTCATCTGTCTGCCCATTTCTAATCAATTAACTCTGTGGAAATTAAAAAAAATGTAAGTCGGAAAGTATTGGCTTAACAAACTATTACAGTTTTTTATTTCTTTTGTAATAAATAATAATACATGAAAAGAGAATACAAGACTGACTCCAGCAACCATTGGTCATCGAATTATTTAATATCGGTCTGTGGCTCCACCCATATTTTTAAAAATAATTACTGGTTACCGTAGCACGTAGATTTATGGCTGCGACGACCACATTGAGGATTTCCTCTTTAAATAAGGTTAATCGACCCAGGCTATACTTGAGTGTCATTTGGTTCTGTACTATTTTACTTCAGCCTTTATAGATGGCATTAAAGCATCTAAACATTTTCTCGTAAGTTTATAAATCTTAATAGAGAAGTCAGCAATGAATGGTAGGTAACTTTGCGCTTGACCGTCCGCAAGTTCAAGTTCGCACGGATAGACAGGCCACGCGCAAGTTGCGCAAACGCGCCGGTTCTCCTCCACACCGCAGACGCATGACTTGCGTCATGACTCATCAACAGTGTCAGCGCGTCAATGCCTCGTTTATATAAATACGTTGCATTCTTCAAGATGTTTATTTATAGACGAGAGTTTCGATGGAAATCCTCGATCATTGATTAAGATCCTATTTATTTTCTCTTATCTATTGATCGATCTTCAAACATTTTTAATGTTTTGAAATTGTTTGCGATTTATGTTTATGTTGTTTTAACAAGATATTAGATATGGTAGGGTTCGGTTGTATATAACATCAGCCTACGTATCACATCAGTAAGCGAACAGTATAAACATTCTTATGCAAATGTAAAAGATTGGAGTTGAACAAAAAGAACGATTAATCGAAGTCAAAAGTAAATCGAGTGTGCGGGCGCGGTGGCTCTCGGTTCGCGCAGTGTCTCTTTAATTGCTCTTTGATAACCAGTAATAGTAGTATAAATGCACCCATTATAGTTTCTTCCATTTATATTGATCGCATTAATGCCGATCGCGTTTACAATTTAAACGCCCTTTGTGCGCCCATCGCGTGGTCTCCGTCTCGGTAAGCAATACGAATAAACTCTTCTATGAATGGTTTCACACGAAAGTCTCGCACTCCGTTGGACTTGTAATGCGAGATAGGCGTGGGTTTAATTTTAATCCGGACGTATGTCGCTTCATTCTATGATAGTTTTACGGTACTAGTTCATCTACATCTTTCTGTTCTTCATATATAATTGTCCACTCCTGGACATAAGCTTTTCGAATGTGCACTTTATTGTGTGTTTATTTTTATATGGTTCTTGGACTTCTAAATAAGTGCAAATTTTATGAGACTTAAAAATATTGTTTTTAATATTTTATTTTTATTTAATAACTAGCTTTTTCCAGCGACTTCGTCCGCGTGGAATAGTTACTTTGTTCCCTAGTTCTTCGCCCGCGGTTTCACCTGCGTTGCCCCGTTCCTAAGGGTTGCAGCGTGATGTTGTATAGCTTGAAAGCTTTCTCATGAATCACTCATTTTCCCAACATTTCCCTTCACTGCTCTGCTCCTATTGATCGTAGCGTGATGAAAAGTATACTATAACCTGCCTAGGAGTATGAAGAACAATTGTACCAAGTTTCGTTGAAATCCGTCAAGTGGTTTTTGTTTCTATAACGAACATACAGACAGACAGACAAAAATTTTACTGATTGCATTTTTGGCGTCAGTATCGATCACTAATCACCCGCTGATAATTATTTTGGAAATATATTTTATGTACAGAATTGACCTCTCTACAGATTTATTATAAGTATAGATAGATTTAGTGAGATCAATCCATACATTCATTGGAGAATTCAAGAATTCCAATGCTTTGCAAGTCAAGATATACAGCGGGCCTTTATATATTCCATCCAAATATTCGGCTTGATGTTCCAATTATTTTTGACGTCATGTCTTTACGATGCACACTTTAATTGAGAGGGTTTAATTGCGTAAATATTTCGTTTTTTTGACTTCGTTAAACGATCTTTTCTTTCATTGAAATGAAATGAAATGAAATGAAATGAAATTATTTATTTATTCTGCAAGTAGATCTTTAGAGATACTTTTACATGTCATGGTTTGGGTTTTTTTTTTTAGCTAGATGGCTTCGGCATTTCCTAACTGACGACCTCTGAGAAGAAACACCGAAACAAACTCAGAGAATCATGGTCTCTTTTAAAGTCCAGACATGAAAGAACACTTATAAGTGAGTGGTACGATGTAGGGTAATGTCTGAAATGGCCTTTTGAGGAAAGAACCATAGCAGCTTTGAGTAGACCAGTCCCAACTGACGGCACGCATGCATCAGTCATCGTGTAGCTCAACCATAATTTAGGGAGCTCAACGACCTGTCGCACGGCCATACCAGATCAGCAGGACATTCGTGTAGGTCTAATGAAGTTCCCAAAGCCTCCAGACTATAATAAGTTTGTTTAATTAACATGTATCAAAAGCCTACATGGTACTCACATTTACAAATTATATATTATATATTTTTTTTATGACTGCAATATAAATATCACGGTTCAATAATGTCGCGGCAAAATACTAACAAATTCATAGATGTCATTAAAGATTTTAGCATGGTAGGTACTTTACTTTTGTCCGGAGTGAAATTGTATTGTAAAATATCTTGCTTGTAAGCAATATTGTTACGTTACATAGTAGTACTTTTGTTTCTCGGGTTTAATTTTACTTGACATGGCCCGAGCGTTTACGATGGCAACTTGTGCGTCTCCACGTTTTATGGACCACTGTTAAATAATGCGTACTCTTTGCGTATTGTCAGGATAGGGAACCATGTCGTTTTGTACTCTTTTTATGAGTTGTAGGAACGTGTCTCATTTTATCCGATTGCCAGGGAGGGTGAAACTTTTATGATTTTGTATAGTACTATGTGTGCAAAGTACATGTAGGTACTACACTGTAATCTCCTTGATAATAAAGTAAAATGCGGACGTATAATTAGACAAGTGTTCTACAGGACTATTACTGATATATTTTTGTAATACTGATCTAAACGGCGATCTAATGAGCGTGTGTGTATGTGGAATTTGTGTTTGTAAACGCACCCACGATACAGGAGAAAATCCTAGTCTGGGTCAACGTAAAGGAAAAAAAAGAAAAAGAAAAAATGTTAATCAAAAGTCATTTTTTAAACCGATAAGAAGATTCGTGATAATTTTCAAGTGTCACTGAATATGTTTGACTTATAACTGACTCATGACATTTATTTAGAACTCCTTTCAACCAGTCCCTTTTCAACGGAAAGTTATAAATTTTATAAGTTTCCATGCTTTTATTACCATCAGTCTTGCATCACAATTCGCAAATTGTGATTACTTGCTCCATACCCGTTGTCTGAAAGACATTCCAATCAGTCGGAACGCCTCAGAGGACGAATTAAGACAGGGAAATCCGTTAACTATTCGTCCGTTCGCTGCTGTATTCGGGTCGCACTTCATATTCGAGGCGACGAGCACCTTCTACTTGCTGCAGAAATGCGCTTTGCGGTTGTGAAATAAGGGCTCAGATCTTATTCATGTCAGTTACGCTATAGATTAGACAATAGTAAAAAAAGCGATGGATACCTTTTGTTTTAATTATTTTTTTAACGTATAGGAATTGATTGCCGAAATAAACATGATATTAAGCATATAATTCACAGCAAATTTACGTAAAACAGATTGTTTCTCAGAATAAGCAGTGATAGCCTATATGACCATAGGACTGTCAAATCAAAGGTCTCGAGTTCGAATCCAAGGCACGCACCTCTTTTCGAAGTTATGTGCGTATTAATAGTTAATTATCACGCGCTTAAACGGTGAAGGAAAACATCGTGAGGAAACCTGCATGCCTGAGAGATATTCTTGACGGCGTGTGAAGTCTACCAACCCACCAAGCTAGCATTAGGCTAGCGTGGTGGACTACAGCCTAATCCCTCTCATTCTGAGAGGAGACCCGTGCCCAACAGTGGGACAATGTAATGGGTTGATTATGTTATGTGGATGTTTCTCAAATATTTAAAACCTACCTGGTGTAAACCACTGTAGCCGCAATAAACCGAGTTTAGGCTACACCAATGTGCCTGTCACATCAGCAGGTATTGACGTGTGGGATGTCACTCGAGACCGAACACGCAGCGCGCGGTTTAATATCGATAAGATTTTTCCAACCTATTTGCTGCTCAGTATTATTCGAAACACCTGCTCGTTTTTTACAGTGCTCAATCTGCTCGAAGTACGCACTTAGTATGGCGTGAGCTCTTGTGATCTGCTGCTTTTAAAAACATATGCCTTACAGATAAGTTACACTCAGGAACATTCGGGGCTTCTCGACACTACTGTGCTACTCAAAGTACTATTGTTGTGTAGCTTACGTGGTATCCTAAGAATTTAGGGTACTTTTTAATATTAGAATTTGCAGAACCGTTCGCCCCGTTATGTCAGACAGGAGGATACATCTCGCCACATTGCAGCAACATTTCCCCGAATCGTGCACCCGCCGAGTTTTGAACTCGGTTAAGCTTGGCGGAATAGCTATTCTGAAATTTCACCAACGCATATGCAAATGTCAGCTCTCGACACTGATTGTACGAGTGGCACGGGGAAAATTCATGCATTTACATTAAATTTCACCGAAATTGGATCCAGACTTCGTAGTTTATATACGAGCTAGTGTGACACGTGTGTCCGGGTCTCGATATTTACGGTTTTCAATCGCATCTGTCGCGACAACCGTGTGTTTGTTTAGCGTACAAACTCCTTATCAGCGTTTGTTCACTAATTAAATGTTTTGTAACATATCAAGAATTCGTGATGTCTAGCTTATGCTAAATACATGGGTATGTAGCTTTAGTAATATAATTTTGATCGACCCCTCAGCTGTCAATAACCCTTCATAATCTCACCTTATCTGATTTCTGTTGATTGCTGTCATCTAAGAGCTGTCAATTTCGAAAAATATTTGTTGTTCATGTTTTGTATTACCCTGAATTAATTATTCTTTCAGTAGTTTAACTTCCTTTTCATTAACTTTTAATCAAAGCTAGGCTATCGCTCCACTATTAAAACGTTAATGCGTCGCTTACCGGAATAACTAATCGAATGATTGTTTACATTCGCTCGGTTCGCAAGTACCAACAGCTTGCGTATAATGAATGTTGGTTACATTAATTACCGCTTTAGTACCAAGTTTATAGCTTTGCTGTTATCGGTTCGTGTGAGATTACGTGTTCAACCTTATTACTTTTTCGTTTTTATTTTTGATGACTCAATTCACCTTTATTATTGCTTTATCCAACAACTGAAAAAACAATGATTCTGTGATTGAACTGAAGAAATGATCAGGTGAAAGATAAATTAAGGTAGGTAACAAGCTCTTGTTTTGTTACAAAAGGAAATCGTAACTTGATGTTCTGCCCTGGGCATTAGGTAAGTGGGATTTTTCATAACATAACATACCATTACGTCTGTATTCCCGGAAGGGTTAGGCAGAGGCGTACTAATTTACACCCACAGTTCGGCGGTATGTTTAGGTCCCATGTAATAGGGGGCGAGCCTATTGCCATTAACCGGGCACAAATCCAGACTCCAAGCTGCTACTGAGAATTTCATAGAAAAACCCAATAAAACTTGCTCGACTTGGGGATCGAAATCAGGACTTCTAGCGTAGCAGTCGCGCTTGGGACCACTAGATTAATGAGGCAGTCAGCTTTAAAAACCTATCTATTTAATTGAGCTTTCCTCAAAGTGTTACTATCTTCCACAGTAAACTAATTATGTATCACTAGTCGAACAAGTGGAACGACCGTTCTCTCTAATTTGCAGGTAATGCCGTCCAGCGAATGAGCCTAGGAAAGGTAATAAATTGGCGCGGGCGATCGATCGCGGCGCTCGCGCACAAATCAACCGGCACGTCAAAACAATGGCGGCTACGGCTGCGGGGGCGATCGTGCAACCACCCGCCGCTTATCGTCAAAACCAACTTATTTATACCACAATACCCCGGGACCTACATACGCTCGCTGGAAATCATTTAACTAATAGCTATGGGCCCGATTCTATCTTACGTTGCCTGCAATTTCTTGAATAGGAAATGCGTGTGATCAGATTGCTTGCCCACTAATCAACATAAAGAGCGAACACTGTTGAACCAAGACTTGTATTTCTAATGGATGTATATAAGATACACTTTAATAAAAAATCAACTCGATAAGAATTTATACATCAACTTCTTTTGGATTCACCGTCGTATTTTATAAAATTTCCTAATCTGGTGTACGTAGGTATCGTGAACCTGTTCTTCCAAGTGTGCTGGGAAAAAACCATGAATGAATGTTTGAGTTTTTGTTCACTTGTCGCTACGTTTCCGGCGGTCGGTCGGTCGCACGACGGCTCGCGCGCGTGGAGAATTGCCGTACGCTTCGGCCCGTCGCGCACTTGATCTCCTTTAGGGCCACCAACAGCCCTTTTCCTTGAGAATGTATCAATAATAACGCTACTTATAGCTTACCTGATGTAATCATTCAAGATAAACCCAATGGATCTTTCGAACTTGACATTGATTGGTGGTAATTCAACCTTCGTTCCACATACATCACAGAAAAAAATTCATGACCATGATTCCACAATGATTTTGTGACACCCCTACATAATATCCAGCGGTGGACATGCTCCACCAGTTATTAGTGAATGAAAAACAACCTAAAATAACCGATCATCATGGGACCGTATAGTAACGTGCCGGTGCCGTTGTTTGGAAAAACTTAGCTGGCGAGTTATTGCTTTCTTTTTTGCTTTGTGCTCTTCCTTAACACCGACACAGACCTGCTGTCAGGTGGCGAGTTAGACTATATAATATGTATACATTGGCTGCATTCCAACTGCAATATGCATTGTAAATTAAATTCGAAAGCAATGCAAGAAAACTGCAACATCAGACTCTTTAGCCGTCATGCTGTTGGCTCTAAATTACCATACAGTTGTTAACGTCAGTAAAGCAGTCAAGCATCAGTCCTTTTCCTATGAACCATAGTAAAACTTTGAATATCTGACTGTTTATGTTTAATTTATAGTTCTCTCTCAGTATTGAGCTAGTGACTAAATAGCTATTTGACGTTTCTGAGATATACACGATTGAATTAAAAGCTTTAGAACACAGAATAATTACCTGGTGTTTTATTCCGAAACCGTTCACGTGAAGTGTTCATCTCTTAGTGTATTCGCTCGGAAACTTTAAAAAAACAGTAAGGCGAAGCAACAGGTAGACGTCCAATTAGAGGGGGCCGCTCTTGAGTGGCCGACGCGTCGCGCGACACCGAGCTTTGACGGGCTCCACAAAAACTGCGCCCCGTTTCGCCTGCTGCTATTACACTAGCACTTTTTGCACCACAAACTTGTCGCGCTTCACTTTGACTTTCTCGACCTCCATGATGCATACATATGTAAGACCTACGCATTTATTTCAGTGTTGAAGTCAAGTAAAAAATCCTTTGATTTTTCCTCATGATCTAGAGTTTCGATACAAACTACACCGAGCAATTTATTATAACTTTAATTTGCACTGATAACAAGTAACACTGAAAGACATCGCCGTAATTTACGACGAATTCACTTGCACAGTTTATCGATTAATCTGCTGCGAATTCTTATTTACATTTTCAATTTAACTGGAAATATTATTCGGTGACCATAAATCAGGGGACTCCTCCGGCTCCTTGCGACAATTTCGGAAGAGCTTTAATTCTTAATTATGGCCTTGGTTGCTCTGTCGTATTTATTTTGCTTTGTGAAATTATCTTTCGGGCAGACCTGCTATAAATTTGCTCACGCGATCAATAATTAAGATGTTAATATATATGCAGCGAAGTTCAAATTTTTGATCTTCATACTCGTTTGATGTTGCCGAGTATACCTAGCTTTGTCAAATGCTTTAACAAATGTGGTTTGACGATTGTCAAAGTATCTTATCGGTAATTAAAGTGTTCAAATGCAATAAATTACCAGGTTTGTCTCAAGTGTGGTGGTTGTACTTGGTCAAGAACAAAATTCTGCAAATCCTATACGACGCCTATAACCAACGGTATGGGTTAATTTTTCGGGATATACACGGAACAAGCTGGTTGCATTTGGTTTCCTTACGAAATTTCCCCTTGTTTTCCTAACCAACTTTAACAAAACTTAGATAAATTTAATGTATAATATAATTACATAATTAAAACATGCCGGAACAACATATTTTTCAGTTGTTAACAAAATGTAGCCTATTCGTTAAATTCCACCGATGGAATTTTAATTCACGAATTTGTCCTCCCAATTTTTGGTCGGAACGCGCGCGGTAATGGGAAGGCATGCCACGCGGCAGTCGCACGCTGTCTTCGAATACGCTACCATAAAAATAATCTGGATTAAGTGCGATTGACTTGGTAGGAACAAAATTGAATTTACTATAACGTAAAGTATATGATTGTCTATTATTAGTATTATAACTTTGTAGCGAATCTTCGAAGTCCAGTTAGGCGAGCGAATGAGCGTGTGATGCAGTTTTAATGACATAATCCATTTTACCGCTGACTCGATTAACCCTAGCTACTGTCAGCTTCGCTGAACACGTATCTTCACGTTCAATTGGCAAGCCTAACCAGTGCCGTATTAGTTATCACCTATTACATCGAAAGCAACCAGAGCTGTGGCATGTCCATCTGACGTTTTATCGACGTACCGGGCTACGTCGTTATTGATCATCTAATCCTGATTACGCGTAGGTACTCGCCTTACATAATAATATGCTCGAACCCTATTTACGAAATGTTACATAATTGCACCAATTATTGTTAGCCAACGGCATCATTGATTGGACATTAGGAAAAGTGTTTAGTTCAATATGTTGGAAGTATTGGGTGTGAAGTATTGAGTGCCTGTAATTTATTTAAGTAATATTTGAGACGAGACGTTGATATACGTCGCGGGCGGCGCAGACGCAGTCTCCGGCTCGGAGTAGAAGTTCATCAGATAAGCACGCGTGACTTCACATGGCGACGGCGCGCACGCAGCACGCATGGTATATTTGCTGCTATAAAAAAACTGGATACTGTTAGCTCTGAATCTTTTAAATGTATACCACCTTATTGTTTTTTCAACTAAAAATAAGGTAACTATCTTTTTGTGATTTTTTTTTTGCATTTTCCATACTAAGATTATTAAGTTATTTTTTTTAGTAAAGGAAAAAATTCAATCGCGGGCAGGATTCGAACCTGCGTCTTCTGGTTTGATATACCAGACGCTCTGACCTATGCCACCAACGTCACCTTATGACGTAAATTCAGAAGGTGAAGGCAAAATTTCAATCATGCGTCAGAGCGTCTGGTATATCAAACCAGAAGACGCAGGTTCGAATCCTGCCCGCGATTGAATTTTTTCCTTTACTAAAAAAATAAACTAAAAATAAGGTGCTTATGAAATAATACCTTTATAAATAAATGTAGGCCGGCTGATGCTAAAACAGTCATCCTATGTCACATATAAGTTGTTCAATTTTTTAGTATCACTAAAATTTGTATGTACATACCTCCTTCAGAAGCCGAATAAAGAAATAGGGGCTATTAAACAGGTAAGACACATTTATAACCACAATATTTCAAGATTTTTATTTGATAGTTAGTAGATTACTAGATTTACTGTCTCCGTTTAAATTATTTGTATTTTTATTTCAAAATTTGCATATTATATGGGGCGAATAAACATAGGTTACTTTATGTACGGAAGTGTTATTACCGTGCCATATGGCTTTTTACGGGGCCAGATATCTCAGTTGATAATGATGCTGATGTGTCAAATCTCTTAAGGTAAGTACTATGAAGTAGGGTTCATTTTAAATCATGCCTTTAAGTTTCATGGAAGTATTTTAATCAGATATAAACTCACTATATCTCCAATGAAATGCTGTTATGATTCAATATCGTACTTGTATTAACGGACATCGTGCTGTCTCTAAAAGTAACGTACGGTTCAGCTTTTAAAGGTTCGCATTTCATAGTTTATATTGCGTTGAAGTAATAGTACCAAGCGAGCGATTACCATCGATATTATGCGGTATCTTACTGTACATTATAAGGTGGATTGAAATGAGCGTGTTAACGAGGCAGAGACGAGGGCATGCATGACCTCGGGATCAAGCGCGTGCCTCGCGCCAACACTGACAAATGTAGGCGACAACTGCTATCTAGAGCAACCAAACCACCAATCGGCGAGCATACAACCAAAAACTGACAATCGTAAAAGTTTGTTTAGTTTTTGCAAGCGTAATGTTTTGTTCAAGAACACAAAGTTACCGCAATCACAACCGATACACCGTGATTCTCAATATACAAATGGTTTTTACAGGTGATCAGAAACGGGATCTGGCAAACAAGCAAACAGAAAAAATAAGCTTGATTTAACAACTATTTAAAAAGCCGCTAATAAGAGTTTGTAGCAAATTGTGAAGTGTTAATGGTCTATGGATTTCACGGCACACACGTAATGGTTGTGGCTGTTACCTTACTTCTATTACTACCTTGTCGTAATTGCTCTCTTGAACGAATCGTTTATCATATTAGAAGATTGAAATTGCTTCGAGCGAGAATTTATAGCATTCTAATTTGAGCTTTGTTACATAAATATGTTATGCAGATTTTGCGTCTACTTATACGTATAAATTATGTCATTGCTGTCCATATATCATATTCATATTATGGTTCAACGAATAGCTTGAAAAAAAAAAACAATTTATAGTGAATTGTTTGGCAACTTATATATACGACTTTTTTATATAGTAGTTACAAAAGGCAAAAAGTTTGTGGATTGATTCACTGGGATCGGTTTCATATTCGCGTACTAACGAACAGATAAATTGATTGATTTTATTGGTATTAAAAAAGGTGACGGAAGAATTCAGTTGTAATTATGGATTAATTTATTAATCAACTGTCGATTGTATAAAATTACTCAATCATGTTATGCATTGAATAAAGCATCTATAAAAGTTTATTCGGAGAGACCATTATCGGATTTGCTTGTTTTTTATGAACAGCAATATTTCAACTTTGTATTTTCACTGTTACATAGTCAAGAAGACAAATGTTAAGAATTTCTTTTCATTAACTCAGCATTAAGTACATGGTGGTACGATGTTGGTGAGGCAAGGCGATGAAACCCAGCGCAGAGCACAATAAATCAACGCGGTAAGACTGTATTTCTTTCGTAATCAGCTCATATCGGTTCTCGCGGTTGTGGCCGCCTAATTATTGTCGACTTTTACGATCGACCTAACGAGTTTTCACTTGGAGCCAATCACGATTTTACGGCGTACATATTTTGAGTTTTAATTATTATAAAAGAATACCCTTGGACATAGGTATGCATAAAATAGAGACTTAAAAATGTGCTTACAGCCGAGTTAAAACAATAATGTTGTGATTTGTTTATATTTTTTGCGTTTTATTGTTATTTATAATACTTAGGTAATTAACTAGCCTCAAATGAAATCGAATGAAATCGTAGGTGCTATTTAAACACTTTTATTATTTAAAATTTTTACGAGAACTAGCAACTTATGCAATAATCATAACTGCGAACATAATCTTAAATTCCTAATTATTATTCAATACCTACTTTATAAATGCTCAGACTGGTTTCGCACTTAATAAAAACAAGCGCACATTAATTCAAATATTTTATATTTAAGCAATTATATTGGATTCATATGATTAGTTTTCGAATAGGCTATTTACATATAATTGAGATAACAACGAGAAACTGTCTTTACAACGGTGAGATGATTGCCTTATTTATGATCGTATCTCCCAAGAATGTGGGTTACGCTTGTTCCATGTCGGTGACTATATGTTTTATGTTTAAGAATCTGGCTGCCTTATCTCAGATATTAACATATTGATTGTGCTCACCGTATTGATGTGCGACAGACTCGCTGCGAGCTGGCGCATTCGACACTGTGAACTAGTTCTTCAGAATAGTGCTGTACCATAATGTGTTCAATAAAAATAAGTTACAACACCGTAAATACACCTTTACGATAGCTCGTATCCATTAGACACAGGCTGTATATGGCAACACACTCGGTTCCTTGACTTTATTATAAATTATTAGATCGTGAAACACCATGGCGTGTAATATACCCCTTTATGGCTCTCGAAAATTAATAAAGAAATTCGTTTAATGTCGGTGACTCAGTTTCACGTATAAATAAAAAACAAATATAAAATAATGTATATTTGATCGGTAGTTAGTGGCGATGGCGGCAACACTAGCGGTTCGGTGCCCGCGCCCCGATCCCCGCTTCAACTCGATCAAGTTATCTCGGAATCTAAACATAGTGTAGATGTAAGTGTTGATAAAGACCCCTATCTTCTCGGAGGCTGAGGTGTCTGGATATTAGGAGCGTAAGCAATTTGTCAAGATCGATGTACGTTTTGTTAACGGTATTTTATAAAATACACCCAACAGTGGTACACCGATTTTGTGAGCGAAGATTGCCTCGGGTCAGGCGATCTGATAAAAAAAATATTTTAAAGAAATTGTCGAAAAGTTTGTATCTGTTAATTTGTACCTATTTAATTACAAATTATAAAAAAAATATTATGTGGTACATTGAGATTTGAGACATCATCGCGAAACGCCTCCGTAATGGACGCGTTTCGCTAATATTGATTTTACAATCTTATTGTGATGTTTTTTTTTGCATTTTCCATGCTAAGATTATAAAGTTATTTTGTAAAGGAAAAATTCAATCGCGGGATTCGAACCCGCGTCTTCTGGTTAGATACATATTTACTTTCAATAATTGACATAGTAGCTTTTTAAACTCTGATATCTATGTTGGTATGATGGCTTGTTAGAACACTAGGTTTTAATAATTAATTATATCCATTTACCTACATAATATCTCAATTACCTTCTCAAACGCGTTGTCTGAAACGGATCGATAAAAAAACACTCATATTTATTTGCCAATTTGCCTCATGTTATTCATTATTCCAACCGAAGAAGATTGGCGAAACTCATTGGCACATGGTAACATTTTGACAATTTATGAAGCAATCAGAGTTTATTTTCTCGTGTTTATTTGGAGAGAATTATTTATTTTATCTCGAGATGGTGTTGGGAATTGTTTCGGAGGTTGCTTAATATTCATTGATCTCGTCTCACGATTTGTTTACGTCGGTGCGCGTAGGCGCCGAGGTAGAGAGTGGTCAAATTAAAAGGTACCTTAAGCTGGCCTCGGTGGCGAGCCAACGAGCCGGCTAGCAGGTTTTACTCCCCGGGGCTTCATGAGGTGTGAATATGCGGACCAATGCACTTGTAACGATTCTCGTACTGTGACAATTTTAACCGAGTGATTTAGTAATTGGTGTTGCTTGTTGTGTAAGTTGCAAACACGTAATGATCGAGTTATAATTTTTTTATACCAATAAGGTGGAAAACAAGCATACGGCCCGTCTTATGGTAAGCGGTTACCGTAGCCTATGGACGCTTACAACACCAGGTGTATCACTCGCGCGTTGTAACCCTGTAAATAAAGGAGGAATAGTTGGGCTGGCAGCATTGGAGACATGCTGACGTACATGACAGCGGCGGTAACAAAACACCACTGGTCCCCCACACTGCCAATAAAACGCTTCCTCGCGGAGCTCTAGCGACCGGAGCTATGTTATTTGGCTACGATTTTCTGCAAGGTGAAGGTACTTCCCCAGTCGAGCAGCTCCAACTGTGAGTGGAATTTTTCGATTCCACTATACCCTATCTCTCTTAACAAATACGCTATCCATTAACAAATACGCTATAAAAGTTAGCTGCTTTGTATTTGGAATACATAAGCTGCCGCAAGGTCTTAGAAGAATTCCAATATATCTTTTCCAGCTTTTGTGCTCATCGATAATTTTATATTTAGACATGCATGACTCGATAAAGCTCAATAGTAGGTAGTAGCTGTCTAATATTGTCATGGATCTGTACATGTAGGCTTCCGGCGTGAAATTTATAATTTTAAACTTATCAACCATGAGCAATTTATGTTTAAGTTTTATTACCTTGGTGTGAATAACAATTTTGATTGAAGCTGTAACAGTTGTTATAGAAATAAGTTCAGATGGTTTATTTTTCTCGGAATCTGATTATATTTGTATGAAAGCTCAATGATTCTATGTGTGAACAAAAATAAAAACTATAGTAATTGTTGGTCATTATTTTGAAGGTAAAAGCTTCGTACCGTAGAAAGAATTCAAATTAATTTAAATTACTTTAGACAAGTAAATGCACCAAAGTATTGCTGGAAGAAGGCGGAACTAATTAAAAGTTTGCTTCTGTACTAATAATTCGTTTGACTGTCAAAGTTTTGCGTCGTTAATTTTAATTAAAGAAACGCGAGAGCTGAGTTTGTAACAATATTAAAGCATTGAAATTGGTGATCCGCTAAACTTCGACATTCTGCTCGCGAATGACCGTCCATTCGTTTTAATTAACCCTTCTGTGGTCTCATCTGCCTCGCTGTTAGAAAAGTTTTAACTTTTTCGAGAAAGTGCGGCGACCACGCGATTATTCAATTATGAGTTGGAGTTACAGCGGCACTTGATGCTAATGCTCTGATTACTCGACCCACTTCGAAAGCTAAAACTAAAAATCTGTCTCTCTACTACATTTTGCAGTCATTTTACCTACTTACTTTTTTACTATGCAACTAACTCTGTGTATCGAAATAACTTCGGTATAGGAAATATAGAAAAAGACAAGGCTGATTATTTAGAGATTGATTGAGATGATGGCATGACTTTGTGGACTTGTTGATTTGTTCCTACATTAATACGTCGGGCTTGTATGTATCCAATTCCTAATTCCGCGCGTGCCTCCCCCATGTCCACGTATTAATCTTGGTCGGTTTCTTCGCGTCTTTGATTAAGGCTTGCTGTGATGTATTTCTTGCGAGCTAACCTAATGGAAAGGCATACGTCAAGTGTCCACCTTATTGGCTAGCGGATTGGCTTAATGGTGCCAATGTCTGCCGTACTTCGTGCGTATTTCGTCACTCTCACACTGATACGGTCACGCATGTGAGATGGAGTACATGGAAGTGGATCGCAGGTAACTGTTTAGATAATAATATCGGCTTGTATATTTTTTTGTAAGATTAAATTAACTGTCTGCGATTCTAATCTATTTATTTAGCTCAATCTGTGCTTTATCTCATGAGGAAAGGCTATTTGCATGCGAACAATGTAACAGAATCGGTACCTATCGTTTATGGCTATTTTATTTAAAGTTTTAGGTCAAAACTAAGAGATAACCTATGCGGTCGTTTTCGATAACCTTCTGAATAACTAATTCTAATACTAGTCTAATGCTCTGGTTTTAAATATTTAAAGAAGTCAGTTTCGCGTTAGGCTACGTACTTTTCATGACTATCTAGATTTTAATTTACATTGTCTATTAAAAATGTAATTGTTTTTAGTGATATTCGTCCTCCGATAAGAAAAAAATATCTATAAAAGTTTCAATCTAAGCATGTAATTAAAAGTAGTGTGTACTCTAAATTGGCTATCGGTAGCAACTTACATGTTACGGTATCACTAGAACTTTCCCCCCTTGCATGTTAAGATTAAGATAGTCATCGTGGCGTGATTAATAGTCGTATCGTTTTGTTAACTAGCTAACGGTCTAGAAGCCTTCTTTTTAGTCAATACATCAATGAGACGTCACTTTTTGTGTGCCATCGACTGGTGTGAGGCGTGCAGTACAGCCACAGATTGGTATGCCGCTCCTCTCCTGTCTGAACAAACCTAATGTTTGTCATAGTTCACTAGTCTTACAACAATTTATCATGTCTCTGTATTGACTGTATTTTTCTTGATACAACACTGATGTAAAATGCCGTATAACTGTCAAATATATCATCTCCTAATCTTTATAAATATTATTCTTGACGTGTAAATTAAATCCTTTAAGTATCTTAATCTAATGTGTTTAATTATTTTATGGTGATATTTGAACACAGCAGTTATCGTTATGACTCGACTAGATTGGCTTTTATTAGCGGACTTATAAGCTTGCTCATTTCTCTAAATCCTTTGAATTATATTCCTAAACTGATATTTCCAAATATCGCCAGAGTAAATTTATTCATAAAGCCCAAAAAATATGTCACTAATTTCATCTTGATACTTGATTGGTCGGCGCCTGCTCATTTCGATCGATTTTAATATATATCTGTAATTAAATTTTATCTACGTATTTAACCGGTTGTTAAAGTTTTGAGAATGTCTAGTATCATATTGTTTGTTACGTGATCCCTTCGTTATGAAAGATGGCGTGCTAGAGTCGATTATAGCCATACCATAACTCTCGTTTGATCGGCCTTTATATGTGTCTGGTTTAAAATTAGTATTTTATGGTCTTTGGAGTTCTGTGGTATCAGTCGAATTCTTGAATTGAATGTAATCTTTGTTTATGCTTTCCACATACTATTTGGATATTACTTCATTGGATTCTTGTGTTGTTTCTTATTTAACATTGAGGTGCATCGATATTGTAGTATCAAAATATCCAGTAGGTACCCAAATTTGGTTTTCGAAGAAGAAATGTAAAAATGTAGACACAATAAATATTATAGATTTTATGTAGCTTTAGAAAAAACTGTGAAATCCCCGGATACCAATTTAATTTCAATCCATCTTCATATGATATGAGTAAGCACTATTAATATCTGCAATATAAAATCCAGACCATGTTTTTGCATCAGATTTTTTCATGGGTCTATTTATATGTGCGACTTAAGTGATTAATGTGAAGAGATAAACTTCATACAATACACAATATGCAAACCAACTGAACGCCGCCGATCAACCGTTTTGATATCTCCACTAATTTGCATTGTTACGTATCTAGATGTTCTAATGCAGAGTACCGCGTGGGCAAATTAATCGTTCATATATTTATGTACCTTGTTATTAATTATATATATTCTTTTTATGGGATATAAACAGGCAAACAAGCAGACAGATCGCCTGATGGTAAGCGATTACAGCCGCCCATGGACACCCGCAATACCAGAGGAGACACAAGTGCGTGGCCGGCCTTTTAAAATAGAGTAAGGGACTAGGGGATTGGGCCTCCGGTATCTTCATTTACTCGGCGAAACACAACATAATCGTTTCCCGCCGGTTTTCTGTGAGGCCGTGGTATCACTCCGGTCGAGTCGGCCCATCGTGCCGAAGCATGGCTCTCCCACGGTAATAAATATATATATGTTTAGGGTTTACATCACATGTAATACGGGACGAGTCTATTGCCATTAATCGGACACAAATCCAAACTCCGAGCTGATATTGAGAATTTAATAGAAAAACCCAATAATATTGCTTGACCTGACAATCGAACTCAGGACCTCTAGCGTAGCAGTTACGCTTAGAACCACTTAAGACATTTTTTTTTTGTATACCACTAAGGTGGCAAGCAAGCATACGGCGCGCCTTTAGTGCGGAATCGATCCTGCTACATAGATGGCAACAGATTATCGTTCAGCTTTTCTGTCTCGGTTAATAAATAGTTAATTTAGTATACGTACTAAATACCTGTATAAGTAATGAAGGAATACAATAGATAAATAAATAGTCATAGTAACTGGGAACAGTGGCAAGACTCGATTCTTATCGTGTTCCCTTTTGACCTTTTCAAAGTTAAGTTTTGAAAATAAAACCTTGAACTTCTTGAGTTTTTGTACCATTCTATAATTTATAAAATGTATCTTAGTGTGCAATGAAGAATATTCTATCAATGTATGCCAGTTAGACCGTACATGACCAGATATGAAATATATTATTAACATTGCGTGCATAAAGGTAAGCATAGTTAGGTCCTGTTTCCCTCTTACCAAAATTTACCAGCATTTTATAGTATACCGATATTATTATCAGGGACCGAGGAGTTGGTAGTTTCGGCTCCCTGTGTATCCTTAAGTATTAAAATTGGAATATTCTACCTAAGAATATTATGGCTACTTATAATGTGTTGTCTTGGCTACATCCGTATTAAAGTCAAGTACTATTGCTACTGTTTGTATTAATATTTTGCATCCGTGTAACTGTGTTTCACTAGTAGAGAAACACAATTGACTAGCTCGAAACATTGACTTCTAACAATATTTGTTGATAAATGGAAAGATAAGTGGGATATTTTACGCCGACGATGCTACAAATTGATACCAGCGGTACACCGAGTATTTTATTGTTGATCTCGCCAATGTGTGCGTGTATTAAAACTTCTATCTAACACGTTTATATAGATGCAGTATCACGGCGCGCACCGATCGTAAATGTCATCTGAAAATTTATATTCATTACGATTAGATAGCAGTCCACAATGGCCAGCCCATTGTTGGCTCTCCGTACCACCTGATCGATGTATGATATTGCATTTTTATAGGTGCCGCATGGATCGACTATCCTCTGTATTTTTATAGTTTTTCAGACTACTGAACTGAGGAAAACAGTATGCTTTTAGTTTCAATAGCTGCACATTAAACCTTTATGACAAGTTAATTTATGCATCGCCCACCTACAAGCTTCTTCGTACTAAAAGTATAACGTTACATGTACGTCAAGCATAACGTATTGCATTATATCTCAGGTTTTTGACGGAACAGCTTTATTTGAAAACAGTAAAAGACGAATTGGAAAAGATAACTAACTTTAAGAATAATCAATTTTCACATTAATTTTATCGTGATGTTTAATGTCCACAAATTAATATCTGTTTCGCAGATAAAGTCATCGTAAATTATATTAATCGAGTTATAAAATGTTTTTAATTGATTTTAGCAAATACCACACGATCTGCAGACCATAAAATAGAATTACAATCTTTCACAATATCATTTTTATTGTTTCATTGAATCGAAGTTTACGAGCTTTCCTAAGAAAGCGCATATGCCTATGTGCGGTGAACCTCGGTCTGATCAAGAACCCGAATGCGCGGCCGCGTACGCGCAGCAATTTGCGACTCGACTCAATATCGCCGATTTACGAGGATCCATTTCCAATTTTACGAGCTGACTGACGCGCCCATTTATTCGAGAACTCTGATCCGTCGCTGCAACACTCTAGCTAGAAAGTTGTTGGGCGCAGAAACGGTAGGTCATGTTACAACGGCGGCACTCAGTCCACACGTTTAGTTCCTATTCGTTGTTACACCACTACTAAGCTGCTCTGACGTTCAGTTAAATTTATACGACTACAAGCAGGCCTCAGGCCCGAGGGTTCTTCTTACGCCAACACAACTTTACTCTTAAAATTAATTCCTGTCTCTCGCTGAAGAAAATTACTACAACTATTAACAATAACATTAAGAAAATAATATTCCAGTGTGGTTGAATTCGCCACGCCAACTATGTGTGTTTTAGCGTTGTGCAGTGTTTGTGGAACCGGTATTTAGAGCTTTATGTGAAACCACACGTGGGGGTACATTTCATGCCGCACTTAGTCTAACACATGCAATGCGCTTTCGTGGAAAGCTAGCTACGTTGTGGTTTTGCGATGAATAATCGCATACAAAACCGTCTCACAATGGCCAATGCGAGTGTTTAAATGCCCTATTAAATCTTACGGCCTGCGTAGGATTCTGTGGGATTCAATTACGCTTTGTGCGCGATGAAAGGCGCCGGAGTTGTACGTGTAAAGTGAGCCGCGAGCCGCGGGAACACATCCCGACACCTCGGCCTCAATGAGCCCTGTCACAAAAGGTGCAAACGAAATAAGAGCACGGCACACAACACGTATCGCGCCGGGGGCAGATTGAATAAATGCTAAATTAAATAAGAGCAAATAAAACCGTCCATTAATGAGTAAAAGCGTCTCGGATAATTCGAGTGGCGTGACATTCACGACAAAAGGTTGGCTCGGTCGCCATCGCCTCGACGCGCCTGTTCCCCCGGGTGAAATGCTGACGACATAGATTTGAGCCGGATTATTTGATTGTGTAAGAAATGAGTTTGCTCTCTAATGTATTGTTAGGGGTTTAGTCATAGTCGCAGCATGTGGAGACACAAAGAGCTTATAATTTTATTTGGGTTTTATTGTTTGTCTATTGTAATTGTTCAATGCTTTATGTGGTTTACTTTGTGTTGACATTATTTTCAAATTTCAAACGCTTATCACGTTACTTTGGTGCGCGTTTGTACTGGCAAAGTAGTTGACTTTAATTGAGGTACAAATGCCGTGCTTTGGTGTCATTTATTAGACATCTCTTGCTTTTAACGTGTTGACATTATCGTGTCATAAATAAATAAAAATATTAACATAATGTTATCACATAATTACACTTAAAGTGTACGGTATGGGCGGATTAAAATTATTATCGACACTTGCTCCCCGAACGTTCGTAGCAACATAAACAGAACGTTTTCTATTCGGGAACCAATTATCATTTACATATCATAGACGAGGCACCGACACTCGCGGCACGCAGCCGGGGTCAATACATTTACACTATAGCCATTTTATAATGACACCTTACTCCGCTTGCTCTCCGTAAGCTTACAGACCATGAGGAGAAATATATTCAAGAATTAGAGATCCAACTTTACTGGACGATCCACGCTAGATTGGTGTATAGATGCATATGTGTGGTATGTGAGTACCAAAACAAGACGGCTAACCAAATCGCTTTTGTTAAGATTTTATCTCACCGTTAAATACTTCTAACCATTATAGTATATCGAGCGACTCGTTTAAACCTGCGGCAACCAATTATTTTGTTACCACTGGGGATACCTTGATTTGGGAAGGTGTGGAAGTATCCGGGAAGTGAGACCGAACTTGCTACAAATTGCTTTTAGCGTGATAATTTTACTGAAGTTTGTTACAATACGGATGCATACAAATAATCAATTTAAATTATATATCTACATAATTTTATTTAGTTTGACACGATACCTATCCGGGTCTTGCAGAAAATAGAATAACATTTCAAATTCTATGTGTAGGAATCGGAGTTAAAGTTTACGTATGAAAATTCACAGTGCTGCTCTATTACCCTTTTAAATATCTTTGGTAAGAATCCAATGAGCCAGCAAGGATCTAGAGATGTTGTTGAGGTCTTAAATGACGACACACAGGTTACTGAAGTAAAAGAAGTTTTGAATATTTTTTTTTGGCTGTAAGAATCAAAGTCACCACTATCCCCGAGAGGGCCAAGTCTACTACGACTACGACACAATATTGCCTGACGGACGGAACAACATCTTGAAGATTTCAACAGACAGACTCTATTATGATTAATGGTGGCATTTCATTTTTTTATAAATTAATTTAAGTGCAAGGAGGCCTCTGCAGACTACATGTCACCAAACTGCCAAGGACACGGTCCAGATACTTGCGTAGTGTGTCCGGTATTGAACTAAAATTCCGACGGATGTAAAAACGATAATTCCTGGTAAATTTGGTAAGGTAGAGACATAATATATGATTTTTAATTGGAGTTTATTGCCGGAATCTTCATAGGATCAACTTTCTGGAACCGTGCAACTACGTGTAACGTTTCATAAATGTTTGTAACAGCTTTGAACATTTAAACTTGACTAAATGTTATTGCTGATGCAACTGTTTGTAATAATGTATCGTGTAATCTGCAAACTTTTGTTTGGCTGTGAACATTCTGTGCAGTTTCAACTTTTTTACGATTACCGTAAACATGTTTAACACAAGTTCATTCGTTGATCAACCACTTTACACTGGGTTGAGTGGATATCAATAAGTAATTAAAGTAACTACTAGAACCACTTAAGAGCAAACAAAGCATTCTATTGGTCGTTTTACGCTTCGTCCACTACATTTGTTTAGGCGGGAAATGTTCGGACCATTATAACAAGGCATGACGAATTCATGCATCAGAACGTTCATGTTTCAATTGAAATGTTTTTTCATTTTGAATTTATAAATAGAAATGCAATTTTTCATGTGTCATTGAAGCCATTACGTTTACGATTTGTACTATATTACTCTAACTCCTATATATACATTTATTTTAAAATGTTTATTATTTTGTACCCGGAACTATAATGAAATCTTTTCATTAGTAACACAGGCCCAAGGTGCACCGGTTATCCGTACTTTTTCCGCATTCTAGGAAACGGGGTAGAGAAAATGCTGGTCCAATTACACAATATCCAATTACATTAGGTAGTTTAAATATAAAACTTTTTGATAATAGTAATAAAACGTGTGAAATCGTTTGATGTCTTTAATATTACTCGATAAAATTACTCTACCTATCTAGAAGGATTTAGATAGGTAGAGTAATTTCATTCATTCATGTGTTCGCTATCATTTTCTATTTATTGATCGGTATTAAAATAATATTGTTATTTTTTTATACTTATGTATCACAAGAACTTATTATGTGCCTAGTTATTTTATTCATAAAATTTACCGTTTAATTTATCCATAAAATTCAACGTGTTGAGTTTTTAAGATATTACGGTCTAGTTACAACACAGCACATGATATTTTATGTCGAAAAGAGGTTAATTCAAAGTACATTCGTCTCACGGCATGCCTAGATTATTATCCGTTAATTTCAAGATACATAGTTAAAACAAATAGCTTCGTTGAAATAATAACTGCCTGTGAACATAATTGAAATAAGAATTTGATAATCAAATTAATCTCATGCAGCCAACTTAATTAACGTTGTTGCTTATAACAGCGTATAATTTGCGTCAAAATTGTTTCGCGTCCAATGAAGATCGTTAGTTTGGTGAGTCACAACGGAACACATTTAAGCCAGCACGTGATATTGTTTGGTTTCGTAATAGCAGTACAAAATAACAGGTTGGAGCTCATAACGTTAACGAGAGAGATTAACACTCGTATTTATAGTGAAGCTTAACGTTCAGTCAACACCGTCGAAGCTGATTTCGCGAGCATCTTTCGATGCACCGTTATATTTTAACAGTACAATTTTTTAACGACCTGGCATAAAAAGTTAATTTGATATCAGGGATACTTGCGAATTGTGTCTGTTGTTATTGTACGAGTATATTGTTTTATAAAAACTGCACTTATAATTTTTTACTTAATACTGAAGATATAGAGGTAGGTACTGATATTTGCATTATTACTACGAGTATTACTAATATCTTGCTTTGTGTAAAGTACTGATATTCAGTCGCATCTTGGTAAACAGAAAGACTGCCTCAATATAGTTGGGAGAAGATTGCAAATTGACTGATATATATTTAAGGCATCATTTTGAAAAAAGTTAATTTATAGATTTTTAATTTTTAATATTATTATCTATTATTTAGCCTGGATTGTCCCAAAATTGAGCAAAGGCTTCCGCTTTTTCCATGTCAGTCGGTTGATTTTTTATACCTACTGATTTTATATAATGTGATATTATGTGATTAGAACTTCGTATTTGGAATGCAACATATACTGCATGTCCATCAACAATAATAACTATGGATACGGGTGAGGCGGCGCGCGGCACCGCGTTGAACTCTTTCGTATGTCGAGCGCGGGCGGACTCTGCCCGGTTTTTTCCCCTCGCACCTCTAATGAGATTTAAGTCCAAACATCGAGAACGGTTATGGCGGAACATTACACGCTCTAGGATATTAAAATGAGACAAATTTATTGCCGCTCTCCGATTATACTTTCGATAAACGCGCAGACCGGTGATTATGATATCTCGTAGTTTAATCGTACGATCGATACGAGTTGCGTTCCGTTCTACACTAAACCAGTACTAATAAAAAAAGAAACTAGTTACGGGCGGGTCCTATCCGACAGTTTACGTTAGAAAATCAACAAGGTGCTATAGTGGGACTATAAGTCGGAACCGCGGTGCGTTATCGACTCAATCGGGCTTGAACAATGCATCGAATGTTTCAATATAGCTCCGACAGCATTTTTAACGTTTCATCGGTGCTGTAACAATCGTAAAATAAATTCTCTACGCCTTCTCAGAGCTCTGATTAATGTTGTACACAGCGCGGAGTCGCGTTTTTGTTTTTTTCACCTGTGTGTTATTCTCTAGTTTAATTTATGGATGCTGGTGACTGAGAGCGCGACTTGTACCTATTTGAGGCTGCGATTTCTCATTGTTTGTATACCTAGAACATATTTACTGACACCCGTAACTGACAGTTAAGTATGTTCGTACTTGAAAAAACTGAAGTGTGTAATTACATATTTTGACAAGCCAGCAATCACGATGACATGCGAATTTGAAAATTATGGTCATGTTAAATTGCTGACAAGTTCAATTGTCTGTCCCACTTTTTGACATGCGTTTGCCTAAAGCCGGCGCCAGACCTGTGCAGAAATAAGACACTGTGATAATATGCGAATACCTTTATTACCAATATCTAGTATTTATTATTCTTGATAGGCTTACGCTTGACCGCCAGTTCGTCATGAATAGAACTTTGGTTTGTACAAAATTGAGAATATTCTTTCCTATCCTCCGGGCAGCATATTTTTCACCCATACCTTACCAAAACCATTTAAAGGTCGGAGCTTGCCTTATAATAAATGATTAAAACTGCACGTATATGTGAAATTGTATTTTTACTTTAATCTTCCAAATGCTTCAGAAATATTTGCAACAAATTGTTCGTTTGAATGAACAGGATATTAACTCAAAATTTACGAATTACGAATACGAAATTTAAAATATATAATAATAATATATAATATAAAAAAATACAGTTCTTCTAATCTTTCTAATGAACGGGGGGTTGCTTATCGATATGATGTCAAATTAACGGGGGGCGAGTTAGTATCTTCGTTGACAAGTATTTATAGAAATTGAATTATATTGATTTGAAAACATTCTCCTGAAAAATAGGCTTTTTTGATTTAACCTTTTCATCTATTCTGGACCAACGAAATGTTTCTTCGATATTTGCTTAACGTTATTAGTTAGGTTTGAAGGCAGTTGGTCCTCGTTGACCGCAGCATGCGATTGCGCAGGGTCTGCGGCCGCGGGGAGCGTTACCCTCTCGGAGACGGATGGACGCATTGAGATACGAACCAATACACCGAGATCCTTGACCTAAACTATTAGTTACACTCATAGAAATAGAATTCTCGTTCAAATATTCTTATAAGACAATAAATTAGATGAAAAGACATTAGGTACTACTTTTGTAGACTAATATTAATTTTTACTGCCTCGTTAGTTTAGTGGTTCCAAGCGCGACTGCTACTCTAGAGGTCCATCGTTCGATTCCCAGATCGAGCAGTGTTAGTGGGTTTTTCTAAGAAATTCTCAATAGCAGCTCGTAGTTCGGACTTGTACCCGGTTAATGGCAGTAGGCTTGCGGGTATTACATGGGAGCTAAACATGTGAACTGTGGGTGTACATTACTACACCTCTGTCAAAGCCTTCGGGGAATACAGGCGTGTAGGTATGTATGTATTAATTTCAAGTTATTATATACATATTTTTTTATCTATTCTATTTTTTTCTTAAGAGTGTTTTTTTTATTTACAACTGCTGCAGTTGATTCTCAAACAAACAATGGATCCAATTTATTTCTGCTTATTATTATAGCATTATTATGATTTGAAGCTAAAACATAAAGGAAGTATGAGGATATCTTTCGCGCAAAAGCTACTAAATGTAGGTACCTATTTGGGAGGCGATTGAATTTTAACATCTCTCCTCATTTATAAACTATGTTAAAAAACCTTGTCCAAACCGGATATAAGTATCCTAATCACATCACCAAATCGGTGTTCATGAAAGTATACATATTAATGAAGTTTAAAATTCACGATTGCCGTGCATAAATCGCAATTTTCCCAAAAAACTAGCCAATTTCTAAAATTTCAAATCAACGTCATCGGCCTTAGTTTGTTTGGCATCCAGTGACAATGTCACTGCCGCTGTAAGTGTTCGTTTCCTCTTTATATTAAATTTAATTCTGGGCATTATTTTAGTTGTCATGTGTAAACGATTTTATAAAAATAACCTGATTTCGATACCTAATAATACTTTTACAGGAAGGACTGGGTTTTCTAAATATATTTTTTTTTTATTATTATTAAATTGCGGCTATAGTATCACTGCGACCGCTGTCGGTCTATTGTGATCGCCACTGGTTGATTCAGAGTTCACCGCTGAATCCTGCAGCTATTATGAACTGCAGGATTTTCTTAGGGGTGAAATCCTTTATTTCATCCGGGCTTAAAATGTGTTTCCCTAGATGAACACTGCGCTTGTTTATTAGCGATGCACATTCCCCAAGAAGGTGGAGTGGCGTTTCAACAGCCTCCTCACAGCGTCGACACGTTTGCGTTTCTAAATATACCTATTGTACTACTAAAAATTATAAGTATTAAGAGTCCGGCGGACCGAATTTCTCTTACAAACGTAATACCAAAATAAATCGTAATTCAGACACAATTTAATCAAGCTGTGTTATTATTCGGATTCCGATACCGTTAATCTAGGTTCCTACTTTACCATTTCATCCAAAATACTTCACTGGAAATAAATGTAAGCGAATGTAATTTTTGATAACTTTACCAAGTTTGGAACAATTTTTCGGTCTTTTATTTCCATTGAAGTAGTAGTAGACGAAATAGTATCGTAGAAACCTAGTTTAACGGTATCTAAATCCGAATAATAACATAATTTGATAGAATATTGTCTGGATTACGATTTATTTCGGTATCACGTTTTTGTGAGGAATTCAAGCTCCGCCGGAACCTTAAGAAGCAATAATATCTACCTACGATGAAATTCTGTTATCCTATAAGAAAATTTTCAAAGTAACTGGTTAGAATCTAGCCTGATCAAAAATGACAGTAACCAGACAGGATTTAGATTAATTTATTATATAGAGAAGATGATAATTATATCCAAAGCGTATGTTTTAATAATGAAGTCATCAAATAATATAATAGTCCATCATACAGGAGTTAATCGTGCATGAAGACTAGTTCAGTCTTTGATTAATTATTAAGAGAAGATGATTATTATATATCAGTGTATGTTTTAGTAATGAAGTCATCGAATAGTGTAGGTACTAAGTGTAACGTAATAATACAATGTGTGAAAAAACTATTGTGAATCTTATTGGACTTAAATTTCACAGATACAAATGGAATATGTTATTATATAAATATTAAATTTCAAGAATATATTTCAGCAGCACCATCAATAATGAATTGCAACAGTAAAACCAAAGCTCAAGGTTGTAAAACGCTTGTAAATCCAATCTGTGTACAAGGTGTAAATGCTATCCTTTTGTTCGGGCGAGTCAGTTGGTTCGTTCGCGCCTGCTTAGGTGTGAGGCAAGGGCAGATTGAAGGGCCGCGGTCGTCGGCCGGATCCCCACAGATCCTGTGGCAAAAAACTTCGCATGCTCACGCCTACCCACTTAAGTACGTATGTATACTTAGTATAGCTACGAGATCTCATTTCGATGGAATGTTGAGCTGTGTGCAATATACACAGTCATGATGTTATTGATATAAGTATATGTGTAAACGGGATTGCAACGAATATGCTTAGGTATTTTTATCAGTATTAGAAACTAAGATTTTCTCTATATCAATGACGTACTTCTACAATTAATAATAAATCAAAAAACACAAATGAAATATTGAAAGAAATAAAGGTGATATATTTCACCATTAAGCGTGGTGTAATTTTTTAATATCGATGGAAATAATAAAACATATGTCCACATCTTCGATACCAAATATGTTATTTAACCTCAATCCCCTCATTAACAATTTGTTTAGTGTATTAAGGGAATTATTGTCATAATTACACAATAGCGCTAATTTGTTTGAACAATATGCATATATCAACATCAACACTAAAGTATCACAATACGAAATATAGAGTTTCTGCGTAGGATCCGCACGATTCTGCACATTCTTGCTAATTGCTGTGTTTGTCCTATGTTAATATCAACCTAATTCACTAGTATTTAATTTACACGTATGTAATATCGAGTCTTTGGTATAACATGGATTCGAGATTAATGTATGTGAGAAACTTGGGTCCCTAATGATTTAATTTGCTATTTCTGTTCATTTAGGTACATTTTAAGTTAATATATTCACGGGCAACATATAATTGAATTGCCTGTCAATTTGTTTTAATTATTTTACCTTTACCTTCTTTGTAACGAAAGTAAAAATATCTATACTTAAATAGAAAATAAAAAAAGAATGTCAAAATACCACTGGGTTCATTGTAAGTTTTTTTTAAGCTTGTTGTTTAATCATGTACTGCAGCTTCTTAATATGGGCACACACTGGACATTCTAATTGAAATATATTAATTTGGATTTCAAAAAGGAATCATATCCATTTATATGCAAATTTAAAGTATGGAGTAAGCTACATAAGGTGAAAAATAATGCAAAATGTACTTACATTGCTGTTTTTATAATGATCTTCTTTATATGTAGGTTTTTAATATAAGAAATTGATACATGAATTAGAAATTTTTAATAACCAAACTATGCAGGGTATCAAAAATTGGTATTACATTTATATTTAGTTAAAGTACATTAAAATATTTATAACTTATCAGTTTGTCCTATAGCTAATGCTAGTTGGAAAATTATTTATAAATTAGAATTCGTATAAAATACTCTGCACTATTTTTATTGTTTACAAGTTGCTATTGCTATGCTATTAACTTTGGTATCGCAATTAATCATTCTTGAATTGTAAAAAAAATCCTAATAAATAATGTGTGCATACTTAGTGTGTGTATATTTTTAAATGTGTGTAAAGGTCCTGGGTATGTCTTTTCAAAGACAATTTAAAAACATATTATATTTGAATTTTATTTTATTTTTCATTTATATTTTTCCAATTTTATGATTTTTGAGTTTGTGTTTTCCACAATAAATATTCTTTTAGTTCAGACTACAATACAAAATATACATTAATGTGAATTAAATGAACGCTAACTATATCTAATTTTATCACAGATTTCGGCAATCATGCCATTTTAATTAATAGTAATCGGCAAGTTTCGCCCAACAAACACAGCCCAAATAGGCCTAACTCATACATATCTATTTATTTTACGTCGATTTAGTTAAGCTCAGATCACATAATATGACAAACATTGTGATTACAATAGACCTTTTATATACTAACATTCTTATGCGATATTTTTTGTCAAGTAAGCTTACTATTTAAACAAAATATACAAAATCAGGCGTATGTACAGTACTATGACTACAAGTATTTTTAATTATGTACAGATCATAAACGCTAACCGACTAGCCATCACAATTATAAAACATCACGGTCACTTCAGTTAAGTGTCTTAAATCACTATTCGCATGCGAAATCACTGTTCACAAGTCACATTTAGCAGTTCATTTACACTTTACACATGGACGGACATTGTGCGTGGAGACGCACGTGGTGGCATTTGGTGAGAAGTATGAGAGGGGTGGGGAGGGAGCACAGGGTGCGCCCCGTGCACCGGTGGTTGCGGCAGCATGCCCAAGTGATTCCTCGCATGGTGGTGTCGGTGCATGGGCAAGCCACCACTAACCACAGGGCTCGGGACTCCGCGACATCGTTGATTATTACGCACATCAGGCAAAGCAAACTTAAGCTTTTCCCAAAACAACCGATCATCCGCGTGGAGACACTTATTGGTTTTCAAATACAGTCTTATGTCAGGATCTAAGTCCTTTTGAGGCACTTGACCTAATAACACTACAATCAGTCTTTTTCGCCGGTCCCTCAGTACCTGGTGCAGAGCCGATTTTAACTCATAACGCACCCACTCACATCTTAGAAAGTTTTCACTGAGCACCATGATTGTACGACGTGAAGATTCAACAGCTTGTCTTATCTTTTCTGTCACGTGGGCGGATAAGTCGCGGTAATGTAGGCAAAGTTTGTAAGAAGGGTCACCGCGCTCTAACATGGATGCTAGCTCCTCAGTAACCCACACTTCATCTTTTGAACTGTAGCACAAAAATGCATCGTACATTTTCTCTGAATCTTCACTATCACTCGCTCGGTAAAATAGTCTCACTCCGAATTTTGAATGGAACCATACACGCATTTCTTGTCTGAATATGAAAATAATCATGCTCACTAGCGACACCAATAAGAAACACCCTAGAGTAGCAACGAGGAGTGGTATATAATCCTGTACTTCTTCGTTGGTAATTATTGTCCGAGTGGCGGTCAAGTTTCCATTAATACTGTTGTTGATACTTGGTAATCCGGTACACAGAGTTCCATTTTCATTTGCTATTTTAAATCCAGATTCTGGGTCCGTGAACATGCTTTCATTATAAACCACTAGATCAGTTGTGTTTCCTTTTGAGTAGATGCATGTGATATCAGAGAGATCCGTTATTGAGCTTACTCGTTTTGTCCATTCGCGAAACATTTCAGTATATTCGCAGTCACAGGACCACGGATTAAACGATAATGTAATTTCCGTTATCGCAGGATTTATTTTCCACACCGTCAATGTTACAAGTCTATTATGATGCAGGTGTAACACTTTTAGACGTGCCATGTGGTTAAACATTTCCTTTCCTATATGCTTGATTTTGTTATTATTTATGTGTAATTCTCGCAAATTATCCAGCCCATCAAATTCCTGACCTTCGAGGTTTGAAATACTGTTGTAATCCAAATGCAATACTTCCAATTCTTTTAGTCCATTAAACGTTCTATTGTGAATTGTTTCAATACTGGATGCATTCAAATACAGGATCTTCAACTTTCTACGGCCTATAAAAGCGTGACTTGGTAATACTTTTAAATCGTTACCATCAAGGTATAATTCTGTGGCTTCCATTGGTATCTTTTCAGGCAATGTACTGACATAACCAGAGTTTGCGCAATCAACAACATTTGCCGACCATGATGGGTCATGGTAACAAGTACAGTTATTAGGACAAGTCATTTCACAGTCGCAAGCATCAAAGTCACAGCAATGGCACAGTGCGTGACAATGAGATTCATATTTACATAGAAATTGGTGAGGGGCAGCTTCGATTAAGGCCACCTGAGCATTTCCACGACTATACAATAGTTTACAGTTTATGCTATCTAAATCCATCAACTTTGGCTGTGTTCTAGCTCTGTTTCCAGTGTTTATTTTTTGCAACCAATCCATTGTGCAATCACATTCCAACGGGTTACCGCCTATAAAAAATTCTGGCACCGTTTTATCCTGTGGTACAGCTGATATTCTCAATGAGTTTGGGTCCAAACTTGTTATTTTATTACCATACAAATCCACGCGTGTTAAATTTGGTTTCTTAAAAAATGTGTACGACTGTACCTTAGAGATTAGGTTGTCGTTCAGATATAACATTTCCACAGAATTGGGTATTGCACTTCCAGTTATTTCTGTTAACTTATTAGAACTGGCGTCGAAAGTGCTGAGCGATAGTTGTGATTCAATCTCAAAGTAATTTCCAAGTTCAGCGATTCTGTTAGCGTGAATATCCAGCCACTGCAATCCAGTTGGGATCATTGCATAGTCGAACCATTCCAATCGGTTATCAGAAATATTCAACCACACTAAATTTGGTAATTTTGCGAAAAGTCCACCTATGTCTGTCAAGTAATTTCCATCTAGTCTTATTGCTTGTAAATTGACGTTTGCGTCGAATGCACCAGCTTCAATCTTGTGGATTTTATTTCTTGACAAATTCAAAATTTTTAAGGAAGTCATTTTGTCAAAAACCCCTTTGCTAATATTTCCAATATTATTTTCGGTTAATCGGAGTCCATACATTTGTTCCATCGTCATAAATGATGCGTTTTCTATGCTTACTATTAGGTTTTCTCCCAAATCAAGTGTCTTTAATTGAGGTATTTCTTTCAATGCAAGTGGCACTTCATCGAGTCGGTTTCCATTGATGTGTAAATCTTGTAACGAAGAGCAATTCTGTAGTGCATGTGGGTGTATTTTCGATATACGGTTGCTGTCTATAGACAAAACGGATAGCACTTGCAAGCCCATAAAGGCATAGCTCTCTATATTGGTAAGTCTATTGTTTGATAATGTTAATGTGTGCAGATTGCTTAGCGAGCTGAATACATTTTCCGGAATGTGTTCAATAAAATTATCCTGCATTTTTAATATTTGCAGGTTATGTAGATCTCTGAATAGTGCTATTTCCATTTTTGACACTCGGTTGTGTGAGAAGTCTAAATACACCAGTCTTTTTAATCCAGAGAACGTGGAAGTATTTATCCAGTCCGAACTTAATTCGTTGAATGATAAATCTAATACAAGAAGTTGTGTAAGATCGCTAAATAATCCAGGTGCTAGTACTGTTATCGTGTTGTTGTTTAAATATATTTCTTTCAATTCTTTTGTGTCGCTGAATAGTTCTGGAGGCAAACTGGTAAGTTGATTGTCGGAAAATCTTATTGTAGTCAAGGAGATTAGTCCTTCTAAAGCTCTGTCAGCTATTGAATTCAATCCATTGCCTTGAAAATATAGTTTTTGCAGTCTTCTTAATCCTGATAAGAGATTTGGTGGTAAGGTGTCTATAACATTTCGGGATAGATCCAAAACAAGTAGGTTGTCTCCACATTTTTCCGTCGGATGTCGATGTGCCGAAGAGAATTGAAAATGACTTATATCCCTCATTCTGTTACCAGTCATGTTCAAATATTCCAGGTTCCTTAATGTGCATAATGCCCCTTCTGGGAAGACTAACATGTTATTTTCACTAAGATCTAATCGTTCTAGGTTTTGAACATCTCTTGAAAAAGCACTGGGAGTTATTTCCAGTGACATTGTTGACCAATCTGTATTGTGTGTTCTTATCGTCAAGTTTCTTAATTCACGTAAACCTGTGAATGCGCTATCGGAAAGATTTCCAATCTTGCAATACTCAATAGTAAGTTCGCGAAGTTCAATCAACTGGCGGAAACTACCCGGGGCAAGTGAGCTTTGGAAGAACAGCGCGTCGCTGCATTCTAGCCGCAACCTGACCGTTGGATGTGGTTGAATTGCACTGAAGTTGGTATTTTCCAATTCGCTGTTGATCGTTCTTAATCTACACTGTAACGCAACTCCTGACCCGTCGTAATCCGTCATCCACCCGCATTCATCAGGAGCTTGGTACCGTGTACCAGCTGATAAAGATGCACCCTTCACCGTTAAGGAGGTGCTCAGCACCAACAAGGCGCACGTAAGCCGCGTAACGTACATTGTTTTGTTTTCACTTATCACTTTGTTTTATTACATAGTTTTATTTATCATCGTTTTGCACTAAAATTCCACATCAACATCGCAACATTGACGCACTAGTTCATTTCATTTCGCCTCACAGTCGAGTACTACACTAGTCGAACCGGCCACTTAACTCGTTTCTCGCGAGAACACTAATTGGACGGGATCGTGCGTCCGCAACCTACTGAGTCGTGGTGCACGTGACGCGAGCGACCACGCAGAGGTCTGGGGTGGAACTGAGTCGCAGTCGAACCTGCGGTGCGCTCGCGCACAAGGCCGCGCCGGTTCACGCGTTCCAACAGGTAAATTGACGCCTAGAGCTAAAACGTATTAAGCGCCTTGGAGATTGTTTCGCGTTGGGCTCTATCGGTTTTACCACGAAGCTTGTCAGAAAAATACACGGAACGCACACAGACACACGTGGCACACAACACCATAGAACGAAACCGCTTTTTGTGGTGTACGAGCAAGCTTTCATACGGTGTGTGTGAGCAAGACAGAGGGATGATTGCGGGGTAAGTAAGACGCGCATAGTTTGGTGGGGGCTCGAGGCAGCTGGCCAGGTAGTGCGCGGGCGCACTGCCACAGTCGCTGCTTGTTAACACTCCCGTTGATAGAATAGTATTGCAGACATTTGATGACTGTTGACATTTTGTTTACTCACCATCTCTAATGAAATTAATGGTAGGTATTTATTTTCATACCGCCCCATCAATACAACCTTTGAATATTACATGATAAAAACACCTCTTAACAATTTGTCGTCAAATTTCATTTAAATAAATTTGATACCCTTAGGTCTATTAGACTGCCTCATAAGTCTAGTGGTTTCAAGCGCGACTGCTACGCTAGAGGTCCTGGGGTCGATCCCCAGGTCGAGCAGTGTTATTGGGTTTTTCTATGAAATTTTCAGTAGCAGCTCGGAGTCTGGATTTGTGCCCGGTTAATGGCAATAGGCTCGCCCCCTATTACATGGGACCTAAACATACCGGCGAACTGTGAGTGTACATTAGTACACCTCTGCCTAACCTTTCGGGGAATACAAGCATGACGGTATGTTATGTTATGTTATTATACCCTTAGGTTGATATTTATTGTAATTTATATTCAAATAGAAATAAAATATCTAAGTTATAGAAATAAATTAGAAAAGCATTCGAAAAAAAACAACATTATGTAAGTATGTATTAAAAGAGTTGTGAGCAAGAGCCAGTTGGTTTCTGAAAAAATCAAGAGACACTTCTCTTTATTATTAATATATAAGTATCTAGATATCTATTTATAATTATACCTAATACCAGCAACAAGCAGAATTGCCGTGTTTTAGTTTGACAGGTTAGGTCCAGATATAAATTTATTTGGCTGATAGACTGATCAATACATTGTCACGGCATATGGCACGCTCTAACTTGAAGTGATCTAGGAGATATTGCTTATAACTTAATTACAGAAGTGTTATCATATATAAAATATGAAGTGATTTTTGTAAACTAATCCTACTAGCTTCTTAATTCAAATAACCTATATTATGTAGTATTTTTAAAATAATTTGATAAAATAATGCTTTTTGATATGATGCCCTGGGGACACTTAAACGTCTGGCTAAAGTTGCAACTCTATAATAACATTGAAAATGCTAAGTCGGTAGGAAATACCATTGATTAAATTTCCTATAAAATGTTTTGTGCGCCAGGCACGCGATTTTGATTCCTTTTCTTAATAGTTGTCGAACAAAATTTCCCTTTCCAGGTATCCTCAACCTAATCATCCTTTAATTCAGTTAAACGATTTTGGAATAATTTCTACCGTTGAGCCCCAAAACCTTTCATCAAATTAAACATCTGCACATTATGCATTTTGTGTAGCCGCCAATTTGTTCGACGCCGTTTGATTTAACAAATTGTGGACGGGACTAATAATAGATTACTTTCATGATTTACACCAATAACTTAAATGGTTTATTCTTAACGTGTTATTGACTTATTTTATTTTGTTCCATTTTTGAATAACCGTGCTATTTAAGTTACAATAAGATACCACTTCAAATTGTATGGTTTGGTACTGTGGCCGTATAAGTAGGCGCGACGCATCTGTTTCTATTGTGTCCCCTTTGTTACTAATTGTTGGCCTTATTCACACCTGCTTTTGCGCAAAAAATTAACGAACGTGCACTGAATCTCCTTTCCATCGCCTGGCAAGTAAATCATTCGAGCAATAATGGCGCATCATGGTTACCGATATCTCTTTAAATTCAGAATTTATTATTTTGGTTCTAAAATGTCTCAAGATGTTCTCTAACCACTGAAGAGTTGCTGAACAAAAATGTGTTCAAGTTTCCAGGTAAATATATAAATTTTAAAGTAATGAATATACTTGTAGTCTAATTTACGATAAATATTCCTCTTAATCTGGTGTAATAAATGGTCATGATCATAATTTTATTTGGTGTCGGGTTGATAGGAGGACGTGGCGCGTCCGTCGCGCAGCACTATTTATGCGAGGTGTTGTGGCCTCGATCCCGAGGCGCCTGCTATATCTCAATTGCAATAAATTATCTCCTTTGACACGCGAGAAGCGGAAAATTTGCAATCGCACCAGTCGGGACCATAGAATTCGCGTCTCACCTCCTTTATGTAAACAGCGTAAATGGCTTTGTAATAGGAATCGCGGTCGTCCCACCATGACACCGCCTCGATATTTCACGCCGAGTCCCACGGGTAGTTTGTCCAGATCGCGCCTAGAGACATTTACCACAAAAGGCCAGCGGGAGATCTCTCCTTCGACTTTTTTCATAAGTGGCGAGGCGTTTCTTGCGCTGTTTATAAAAGAGCAGATTGGCGGTAAATCGTTGGTTATTGTGAGGCTATTTAATATATATTTCGAGGGTCGCCAGCCGTTATAACAAATTTTCTGTATTCAATTTATCGTACTTCATGTCGACACGCAACTGTCCGGGTATTGGATTGTTTGCGTGGGCATACTATTATTTTGATGTGGGTAACTATAGCTTATGATTCACCTGGAATATTCAAATCTTAATTGCATCTACTAGAGCAAGAGCCTTAGGTAATTTTATAACGGAACTGGATTGCATGTTTTCCGACGAAAATTTAAAGATTGACACGACTTACAACAACAAAATCTTAATAATAGTTACCCTCTAGGTTAGTAGGTACCTATGTATAAGAACTGACTTCTGAGAATAAGTTCGAGCATCCATAGTAACATGTAGAGCGTCGACTTTATTCGTTTTATCGGCTGAGTTCATCGGTGTGTAAAATCATTCCGTAGTCGATTTCCATTATGTTATTAATTTTTGTAATTTCGGTACCTAATCTCCGGCGACAGGCCCGATACCGGGGCGACACTTATCTTGGTGTCGGCGGACACATATAATCCATTAAGTCGTCATTTCCACGCGGTTGATCATTCCTCAACCACGCGTCACACCCGCCCCCAGACCGACGGCGACGCTCAACGTATTGTTCGCTACCGCTTTATCTCGCCTCCGATGCACGAAGGACTTTTTGAAGTCATCTCATCAAATACATTGTAGACCTTAAAACAATAGCCACAGTCCTCATTACCGTTTGGTTCCGGGCTCATCGAGACTTTATCCTTGTCGACTAATGGACTAGTTTGTTATCTAATCGGGTACACAGCGGACCTATTAATAATTTCCCACATAATTTTCTAATTAACGTCCTGTCTGGCGTACGTTCGGGGCCTCTGGATACACGAAAACGGAAATGACGTAGAATTAGGGTTAAGTACTCCCAGTATTTATCAAAGTAAATTATTTGTATACATTTTGAAGACTTGGTATTCCTATTAACGACTAATGACATTTGTTTTTGTTTCAGGTAATAAACATTAGCGATATGAAATCCAGAGTTGCAAGGTAAACAAAAACAAATAGATGCTACGAAATAACTAAACAACTATACGATAATCGCAATACATATATACTCGTATAGTATAGTAACTGCAGGTTATTTGTGAAACGATCCGCGTCCTTACTTAATCCTATTTACGAATAATGTAGAAAATAAAACTAAATGCGCACATTAAACATTGGGAGTGTTATGTTACCGGGTGTTAACCCCTGACGGGTTAAATTGTAGCGTGTAAATTGAAGAGATTTTACACGTGAACGGAACCCTTAGTAGTGCGTCAGATCGCGACACGGGCAATTTGGCGCGCGAGAGAGCCAACGTGGGTTTATTTGTTCACTACGGCACCTGGCGATTCAGGACCCACGGGGTGCAGAACATAGTATCATGGAGTCGCTCCTGATTTATTACCCTACATATTTTGTTTGCACTTACTTTCTTTGATCGATATTGTACTATTAGCACTCTTGGATTCTAGATAAGCACAGTTTCAATTCAAATCACCTTTCATTGTAGATATATTGTTTCATATTTTGTGATAAAATTATACTTCTGTATTTATATTTGCTTAATTTTTGTTGTCCATAGTTTTATTTTTATTGAAAAGAAAAATTAAATTTTGAGGAGGAAGACGAACTTGAAACGTAAAAAGAGAGTTTTAATTTTGAGTCTCTATTCAGAACTATACCAAAATATAGTCAAAAGAGAAAGACTTAACGTGCGCGCATTAACGAAGCCTACTCTATTATATTTTGTGCGAGTCCAGAGACGCTCGACGTGCCGTCGAATGGGACCGGTTAGATTACGCATTGTCGTGGCACAATTAGAAACTGTTGCGGAACCATTCGCTCACTTTGTTATTTGCAAACAATCGCCGGCGACATCTGCGCCCCTCACTAGCTTCTATACACTGCCGTGTCACCGCTGACTAATGGTGAACGCCGAGCATCTGCTAATTGCGACCCATTCAATTAAGCCGGCATCGAAACAGATATCCTACACATTGGAGAATACACGACTGACAAGTGAGAAACTAACTTTAAAACATTTTGTTAGAGGAACGTAATTTTTTACTCTATCAAAACTGTGGATGAAACTAATTGTTGAATTTAGAATATGAACGAAAGCTACAGTTAGAAATCTATACTTGTACAGCATCATCGTTACTTGACAAGTCCCCGATATGAATTACCATTGTCTTCTTCGAAAGGTTAGCTATACACACTGACTAATGATTGATGAATGATTGAGTGACTCATTGATAAAGTGACATCCGTCAGTTATCTCTGTGTGCTACGGACTTCACAATTCAAAAAAGCTTAGACAATGCTGTGCTTTCGTATGGCATTCTTTTAACTCGTTATGCTCACTGTTTAACTATAAGAAGCATTATATTTGGGATACAAGCTTGAGAATTAATATTACGTCGTCGTGAGTGAGTCACGTTTGTCACCAATATTGCGTCTTTTGTGATACAATTAAAAGGTGTAAAAAATGTTTTGACGTCGCATTCAGCACTAAAGGGCCGAGCTTTCGTGACATCCCCTGTTGTGAAATACGTGCTTCTACTGAGAAAAATGTTAGCAGGCATCTTAGAAATTTCAATTGTAACATCTCTTGTGTTCGCACAAAACCATTCCAATTTGTTCGGCTTGTGTACCGCCAATGAACGTCTTTAGATATCATCGGCATACCGGCCACTATGTTGACTCATGTGATTAAATTCTTCGCCTTGATGTACGGCACACCTAAGCTTTTTTACCAGAATCTTTACAATATATTTTTGTTGTTATTTCGTGTTTTAGTGACTTTATACTTTATTTTATCTTTTTACGAACGTATATATGATATTTATGTAATAATATAACAGCAATCAGATAATTAACATAGCAAAATTTAAGAGAGAATTATACGAAATTCATTTAAAATGGAAGCAGTGAATGAGATTTAAAAAAAACTCATTTTATTATCAGTTTAATGTGCCATTTATTCTAAAAACACGCAAAAATGATATTATTATTTAAATTAATGCAAATGAGGTAATGGTGTTTGATATTGTTATTTATAGCGTTTACACAGAGCTGTGACAAATTCTGCAACGCTTTGCCAGGAAGGGTCTGTCGCGCCTACTCCTTTCACAAACACAATAAATATCAACTGTACAAGGGACACAATGATGCAAACGCCGTAACTTGGGAGATTAATATAATATTTTTGCGCCCGTACACAAGCGGACCGTTGCCGTTGGCCTAATGAAATATGGCAACATGTTCCTTCATTCCTGATAAAACCTCCGGTGTCGGAGTTTTATTGCGACTCGAGTACGATAATTCAAGTTGGCCAGGCAGTGAAATAATTTACATGGTGGTCCCTTTACGTTTTTTAGGGCCGGCTACCGCATTTTTACCATTAGCTTCGAAATGGCCAGAGCTTTTCGGCATACCCTCCGAATCCTTATCTTTGCACATACGCGATTTAGTTAGCGTCACAAAAATATCTTATCAATAAAAAATGGATGACTGTAGATACAATTTAACCGTCTGTTTGCATTTACAGATAACGTTCGTATTATTTTATCAAATATCATATAATAGGTATTGTATATTGGACCAGTATTTTACATATCCTTTAAAATGTAGGTGTATTGTCAAAGTATTTTTAATCACTGTGGGTAAAAGCTTAACTGTTATATATTCAATAACGATAATGTAAAGGACCAATAAAAATATTTTGTGAGCAAGAAGTTTTATAATTATGCTCTTTTAGAATAAAAAAAACACAATAGCCTAATCACTTTTATTAACTTGGGCGTTCATGATAAAAGAGCACAATTCGTACAGCAAACTAAAGAGCATTGTAATATTAACTCTCTATTAAATATTTTCCGCGTTGCTGCAGACTAATCTTTATCCCACAATGGGGTAATAAAAATACCTGCATAAAAAATCGGTTAAGCGTAATGTTTCGTCGACGGTGGGGTTCTATTTTGTTGGCAGAGCACATAGTAAGGAGTTCCAGAGACAAGTACTAATTCATTTTTATTGTTAGAAAATGTATTAGTTACGGATTTTCAATCTCGTAGCTACATCTTGTAAGCTTATATTTGAATTTCAGTTGTTTTTCCTACCACCCAAGATTTCTGTAATTTCCAGAAGAGCGTTTTGAGCGTTTATTATGTGGTTATAATTTAATACAATAAATAAATAGATTTACTATTTTCTAAAATTTGAAATAAATGTTTGAGGTTATAAAAAACCGTGGATACCAGAACCAGATTTATTGAAATAAAATATTTTGGCTTTGACTATTTACTTAAAAGGAAATTCTTTATTAGAGGAAAATATTTGAGCGTGTTAAGTTATAATATAATATTTCCACTCATCACCTATATTTCCGCAAAGAGTCCGTTTAACTTTGCTGAAACTATTACCAGTAGGTAATAATTAGTTAATGAAACGGAGAAACGGGTACCCCGGTGTCAGCAACAGCGAAGGTGTTTGACAGTTAATAGTCATACAAATAGATAGCATTCCGAATAATTATTCCGTTATTAAGTTTAATTATTAACAAATTTACCACATTATCGTATGAATAAATAATCGAAACATTAAATATGTATTATCTCTTTTCGTGATTAATTATGTGATGCAAATCAATGTTTACATAATTCAATAAATCTTCTGGTTTGTTGAAATAATAAGAGAATTAACACCGAATTCTGTGTTTTATAAATGTAGATAGTCTACAAAATATATATTTACAAAATAACGTTTTATTTCCACGGTACCCTAAAAAATCACCGAATTGAATGAGCCATTGAATCCACGGCGTTCGGATCACGTGTCAATCATGGCTTGCTGAAGCCGCAATGGATCGTGTTATTCTATTTAATCGTTATGTTATTCATTGCCTCTATCACATCTCCCCACTTTTGGGTGATTCACAATGGCTGAGCCCCATATTGTACATGATCCCTACTAATAATAAATGCCTTTTAAGTAGACTCGTTTGCATAGCGTTTGAACTTTCGTTTTTTTCCATGTTTAAAATAATATTTAGAAAACAGTTTATATTGTATTGACCATGCTAACTCTATGTGATATGTGGTTATTTACGAGCAATTGAGTAGGTATATCATATAAAACTTGTTCAACAAATATATTGAACTAATAAAATCATTAATAAATTTTAAAATTCAATAATTAAATAAATTATTATTACATCTTATAATACCTACGTAATAAATTCCGTACATAAAAAAGGCGAACTTGATAAAATAACTAGTGTATTGTTACATCAATTTACGTACATACTGAGGTTCCCTAGCCCCCGGCCGATACGCGATGGGTGCGTATTGTGTTACCCATGCAACACACATTCTTTGAAACCTGAGCTACGAGATGGGATTCTTTTGTTGTGACCCGATTTGAATATTACTTCAATGTGATGGGCTCTTGCTATTAATAATAACCGAGTAGGGTAGGGTTATGGGTGGTTACGGCGCGGGTAATTTCATGTTTTATAGGACTATGGCGAAGTATAATGCGCATTCAGTTCATTTTGCGTAAAGCACAAGTAACGCACTTTCAAAATTAGTCAACATATATTTTAATAAATCTCTTCTTAATACATTTTTTATTACTCTCTACTTCAAGGTTGGAACTTGTAAAAGGTTCGTCGATATAAGAAATGAATAAGCTTAGATCTAGACAAAAACAGTGATCCTTTTGTTTTATACAAGAAATTGTATTGTATTTCCTACGTAATACGATTTTTAAAATCGTTTGCGGAATAATACCAGCTGTTCAAACCCAGCACGTGCCAATATCTTACTATATTGTCAGTTCCGTGTAAATCCCTTGTAAGACGATTGTAAAACAATGCTTATAAAGTATCCCAGCTACGGGGCCGCGACTCCAGGCGTGATACGAAAGCGCTAACAGAATTCATAAATTTTGGATAACAAAGGCTTCGAGAAACCGTTTAAGGACCATACGCAGATTCGAGCGTATTATATTAGTGATATGGTAATGTGATTGTTCGCGATAAATTAAACTGGCGAGTCCCGAGGCTGGGTCGCTCACTGCGGGACTTCGCGACGCCCGCGCATCGCATTGTAAATTCGCCAATTTGAGGTGAAGAACCTCACAATTTTTGACAATAAAGCTCACACTTTTATGTCGAGGGAGAATGTTTAATGTCACGCCTTGATCACTTGGACTTGTTATCGAATAGTCCCAATGAAGCCAGAGTTTAAAAATGCATGACCAGGTTTTGTGAGATGATATTGTCAGTGTTAGCTATGAAAGATCATGGAATCATTAACATGGATAACTTTTAAGAAAAAGTGGTTTTACTTTATCTTAAAAGTTAACTTCATAAACATAAAAAAATAATGCTAAGTGCGAACCAGTTTCGGAAGTTGGTGCCTTTGATTTGATAGAATCTTTTGATTTCGCCACCGACTTTGACCAACTCTGAAGTATGACCGATCAAAAAAAGAATCATCAAAATCGATTCATAATTGACGGAATAATCGCGTAACCAAAGACATATAATATCTTTTAAATCTCTTTGCGCGTAACAAACATAAAAAAACAGTTGAATTGAGAACCTCCTCCTTTTGCAGTCGGTTAAAAATGCAAAAAAAAGTGAAAAATGATATTTATTTATATCGTAGTGATGACTTAATTCTCCATTTCTCAATTAAAATTACCTACGCCCAATATTCTCAGTTGCAAAATATATAAACTAAATAATATCTTATTGGAAAGATATATAAAAAAACGGAAGAAATGGAAGAAAGTCTTTATCCAATTAAAACGATAATTTAATATTGTTAAGTTGTTACTGATAGGCATGTCTATCGATATTGTTCTTAAAATCTATTCTTTTAATGTTCCGAGTAAAGGTTTCTTTTTATTTAAAATATTCAATAAAAATATTCCCCAGGTAAGATCCAACATTTTCTGGCGTGGGATGATGACATTTCTGCTTACAGTCGAGAATACCGGAACCTTGCCATATGTTTTGAAATATAATTGAAAATTATAGCGTTCATGAAATAAACTGTCAACTTCGGCGAAGTGTCGACACGAAGTTCGTGTCCTGTCGCCTCATTTAATTGGCCACGTTCATTGTTCTAACCTATCCTTTTAAGAAACCGAGTGATTGTCGACATTCCCAGAAATTCCTTACTTTGAACGATTGCATAGCTTACAGTTTGTAATGCTGGCTCAAATGCACCTAATAAATTACTCACTTTAGATCGCCGCACTCGATGTCGACAAAGTTTTTATAGGTTACTTTGCTGCCTGAACTCTCGAACTCCTTTAAATTGGGTGAGAAATGCTCGGTTTGACGGTCGCTTTGCATATAACAGCGGTAAATTTCTAGGAGCTGCATCTACACGATAGGACATCCTACTGTACTTCTGTCATTTTACATAGGCAGTTACTTTATTATTTAAGTAGTATCTGTTAGCTTGATATTTCGGTCTAAACACATCGTAGAGGTACCCGTACATAAAATGTATATTAATGTACACACGGTGACACCTCCAGTTTTTTGTCATTATAAGTTTGCCCTTTGGACCTGCCATATTTTATCGTAATAATGGTGATTTTTGAACTGTTTAGCATGGCGTGTTTTCGTGTGTACGAACCTACATAGTTTAGCCTAGCTCCTTTTTTTTGTATCCACTTCTTACGATCTCCCATCACAAATAAATTTGTTGTCCGAATTGCGACTGGGCCCATTTATATAAATTACGGGTTAATTAACTGCTTTGTTGTTAGTCGAATTCGTTGAAACGACGCAGTTTGAGGGAATAAAGTCCGATGTTAACAATAAAATATCATCCTCTTTTATTTGGATCTGTCACTTGAAGTTGTATTCAATTTATATCCCTTATTTACAGAGAGTGTATCTTTTACTGGATTGTAGTAATACTTTGTCAGAAATACTGGTGGTTTTATACCCTCGTGTCTTTCTGTAAAAGTGAATACTTCATGTCCTCCTAAATAATTTAGTGTACGTAGGGATCAAGTGCAAGTTAGTTTAAACCTTAGCGGAGAATTGCGTTTCGCGCCAGCGTAGGCTGTAGGGTACTTAACTTTATTGTTTTATGGGTCGATAATAATATTGGTGTGGCAAAGCCCTACTCAGGACGGAGCGCGTCCGATTGTTTTCTCACAAAGATCGATTTTTTGTTACCTATTTAAGGTAGCCTTGTAGTGGCTTCCACTGAATAGATAGTGGAGTTAGGTCTGAAAAGCACCTGCTGTGGCTAGATGAGAGAGATTGATCCAACTAACTAACTAACATTTTCAGGCATTTAATTACATGGATAAAATAATAAAACACATTTCACAAGCCTTATTTTGAGAGATATTAATAATAAACCTGAAGAAAACAAAAATTTTATGACATACTCGCTTTGGTTATCGCCAATTTGTGTCAACTGAAGCGTTCGTTTAATATTAATAAAACTGCTAGCCCCTCAACCCTCGACGTGCTTTTACGGTCGGGTTGATGGCGACTTATTTGAATAAATATTTTCGAATACCGTCGAGTTGGAGACTTTTATTTCGTAATTTTTTTCAATAGTACGGAGTATAAACAGGATAGTACGTTTGACGCTGTAGTGTGACGCGACGACGCCCCGCCAGGAGGCGCATTACTAATGTGGATGACGCGACACTATTACAACCCATCCTTTATCTAACACAATATGTCCTTTATTATAAAACTAAAATTAAATGTCCGACCTCTTTCGAAGTTATTTGATCGCTGCGGGAGTCCATCACATTTGTTATGTGCAACGGCAAGTAAGTGTTTATTGGTTTATAGATTATTTTTTGCTTTCTCTGTGGGTTTGAAAAGGATTGATTTGTTATTTATGGAAATATAATATTAGGTACTCGTTTGCAAGGAATATTTTAATAAATTGATTCTCAAACCAATTTGTGATTTATCAATAAGTCTATAATTAATCTTTGACTTTGCCATACTTATTTGATCACGAAAACGTGATTTTCGAATAACGTCTTACCTGAAAACATAAATTGGCCCACTATTATCTTATGACACTCTATTTGTGATTAATGGTAAGTAGCTTTGTTAAACTAATAGGCGGAATTTAAATGTCAGAGTGGCTCGGAGTCGGAGTCGTTAAGGCGATGTTCACCGAAGCCCAATTCGTAATTACACACGGTCTGACCGACACCCGTGTCAGGGCGCGGAAGTTAATCGAAGCCGACGGCCGGCAAATGATGCGTGCCTCCGCCGCAAGCCTACTTATGTCACCCGCGATTATCGCGCACCCAACACAATGACGGATCGCTTAACATCACGTTTAATTCCAATGATAACAAAGAACATCTACGATTAAATCGACGTAATACATCATATACCCATTAAAAGGGGTCATTATGTCAGGTCTGTCATGTTTTATTGTATCAGATAAAACAATACCTACCTGTAGTTTAGGTATCTCATACATGATGTCTACTATAAAATCAGCTTTTAATTAATTTCATGATTTGGCGATGCCAATTTGTTTGTTGTATAACCGTGATATAAGTAACGTTAAATTATGTGACAAAATAACTAATGAAGAAAATTAGATAATGATTAATGTATTACAATATTGGTAGATAATGTATGTTTGTCGTTGTTAGTATGATACTCCTTTATATGACCGAGACATACAATATTCAAACCATAATTTTGTTTCATGGGAAGAGAGAAGGATAACTTGGTATAGTTAGTCTTCAAAACCATATTAATGTTACTTATGTTTTCATTTAAAGAAGCTCAGAGAACAATGCATCTTTATTATTACGAGCACATGTTTTTCGACAATGTATTCGGTTTCGTGTAATACACAAACGAATTCATATTCCACGCGAACTAAAAGAGTCGTCATACGGTAAATCGTTTATGGTAATACAGGCTGGTCGTACACGTATTTCGATCATGGTGTTCGATCGTGAGGCTGAGTCGTGCACGGTGGACTCGCGAAAGTCCTGCGGTCCGCGAACATGACCAACTTGTTTGATGTGATCCTATGCATTGTGTACATCGCGAATTGTTTTTAACAAATAATGGAACAGTGGAACTGCACCCCCAAATTCCAAAACCGTACAAACATAATAGTAATATAATTCTTCCACTCTAAACATAGACTGTGTAGGGCTCGTAAAATGGAACGGCTAGTTCAAATTTACATTACAATGATAACTTACTATAGAAGCGGTAATAGAATATGATCGCTTCGGGGTTGATTTTGATTTAGCTGTACATAGAAATCCCGGAACAGATTGAAAAGGGGTAATAATAGACTCGACCAGATTTATCTCGCGGAGCCCATCTCTTGTTTGATAAATAGATTTTTTTCTCAATGGTTTTGAATCAAGCGCCCAACAGAAGACGGTGTGTTTCCATTGTGATATAAAATAGCTCTTATTTATTTGTGAAACATGACAGATAATTCTGGACGGCTACCGATAGAGATGTCTTTGTTGAGGAGAATGCTTGTTTGGTTTTGTAAAACACAAATACAGTCGCTTATTGTTGTGCCGTGTTTTGGTTATGAAATTTATTATTGTGACAAATTGTTTGCTCGAAGTTAATCCTTTCGCTTGTATAGCATCTGCCGGAGCTTAAAGTATCGTCGACGTCATAATTCTTTGAAATTTTGAATTATTTTGATGAATTCGCAGCTGAGCAGAAGTTACTTGTAGCAGTTGCCTATTTGTTCGTTGTAATTGTTTATATTTACTGTGAAATGTTTGATGTGCTGTGAAAATTGGATAAGCGTTGACGCAAAAATGATTTGTGTCGAAGGTTTTTGAAATACAATATAATGTACAATAGGTAATTAAGTAAATATCTTTAGAATAAATTAATTTGTAAGTAAAATTTCATTTCGGTTGATTGTTCTATTAGAAATTATTTTTTGGGATCTACGATGCTACAGACAAAGACATCAAAAATATATATGACGTCCCTGTATTATTATTATTATCATCAGCCCGGTTTGTTCCAATACAGGGCAAGGGCCTCCCCTTCCCCTCCTTCCACTCCTCACTTCCCTGTATAACATGATTAATTTATTTACAAGGATCTGAAAATGAATGATAAATACTCAAACATATTTATTCACATAAACACCATGAAAGTTTCATTGATTTCAAGCACTTTTCTTTATTTTACAAATACACTTTGACATTCGCAATAGAATGTCAGTCGCAGGGGACCGACCGACGCGACGCCGCGGCCGAGTAAAGAGCATTTTATAAATGTGTTTTGAGAATAGCGAGCGAGACACGGGTAGTCGGGCCGCAACGCACAGCGATGCACCAAGTTTAATGGAAAAGAATTGAAAAGTAGCGCGTCTATATGGTAATAGAAAATGCCCGGAAGAAAAGAACACAGACGACAGAGTGCACAGCTTTAAGTTATGGTTGTTTTCTTGAAAATTGAGCTATATTGCGTACGTTCTCCCCGGCGGTTCAGCGTCCCGGTACGCCAGGCGTGCCCACACCGTGCATCTGAGTTTTATTGATACCGGAAAATTTACCAATGTAAACTGAGATCATTCACGTTACTTGCGTCTATGTAGTTTTAAATTTATTTGTGTTGAAATGTCTGTTTGCGCAAATAAAGTTAAACTACCATTTCGTAACTTACTTCCCCATAATGTCAGACTCAAACAAATACTTCATTTCATTTTCAAGTATATGTTAAATCGTGTTTGGAAACTTAAATGTAAAAGTAAACTTGAATAAGTACCTAACGGGTTATGTAGGTATGTGCACTGTTTGCAGTTTCTGCGGAAACTTTTTCTCAATGAAATAAGTATTTTGTCACGTAAGTTGTGGGTGTTATACTATGGTGTCGCTTGGCTCGTTCCCACTGATTATTTGTAAACAAAGCTCTCGGCCGGTATTTTGTCCAAATATTTGTATGGAGCGCATAAGAGGGCACTTAGCGGTATGTCATTGTTATGTTCGCTAAGAAATCTAAACTATCAAGTAACTCTACCAACACAAGTCATTCATAAAATTTGTTCCCTTCAACCAGTTTATACCTGTCGTAAGTATTTGAGATTTTTTCAACGCATATCAATTTCAACTATTTTCTAATTTATCGACTTGAAGAAACCAACTAGTTGATTGGAAATCCAATCGACATAAATACCGGCGCCATCATGCTAAGCACCTAATAGCTGTACTGTAGTGGGTTTAAAAATTTAAATAAGCAGAGGATTATTAGTGACCTATTGACTGCCTGTCACCTACGTCACTCAAAAATATTCATTACTGTTACAAGAACCGACTGAGGGAAACCAGATATTGATCACTGCGTTGATAGTGATCGCCAGTTGAACGTAGTTTTGATCTTTAACCCAATATTCACTGCTATAATTATATGGTAATGTAACACATTCGTATTATTCGTAATACATAATTCAGTTCAATACGGGTTTCTCTTAGAATCGATTTCGGCTATTGCGTGAGATAGACTTTATAAGCGTGGTAGAGATACCAATGAGATAATAAAGAAAAAAAAAACAGGTAAATGCGTTATCAGTCCACGGAATGTGAAACATTGAATAGACTAGACCTCCATTTCATTTAGTGTTGGACTTCCCTTGAGACATCTGTTTATACCTATCTTTTTATCACATGTTTCCTGTATCTATGCACTCATAAGTGCATATGCACCACAACCGGATGACAATTACTATGAACATAATGTATCTTTCAGTAAAATATTATCATTGAAGGATAACATTGATTTGACTACGAACTGGTTAAGATGATTATTTTGTTTGTGTTTAACTGTATTCGAGTCATGTCATAACATACCTTCATACTTGTAATCTCTAAAGGGTTAAGTAGAGGTGTAGGTACTTAAAGTACACCACAGTACATCGATTATATAAACAATAGAGTTTAGTATCCATTGTGGAAAGGGAATCACCAGTTTCGGCTAAGCGTGGACAAGATGCGCAGTAAAAAATATTTTTATTAAATAATATTATTAATTCTGAAAGGATTATTTTTGCACATCACATAGTAGCCAACTAAACGTAAAAAAAGTCGAAATAAAGAGTATTTTAACTGTATCCACCATAGCCATTCGTTTGACTCAGTGTTACCAGGACGAAAAAAAAGGTCATCTTCTATCTGTAATCGTATAAATAATCAAATAAAGTACCTAACCAAGAAAAGTGTTTGCGAAACGATCAATTCTGCATGAGAAGATTATACGCATTTACTCGTACATTGTTTTAAAATAAAACAATCAAAAACGTTATTCGTATATTTTTTAGATTAGAATAACGTTTATATTAATCGATTATTGTCAGAATATTATTTTTTTCCTGGCAACTGCTTCAAGTGAAATGACATGAAAAAACTATACGCTTTGTTTACGTGCACTGTGGATGTTGTTCTGTTTACTCGCTGTTTCGAACGTTTGTTTTTCTTGTCGTGGACTCGGACACTGCTCCCCATGATGAGTAAATAATCAAATTATATCAAAATACTACTAATTAATAATATATTATGGAAAAGAATATGCTTATTACAAAGATTTTACCCGACAAGGTTTCAATCTTTCACATGTCAATTGAAGCATATTCTTGCATCTGGCTGCAACTTTATTATAATATTTGCTTTCCTATAGTAAATACTTCTTAAAATTAAAGTCTTTTATTAATAAAGATTTTGTCCACGCTAAGCCAGATGACCCTAAAAAACTGAGCAATTCCCTTTGACAGTTTGTAGTAACTTGATGTGTTGTTGACTGTACCGTGTAAATAAAGAAAAATCCAAAGTCAGAGATGCTACTGAGAATTTTATAGAAAACCTAACAATGCTCGATCGGGGTATTGGTCCTAGGTCTTCACACCCGACGTTTGTGGCCATTGAGGTACTTTCCACTTGTTTAATAAAGTCAAGCAAAATCTACTTTCACGCACGAAGACATCATTTTGTTATTTGTTGTCATTTATGTCACAGCTGCACAATAGCTCGCGGTAACTGTTGATCATCTATGTTCTCGCAATCACTCGATACTAAAATCAGTATATTAATCAGGTTTATTAGTCATAACTATCCTTAATGAAAAGTAATGTCGTAGACTATGGCCACATGTACGTTTTATCTGTGTGTTCCGTTACTATTGATGGCTAATTGTGAGCTGTTTGTAAATGTCATCACTGTGATCAATATTCATGTCCAGATTATATTCTTCTAATTGCCACTTATAAATCTGAACGCGTCGATGACATCTTAATTGCCATACTAACAAATCACCTATAATAAATGAAAATATTTGGCAGCTTAAATATATATGTTGGTGAACTGAGTACAGAATAGTCAAGATCGTTCGCGTATAAGACCCGTAGACCGATATTTTTTTTTCATAAATACTCTTTGTTACTGCTATGATACCATTACAGATACTGCTCCTATATTCTTCATCTAGCTATATATTAAACAGCATAACATACCATCACGCCTGTATTCCCCGAAAGATTAGGCAGAGGCGTACTAATGTACACCCACAGTTTACCGGTATGTTTAGGTCCCATATAATAGGGGGCGAGCCTATTGCCATTAACTGGGCACAAATCCAGACTCCGAGCTGCTACTGAGAATTTCATAGAAACACCCAAAAACACTGCTTGACCTGGGGATCGAACCCAGGTCCTCTAACGTAGCAGTTGCGCTTGGGACCACTAGACTCATGAGGCAGCATTATATATTAAACTACAACTGAGTATATTTATTCAGAGCCACTTTTCTTATTATCTCGAGAAGACCAAACACCATGTAGTATTCCTAGTTATTTTATTTTGAATTCTGAAAATCTCTATAAATCGTATCATCCATGTTTTATCCTCGCAATATTGTATATATAGCTAATTGTTCTATTTAGCATAATATTTAAATAGTCATACAACTACGTTGTTTTTGACATACGGAACCCGAAACTCATCTTTAACATAATCTGCATAAAATTTTACTGTTACATTTGGTTATCCGAATTCTTGTTGGGATTTTCTAAACATTTGCTTTTAGTAAATTAATGTGGTTGCATTTGTTTACGTCTGGCGGTTAAATATTTCGTGGTTCATAACAAATTGAGTTTGCTTGTTTATTATCTAGCGTCAGTCACGAGTAATTGGCAAACGAGAGGTACCGTCACGTTTTACTAATGGATCTGTAACTTTTACTTATACTTTATCTAAATAAAGTATTGACAGAGTTAATTAAACTAAATAGATATATATTTTTCTTTTGAACAATAACAGATAAAAGAAATCCTAAGTTGTTTATAAATTACGTGTAGGGAAAAACAAAAGCTAGGGTGGACTAGTCAATTGTTTTAGTAAATGTATCGCCACGGTTATGAGCAGAATAACGTTTGCATTACTAGATATTGCATGTAAAACGAATTAACAAACCTACCCAAAATCTTACCTATTTACTTACGCTTTAATCAAAAGCGTAGCTCCTAGGGCACTTTTTTTGTTTAACCACGAGAATTATAACTTGAGCATTTTTACTGCATTTGTATTTTCAAATACCTACCTAGCGCAGACACAAAAATATATAAGTAAATATAAGAATTTATTTTCTTCTGTGTCTCTAATTTTTGCCTGAAGAGTTAAATAACAATTAAATGTAGGTATGGAGTTGAAATATTTTGAGAAAGATCTTGTATTTTCTAATTAGTTACTACAAATTTAATTGCCGCTTCTATGGTTCAAGCCTTAATTTACATGTTTTCAAACGTAAGTGGAGTGCAAGCTCCGTGAGAACGAGTAAATTTAATGCTAGACTGACGACGTGTAAATGAGCTTAAAACTAACTCAGAACTAAACTATGACGAGAGTCACTGAAAGGTCATGAGTCCATCGCTCCAAAATTACCACTAATTAACCCACTCAATTACCAGCTGTGTGAGATCAAAACTGAAAAGATTCTTATAATGGCAAGGTAGGTACTTCAAATTACGTGTTTGGAAAATTTTTAAGTAACCAGTAAATAATACACTTGTTTACGTTTTGGTGTTATCCGCAATTAAGTCACATATATTTTTAATAGATTTATATTTAGCTATCGAATGTTTATGTAAATTTGCAATTTAATAAACAAATAAGACCTTATTTGTAGTAGATATAGTTTAAGAAATGACTGATATTGTTTACTTTGTAACTTGTTAAACTATGGCTTGTTCCCCGACCACCACCGATCATTAGCTGCTATAAATCCGAAACTGTTTGTCGGAGACGGTCGTAATTATGAATAATTATGTTATTTTATGGTTGTCGACAACCGCATCGTGTCACAATATTTAAATATTGAGACAATAGATAGAAATGTAACAATCATGTACAGTAAAAGCTAGGTACGTAGCCTTACATTATGTCTAAATCTAGATTTTAATAATAAAATACTCGTACTACGCTATATACATCCTGTAACAGAATAAACGCAAGACCGACTACTGAATCGATTACACTGGTTTTTAATATGTGTTAATTTTGCCGGAAAAGAAAATTACAATACTTGAAATTATGGCTCCCTGATTAATCACTGGGTCGAGGTATGGAAAATTGAAACCTATTTGCACAAATTGTTATTGTGTGCGTGTGTGCCTATGCACTGATATCGTAATCGTAGTGAGTACGACTATACTACGGCCACACGTTTTGCGTTTAGTTAATATAATTAATTTCTCGAGAAAAATACGCTTACGTGTCTTAAAATGACTTTAGGGTTTCGTTATCATAATTATTTTACTAAAATCTTATTCGCACTAAAGTCTTCCCGAATTATAAAGATTTATTCATATACAATCTTTTTAGGAATACATAGGGAATTGGTATGATCAATTCAACATCAGAACCGAATGTTTAAAGCAGATAATTATGAAAAAAATGATCGAAATTGCTTAATATACAAAAAATACATAATCAATAGAGTTGGTTTTAGCATAAACAAGAGAGTGGACGATGTTTAGCTGCTTTGTTTAATTAAGTTGTCCGTAACTTGTTTTGAAATCAACTAAGCAATTAAGGTTGTCAGGAATTGTTGATGGATCAATTTTATCACTTACATTCGATAACGTTAATCAGCGGGCGACAACGGTCGGTCCCATATCATAGTTTATTATCCTCCAGTCGTGATGCAAATTCGAATTTAAATAATGCATATTTATTAGTAAACTTTATTATGAGTATTTATGAATCTTAACTTTATCGTATTGCCTTAAGAAGATGCGTATTGTGTTCATTATAACTTGCGCTATTTAATAATCTAAATCAATTCTATGAGAACAAAGCGTAAAGCGCGTTCAATGAAGTTGTAACCTAGCACCCCAATATTGTACTTTAACTTTGGGCTTTGTGACAAGCGCAAACAACCTTGTTACATCTAGCATGTTTTATCGCTTGATTTTTATAGTTTATTTCTTTACTCTCACATCATAGTTATAGATCATTTACGACACACGACTAACGGGCGGGTATCCGTGTGGGGGCTCCGTTGCTATCGTTATAATGTTTACGACTCATCATATCTGTGGACATTCGACAGGCTACGTTTATGGCGCTAAATTAACGCCCGATATGAACCGATCCAATTAACGTGTTCATAAAAATGTATTTCAATACATTGTAACTGGCTTTGGAGGAAATTGAATATACCTATATTCTGTTATTTCAAATTTAATTTAATTCGTTTAATGAAAGATTCTTTTGCCATTTTTGCTAAAATATGTTCATTGAGACTGTTATTTTCAGACACAATTCCTTTTCTGTCTGAGGGCTGTTTAAATCTCTTTGTTATTAAAGCAGCAAAATATTCTCAAATTTTCATTAATTATTGATTGGCATGGAAACATTAAAATTTATTCAAAGCCACTTGAAGTTTATTTAGGCCAAGTCTAAAGTTCCCACAGCAACTACACAATATGATTAAATCAAATGCATAAATGTTTACACAAATAACCAATTTTCTATGAAAATTTGTTTCTTTCTATTTAACGTAATTACAAATTTGATAAATTTCTTTCTCGTTATCAGTTATTTATTGAATGTCAATATTTAAAATATTGCTGTGGTTACAAATCATTCAACAGAACTGGCTATTTCGTATTGATTTCGATTATAATTATTTTTGTTATATATTTCTGGGATGTCATGGTAGTAATTATGTAAATTGATGGAAGAAAGGTCGATAGCCTGTTGTGTCTACAACGGCAACGGTATTAGATTTTTCCCAAGTGTTGAGGTTGACCGTTAACAAAATGATTCATTACTGGTACTAGAATAAACTAAGGAGATGTTTGTTCAAATATTCTCACGCGTGGCTGACGCAACGTGTCAATTGCCTGGCCCACATTTTGACACCTCTCAGAGGTCAACATCGATGGTTTTGCGGGCTCCATCAATATTTGTCCAATACAATCTTCAACCTTCACCATGATTGCTCTTGAGTTGAACGGCATTGTTCAGCTTGTCACTAAATACTTTGCTATTTGCATTGCTAGATAACTCGGAATTCTTACTACTTATAAGAATTTAAAGACTTCGTTGTTTGTTGTGGCCTCGAAAAATAAATGGTTTATTAACATCCAATGCATAATTTAATTAACGAGAGAAAGCTTTTGTTACACTTTAAAATTTTGTTACAAGGATCCTATAAAAAAGAACAGCAATAACCCTTCGAATATAGGATTATCTACTTTAAAATCAAAGGGTTATTTCTACTCGTCCTTTGGGAATATTCTCGCTTGAAAGTCGGCCCATCTCGTTAAAAGGTGTCTTTATATTTACCAGTCAGCTGCCGCCTTATCGCTACTATAAAACAGACTCGATCTAAGACTTGATATGATAATTGTAATCCAATACTTCACTGCCTATCAGTTTCATCTGTCTCTACCTGTTAACAAAAAAATAGGTTAAGAGATTCGAAGTTTTATGCTATCTAATGTTTGATTCGTGTTATGAGTTTGTTTGAAATAATATTATAATTACTATTTAATACTTTAAGATAAGCTTATGCTGCGAAAATTAATAGTAATATCCTACGCAAGTTCAGTATAATGTATTGTTCAACCTACACACAAAGGTTAGGATTGCCCTACGCCCACTTTTCAATAGCATTGTTGTCACGATGAGTGAAAATTTTCCACTATGAGGAAGTTAGCAATCGTTAAGAGTGATGGATGCTACGACCTACTCGCACATCACCTCAGGCACAGGTTTTAAAGCTTATATCGATTAAGTTTGTCAGTTGACTCTTTGATTGTAGCGCGTAGGGTTCACGCTGCTAATTACTGTAGCCTCTGCGAATATTGAGTCGATCCGAACGATTTCACATGACACACCACTAATGAATTCTGTCCATGTTGACGCGACACAAACATGTGAGGAATTAGTGTTATTTTAATTACTCCCGTCTGTCTACCAGCGTTAATTTGTCTTGTCCGACAATAATACGGACGCTTTCGATTTCGATAATTGATGACTTTTATAATAAACCTTCTTGAGGTACAATAAGTTATTTCTGGTTTCCATAAGAAAAAAATATGTAACGTATCATCAAAGTCTGTCAAAAAGTGGATGATGCTGCTTGAGTCAAATTCATGAATATAGGTATTGGAATAACTTGCTAATTTGATGTGCCATATTATTATAAAATCGGATTCCTTTACGTTATTAAATTTGCGATTAGTATGTATATTTATTATTCTCGAAGGATTTTTTGCATTTTTGTTATTTCGTAAAACGAAGAAGATACATTTAGTTATGATGATTGAAATTTGAGAACGAATTAAAACGACACTGAATATGAAACTCGAATGAAGTGATGGCGGCATCGTATAAGTGCATTTACATGTTAACTCATCTACATCATGAGAAAGGAAAGGATCGTTTTCTAAATTTTATGTTCCGCTTAGTCGAGATCGAGATTTTGAATTTCATGAGGAAATTAATGAATCTGAAATATGAAAAAGTTTAACAGGTTCTTTTCTCATCGCGATAAATGTCTTACATGTGTATCGCTTCATTGGTGCTCATTAACAATAACAATTATCTTAACAAGCTGAATCGCAAGGTGTTTTGTATCTTAATCGGCGAGTGGTCGTTCCAATCTAGGTCCAATGGCGCATTATCGATTGTCGCACAGCGGGGCGCATGACAAAAGAATTTCATTTTAAATAAATCGCGCGAGACCGCGTCGCGCCGAGAAATTAGGCGCGGTATCCCCCGCCGCGAAAACTCATCGTAAATAAGTGTCGCGGCTGGCTTCGAACAGCGCTTCGCTGCGTCGACGCTTAAAAACACATTCTTGTTATACACTCGTTTAAGGATTTAATTACTTGCACCGCTGATGGGACCTCATCGCAGCGTCCCCCGTCGCCCGCAACCACTTCGCACGTGATCGTAAATCCTCAGTTCGTTAATGATCCGAACGTTGTTCCTCGATGAATTACCGCTTAGTTTTGTTGACTTTTTGCGCGAAATATTTTTTCCGATTTTAGTGAGCGTGGGTTTTGTATAATGGACTGTAAATCTTTAAGTGGTTTTTCGAGTTCATCACGATTTATGTTTCAATAAGTATGCAAGATTGTATTTTACATTGCCCTTTTATCTTCATGTACATCATATAAAATTCAGCTGGTTAGTCTTTTCCAAACTTACGGATATAGGTACAAAAGTTTACAATGAGCGAAACCAAAAATAAAACAATATTTCTGTTCTTTCTCAATTTGCCAAATTTGCAACTAATCGAAAGATAAAATATTATTTATCATCACGGCTCAAAGATGCCGATTGGTGGTTGCTATCTCTGTTGTAGTTAATCATATGGGCGGGTCTTGCCACACCTTTACCTTTACTTCTGACACTTTTGCTGGGTACTTTACTCTATAAAGTACATCCTCACCCGCCTATCACCTTGTTGAATGATATTGTATTGAGAGGGTCTACCTTCTTTATTCACTTAAAGGTATCGGTGTCGTCGTTTTCAATTTACTTTGGCGGGGTGTCGAGTGTCGCGAACAAGTGAGCATCGAGGTCCTGGTATCCGGCTTCAATTGCCTTAGACTAGGAGTCTTCCTTGTTCGGCGGCTGCTCCTCGGTCACAATGCAGTCGGTGTGCCGTTTGTAAACGCGATACTTCCTCAGTCGCAAAACCTCTTCGCATGTGATTGCGGCCCCTTTACTTTAATCAAATGGCTGCGACAAAGGATTGAAAGGAACGCTCCTCGATTTCGTACAAGCGATCGGTATTGGCTGAAAAATTCCTTTTACGGATTGCCGGCATTTTTTACCGATGCCTCGGCGAAATAGGATTTTTTTAATATTGTCAAGTTTTCGTACTCGTGATTTAAGGGTTCTTGGCATTCATGGTTCACATGAACTGTAAAAAAGATAAGTTTTCTTTGCTTTTGAATAATTTATTCTTATTCTATCTGTTGTAGTCTTTGTTTGAGTCATTGTAACAATCATAGTTAAATAGGTAATTGGATTCCATTTAGATGGAATCGCTTATCATTAAATTCTCTAAATCGGGGGTCTGTAATTGCCCCGTATTTCTTGATATTAATAATCTTTCTCTTGTTTGCCCTTTAGGCAAATTACGATGTTTAAAATGTTTGTATTTCTCTCATGATGTCTTAAGATTAATGTTAAATTTGTTTTTGATTACATAATAACAAGTCACTTACTGTTTTATACAGTTTTGTTTTGGTTCCTTAAAATATGCACAGTCTTATAGAAGGCTACCAGTTATAGTATCACTATACAATCAAATCTAAACATAAGTATACATTCTAGCGATAAAAATGCGATTGAATAAAATTATCAATATTTTTAAGACTAACGTTCGCGGTTGCACCCGCGCTGCTCCGTTCGTAAGAGGCGTAGCGTGATGTTCTTCCTCGATAAATGGACTATCCAACACAAAAAGAATTTTTAAAATGGGTCAGTAGATCTAGAGATTACCCCCTACAACCTCAAAAACTTTACCTCTTTATAATATTTGTATAGATAAAGTCGAAGACTTATTCTTTGGGGCAGATATCCCGATGTTGGCATTTGATTACAAAAAACTGCATTGTTATAATTATCTTCAGTACTCATCGATTAAATAACACTTAATTCGATAACAATATCGATTATGATGGATACTAAAAGACTGTACCAGTTGCTATAGAATCAGACAGTGTGTACTACTCGTTACAATGAGTTATATTAATAAAGTAGTGTTAGTGACTGGTGCAAGCTCTGGAATAGGGGAAGCTATATGTTTCCATTTTGCAAAATTATCGGCAAGATTATCACTTGTCGACAAGGACGCTGAAAATTTAAATAAGTCAGCTGTAGTGTGTGAAAGGTTAAGTCGTGCGAAAGTGCTCATAACCGTTGCTAATTTACGTAATGACAACGATGTTAAAAAAGCCATAGAAAATACTAAAAATGAATTTGGAAGAATAGATGTTGTCATTAATTGTGCTGGAATTTTTAAACCAGCTAATATACTAGATTCGAACCTGATTGAAGTATTTGATGACGTAATGGCTACTAATTTAAGATCTATAGTTTACATTACCAATTGCGTAACAAGTGAGTTGGCGGAAACCAAAGGATGTATCATAAATATTTCAAGTATAACGGGTATTTTAGGTGCTTTTAAAAGTATACCATATGAGACGTCGGTTGCTGCTTTGAATCATTTTACAACCTGTGCAGCCTCAGACTTGGCACTTAAAGGGATCCGAGTTAACTCGATTTCGCCCGGTGTAGTGAAAACAAATATATTAGAAAACGCCGGTGTTGATCAAGAAACAAGTGAATCATTTTGGAATGAACAACCTTCGTCCCCACTTAGTAGATCTGTGAAGACTGAGGACATAGCTGAGCTGGCCGCCTTTTTGGCTAGTGACAAAGCAAGAGCCATGACTGGTTGTAGTTATTCTATTGATGCTGGGTTAGCTTTATCATATTAAGTGTTTCGCTAAACTAAAATGTATAGAATTGATTACGATTGTTACCTTGATAGAAATGTACCTATGTGCAATTCAGTTTTTAATTAGGTATGTGTTATCGCTCTGAATAACCAGTATCAAGATAAAATGGGTAGGTACTATTAACACTTCAGATAAACTGGTTGTCACATTTTGCATTAGGAAAGGAAATTAAAATGTTAACACTTATAGCATACAGCTTCACTCAATTTGAGAACAACAAAGGTATAAGTAAGACGAAACTTCCATTTAAATGGTGCGGTTATTGAATAAAAACACAATGTAAAAACGAATCGTTGGGCTCAACCTTGCTGCTTATGAGATTTTTTATGAAGCGTGAAATGCAGGTATAGAAATTATGGAATTGAAATACATATATGGTTTTGTAATAGCTTGTGTTTTACTCACTCTTACCTTATTTTATGTGAGTTTATTACAATTTATATATGTATAAAACAACAAATATAATAATGTAATAAATAGCAGACTTGTAAATCTCTTGTTTATATGAGAGATTTGCAAATCAAATCCACGGTAGTAAGTAAAATCATGGTGCATTTATTATGAAAGCATCATTCTATGCCACGTCGCTTTCTTTCATATGAACCGCTACTGTATAACACGTGTATGTCGTCTTTAAATAATACGAGTAGCTGGAACTTGGTGCCATAAACTAATGTATGCAGAATGGACGCCCGGTTCTGCACAGACAATTTCACGCGCGCTTAGCTAATGTTTGCCGAGCGATTTGCCGGCGGCATCGCGATGGACGGTCGTTTTTTCTCTGCCGACGGCCCGTCCAAGCATGTTAGAGAGATGTTCCCAATCTAGACGCCGATGTATGCGCGAGGAATTGATGTACCTATGCACGTAGCTATCTCGATGGTTTATGTTCCATACTACCATGTTGGCTCTTTTTTGTTTGGCTAATATTTCCACTTAAACACTGCTTTGACATGTTATACTACAAGAAGGTTAAGGATTTATTTATTACAATTTCTCAAAAAATTTTTACTTTAGAAGTAACAAAGGCAATCCTGGTGAAGGTCGCAGGGAGTCGTTATATGCAGGCGGCATATAACCGGTACGAGTATCATTCTCAGCTGGAGGAAGCCTTCGTTTAGCAGTGGTCCTCTTTTAGATGATAATAATGATGATGAGGATGAATCCCACAGGTACCTTTTACCCATATTGTTAGATAGGTTTTAAAATTAAGTATACATAACTACTAATTTCGTTCGTTCGTTTATGTTTCCGTGTTTTTATGGTAAACTTCAGGAATCTTTCGATATTTTTATCTGTACAAGAACATTTTATTCCTTATCTATCACTATCACTTATTATATATGGAGTTCTGAATAAGTCCTCCACTTCAAGTGTCATTACTATTATGTATTATTCGATCAAGGATAAGTTACCCACTTATACGCTTGTTATAGATTAGCTCGACCTTCATTAATAGTGTAGTAGGTAGGTACCTACTCATTTATCTGACTCCTACCTATCTACTACCTCAAATGCCATAAACATTCGAATGAACTGTAGGTCTGTGAAGACTAGAGATTTTTATTACCTTGAAACTTCAATTTTAATTAAGCTTCAGCTATTCCAGTAACATCGCCATCATCTATTGTTCGCACCCTACTGCTAAGCGGTGGAATATAAAAAAATATATAAAATTGTTAGTCGATATATGAGAAGTATCTATGTTCAAAATTATAATGTGTATTTAAATTATGATAGCATCAGTAACACGTTTCGATTGTTTACATTAAGACAAGCTTGTAACAATTATAGGGCTAACCTATTTCATGTCTAATTTAAATAGGAAATAGATTAATCAAACGATACTAACTTTCCCAACCGACTATAAAATATTTAACAATAGTCCCATCCTGTGTTTTACAACGCAGTCCTCTTTTTGGGTTGGGCGTTCGAAATTAAACTAGTTTGTATTGGCACTAGCGGGCGACCTTATCGGACGATCGAAGTCTCAACCCTTTAATGTATGCGTCACTGGTCCAAATTTTTAACGATGTTTCTATGTAACGAGCAATGTGTGAAGTAGCAGTAAAATTGAACACAACACTGTGCGGCCAACTAAAGCGGAGTTCGTATTTCCAGAGCGCTGGAGCAATAAGCAGTTTTACAAGTGAGTGCTCCCAGAACGAATGCGCAGGTTAGCATACGCCCGATATTCTTATTTTATGAGTGAAAAATCGCACAAGGAATATTTTCCAAGACAGAGCTGCAAGCAGCTCCCTTTACCTTAACAGAAATGTCTTGTAGCCTCTACAATTTCTCATTCAATTGCTCTTGTCCGAATACATTGTGGTCGAGGCGCATTGATTTTGTCAGGACGGGTTGTCAAAAGTTCCCATCGTCATTAGCTCAGTTGATTCGTGTATTCAGTCCGGCAAGACGAAGAATGCACGCTCGGCAACAAAGCGTCCACATTATGTTGTCGCACGGCGCGGCGCGTTCCAATTAAGCGAGATTTATTCATCCCCTCGCCGTCATACGACTTCTCCAAAGACATTATCAGAGATTTAACTCGGGAGGACGATTGTTCCCCAATTTTCTAAACACTTCGACAATGCTGTCGTAATTTGTTCCATCCTCTTGGCTGTTTGATTGTTTGCTCTGGGAAAACACGAAGCGTCATCGCGCATCTTCAGGGTTGTTGCTTTGTACTTGAAGCTGTTCGCATTCGATATTCATTTGCTCGAACGCTTTGTAATCATTCGCAATATGAATACGCCGAGGGAATTCAAACGATGTTGTCATTATTTTGTTAATGTTTACCTAAATTGTCACGCTGAGTGTTTCATTAGGAAGGAAATAATTGTTACCATTTCCCAATACAAACTTGCCTGGCTTCTATTTGGTGAGCCTACCTATACCTATTGTCTAATTTTGTAAAGCAAAGGTACACATACGAATATAATGTACGATTTATGATAACAATAGATGGAAGTTTCTCAAAACTGAATACTAATTTACTTGAATTTCCGTTCATATGATTTTCCAACCCTCATTCATTAATAACTGGTTAGTTAATTGGGCTACCAAGGACCGCGTCTTTTGTTATACATGAACCACGCCCCGGGTTTATCTAAGCAGTAGCTTATTTAAAATGATAAATGAGCTCCCAATCGATTTGAATAACAAGCAGGCAGATGCTCTTAATCCTTTTGATTTCATTAAATGCATGCGCCCCTTGGCCCTTGTCGGAAATATCACTCGAGTGTGGGCCTCGAACTTGCTTTGGATTTTTCATAATAAGATATCTCGGATCTTATACAATAAATTGGAGTTCCGTAGGTAGCAATTAGTTATCTACGGAAATTAAATTAAAAACAGGACGGAACTTCCAAATAAATTATTGATAAGTAGTATTTTTAAGTTTATTAAGTTTTCAGGACTTTACTGAGGCGGTTTCACTTTTGGAGTGCGACAATTACAACATCTACGATATCATGGAAAAATTAACCAAGTATTATCATTATTAACTATTAATTGTGTTAATATACCTTTTATCAAATTTGGTAAAAAATACAGGCCTTATTAGTCGAGTGCGAACACTGTTTTACAGCCTGAGGTCACCTGGGTTTGAATTCCAATGACAGCTCTGAGTTTGGAATTATGCTACGTATAAACCTAATGTTGAACTATTTGTGTCTATGTAGAAGAACCAGAAATAAGTAATAATTCAAAAAATAAGATATCATTTACCTAACCTCCGAATTATGAAGAAGTATCGTGAAGATAGTTGTGTATAATTGCCTAAAAAATTACTTTTTCTTTGATAAGTACGGAACCCGCGCAATCTCTTTGGAATTTACATTAAAAATATACAGCGATTCATTTTGTCTTATTACGTGACTGGATAATATTTTGTGGGATTTGTCATTTTTTACTACATTCTGGTTTACTTGGCATTTTTATTTTTTTATTTTTATCACAATAACATTTTATATTTGTGAAATCAACTTCTCTTCTTCCGCCCTAAAAGGAAATTTTAATAAACTTTATGCTTTTTATGGGAACTTAAGACAAAGGTGTGAGTTTACTGGTTGAAGCTTCATTCGTTTCGTTAAGGAGAGGCCACGTGAAAAATCCGTCAACATTAATCACGTCGATGCTGAAATATAATTTCGAACGGTCGAAAAAATTTACATAAATAATTTATACCCAAGAGACGGTACCAGCGAAGCTTTCTAATCCGTCGTCTTGTTGTGAGGACGGCTTGCTTCCGATCCGACGATACGGTCCTCGGAGACTTGCTTTGTTTTATTGATAAGATGCGCTAGCATTTTGTTATTGATAAAACTCTCAGCATATTTCTGTCTTAGATTTTCTTTACAGCGTCGATAAAAGTGGATTGTTTGGTCTAGATATTCATGAAACTCAAACTAATTTTATATTACTTTTAAATTATGACGCATAGGAAGAGTCATTTTTATAAATGCTTTATAAATATGACTCTATATTTAATAACATAAACTATAACAATATAACTATATTTTTTTTAAATAAAAACGTTGCCCCACACTAGATTTTTCTCCTGTATCGTGGGTGCGTTTACACAAATTCTCACATACACAAGCGCCCAGTTCTGGAACAACTACCTGTAGATCATACAAATATTTGCTCCGTGTGGGGATCGAACTCACAACACGTGGCGCAGAAGCCGATCGCTCAACCGCTACGCCAATCGTGTCGTCAAAAGTGAAGTCGTCATGTGTCGTTTTTTTGATAAAAAAATCTAATAAATTCTCAGTAGCAGTTGGGAGTTTGGAATTTGTGCCCGGTTAATGGCAATAGTCTCGCATTACATGGGACTTAAAAATACCGGTAAACGCCTCTGCCTAACCCTTCCGGGAATAATAGCGTGAAGGTATCGTATTTATTACAATTTAAAAATACATGCGCGAACTCAATTTATAACAAAAACCAAGAAAATAAATGAAATTACTTTTTGCAGGCACATGCCATAAGTATTTTTCAATCACGAAAGAATTAAATATTTGATGGTGTATCGTCAGTTAGGTCGTTCCCAGCGGGATGCCGCAAGGGTGTTGCTTGGCGGTCCTCTCATCTCCATAAGAAGATGCTGTGCGGCTCTGCCCCGACGTGGCATACTGCGCACCGCTTGATGGAGCATTATTTTAGGCATGTGACTGTGATCGATTCGATCCAATCTTTCTTTAGACAGCGCGAGTTTTTACCAATGTCTGACACCACGTTCAAAAAACACACAAATGAAGATGATGTAGTGTCCGCGGTTTACAAGTGTTGTAATGATGAATGATCGGCAGTATGACCCCTGTTTTAGTGGGTTTTATGTAATTTATTAAGTGCTTTACTCATATTGGTAGCGTCAAAATTATTTATTGTTTTCATATGATTTACGTTGAAGATATAAATAACAGTGCTTTTTGATAAGTACCTAAGTAAGATATTGTTTCACGACTCAAAAACATTTCTTTGTTTACAAAAGGTTATGTATTCACTATTGATTTAAGCAGGTATTTTTGTACAAATAATTACATACATTACAACAATCAGTTCTTACTTATTCTTCCATTCTTTATTTATATTAAATAATTATACTTGAATTACGTTACTTTCGTTGTCAACGAACATAACATTTTTCATTGGCTACAATATTTTTGATCTTATCAAAAGCAAAGGTGTGCCACCAACTTTAAAACAAAATTGAAGTGCGAGATTAAGCCCCACATTTTCATGATTATTGTAATAACTTCAATATAATTAAAAAATACAATATAAAATGTTCCCGCGGTGTCGTTAACAGCATCGGTTCGAACAATTAACCTTCGTTAGCCGCCAATAAATAGTGTGCCCGCTAAGCAGCTTTACGACTAGATAATAATTAACTGGCCCTTGGTCCGTTACGGTAGCAAGTACTTCATCCAGGCTATGCGCCATTTAGTACGCTCGACACCCGATAAATCATTAACGAGATGATCTTATAAGGCCACGGGAAATGTAAATAGAGCCACTTTATCGGTGCAAAAATGGTCGGAAGAAATTATGAAGTATATTGATTGGTTTTATTGCAGGACTGGAATGAACGAGTAGTTTTATTTACGGCTTATTTTTGAGGGGTTTTATCGTGGTTGATATCAATTATTTATATTATCAGAAGTTTCATAAAGCTTGTGGTGAACAGTAGTTCTTTCATATACTTAGTAATTAGCAATCACAATTTTTAAGAAATAAAGTTAAATTTTAAATGTATCTATACTTATTGGATCTTGTCTATAGTTGTGGCATTGTTGTAATTCTAGCAATATCATAATAGTTTGAAAACGTTTGGTAAAGTATATAATGTAACAAATATTAAGAAGAACGTAAATTTTCCTCTTTGAAATTTTTAATCAAATAATTCTAAACAAATGTGCAACTACTAGTATTTACGCTGATATGTTCCCGGAATTCTCGTTTAGCAGCAGCAGCAATCCATGAAGAAAATTGAGATTATGTATCTTTAAAACGGCTGTACTTATTTACTAAAAGGACTAACGGAGGCTTATCGTAGGATTTAAACGCTAACGGTTAAGCTAAGATTAAAATATTAGAAGCTAGGATTAAAGTAATGTAAAAGTTAATAATTATCATTAGGTCTCGGTAAGCACAACTGACAAGATTTTGGTTTAAGTGTTATACAAAGATAATGCTTAATCGGTCAGGTGACGCGGGAATTAAATAATACTATACATAGTAACGGTATATCCAGTGTATCTAATAAAAATCGATTTCATTGGGATTAAATCTAATGAATAAGAACGTATACATATATTGAGTAAGTTTGAAGCACCTTATAAAAAATCCTAAGCTGCTAAACCTAGCTCACATGAATTAATTGTAATATACAATTAATAATAAAACTTTTTGATAATCATAAAAAATATCAACAGTATAATTGGAATGACACACGAATCTATTATCGAAATCTAACGACCAATGTCCTTCGGCATCGAATTTAATAACTCCATATGAATTAATAAGCTGTAGCCACGCCCCGTAGGCGTCAACTCTATGATTAATATAGCCATTGCAGACGACTACCGGATCGTGAAGAGCCGTTTCTTTGCCCCACTCGGTGTACTCCACGCCTTACATTCAACAAAGCCAAATTCACACGTCTGCATTATTTATATCGATTACGTATACCGATAAACCGTATATTACTTCGAGTGTTAATATTTAAATAATAATGTCAGATTATAAATCGTTGAAGCAATTTCTTATACTAGACACCTTAATGCTCATTTATAACGCATGATCGTAGAAAATCGATGTTATTTTTTGTATTGGTCGTTTAATTTTCGTATTGAAGATCGGATTAAAAAAAAAGCTATGCATTTACCAAAGGAAATTTTACATGTAATTGTACACGTATTATTAAACGAAATAGTAAACTGGAAATAAAAGGTGGAAAATATGCTAAAACGATGCCTGGATAGTCAATTTTACCTTCAAATCCTTTTTGCTTAAGTTTCTAGGGATTTAACCTTATATCTTGAATATGCCGCTATTCTCAATTATTCTCGCTTTTGTTAACCAGTAAAGTCTGCACCTGTCTTTGTTACATCTAAAAATTAACAGGAGGATACGTTTACATCCATATTTAGTAGATATCTTTGCGTCTACCGCAAGACGCCACGATAACAATCCATAAATGTACAAGCAAAACAATTACTGCTTATTGTCCTTTTGTTTGTTATTATCTCGCAACAATTGCAAAGGACACCTTTCTTACCTCTCAAAAGACGTTGGTAGCATAATCCTTTATTCGTAAAGAAAAGGATTAGGAGACAGTAGAGTTTCGCAAAACGTGTTTTTTAAATCGTTTGTAACGTCCATTAAAAAATCTAGCCTTTTCTCAATCCTTTTCTAAACTATTGTTAGGAATCGCATTAAAGTATCGTATTACCTGAGCTTTCCCGTTTCGTATTCTCATTGGTTTCGTTAATAAATCTCAAAGTACCTTTATTCGGTAATCACGAAAATCCCCATTACCGTCCGTTTTGTAATAAAAAATTCAGTAACTGAAGTTTAGTCCGTGCGTCTAGCCTTAGTGGTCAAAATGCCAAGCGGCGTGGCGCAGTGGATGCTAAATTATTCCGCAAACATCAATAATGAAAGTAGTTTGAAGAGAATTTCCACCGGTAACTAGGCTGGTTCCTTAGCTGATAGTTTAGTGGGTTTGTTCCAAAAATGTTGTGTCATTAAGTCGAGACCGCACGTGACCGAGGGCACCTGCCACTGGTCGTGCCGACATGCCTGGATAAACAGACGCTGGTGCTGTTATCTCACTATCATTCGTTAAACTAAAATAATATGATGAGAATTTAAACATTTTAAACTTGTATGACGTATTTATTCATGGCAATAACTTTTTACCCTCGGTATATGTAGTTTCAAATAGTTTATTGAAACAAATTATAATTATTTCTTCTCCATGCGGTCTTCCTGTCCACCAGAGTCATTTAAAGTCGCAAAACTTTCCAGTATATCTGCCTGCTAATAGTACATATACTGTGTGTGTATGTGTAACACAATACTGCTATCACTAATCCGTCTGCTCAAGAGTGACTATAATCGTCAATATTTCTTCTAGCAGTTTGGTGTAGGGGCGATCCTCAGGGGAACCAAAAGTTCTGAGAGACCAGACTTCTAGTTAATTTTTTTTTCAACTGCGTCTTTTTCTACTGTCGTTTGATAAAATGTCGAATGATTTTAAAATAACCACTCGCATCTACCACTTTCTCTAAACATTTTTCGACTTATTTGCCTCATTATAGCCTAGTGAGAATGCCTAAACTAAATACTTGGAGCTTAAGGAAACACGGAATAACAACACGAATGTTTGGTTCTGCGCTCATTGTGTGGCGCGAAATTACAATTTTTATTCGCCAATTTCGCCCGTCGATATCACATTGGCTTTACGTTGATATTTTATTTGACGTACAAATAAAATCGAAAACGAATTGATTTGGTTTTCAAACTGGATTTTATGGAGCAATCTCGAAGTGAATTTCGATGTTAGGGTCCTTAAACTCTTGAAAGTGTGGAAAACTTGTTAAGCATAAAATGTTGTTCCTTTTCGACAGTTAATGTATATTGATATAAGGTATAAACAAGATATTCCAATTAAACTGCAGACATTTAGGTTCTCATTCAGGCTCAGTATTAAAATATTTTCATTGAGCCAGTTTTTGTTATATTTTTAAACAATTCTGTCCACACTAGCTAGTTGAGAAGAATGTGACAGGAATCTCGTCACACGGGAATATGAAAATAAGTAGAATAAATCAAAGTTTATTGAAAAGTATTCCACTTGAGGCATTATTGCGGCGTCAGCGTGGCGGTGTGGGCGGCCTCTACATGTCGTGGGACGAACCGATATGGTTCCTTATTATTGTTCACAAATTTGAATTTCAACAATCTACACTTTTAGAATATTTATTCTTTAAAAGTACATATATAGTTTTTTTTTTCAATAAAGATTACTAACTCGGGCGAAATATGCAAGGTTTTCGTTTTTATTATTCTAATAGACTCTGAAAATTGCAGATTCAGATCAAAGAGCGCTTTTTTAATTCAATATTATATGCATGATCTTTATAATATATTCTCTGGATAAATAAAAAAAAGTACCAGTGTTCGTTACACCAATTGTGTTTTCTATGCATCAGGATTATCTGAGCATGTATGGTATACCTACTACCCGAAATGATTCGGGCATCCTTTTAAGTAGTCCTAAGTCAACTTTGGCGTTGCATAATGCATTATTCGCAAAGAAATATGATCTTTGACGAATATCTTATCTAAATATTGATTTTATGATGATAGCTATAGCAGCGTATTGACACCTGAGCTAACAAGGAGTTCTAAAGGTGTTCAAGGCAATTTAAGAGTAATAGGAAATAACCCACCGAGGAAATAGCATTTTTAAAATAATGTAGTAACTATTGCTTAAAATATATTCGGCAATATGTACCTATTCACCATTTCAGCTTTAATATATCATAACGTATATATATATCAGGTCCGTAGCACTCGCAACCGGCGTGTATGTATGAGAAGATGTATGAATGTGGAAGAAGTAAAAGAAGTATGCAAGAATCGTAGCAAGTGGTATTCTATAGTTTCTGCCTACCCCTGTGGGAGAAAGGCTTGAGTGTATGTATGTATGTATGTATATTGTAACGTACCTAAGTATAAATTTGCAATTCCGTGTGTGTGGTCCATGAAACTTAAAGAACTTTACCGACTTTTATGTATTTAAGTTAAGGCATCCGTACACGTTACGCAGAATTCTTTACGATTCTCCTGCTAAAGCACTGAATAAGCTCATCTTTGAATGTCCAAATAGTATTCGTCGATCATAGTATACCGAGTGTTTTCATAGCGCGTCACTTCGTATTCTCGAAACTTGCCTGCGCGGTCACTGTTTATCTTTGTAAGACTAACCATTGTGCTCCCGGGGACGATAATTGTAGTCGAACATATTTTTTGTAGTATTATCGTGGCTGATGATGTTTTAAATGTTTGTGTTTCTGCTCAATGTGACGGTCAGTGACGTGTAGGGCCGGGGCCTATTGTGTCTGAAATCGTTCGGTCCGCAAGGGCCGTTTGCTTTTGGTATCTCCTCCGCCATGCCTTTGTGTCCACGCTACAATTTTATTACAGCGCAGCGCAATGATTTTGATACTTTTAGATTTTTTTTGAATATTGACCGAAAATAATTTTAATTAAGTACCCAAATTCCAATATTATTATTTACAGTTAAGAAGATTCGACGATCAAAAAACATTCTATACTTAATATTTATAAACGCTTCTCAATTATTGTTCGAAATTAAAACATTCTTTTAGTATGTTTTTCCAGATACAATATTAATAAATTCATAATTATATTTGCATGCTTTGGGCGGATGTTAGCTAAATAGATTCAGCATTAAAATATTCTAATATTTTATCTACGTAGGTACCTACGTAATTTACATTGAATCGTTTTTATTTGTATTATAATATCTAAAGTTAATGAGTAAAAATGAAATGTTTTCTAAGATTTTTATCAGTATACTCGTATAATGTTAACAACCACCCAGGCTGCCCTGTGACCAATGACCATGGTGACGTCATGAGAGTGGAGCATTGCAGCGGCCGCGTGCAGAGGTTCCCTAGCGGTGTTAGTGGTGGACGGGATTCTTTACCCATTTAGGATTGATTATTATAAATATTTCTACAAGGAATATTATTTTATTTCATTTTATTGTTAACAATAACGTAACATAACATTCTAACATTCCTTGTGCTCGTTTATTAAACCTTCTGAATTATGGAATGTTATTTGGCAGTAATTAAAGAAACATAATAACTTATTTAATTAATACAAAATGGTTTTTATAGTGTGCTAATAAATGTTAATTGTGTTGTATATTGTATTATAATGTGAGTATCACTACTTAAATACCTACTTGACATATATTTTCGGCTTCACTCATTATTGTATTTAAAATATTAATTATAATATCCTCTAGATATTAGTATTGGATATTAGAAAATTATGCAAGTATCAAGAATAGGTTTACTGTAAAATCGTTCGCAGCTCCTACGCACATTGTTCAAAGGTAAACATGTAAGAAATTCGTTCTTTTTGTTCGATACCAACAATTGATACGTCTCTGTGTAGTGGAGACGAGCGTACATCGTACTACAACTAATACAACTATGCATTTTGGTACAAATACTCTTTGAATGGATGGCCGTCGACCATCTATTGTGATGCGTTTAATATCTGTAGGAAGTGTGGGCATTCAATCGCAATATAAGGCGGCAATGTTAGCCTTACAAAAGAGGCGGTTTGCTTACAATTAAACAATCCAAATTTATGAAAAAGCTCGTCGAACCAAACTATTCTGTAAAAGCAATTTTATTAATAATTATATTCAAACTTTTATATGCGATAATATTATCTACATCAGCCTTTAAGTCATCGTGGCTCATTAACGTTTTAATGTCCATCCATAACCGTGGTTCAGGCGTTTAAACACTGATTACAGGACGTATAAAATTCACTATAAATTCTTTATTTATGTGACAAAAAGGAAACAGTGGGGACGCTCTTAGAATTAAATATATGCTCGCATCATATAAAATAAAGAATTTATAGGCGTCCTTTGGAATTACCGTGGCTCCGTTTTATGACTTCACGGGGCGTTTATTCAGCGTTGCGTTGCGTGGTCGGATCACAGGCATTCGTGATAGCGTCTGGCGCTCCCGTCGCCGTTGTGCGGGAACAAATGTCTCTTGACATTGCTTCTTATATGTTCCATATTACGCTGTTACTTTTACGAATCTCAGTCAAATGTAATTGCTTGGCGCAAATGATTGTGATTTGCTTATACGACGCGGGCGCGCAGTTTGTTTCTTACGATTTTTATTGAAAAACTAAATTATCCGTTTGTATCTCTTTTGTGTTTTTATTGTTATTCAAGTTTAAAGTTTCATTAATGACGCATGAGCCTGTTACGAATAGTGTCACTATAAATACCTACTTTTTGTTTTTATTCTTGATAGGCTTACCCTTGACCGCCAGTTTCTTGATGTTAAGCAACACTGCTATCTAAGATGGAGCGCGCTTGCCTAGAAGAAACCTATTCGCTTGTGATTTAAAGACACCCAGATTATATATATATTGGGAAGACCCCACTTGGGAAGCCCATTCCACATTTCAGCGATACTCATGATAAAAGTTGACTTTAAAGAGTTTCGTTCGGGTTTTTGGAATGTCCACCATGAAACGATGTCGCTTCTTCAGGTTCCTTTCGTATCTAGTAGTGTTTACTTCTACATGCCAGATTATTATGAGGATTCTATTACTTCCACGCGGAAGAAGACGCAAACAGTACTATTTTAATAACGGTATAAATATGTTTGTCCACTGCGAGAACGTAAGTTTCTCAAATTAGCAAATCTTCATGTGCAAGAATATTTTGTATGTTTTATAATGTAAGACTAAGAACCTCATCGTATAGGTATCATAGAAGCCAAATCAATGACAGTTTAATGTACCACAGCTCCGGAGAAGCTATTAAATTTCCTATATTTAAAAGAATGACGTAATAAAGAAGCTGTGACTTCGGGATGTATGTGTGTGGAGCTTATTACCTATGCTTTAAAAAAACATTGGAACGGTCAATGTACATAAAAACAGGCGTGACCAACAGTTTAACATGTTTGTACTGTCTATAAGTACGCGTGAAATTGTGATTATGAACACAAACGAGTCTTTCAATCCACTCGTGATGTAGGTACAGGTGAGGAATTATTGTTTTCTTAATTCATGCTACGGTCACAGTCATAACGAAAAGTTAGTGATTTTCTAATTTATTTTTATGAATGTTATGTATTCTGTCAATATATAGGCCACTATGATTTACCCGCCTTACTCGTTTCATTTTGAGAGGAGAGACGTGCCTAGCACTGGTACAGTAAAGGTGTTGCTAATGATAAAGGAATGAAACATATTTTATTTTTGTTGTTGTTATCTGACTCACCAAATTATACTTGTTTTGTTTTCTATAAAAAATATTTTATGGTCTAAACATACAATAATTCTGCCTGTCAAAATATAGGTAAACTTCAAGTTTTTTTTACGGACAGTTCATTACCATTTTGACATCTTCATTTAGAAATATTTATCAATATTCGCAATGATTACCTCATAACTTTATTTAACACTGGAAAATTGAACAAATCTAAATTCTGATGTTATGACTCCATCCCCTGTTTCAAATACAAATAAATCGATTAAGTATTCATTATTTGAAAGAGTAATCTCGGTCTCTTACCTAAAATCTCATGCTGTATTTCTCAGTTTTACTAGGTGGCTGAGGCCATGGACTACCTAAACTACAGGAGCTTATTTAAATATGTTATTTAGCAATAAAATACGTATTTTATGATGTCAAATAAAGATTTTACTATTGAATAATGCTACGCTTTTACTATTGTAAGTGCTAAATTGTGTATCGACCGCAACTAATATCGCTAAAGGTTCGGTTAGTGGAACGTTGTCGATATGTGCATCGCAGGCGCCCCGATGACGTGAGTCCATATTGTGACCGATTCGATACGGTTTTTGTGCGCTGGCGTAGTCCACTGCCGCGTCATTATGAGTCTGCTCCGCGGGTTAGGTTAGGTCATGTTAGGAAATGGCTAGTGTAACTGTTACAACATAACCGACCGTCGTTTTTAGAGTTATAGGTATATACTTTCTATTTATAACTGCTAAATTTGTCAGTAAAAAGGTAAATGCTTTCTTTGACACTATGTATTCTTTTATTATGTTACAAAAAAGACTTCAGTAAGTATATTTTAAAAAGCATCATTATTCTCGCAGGTGACTCTTTTAAATGCCAATTTATTTTACAGCGTGCCAATTTTGTTATGATAGACATGTAATGATATTCTATGGGGCATTAACCTGCTTCGGTGAAACTGTCTGTGTAATATTGACGCAATCATGCTCAGTTCGTCGTCATAATGCATCTGCATTCAGAACTAGCACCCCGGACACGCCTCCTACCAAATAGGACCCATCGACATGACTTACCTACATACTTACCCCATATGTTGTGTTGTCCGTCGAACGTGAGTCGCGGCCCTTATTATAATCACAGATCAGACGATTGTTGTCCCCATAAAATGTATAATTTATAAAAGCAGAACGAAGAATAATCCAACAAACCATGTTTGCTTTTTTTCTACCGTGAGTTAGCAACGTGTTACACTTAAGTTTTTACGGAATCAAATCAAACCGATTCAATGTAACGGGCGATAGGTGCTTTTTGTTCTATACAGACGTCGATTGTAACATGACGAATGGTAACGTCGGCCGGGTAATAAATTGTTATATTATTTTAATTAAATCGATATTATAGACTGTTATGACATTCCGGAGCGTTGCAATTATGGGGCAATAAAATGAATTCATTTCGTATTTAATTTAATAAAACAATTTGAGCATCGATTTGCGAACTCCTGTAATAGACCTCTATAATTAATTTTTAATGGTAGTCGTAAATAAAGCGGAGGAGGTAAGAAGGTTAATCTTGATTGTTAGTATAGCCATAGACGAATATCTCGTGGTGACGGTGAGACATTGCTTGTTGTGATTTTATGGCTCCCATAAACTGGCCATTACTATTCACACTGATCTAATACGATTTTTATATCTAGTGTCTATTAATTGTGGTAGTTGTTCGACTAGGCAGTAAAATTGAAAGGTTTATCACTAATAAATTAGAGATACCTAGTTCTGGATTTACAACGGATAAAATTAACATATGTGGCTCGTTTTGTTTCCAATTACGTTTCTCGTTGGTTAAAATAACTTGCTCGATAAAAATTAAAAAAATTAAATCTTTTTTTAACATAAACTAGTAATGTAATAACAATTTCAATTAGCTGCATCCTGTATCACTTTTATAATGTAATTATTTATGCAATGGTTAATTTGCCTTGAACTGACTATAAACACTAACGCAACATGGAAAAGCAAACTCTTATTATACCTATTTCTTTTTATTTCTACACAAAAAAGCTTACCTGCGCGCGCCGTCCATTTTTCGATATGAGAAATTCGAGTTGAAATTTAGCGTCTATTGTGTCGGAACAAAGCGTGCGATGCGTTAATAACAGGTGCATCGTTTTCAAAGTTTGGTCGTCGCTCGCGGGACCCTAATGCTACGTGACCAGTTTTATTTTATGCCATTCTCGCCATGATAGCGACCATTCTGTGTAATTTGCCGTTAAACTCGGAAACTATTTTTCAGTGTTTGGCCCTTTTTGTGCCATTGTCCCGGGGATGTTAGATTAGTCGCCCGTCCGCCCACGTTTCATTAATGCGAATCTAATTTGTGTTGCGGCCCGGCTGTTGGCCGTTCGTGTTTTTAGCGTAGCTTTTGTTGGCGAACAGTTGAATTATTAGCGAATATTTTGGCAGATGTCAGTTTAATTAGGCATTTACAATTTTGTTGTTTGATGAAATCAGCTTTGCGAGGTTTGGAAGTATTTCTATGTAACTTTGTGTTTAGTGGCCCTTATTTCAAGGAGTCTTATTAATCGACATTTTTGTGATCTAAATTAATTAATTAGTGACGGCTAGCTGAGCTGTGTCTATGGTTAACTACAGCAATGGATAGGGGGTGGGATCATTTGATTATTGTTTAATTTTATCAATTGGTAGTATACAATATGTAAGAAAACCCTGTCCGATCCGGGAATGTATTGTTAGGAATCGGCATCCGGTTCTATTTATATAACTGTATTGTATATAAAAAGTGAAAACTTTATCAGTAAAAAAGAAAAACACCCTGAGAAATAAATTATAAAACACCGTCCCTGAGTGTCAAACATAAGTACTAAGGTCTATGATGGTTATATGACATTTTGTAAATATGCTAGATTTTGTGGTAATAATGGTTATGGCACGACAATCGTGAACTTTAAACTTCATTATTATTATGTTTACTTTCATGAATATTTAATGTTTCTTATTTTATTTGTTTATAAATATTAGTTATTAATAATTTATAAATTTGTTATATAATATGATTGGGATACCCCCTTTTCGGGTCCGACAGGTCTTTTTAACATAGTATACAATATGGGGAATTGTACATTTTAAGTTAGCGAAATGATTGTAGTTCAAGCAAGTTAGCTTTACAATTAAGGTAGAGCTGAGTTATTAACAGTATTTAAAAAGTAAATAAAAGTCCAAAATAATGTATTTTCTCATAATAGGTACTTCCACGATGTCTTATTAAACGACAAGTGAATGCCAGACATTTAAATGTTGTTTTCTTAATGACCATAAATAAATAAATAAATTACTGTTATGTAGATACACCGTAATCAACATTGAAAGATTTTTTAACAATTACTAAGCAGACTAGGCGCCAAGGCCGCAAAGTACCTACATGATATCCGTTATTGAGTTCAATAGAGATGTAGATAGGATATCTGTCTCTCCGTTGAAGCGGAGAGTTTGCCCCAAAGATAAGAAAGATCACAAAAACATGCACCATTACAGATCGTGTGCTCAAAAGATAAAGTCAAACCTTTTTGCTATGTTATTTCGGAATTCCAGAAAAACATTGCGTTTCTGTTCAACGTTTTTTTTTTCATGATAAGAAATATAAATACTTAAACAAAGTTATGATAGTGCTACTTTTTTGTCATTGGCATGCGCCTTAATAAATAATAATAAATAATTACACATTCATTGGTATAAGAATTGGAATACCTACCTAACCCTTTACACATATCAATATCTCTATCTATAAACTTATGTTATACTAGCTTTTGCCAGCGACTTCGTCCGCGTGGAATAGTTACTTTGTTCCCTAGTTCTTCGCCCGCGGTTTCACCTGCGTTGCCCCGTTCCTAAGGGTTGTAGCGTGATGTTTTATAGCTTTAAACCTTTCTCATGAATCACTCATTTTCCCAACATTTCCCTTCACTGCTCTGCTCCTATTGATCGTAGCGTGATGAAAAGTATACTATAACCTGCCCAGGAGTATGGGATAACAATTGTACCAAGTTTCGTTGAAATCCGTCGAGTGGTTTTTGTTTCTATAACGAACATACAGACAGACAGACAGACAGACAGACAGACAGACAGACAGACAGACAGACAGACAGACAGACAAAAATTTTACTGATTGCATTTTTGGCGTCAGTATCGATCACTAATCACCCGCTGATAGTTATTTTGGAAATATATTTCATGTATAGAATTGACCTCTCTACAGATTTATTATAAGTATAGATAGAAGAAGATAAAATACTGATTTCACAATCACGATCGTCTACCTTGTTTTATGGGAAAACTTAATAACATAATTGCGCGTTTTTACTGCAAAACAGTTAAAGTCATATGATTATAATTAGCTACAATTTAATTAAGTACCTAGTGTTTATAGGATGAAATATCAGTACTTTTTATTGCGTACGATCAATAGAGATAGGTTCACATTCCAGCGGTATGGAGTAGAGAGACGTGTAACGCAAACAAAAGTAGCGCGAAACTAAGGGTAATAAAGAGAGACTAGGGAGAAGCATCCCCAGGCACGTACGGCAATTCGTTCTAATAGTCGCAGCCGACAATGGCGCGCTATACTGACATTGTTTTGTTAGGACGGAACGTTGGCCAATGCAAAACGCGCCACCGAATGTAAAGGCGCCTACCGTTTTTTATTTCCCTTAACGTGGGGGGCGAACTGAAGTGGTCCCAGTTCAGTAATTAATGACGGATTGACGTGGGCGGTTGTTTCATGTCACACTGTTTTGGTAACGAATTGTAATGAATCGCCCAGCGGGACCCCACACTTGGAATGTCATCTGAATTACGTCATCAGCGTAACTGTTTCTCTCAGTTGTGTATTTGAGAAGATTTTGTAAATAAATATTTATTTTATTTTTTTATTTTATCTAATTCTGAAATTACGGCGCTACAATCCGTGTGTGTGTACGACCTAGTTTTTTTATATTGTAGATTTTCACTTGTCGAAACCTCAAACCACCACAAACTTTCACTGAATTTCCGCAATGCAAGTGAAAATAGATTCTATTCCCAAAATTATGACATAACCATCAATCAGATTTATGTGTAACTGTGAAATAGAGACTACCACAAACACATAATTTCTTCGAGCACGTATCAACGAAGACATAGAAATCTATACTAGTTTTTAAATTGATTTAAATTTCGATAAGCAGCTGTGGTATGAAGACATTTCCTGCCCAAATGCAGTATCTATTAAACCAAAAGTACCAACACTGACCCACGAAACAATTTGTTACTATCACTTTTTAATGGAGCCATTAAAATAGTTTTGCGGTTGAGTCCGAGTCATAACATTTTGGCGCCTATTACCGTCTTGGATAACAAATACCTTGCGGTTGATAGGACTGTGCGCTCCGTTTTGAACGTGAGATTGAGAAATCGTCTTTGATTATTTTCATCAATCAGTGTCCCTTTTATTGAATCACCAAGTTGAATTTTCAGAAGTGACCAAACCAACATTCCATGCTCATTACTATGGGGCACTTCCAAATACTATGCTTTGCGTCATCTTTCATTTGCATCACTACAGTTATTTACCTGTGTTGAGGCGGCACTGGAGCTTCGTTAAAGTATTATTTTACTATTGTCTTCATAAAAGCTCGTGTCCTTTCACTTTCTGCCGCATTTTGTTTGTCTTTCATATTTTTGTCACAAGGACAAAAGATTTTATGGATATGATTCAATTTTAAAATGTTTGTTAAGTTGCATCTGTGTTCCATTTTTCCTTATTACAATGGCCGAAATAAGGGCAATAAAATATTTGTATAACAGTAAATGTAAATATTTAGCTCAATCTTACAAATGAAACTATCAAAGTAATATCTCTTATTTTCTTTCCCTCATTGGGTCGTCTAAAAGCATTGCTATTATATTAGTCTCATATTCCTGCAGTCACGTGTGGCCTTTTTTTGTGGCAAATGGGCCAAGTGTGTCATCTGTCTTAATTGTTTAACAGCTTATTGTTTACACAAAAAGTTTTGTTCCAAAAAGATATATTGCTTGAGTTATTTTTGCAGTTTTACTTTGAACTAATAAATATGTTTCTGTTATATTTTGGTTGACAATTTACTGCACGTGCAATTTGTCTTTAGTTATGTTAGTTGTGTTTTAGAATTTGACGTTTGGTATTTGGAGCGTACCATTGTCTTTGTCATTTCTATATTGTTATTATCCTTTGTATCTATGACTCATAACTGAACAACTTGTAATTTGCGTTCTACATACTAATAATATAAATCACTGATTTTAATTACTCGCTCCATTTTAGTTACATTGAACATTAAATAATGCATGTTTATTAAGGTCTGTGCTAATTCCTCATTAATATTGCTGTTTCTGCAGACCAATCAGGCATTATTTATGCTTTGTGTAATCTAACAACTGACATTGGCTCAACGGTTCAATACATTTATAGATACCTATATACGAGTACTGATAGGCAAATGAACTGTTTGAATTTGAAAATAATGAATTTTGGTCTAACATCTAATTACTTTTTTACGTAACTTTGGTAAGTAATTACGAGTATTTAAATGTTAGCATTTAAACGGATTCCCTAAGTATTCTTTAACTACCTACGGCTACGTCTTATGTTATTTTCTTCAACACAATGGAAGAGATTATGTAGGTGTATTGTTTAGAAAAATGAAAAGTATAAAGAAAGCGAAACCACTGTTTAGCTCATTTGTGCGGTTTTGACTGACCAATCTGGCCTGGTGTTATTTAAAAATTTCCATTTTTTTATTATTTTATACGCCTGTGCCTATTGTCTAGTTGTCTTTTTAAATGTTTTTTTTTCGGTGTCAGAAAACCCTTTTCGTTTTGGGTGTTCGCTCGTTCATTGTTTCTTTATTAGGGACCCTTGCCGACAACCAGTTTGCATAACATTTACCTAATACGATTTTACGCTGGTTTCTAGAGTATATAACTCATCATTCAAAAAGGGTTATCTTTGTTTTTGTTTTATACGGGTAGCCATTATTTGACGTATTTAATAAAATATCTATGGAGAGTGGCGTTTACACGAGGCTCATCATTTTCATCACAAGTCCTATACACAAAAATAATTATTGGATTTTTCCCATGCAGTTAAGGCAGCTAGGTTATTTTGCCCTTGGGCCACGTCTGCTCTAATAACAGGTTCCGAGAAACAATTAGTCGGGTCTCCTTGTAAAATAAAGAATTTTATCGCCTAGATTTATTATATTTGTAGACAAATTTATCGGCGCTTCCATTGCTTGCATCGGACCGTTATATAGAATATTGGCTTAGGTATGGGCCAGGTAGAGCCGAATATTATTTTATCAACCGTTTTAGTTTTTTGTTGTTACTTTTGTTATTATTCGTCTCTATCCCTCGGATGTATTAATCTCGCGTGGGTCTGTCTGAACCGGTCATTACCGAAAACTTGGGGGCGTATAGCGTTCGGGTGCCTAGTAATTACGGCTATTCTAATAAAATAACCCCGTATCATTTTCGAAATTAGATACATCGCTAAATATTTTATAATGAGGGATTGGAAATGAGTTGGGTTGGCATCGTTTATGTGAATGTTTGTGGAGTAAGCTGCGTGCCACGGACTCGGGAATATAATGACACCGTTTTAAATGTTTTCATATTAAGTAGGAGGAACGCTTTTATTCATTTTGTCAGGCACCTGTTCCAGAGATGTCATACCTGTGATTATCAGGTTAACAAGAAGCCAACCTTGTAATTTGCTATCATTTTTGCATTCTTTTTACTGTCTGTGGATATTAAATACAATCATACTATTCAATACATGACTGATTTTGTGATAGACACACAGCTATTACTTCCACGATAAAATAAAAATATTCTGTTCCCAGAGGGGCCTTTATACGGAATTAATTTGAATTCTTCCAAAGGCAAACAGCAAATTTGTCGTTATGACCGCAAATAATGTTCCCGACATATTGTCATAACATCCAATTTCATTTCACTTTGGAGAGTTGTCGCGAACATTGTCGGTGTATGAAGTTTCGCTTAGAAACGGAAATGAGAAGGAATTTCCCAAAGAGACCTCTCTGGTGGAATAAGAATATTTTGTGTGAGCAAAGGTCCTACAATAGACACGGCCGACCGCCACGCCCCCGGAAAGAATCAATTATACGAACCTCCTGTTCGAAGACATGTTGCCGAATGGGCGAATTGTTTGTTTAATAACATTTCGGCGCTTCTACAAAAGTCACGGTTAAAATATTTGTCGCTTTTGTCCAGCTACGCTTTGTACGTAAATTAAGCGATAGACATTTTTTTCAACATTAAATTCTGTCGTGTCATGTCTCTATTCAAAACGGATGTGCTCGTAGTTTTTGTTTGAAAATGCTTCCTGTCTTTGCTTGGTTCCCTTTTTTATAGATTTTTTGGTACAGATTCTAAAAAAAGACATAAATTTAGCTTATAAATAATAAAATACGTGAGAATAGTGGATTTAGTAAGATATATTATGTAGAATATTATAATATTTCTACTTTTTAACATTTTTTATCTTTTTAGTAGTTTTTTAACGTTCGTTACACGGAAGTTAGAATAATTTATTTATTTGTATTCCCACACAATATAAGAACACCCGCCCAATGATCTATTTGAATTAGTCATTTAAAATGCTGTGAACACATAAATGAGTAAACCTTTTTTTGTAATGTCTTACGTGACGGTTTTTAAATAATATAATCAGCCGTACGGTAGCACCTTTAAACGTGACCACTTCATTTTTATACCACTCTTAATGTCATTTGAATATTATTTCAAATCAGTTAATTTTTTCATATAAGGTACACATTGTTTTTATTCCACGGAATCATGAAAACATACCGATTAACTGTATAGATGTTGGGGGCTACAGGCGTGTAATAATAGTATGTCATATCGGAGGGGTATACTTATTTATATGTAGGTCGAGGAGTTATACCTATATGGGCTTACTGCCATGTATCCGGATACATGGCAGACTCCGAGCGTAGAAAAACATAATACTTAAGAGTCCGGCGGACCGAATTTTTTATACAAACGTAATACCAAAATATATTGTAATTCTAACACAATTTAATCAAATTGTGTTATTATTCGGATTCAGATAATGTTAATCTTGGTTCCTACACTGCCATTTCGTCCAAAATACTTCATTGGAAATAAAGCGAATGTAATTTTTGATATCTTTGCCAAGTTTGGAACTATTTTCGTGTCGTTTATTTCCAATGAAGTAGTAGTAGACAAAATGGTATTGCAGGAACCTAGGCTAATGGTATCCTAATCCGAATAATAACACAATTTGATAAAATATTGTTTGGATTACGAATTATTTTGGTATTACGTTTTTGTGGGCAATTCAAGCTCCGCCGGACCATTAAGGGCATTACATTGCTCAAATCGAAAAAACACCCTACATTTAAAGAAGTTTCTAGTGGAATCCTTATGTGCGTTTGCCATAAAAAAATATATGTTATACTTAAGGTCATCACGAACAAATTGTATTGTTTAAAATTGTTATTAATTTGCAATCCAATTTTGGATAATAATTGAAGTAAATAGGCCTTTTTTAACCTAATTTGTATTTTTTCTCTTTAACGGCTTAATATTTAGTCATGAATTTTATACAACAAAATTGTAATGACGTAATTAACAATTTGTATTGTTTTTATTTTCTTATTTCTTCGAATAATTTGAAATAATAAAGAAATACAACCGCAATGCCTGTGACTAACAAATACTAGTACAAAGACAAAATCCTCAAAGTCATTGGGCAATGTTGAATCCTTCGCTCGGCAACCGCAAATGTGACCACTAGACCGCTGTCATTGTCGCCGTATGAATTTTACCTGATATTATGAATATTATGTAGGTTCCTTTACCTCAAATGCATCCGAAAATATTAAAGCCGTGTTCGTATTCCACACTTATTTTACATTTTTGCTGGCTTTACGATTACTACGTCGTTTTTCGAAATGAATGTAACTTTAATAGATTAAAATCCCTTAAAACCTGGTGCTGGTTACGAGTACCATACATGCGCAAAGCATTAATATAAGATTTATTTATGCAATAGCAGGCACGAGTCGTTTCGCTAACATTACGTACTAACTAACTCGCCTCCTTATTGTCTTCATTGGTGGTCTTTGATCAATAATGAGATACCTACCAATTAAGTGGGTACTTAATTCTATAATATGAAATGAACATAGGAAATGTCCTTTACTTTTTAAGTTCAGTTAAATCATTAAATGAATTGCTTGTTACACCTAGGAAAAGCACCGCCCAATTTTAACGTGACAACCGTGTATCGCGAGTTGCTTCGCGCCATTTCGACACTTTTATATATCAACACCATAATAGGAATGTGATAAAATGACTTCCAAGTTTTTCCTTGACAAGCGTCTTGACGACCATGGTACATGGTTTTTGTGACTTCTTGGTCAAATACGAGTATATGATATCGACGTCCTTGGTGCATGTATTTAGGATATGGTTTTCACTTCAAAAGTTCAGGAAGCTTTTTGGAGTCTTTTGTCTCATTTCTTTTTCCGTGTGACTGGGCACCTTTTTTACATACATGTTTTGTTTCTGACGCCTTTACAGTACCTATTGCGCCATAATGTAAATCAGTCGATTTTCTTTTTACACTATATTAAACATCTAAAATTTTATGCTTACTATTTATAAACATTAATAAAGCTATTTTCGTACTAATTTTAGGAAAGTTGTAAATATTTAAGTACATGATTTTTTATGAGATGCACCGCCCACGTGCTCATTTTCTGGGAAAGCGAACAGTTTTGGCGAAAACAACCGTTGTGGCCGGGACCACACATATGTTCGCCCGGTGTTGCTTATCTTGTCATTTGATTAAATATGTTGCACAACTATTAGTATTTGTGCAATGCTTTTATATAAACTGGTAAAGTAAGATTAAAGCTTTAGACAGACAGACTTTATATACTATCATTTATTACGTTATGTGGTAAATAAATTGCGCAGAGCGGGATGATATTAAACTTTTGCATCTATTTTCGTCCTGCTTGTTGTCCTTATTTCATCTTTATGGAAAAAGACACAAACATCATCGTACTTTATGCGTTTTGTAAGTTATTACAACTTTTATAGCAATCTCGGTTGTTTATAGTCAAATAGACACTGGTTAAAGGCCTTCCATACTGCTTTGAAACTGCCATTAACCCGAAAATAAATTTAAAAATATTACGCGTTTAATATAAAATTTATTACTCACGCCAGTAGCCAATTTGCAACTTTTATGGGGTGGTATAACAGGCCTTACACCAAATAAATTTAGGCAGTAATAACGTGAAACCACTCGATAATCATAACGTCTTCTAACGACGGTGCTCTAACGTGGCGATATCGACAAAATAACCAATGGCAGTCAGTAAAATAATATGGATGGAACTAATTACTATGCCTTCGTTGTATCAACGCTCCTTCTAGTTACACCGATGAATGAGCCTACAATAAAACCCTATTTTATTGCTGTTTCCTCTCTCGGCTCGTTGGCATTCATCCCGAGAACTACCAAATCATTAAAGCTTGTGTTTGTTGATTTTTTCCTACCTCTTTGTTTGCTTTATGATAATACGGAGGTGTTCGTTTCGTCGCGCTCGGAGCGCGGGAGCAATGCAGTGTGCAACTTAACGCCTTCATTCACCTTTTTATAGAGGCACTTGATTTAGCGAGCCAATGTCATTTTTAATAGACTCCGTCGAATTTCGCTTTTACAGCCACGTTATTCCGGCTGCTCGTCGAATTTCGTTCTTGAACTTTACACGATACGTGTTAATAAGTCCCTAAGTACGCGATGTGTTCTGATCTCAGATGCCAAACATTTAAAATCCTTGCTGTGGCAGTCAAATTAGAACCTCTTCATACGAACAGAGGTGTAATTTGTTGGTTTAGTATGGAGTGGTAAAGTTATGTAAAAACTAGACAATTTATTCTGAAGTGGAAAATTGGGTGTAATTTCAATTACTGACTACCACAGTACCTACTTATTTACTTGGTTTGAATTATCAGTGTTGTATTTATTTAAGTTTATCGACATCCCTCTACAAGTATCACTCGACGCCTGCTCCTTTTACACCAACTATTACAGGACACTCTTTGAAACCAAACTAACTGCACTCATTAAAAGTTATACGCGACCGCGAGGACCCTCGAAACTCAGCTGAGGATTGTGGAATTTATCAGCTAACTCAAAAGTGCTTGAAGGGAAGTCTGTCCGGGCCATTATTCGCCATTGTCCCTTACAATAAGATTAAACTAGCGCCCGACAACTATACAGATAGCGCTCTGACCAATTCGCGAGCGAACTGCTCACGTAATAGTTTTGTTGTTATCGGCCGTAACCACTCTTCAGTTGCTTCTGTGACGATATTAAAAAGATTTTGGCAACGAGCCACTCTGATATTGATCTTTATGCTTGGCCAGACGGCTATAGGAGCTCTGTAAGTGCCACGCCAGTTGCTTTAATGACTTCCCATGTTTGTAAGTTTTGGTTAATATTTTATGTATTTGGCTGTATCTGGTGACATTTACTGCCACTCTGTTTGTCGTGTGAATAAGTCTTATACTTTATGATCTTGCAATATTATTCTATAAAATATTCCTATTCATATACCACTTGCACCGGCAATTCTGCTTAAATTTTGTCCAAATATATTTCCATTAAAAGAAGTGATGGTGGTCCTAAATATGATATTATCAAACTTTAGCTAATACCCCGCAGCTGCGGTGCTTATCTCTTGCGCGAATTGGAATATATTGTTAAAAACGTGTGTAATTAAGTTGGTATGTGTGAAGGGTAACACCTGCGTCTGCTATCAGAGATCGGGCCGTTACGGTTTATGGGGTTCCTACCAAAAACAATGGAAATGGCAAAAAGTCGAAATGCGGGTCGCGACGGGGCACCACAATTTATGATTGCGCCGTGTCAGAGTGCTAATGAACGCACTCTGTTGCTCTTTATTGAGATAACGCTCGCAATCGATGGCTGCGCCGGTATCGAGTCATTACTTATTGCGTCGCCCGATCTCGCGTGTCCCTTTATAGACATATTTTTTGCTCACTACATTCGTGCAAAGGAGCTATTATTAACCGTCCTCTCCATAGGTATGAGATAAACTAATCCATAAACTCCTAGCTATGTACCTATGTCGTGTAATGAGAAAATTCATAGTTGTCTATGTATCTGCATTAATGATGACATAAAATAACATACCTTTATAAATATAAAGAACCTCATTTCATTAAACTCTATGCTGTTAATAACCATGTCATCGAGCCGTTGAATATTAATGACTTTAGGAGATTCAGATTATTCTACATATTTTATTGTCTTGCTTGCAATTGATTAGAAATAATTTTTAATCTGCCATACCTTTATATATGACTATATATATACAGTTATTTTATTCTACATACCTAAATGTTGTCTTATAACAAAAAATCTGATAAATAATGTCTTATTACAATTTCTTATCTACGAAATTGACACGTGACATATCGAATAAATTTTTATATGAATTGTGAATTAAGATCTCGTGTCCTCCACGTCCCGATGACTGGTACGTATCGACGATCCAATCGCGCGATAAGCGTAGTGAGAATGATATCATCATCGAGGCCTGCGTGTGCGCGGCCACTGGCCACTGGGTACTGGTTGTCGGCATTGTGAACTTACTTTATAGTACGCGACGCCATGCGAGAAGTTATGACACAGTCTCATTGTCGCCAGATATACACGCACATACACTACAATATAACTTACTGCTACCTCTAATACGGGCATCTAAATTTATAAATGCAAATGTGTCTTTGCACCTACGGCGAAATCGTGAGCAGAAAATTATGTATCTGTATACCCTATATGAATATTTTCTTATGGAGTTATCTGCTACTGAGAAATCATTAAATAAAAATTTGACAAATTTATACGATAGTCGGGCGATGTTAAATCCGTCCTGACTTTCTATGAGCGTCTTAGCATAATGCCTTTAGGGTCAATGTCTATCTATTTTCCATAGTTATTTTATTATACAACACAACATAAAAAAATAATATTTGCGGTTTTCTACACGCACACTAAGACCATTATATCATCGCACCACCCGGTGGTGTAGGCCCTACTCAGGAGTAGGGCCCATCCTCACACTCTGGAGACCTGGGTCTCCAAGAATGATAAATCGTCGTAAAAAAACGATATAACTACTACTACCACCATTATGATTTTTAATTTGCATATTGACACATTTTTATTGTGGGATTTACAATGCTACGTGATCACAATAATTATATCTTTGAAAATAGGTCAAACTAAATATACCTTAAAGCCATTTTTCCGAATAGAAATCTGTCATATTTTGGTTTATACATGACTGTGGCGCTCAAAAGGTTAAATATTTTTTTTTAAGTCCATGTTACTTTTTCCGGTAATTTTATGACAGCAGTAGCTTACGGGGGCTTCTACACAGAAAGCGCCGCGTGCGCAGCGCACTCCTCCACTATCACCGATCCTATCGATCGATAGCCATTGTTCACAGTCATCGGCCCGCCATTTAACTGTTGTTAAACTTAACGTATAAAGTGATGAATAGCTCGCCGATCCCTGGATATGTTTATCTGCGTACTGTCTTATAAGATATGTCATTTACAACTGGTTATCTTATTTGATATCTTTTTGTTGGATGCGAGTTATTAGTAGTACGGTCGGTTTCATCACTTTCTGATTAGTTTATGATAAGGAAAATATTTGTTGTATGGTGTTTCGTTTTGTTGAGCTCTATTTTTCTCTTTGGAAATACAAATATATACAACTGAACATCTGTAGGAGACAAAATAATTAGTACTTAGATATACAGTTAAACACGTGGCGGTCTTTAACCCAGAGTTTAGGTGACTTATCCATTCAGCACAATGACCCCATAATGGTATACTTGACAGCTATTGGTATGTTCCAAAAAAGTGTTGAAATAGTGGCACATTCGTAATTAACCCATTAAAGGCTTGCCAAAATATTTAGTTTTAGGCCCTCAGTTAGATCCTTACTTATCTGTTTACCTAATTTTGCTTATTATATGAAACATAGTTTTCGAAGTTTCATTATGACAATTGACGTTTTAAAGCTCGTACTACCGCACTTTATGACGTCATGTAACGTTAGTAAATTGTTAGCTCAGAGTGACTACTATATCTTGGCATATTTTTCCTTATTTTAGTTTGTTGCCCATGTACTAAGATGACTAGCGTAGTAACTAATTATATTCATTACGTTAATTGACATTTCTGAATGCGGTAGCTCTTAAAACCGATATACTAAAATTAAATTAAACCATTTTTTATTGTTACAGGTAAATATCAATCTGACATCTCATGAAGGCAAAAAATACATTCTTGGAACAAATTGGTTCAGTTCTTGAGTAAGTGAACAGACAAGTTTCGCCTTAGAAATAGATACTATAACATATTCTAAGGCAGACTTATAAGATCAAGTTATCTGTCGCCGACAATAATATTCAAATAAGATATCTCCATAATAATTTGCCGTAACCAAAGGGCCCACAAAGCATCTCGGGGAGAGGTGTAACGGGCTCAATATAATATAAGGATGGTCATCCAGGGATCGAACGACGCTGCATGTAAACGTTTATTAATAAATGCAAATATGTAGATGTATGATTATCTTGGATATCTGCAAACTCTCATTCCCAATTACATTATATAGTTAATATATCATTGCTCCTTTCTATTTTAGTCATGATGGGTTAGGCCACTGTAATTATGTAAAATACAGTCTTGGATTTGAATATTCAAAAATTCTGTGTCTATAAAATAGAGCGATGAAGATATCTGCTCCCAAATTGTCTCCAACCCTTTTTTCTATTGATTGTACTGGCTACCATGTGAGTAGTGGCAAGCGCAGAAAGAGCGGGGTGAACTTTATCTTTATTGGGATTGATTGGGATAGGCCGCAGAAGGCTCTTACCCGAGAAGAGTGCAAGTGAGGGAGGCCCTGGCCTTCCAGTGGGGCCTAAATAAAATATTTGAAGAGATAACTTGCACTATACCGTAATTGCAGTAAGTATACATAGTTATTACAATATTAATATTCACTGGCTGTAATTACCTGATTTGAAATTGTAGTGACTTCTTCGTAAAGCAAAATGAGTGAAATACGATACGTAGAGATATTTTATGTTGCGTTATTCTATGGAGGGTTGTCCTTAGATGTGCGCGCATTACAGTCTCATAAATCGGGCAGGAGACAGCGCCAAATGAGACGTCTTGACTGTGTACTGATGCCGACAAACATGGCTCGGAATAAAGTTTAGCGGCCTGTCACCGGTGACGTTTTTAACTCATCCCGACATAGACTTGTATGTGTCAATTTAACGATATGTCATTATTATAAACTGGGGTAGGTTGTTATGATATGTAGGTATAGAGCCGAAAGAATTTATAAAATTCAGAGATTGTAGTTTGAAGTATATGTTGTTGGAAGTGACATATCTTTTTAAACAAGAGTAAGCGGTTATCGTACCCTATGGACGCTTGCAACACCAGGGGTATAACTTGCGCGTTGCCGGCCCCGTAAAAATCTTTTTACACCCTTTTTGAAGAACCTCATGCTGTAATCCTTTGGGAAAACATCGCTGCGGGAAGCTGATTCTACAACCCGAGAGTGCGTGGGAGGAAACTCCTCAGGAATCGCACAGTATGAGACTAGAGTGGTTCTAAGACTATATCAATCGAATCTAAATGTCGTAAATGTCAACATTCGGTAATGACATTTTATAATTTCACTGTATTAAATTGTTCACGTTAGACGTTGGTTAGTAACTTAGACGACTTGGAGACATGAAGACTGGATTGAAATTATATTTCTAATGGGTTTTAAGTAGGTACTGAGGTGCCAGAACTAAAGTTTTAATGGTTACATAGTGCCAAGACGTAAAGCAAAATAATGTCACATATTTGCCCGCCCGATAAGACGTAAATTAACTCGACATAACAAAATACCATCTCGCCAGTATTCACCGAAGAGTTAGGCAGAGATGTACTAATTACATTCACAGTTCGCTTGTATGTTTAGGTCTCATGGAATATGAGCCTATAACCGGATGAGCTTTTATGCGTATAATCCAGGCTGAAATCCGAACTCCGACCTGCTACAGAGATTTCCATTGAAAAAACCCAACAATACCTACTTTTCCCTACTTGGAAATCGGACTCAGGACCTCTAGCGTTGCAGTGAACATTACTTACAAGCTGGTTTAAATAATTATATTAAACTAAGAATTCGTAGCATAATTCTTTCGTTTAATAAGACATTTTTATTATAGTCTTTATTTTTACAATAAAGTGGCACCTATCAAAGATAGAAGTTTACATAATCTCAGTTTTTCGAATTCCATTGAAGTGTAGCCGCGGGCGGTCGCCAAGTTCTTACATAAAATAACAGTCTCTATAGGACGCCGATACAAACTAACGAGTAAATTACACGGCTCGGAAGTGTTTGCGGACCGCCCATCGCCGTCTGGCCCGATTTGAAATTCTGCACTGAGAAAATAGAGCAACTATTTTCGTAGTCGAACATACAAACGATGTACCTCAAAGCATGTCGTAAAGTCAAATTTAACACAAGCTATTCATACAAAGCTAATATCGTGTCAATACTTTGATAGTGATAACACGCACGTAATCTAATTATAGATCCATAAGATGTTGACGTCATTGAAAGAACTTGTTGTGATATTAGAATTGGTATTTCAACCTGTATTAGCAAGCCCGGCTAGCTCAGTCGGTAGAGCATGAGACTCTTAATCTCAGGGTCGTGGGTTCGAGCCCCACGTTGGGCGCAACTTTTTGTATTTTTTTAAACTTTAGCGAGGAATCTTAATATTATTTTTTAATGAATCGTCACATTGCACATGATTTTTTATGTTATTTAGCTTTTTAAATCAAAATCACAGTCAAGTTATGCAAGCGGTTGCTTGCATAGTACCGTTAAAGGGTCAACGGATGGACAGACAACGCTATATAAATGTTTCCCACGTTTCGTAGTCACATGTACACACTCGATGTTGACTGTGGTGACGTTTAATATCATTGGATTTATTTTGACTGGTAACTGTTGATCACTTATTAGCTGTCAACGTATAAATACCTACTTATGTAATACATTTATTGATTGTCTGCCTACTCAAAACTGTTGTGTTTTATAAGCGAGCATAAGTATGAAGATTTCTCTTATAGATTTTTCAATTTGACTTATTAAGAAACCTTTCACGCCAGTAATCAATGAAACGTGCGTCATTGGTTAAGAAGAGTTAGCATACAAGGTTCTCACGAGTTTGAAAGAATACATAACATAACATAATCAACCCATTACATTGTCCCACTGTTGGGCACGGGTCTCCTCTCAGAATGAGAGGGATTAAGCTACAGTCCACCACGCTAGCCTAATGCGGGTTGGCAGACTTCACACGCCGTCAAGAAAATCTCTCAGGTATGCAGGTGTCCTCACAATGTTTTCCTTCACCGTTTAAGCGCGTGATAATTAACTATTAATACGCACATAACTTCGAAAAGTCAGAGGCCTTGGATTTGAATTCGATATAATACCTTTGAATTGGCAGTCCTATGGTCATATCACTAGGCTATCACTGCTCTACAATAAAAAGAGATAATACATAGATATAGATAGATAGAGACCTATATCATATTTTCATATATGCCGTGGCAAATCATCAGCTCAGTGCTAACCCTGACTCCATCAACAGTACCTAGCTAAACAATTTATTTGTTCGTGAAAGGTTTGTCTATTTATTCCACGGTACTACATTTCTAACTTTCCTGCCTTTTGTATAGGTTTCATCATTCTTTGCCGTTCTTTCATTAGGTATGTACGAAGTTTGCCTTCCTCATTACAATGACGACATTTAAAGAACTTAAATGCAAAGATTTCGAAAATCTCTCGTTGCCTAATATTATATAGTATATATGCCGCGGCTTACTACAGCAACGAGCGGATCAAGCTTAACTGTAACGACAACATTCGGTAGATTATTAAGAAAGATTAAAAAAGTATTATGAGTCTTATATTTTGGCCTTAATAGTTTTTACTGGGAAAAACTTGCCTTAATTAAGTAGGTACTTAAGCAAACAGTTACTGACATTTCTCGAGCATGTTGCTTATTATGCAAAATGTTTGGAGCATTTTTAATTGCTGTTTATTATTGGTACATTTTTCAAATTACCGCATAAAGAAGATCACTTTACATTGCATATTATACAGTTTTGGGTGTCTAAAATTTTAATTTATAGTACTAATCAAATAAAAATCCCCTAGAAAAATGTACTTACATCAATTAAATATAATCATAATAATTTATGAGGTTTTTATATATAAATTACGATGAATTTGACTTCTGACTTCATACACGTATTCATGTGAAAACTAATCGAAAATCTAAGATTAAGTGGCCTTTATCAAGGCCTGAAATTTATCTATCGACTGAATCACCACTTAAAGTGAAGTGGCAGAAAATAAACAAACAGAAAATGTGATATCATATTATATACCATATACCACGGTATACGGACGTGATTTTTCACGTTTTTTGTTTAACCTTATGGAAACTTGTCATATTTTCACGCCTCGAGGTCGAGGTAGCTCGTACAATTTTTTATTAAAATAAATGTTATAACAAACTTAACATAAGCGTTAAGTTTTACTAAATGTGTAAATTGAGCTAAGAAATCTCAAACTTATCAACAATTCTTATTAAAATATAAAATGCGTTGATCCAAGGATTTGAACAATTTGTATGCAAAATTTTATCTCGATCGTATCGGGCTATTACCAACTACGCTTCTTTTAATAATATACCATAATATCTGAAATGCCTCCATACAGTGTAAGAAGTTGTGTACTGATCGTTAATGACACGATCGACTTTATATTAACTCCAAATGGATTAGGTATAGAATGATCCCGAAGCTAGATATGAGCTTTAACTGTTATTCCTTTTATGTATATACTATTTGCAAAATTTAGCTAAAATTAGATAATCAACTAGTCAACTTTATTATTATTATCGGCCCGGTTTGTCCCACTCCAGGGCAAAGGCCTCCCCACTCTGATTCCACTCCTCATGGTTTTGAGGCCAATTATACAAATAGGAGTAAAAAACAATCATACAAATAACTTTATTAGGTAGTTATAATCTGAAACATGGTTCCGTTTCTTCAAATGTTGCAAAAATCAACTGAAAGACTGCCTCAATAGTCTAGTGATCCCAAAAGCGACTGCTACCCTAGATGTCCTGGGTTCGATCCCCAGGTCGAGCAAAGTGTTATTGGGTTTTTCTATGAAATTCTCAGTAGCAGCTCGGAGTCTGGATTTGTGCCCGGTTAATGACAATAGACTCACCCTCTATTACATGGGACCTAAACATACCGGCGAACTTTGGGTGTACTCGTACGTATTAGTACGGCTCTACCTAACCGTTTGGGGAATACAGGCGTGATGGTATGTTGCAAAAAACAACTTTAAAATTGATTGCTCGATAGCATTCATAACCGTATGTTGTTTGTTATTTTTTTCAACCTGAACTTGAACTTCCATTAAATAAAGCTCATTTTTCATACTAGTTGCTAGTTTATACTAGTTTATATAAAACTACGGCACTTTCACTCAAATGCACAAAGTGTTTCACAGAAAGCAAGCACAATTATTTCTACACGTACTAAATTAATTCGCTTTAGAACATTGCACATTTAGTAACTGAAACTGCATTTTCTTTTTAGTTGTTATTAAGATTTCGCACTGAAACTGATCTTTTATGAAGAAAATTACACAAAGCTTTGTCCCTTGGTAAGTTTGTTACATTCTCAGTTAAATGTACGGTCGTTGGCTGTCTCAGTAGGTAGCACGAACATTCTCCAGGTCACCCACGCGTTGTATTGTATTTTGTATTATAATGTACCCTATTTGTGTCAACTTATTGTCTTTGAATGTCAATATATCATTGTTAAGGATGTTGGACTATTGTGCTGTTGTTCTAGGATTCGTAGTAGGTATATCTCCTGAGATAAACATATTGACAGTATGAATAATTCTAATTCAGTTTGAGTAACGACCTGATTTCTCGTTTGATAAATTTCTCATTGTTTGACCAAAACCTTGTTGATATACTCGTATGTCTTGATTTTAAATGACCTACAGCTATAAAGTAAGTGTAAGAAATGTTTTTCATGGCAGGTTCTTATTAAAGGCCACTGCCTTTGCAAGATTTAGGACACGATAGTATCTTAATATCAGGTGGGTTGAACACACCATTTACTTTTTATAACATTGTTGAATTTTTAGTTAGTAAATGAAATGGTACATATAAATATGAATTTATGGGCACAGTAACCACATTCACGTAATTATCTGTATTTAATTCTATGTGTTAAACGCTTCACGGGCTGAACATAATTTATTACGAGAGATAATCAGTAAGGTTGAGTGGATGTAAATGTTTAGCACCGCCGTAGGTCAAAGTGCTGGATTCTACATAAAATTACATTTAAATCTCAACAACGTTGATTGCCTTAAACCGTTACGTTGAAGGCAGTAGTTCGCAGAATCGTTAACACTGCACTACGTGAAACTCCGTTTGAAATTCGTTTGCGTTGGTTTTATTTCACTGTTAAATAATTAAGTTAATTATATTACTGAAGGAGATGGGGGAGACCTTGGCCCAGCAGTGGGATCTTATAGGTTAAATAAAAAAAATATTACAGATACTGAATTAATTAAATAATTTAGTAAATAAAAAAAGGTCTGCCTCATTAGTCTAGTGGTCCCAAGTGAGACTGCTACACTAGAGGTCCTGGGTTCGATCCGCAGGTCAATCCAGAGTCTGGATTTGTGCCCGGTTAATGGCTATAGGCCCGCCCCCTATAACATGGGACCGAAACATACCAGCGAACTGTGGGTGTACATTAAGTACACCTCTGCCTAACCCTTCGGGGAAGACAGGCGTGATGGTATGTTATAAAAAAAGATAATTTAGTAAATAAAAAAGCTTTTGTGTTTTTGTGGTTTCGGAAATTTGCAAAGAGAAACAGCGCCAAAATAAAAAAAGTTAAATTTGTAAAACGTTAACAAAAGCAATATTGTAAGACATCGCAGAACTGTATCAAAGTTGTATCTTCATTTAAATATAAATAAGAAACGACGAGGGAAAAAGGTAAAAGAATGGAATCTCCGACAGCGTAAAAACATCAAGAGGTTCAATCATTCTCCACAAGTGAAGTGAGCGACTCATAACAAGCGAAAGATTGAAATGAGCAGATAAGGGAAGAATCAGAAATCTTGCCGAAAATACATACCTACCTATTATGAGGCGGCGGTAATTTTGTAAGGGATTCCTCGGTTCGATATGGGGCCAATCATTAACCAGACCCAGGCATGCTCTCAGTACATCGCTGCGGTTTTTTGCGAGATCTACGAGAGATATCCATGAGCTTAAATGTACGGGGAGCTCTGTAAGCAGATCAATGTGCGCACAGGTATTCTGAAGCTCAATCCGTAGTGTTCCGATTGAATCTCGTGGGTTATTATAAAATTCATAAATAATTGAATCCTGTCCTAACATATCACTTTGAAAACTCTTCAACGTTTGCCAAATTGAATGTTGTTTATCCTCATGTGTTTTATATTCACGAGTCTTCAGTAAAATCGTACTTTATTGTTCCGTGCGTCTCGCGTCGGGGCGGCTCGTTAACGCGACCTTTCGGATATTTATTGTATCCTCTCCAGAAAATACAATTTCCAAGTCGAATACCAATAAATATCAAGCCGTACACACTTGTGTAGGTATTTAACATCTGTGAAAATTAGATCTGTTTTATTTTTTAAATTATTAACAATTCATCCCAAGGTATTGTAATCGTTATTTCTGCCCACTTTCCTTTTTGTTACCTAAGTGTTAAAAATATAATTTACTTTTTATCTGTCAACAATCATTTGTTGCTCTTAATGCGATCGTACAAAGCTTCACGCGCATAATTCACTCGTGAGTCAAGTATAAACACAACGAGTCGCGATTGTTACGGAAAGAACAATCCCACTGATACAAGATAAAAGCGAAGGCGTGAAATAAATTTATTTACAACTGGGAACCAAATGGTATTTAATTGGAGTGTCACCACATAGATGTCATTTCAGTTTTTAATTATAGAACACGACAAAAAGGGCTTGAATTTCAGTCAGCAAAGATTTACACATGCAAATTTTCTGCAAATTATGTCCACTGGAAAAGTGGATACGATTTATGGTGTCTATACTTCAGAAAAAATGCAGCTGCAGGCGATAAATCGCTCACTTGCAAGTTAGAAAAAAAGGTACCCAGTAGAGCTCGCTTTGCGCTCAACAAATAGGCATCCACGAGATTCGTGTCTGCTAGTCGATCATTTTGTACCGTTGCTTTACATATTGTTTCGTCCATAAGCGTTGAGTATGAGATGTGTAAACGTAGAATTGAATTTGCATCGTCACTTTGGTACCTCATCAATAAAGCAACCTTAAAGTGATAAAGTATTTTATGAAATTGTCTGTCGTGCGTCGCATACTTGACATCAAGGCTCGTTAGTGTTGAGTGACTTTATGGTCAGCTCGTGTGTATTCCATATATGTTTGAAAGTGAAAGGGCAACATGGCGGGAACAGGCTAACGATTGGATAATATTTTGTCACAATAAAGTGCCTACACAAAATATTAAAATGTAATAATGCGTCCCCGGGTCCTCAAGTGAAACACTACACGTACTCGGGGACCCAAAAATATACAAATGCCTTTAAATTATATATTCTAATATAAAAGCAAAATTCTCGCATCATCATCTCAATCATCGCACTTATCTATAAGTAAGCTCTTATATTTATTTGTTCGTATCTTTGTCAACAAGCATAAATTATACTTAACGCAGTCTACAAGTTTATTACCTTCAACACGCAAGTGTAGGTCTCGTAAACGAATGATGTACTTTTACTTGAATAGGATTACCGTTGTCTTTCTTATATTCCTCCTTGACTATCGATAATACTTATAGGTAGCTGTCCGCGAATAGGTAGAGCATCGCGTGTGGTGAGCCGCTAACGCTTGATATACGATCGTCTTAATCACCACCTCGTTTGTATGAGATTTATATCACACCTGTTGCGCCAATTATTTACATTCGGAAGTCATTCTGTTCGGATTCGGTGTTTCTTTGATGAGTTGAGGTCTAAACGCCACGATAAGATTTACAAGTGTAGAGAAATTGATTAAAATAAAACATTCTTCGATATTCTAAAGTTACGAAAAACGTTGGTCTAAAGTAGGTAATTCTAAAGGCTTTGTTTATACTGTATTGATAGAACATAATCTGGTCGTTAAACACGATGTTGGCATTATGAGGCTAAAATTGCTTTCTTGACATTTACAAGATGCACAAATTATTTAGAAGCCTCATGAATATGACATCAATAAATCGGATTATGCTCATATTTCGTCTTAGACTTATTGAAAGAAAATGTAAATTAACCATGTCATATCATAATAATATGTGTTAAAAAATAGCACCTACGAATATTTTTCTCGATCGTCTGTAAATTATACACATCTCTAGATGATTTAATACCGGTTCTGCCACGTTGTATTTACACTGCTTTTGCGATGCTTAAATAATAAATATCGTGGTTCTCTTTAAAGTCGAGCGTGAAGCTCGAAACCCTCTATTATGGCGAGTATCAAGTTGCCAATGACGATAATTTGATAATTGAGAGTGTCATAGTACCCTGTACCGTGATGCCAGCACCTGCTGGATTGGAATATTTATTTTTTTACAAAAATCCAGACATGGTGCGAGAAATTTTTATAATAATTTTTACAGCTTTATCTCTGTTAGAAGTGTTGGACTGTTGGAGTATTTCAAAGTTATGTTATGTGGCATTTAGTTAGCATTTTCCTATTAAGATCTAACGATTATCATTGAAAACGAAGCCAGAGACATCTTGGTATGTCGATTTCACCACAGTTTTTATCTTCATATCGCGTTATGACGCGAAATGGATGGAGGAAGTAATGGTTTGTTTATTTTATGTGGATATCGGGTGAGTGATAATTGGTACGTGTTGAAAATCATTCGACACTTCAAATTTTTAACACCTTTTTCGCTCGTGTTTGCTTTGTATGTTTGCAATAACGCTGTTTTGTTGAACTGCAAATGTTAAGTTTATTTTACTAAAGACAGGTGCATGAAAAACCCATTAGTGGTTTCTCTTTGTTTGACATGAAATTAAGACATTCAACGAATAAGCAAAGTGGTTTATTATTATTGAAAATGAAGTACGCCTTTGTTACTATACTAATGGTTGGCACTGCTTAGTTTCTAAAATTTTATCCGAAGCTTCAGCAATAGTTATTATAATGCTGATACTAAATTATACCATAGTACCTATCTACAAATAAAATAGACCAAACTAAAATAAACCAAATAATAATTGCAGCCAACAGCTAAATCAACGTGTATTTAGTACTATTGAATATGTAGATGGTAACATCATCACATTTCTCATTGGTAACACTTACACTATTACACGCGGACGGTCTCGACCGCCGCGCGCGCCGGTCCCGCCGTGATTTATCTGCCTGCATCTCCGACCTGCGAACACCTCGTTTATTGCCCGCTTGTTATTTATAATTTATTTTTAACGGTCACCGATTTGTATCCGTATGTATACTATGCACAGGAATTCATCGCGCCACGGCCCGAAAACATCATATAGTGCGCCGTTACGTGTTAATTATGTATCAAAATTGTGTAAATTGCCTGCTTATAAGCTGCAATTGAGAGCGAGTGCCAAGTGGTTAATTATAATATGATTCATACATAACGGCACTACCTGCTTTTATAAAATTAGCTTAACCTAATTTAGCTTGAAATACAAGCACAATTTTTATTAATCAGGTAAATAGATCTTATTTTAAGCACCTACGTAATACGCAAAATGCGAAAATATACGTAAAACGTTTATTAAAACTAAGCAAAGATTCATCTTCACGGTTAAGTATCAATAGATAGAAGATTTTGTGTTAGACTGCCTCATTAGTCTAGTGGTCCCAAGCGCGACTGCTACGCTAGAGATCCTGGGTTCGATACCCAGGTCGAGTAGTGTTATTAGGTTTTTCTATGAAATTCTCAGTAGCAGCTCGGAGTTTGAATTTGTGCCCGGTTAATGGCAATAGGCTCGCCCCCTATTACATGGGACCGAAACATACCGGCTTACTGTGGGTTTACATTAGTACACCTCTGCCTAACCCTTCGGGGAATAGTATGTTATGTTATGTTTTTTTTTATATAGCTTATTTTGTGTCCCACTGCTGGGCAAAGGCCTCCCCTAACTCAGTCCAGGATTTTCTATCCTGGGCTTCCTTATTTTAAATTATTTTATTTAAAATCTGTCTTTCTCAAAATATAGTATAGAACCACATCATAATCATTAGACATGCAAACTTGATAGCGGGAACAGCATTTGCTCTTTAATCTACATCGATGTTCTGACATTGATATACAAGTACGATTATCAGATATTCCTAGACTGTACTCAACTCATCAACTTACGATACACTTCGGCTAGTGATTTGACCATCGATACTCGCGGCAGATTTACAATACCGACAGCTAATTTATAGCGTTGTTCGATCTAGATGTAATTTAATGTCGTTGGTCCACATAAATCACGCTCATCTACCGCTCCGAGATCAGGTTCACGTCTGGTTCACCTGATAATGTGAGCGAAATTATCTTTTGAAACGTTGACCCATATAATTAGGCTAATGTTTGAATGATTATGTCATTATTTCTAAAGAATATAGATCAGTTATTTTTTCTTCTTGCCCTGATTCTGTGAGTACTTTGGCATTATAAGCATATTTGGCAGTTTATAAGACGCCTAGTTGTATGTCGTTGAACTCCCCTATTAGTCTATTTTTTCGCATCCATGTTATAATTAGTTACGCGTCGTTACTCATATTTTATTAGGACACGTTTTATTTGGTTTTTGTTACTTAATATTATTGCATATTACCATTTCTTTGTTTTCAAATACGTCAATCGCCCATAAAGATCCTTGAAGTGATTTCACACGGTCCAACGGTGATTACAACTAAGGTCCGCCAGCCTATCTCATTATACTGGACTTCTTAGGCTGAGTTATTTAAATGTTGCCTTTTTATTTAGGTATTTCGAATAGTTTTAGTAAGAATACCATTTACTGTACCTACGGTAAGTAGTCGGGCAATTATTTTTCCAAGTACAGACCCCTTGTGCATTCAGATTCTCACTGGTTGACTTGGACATCGAACGGGAGGAAATAGCGTCAATAAACAAGACTAATAAAATTAATAGATGCGGCATCGTGTTTATTTGAATACAGGTGCATGGATGGAACTAGCAGCACTGGATTTAACAAAAAGGCACAACCAAAGAGTACACGGGACCTAATCACCGTCAACCCTAAACACTCTACAGACCGTGTTATCAGTCTACCTATTAAGCAGCAGGTAGACTCTGATGACGTGGGCTGTGGAATGTATAAGGTTCTTTTTCAAGAGTAAATTGTGCATAACATGTATGTGAATTTTACGTCTGGACGTGCCATGAACTGTAAATTTTATAATATACATAGATCTATAATTACCTATTTCATATAAAAGGCATGTAACTAGGCCAAAACCAAGGTGACTTTTAATTAAATTAAAATTGCAATAGATATTTTCCAATCGAATATATTTCCACGGCAACCCAACAGCCAAGATCCACATTTGTTAGCATATTAAGCTTATTTTTTTTTGCTTTGTTGGGAATCGACCTAGTTAAGGAAATAGATATTTGGCTGTCTGAGTCTATGTGCAATTTGAAAATAATATTGCAATAATAATTCATTAGTAGTTTTAGAGGCTTCTCATTATTATTTTATTGGTAGTTCTATGGTTAGTAAGCGACTAATCGAGCGGCAGCGTGTCGGGGAGCTAAGAATAGTCGAGCGGACACTTTTTGTCTTCTCATTCCATTCGTTAGCAGGGAACACTGCGCTGTTAACTTGAAGCGAATTTTTGCCATATTTGCCTAGAAAGAATAGACAATGAATCATGTCTTTTATTTGTATTTTTATAAATTTTCAAGTCTTTTGATAAATTGAATGAAAATTTTAATTCAATTGATTAAAATTTTGCAATTTGTACATAGTTACTTTGTTCTTACGAATTAGCTTAGGGCTTAAGCAGGTACTAAGTTAATTTGATTTGATTTTATAATTCGATTTCCAAGATTCGTTTCCATAGAAATTGTGGCCTTTTAATTCGATTCTCAATATTGTTACCTAGACATTTTTTGTTTCACTTAAACGAATTACAAAATAAAAACGTTTGAGTAATTTGTCTACTTTTTAAATTATGTGACCACTTCATTATCCAAATAATAATAAATATGAGCAAAAAGTAAACAAGCCATTTATGTGATGAGAATATCTTAACGGTGGTTATTAATGAAGCAGACGTGTAGTATAAAAAGCTCTAGTGTCTATCAAAGGCACGGAGACAGCTACTTGCTACATACTTCACGCCCTATAAGGAAGGTTAATAATTTGTTTGCGCACCAGCTATTTCCTTCAAGAGTACGCCAAGTGGGCAGACTCAATTCATATCGAGATAAACAGGTTGTACGCGTACAATGCAGATTAAGCGTCTCTTACTTACGAGAGAAATTATTATTAAGTGCGCCGCAACGAATATTATTTTTCTCGGAAAAAGATAGATCGCTTAAGCGATTTTACGCGAAATTAATTTTGGCAGTGAGCGACAGGGCGCGGCGGGCGCACCGCTGCGCGGCCGCCTCGTCGCGATGATTTGTTGCGATCCGACCGCGCTCGTTACACTTCCCGATAATGAAGCATACCATTTACTCAAAGGCGAAAGCTAAGGTTGTAATTCAAGTACCTTATCGATATTTCCCGGAAACCATCGCAATGTTGCAACTAAAATTAAAAATCGACAATCCAAGGAAAAATATTCCGCAGTTATTCTTGGGATCAAAAAGCTATACAGTGTGTAGTATGCGCGAGAGCAAGCTCCGCCCTAGTTGTCGCCACAGCCGGCTCAGCCGCAATTAATCCACTGTAATGCGATACGAGCCTCCTGTCGTCGGCGACGTAATGCATCGTGATTTACGCGCAACGAACAAGCCGTTAATCTTATTACCACTTTCAATAACTTTATTATCGAGTGTTCGATACAAATGTTATACGAACCAATATACACCTTGAACGAACCACGCAGAGACCATTTGCATTTACAATAGCATAATCGGTAGGAGTTAGGAAGCTTCCCACGAAATTTATTTTAGTCGACTTAACGATTGTGTCCGCTTTACCAAAAATGGAAAGTTAATGCGCCTGTTGCTTAACTTCGATTAAATGGTTATATACGCTTAACAATCTGATCCTGGATAGGGTTCCCAATTAATGCATTAACATTTAAAATTCGTTTTAAATTCACGTGCTTTGATTGAATACGGAGAATATTTTTTGTAACTTTGCTTTGTGAATAATAATAGAATTAGCTTCGAAGACCAGCAGCGTGTTCGTGTCGTGTGAAATCACTTCTTATTCAACCCGCAAAGGCTCGAGGCGGCGGTAAACACGATTCAAATTCGACATGTTATCTCCTAAAACATACCAATAATAAGATGCAAATGATGAGTCCAGCGGCACAGAGAACAAAAAACCACTGCTCTGGAAAAGGGATATTTCCAGTGAGCTGGTAATTTGCATATATTTTCGTAATAACAACTTCCGTTTGGTGTGCCGGCGGACGTGTCACGAGTTTGGGTATCTAACTACGGTAGCATCCCATCAAGCTTTGTTACTTCGCTCCAGGCTCTTTGACACTTCCATATTGTTTTAATGATTTTCCACTGCAAGACTCCAATAAGGCAGTCCCCGGAGAAGCGTCGTTTGGTTCTTCTACTAAGCACATCTTCTATATTCGGTGATAATGGGATATTGCCTGCTCGTTTCCATAACGCCTTGTAATGAGCCGACGAATTTAACGCTTCATCAATTATTCATTTGTGATTATCATTAGTTAGAAGTTTTAAAATGTCTTCGAGATATAACTTAGCTTGTTACGTGTTTAAGGTGATTTACTTTGAATAATTCAAATGTTTTATAAATGGGTACTTATCTATGTATAGATATAATCCTTTTTATTGTTTTCGTTCATGGATATTAACTGCGAATAAAGAAGGCACAATCACCTTTGACAATATCTCAAATATTATTGTAATGTTTATATCGGATCCAATATATTATTATATTCTGCAAGGTTGGTGGCGCCACGCTGTCCTACGGCAGTTTCACGTCGAGTCACGTTTGTCAAACACATTTGTATTCACTCTTTGTGTCTCCCAGTGCCCTACTCATTGAATAAAAATAATACAACCTGCGTAGGGTATGAATTATTTATTTCATTTTTAATTGAGTGTTAAGTGTCATTGATGTCATCTGTCATGTGTAATTGCTTATTCATTACTATGTGAGGGATATTTTCAAGTGCCTTTATGTGAGCGTTATGAATAACAAGTGTAGTAACTCCATTTACTCAAATGTTGTGTGATGATGTTATTAAATAGATAATGTTGACTTTTTACTTTTGCCTTTGTGTCTCACCACAGTTTTGAACTAAATTAAACTTGTAGGTGGCATGGCGGTTACATTGGCCTCGCTGTTTCCACAAAATTTCACACTTCCTGATGAAAGTTTTAACACAATTACCCGGTCCACGACCATTTCCCCCGGCCCTCGACGACTGGACAGGAAAAAACTTGGCAAAGAACAAACTAACCAACAGTCCAATTTAGCGACATCCGTATAAAGTTTAATGTACCCAATCTGAAATGTTGCCGTATTTTCGCATATTAACTAGGCATACGGGGAGTGCATTTTGTTTTCTTGTATTTCTTGCTAGTATGTTATTTGAAGGTGGTGAGTTTATTCCTAGTCATATCAAAATATAATATGAGAAAAAGTGAAAAGTGGTCAAGACTTACCCGTGCGTATTCGGAGTAAAAGAAAATATTTTAAAATACTCAGGTAAGGTATTCACCGAATTTCCACGTTGATGCCAATTGTCTACGAGAACAGAATGATAAATATTGAGGGGTACCTAGAGTCAGCTCGCTGGCAAACGTCCGAATTAGCTCAAAGTTAGTCCTTTGATCGGAGTGCCCGGTGTTGGTCAGTTGGTGTCGTTTGTACTGACCGGTGACCAATTCGGAAACTGTCGCTGTCCTAATTGCAATTTGCGACATTTCCGTAATAATTGTTTCAGGATGTGTACGAATCTTTGTTAAGTTGCGATTTTGTTGATTGCAAAGAACTAATAAATGATAATTTATTAATCACTAAATTCTGCCCGCGACTTTGTCTGCGTGGACTTCAGAATTGGGTCCGACCTGGATAAAAAGTAGCCTATGTGTTATTCCAGACTATAATCTATCGCCAAATTATCCAGATCCATTCCGCCGTTTTGACGTGAAAGAAAGAATCCAAACAATCATCCGATTGTTACAATCTGATGATTGTTTGGATGTATGGATATACATACAAACTTTCGCGTTTATAATATTAGTATAATATATCAATATAAATTTATGAAATTATCTTTACATACGTTTCACACCAGTGTTGGTTTACAAGCTGACGCGACGACATGGACCTCTTTTATTTTAGTCGCGTACCACGTGCTTGATCTAATCAAAATTTAGCAAATTTGTTTACATACATCATGCGGCGGAGCGTGGTGTATCACGATATTCACCACACGTAAACAGTGCGGCGCTAGCGATGACACCTCCTTTGATGTCCCCATACTCCCCATATACGAACCCTGAGCTAATAAAATGTCACCAGCTATGTACGAGACATGTTTGTCATATAAACGAAATTTGATTTTGGCGTGACTCCGTATTCCAAACTCAATTTTGTGTCATTTTTGTTTGTAACACATCTGAAACTATTTCCTTTATCCTTCCGGGAGTTAAGGGATCGCTGTGAGCTTTCCTGAGATTCTTTTTAGCTGTCTAAATAAATCTTAGTTTACTCTTATTTATTAGTTAACTTTACTTTCAAATCAAATCAAATCATTTATTCAAATACTACATGACAAAATAATTGGTTAGTTACAAAGTCTTACTTAAGTATATTATTTACATAACTTTATGTGCCTGAACTAGGTAGTCAGTATATCAATAATAAAAAGAAATAAAATAAAAAGAACACCTACATACACATAACAAATAAATGCCTACTTTAACACAATTAACAATTTCTCTGTATCTTCGTAGGATATGCTTTGGAGGGCTTCCTAGAGTTTTTTGTTACAATTGCTATAATTGAAGGTATAAATATTCTTTATAGCATTAAGTGTATTGTAAAGGAGCGGCCCTAGAAACACGAAAAATTTGTCTGTGAAAGCATGTTTAGTTCGTGGAGGTTGGGGGCAAACTATATATTTCCGTCTTTTTTAGTAAACTCAGCTGTGAGGGGATGTGATGTGTGCTGTTTTAGTACTATGCTCATTATGAATAGTTGACGGACAGTTAATACTCTGCAGGATTTGTACACGAGGTAAGTGGGAAAAAGGAAAGGCCGAAATGTGGACACCTTGAGAATCGCTTTTTGTGCTCTTTCAATAGTTAGTAATAAAGTTTTACCCGCTCCACCCCATGATATAATGCAATAAGTTAATTTATATTGACAAAGCGCAAAGTAAACTTGCCTAATTATCTTTGGGTCAGCTATGTAGCGCAACTTTTTAAAGGCAAATCAACCAACTACATCAATCAACTTCCGAACTTTACTACATAAAGCCCCAATATGTTGTTTAAATGAAAGAGTTTCATTGATTACTTACATAAGCATTTTAAATGTTCAATTTCAAGTTCCGTTATCAAATTCATCAACATTATTCTAAAGAACGGTATTCACTGGGAGCATAGTAATAGATACTATGCCGGGAAGGTGTAGTGCAGTACAACTACGGATTAAGGATATTCCGACGTAACTTAGGAAAATTTTAATAGATAATGTAACATAATACCATCACGCCTGTATTCCCCGAAGGTTAGACAGAGGCGAACTAATGTACATCTACAGTTCGCCGGTATGTTTCAGTCCCATGTAATACGGGGCGAGCCTATTTGCATTAACCGGGCACAAATTCAGACTCCGAGCTGCTACTGAGAATTTCATAGAAAAACCGAATAACACTTTGCTCGACCTGCGGATCGAACCCAGGACCTCTAGCGTAGTCGTCGCGCTCGGGACCACTAGGCTAATGAGGCAGTTTAGATAATCTTGACATTTTATATGCTTTCAATAGGAAAATTTTGGAGAAGCTATGATCGGTTTTATTTTTAAGTTGGTCTAGGCAAGGTCGAGTTGGACAAGCCGCCGCTATCGGTATAAATTAGCCCTGGTGTGGTATCGGCGCGGAACTATACCGCTGTCACGGTGGCAGCCATATCGGCTGTCTTGCCGTCCATGGTCGGCCACTTCTCACGGGATAGGGTTGATATTGTCTCCAGTCCTAAATGTTTTAAAGTCTACCTAAAACTTTTTAAGTTAAAGGTAAAATAGACAGATATTATTGTGTATTTGGTGACATAAATTTGATGATTTAACGTAGGAAGAATATTGTCGTCATTCAAAAGAAAGATATTGAGACATTTAATGAAAAGCTAATAAAATGGACGTCCATTGAAACCAAAGTCTCTCATTCAAGTGTGTTTTGTATGTGATGGAATTCGTATAGCAGGAAAGTGGCAACCTTATAATCGACTACTGCTTCGTTTAATATTATACACCTTGCACAGGATGCAATAGGTTTCGAATTCAATTGTGTTATTTGGTATTGTTTACGGGACAGCCTTAGTGTTGTGGTTGGCAGGTGACACGAGGCTCTATAAATCTGTGCCGCACGGCCTACGTCGTAAACACGGCCAGAGCACAATCCCTCGATCTGAACTGCGACTGTTTCAATAACTCGCTATTATTTCAATAATTGAAAAGGTGCACTATTATTCCGCTTGCACTTGTACAATGGAGTTTGAATGTGGGAAATGCAAGTGTTACACCGGACTTAGGATTGCCGTTTTGTGCCTTTCTGTATTTATTTTGCCTCATTTTAAAGCATATTATGAAGAACAAAGATATTCGGTAACTGGGTACCTCGATATTTCGGGCAAGAAATTCTTCTTTGGTAACAAGCAAAAATTAACCACTGTAACATGGCTCGCGGCCGTAAATGGTTTCAGATACTTATCGACTCGAGTTTTTCTTTAAGAACAAACTCTAACCACAAACAAGCGATTAGTGTTCAACAAGTTCCGTAGACGTTATACGGCAAGTACAATAACTTTCACCTATAGAGAATTTATTGGGTACTGTCTCTAGTTGCTAAGTAGCTTCGCACCACGATGTACTCAGAGGCAGGTCCGTGCCTCGGGCTGTTCAGATTTACGAGGTGGCGCGCTCGTGCTGCGCTCCACCCCGCCCCTCAGCATCCACCCCTCCCCCCGCATTCGCCCGCTCAGAATGCGGCTCCCTCGGTCACTCATTGTAACGGCTTTCGGTTAGTTATGAACTAGAAGCAAGTGCCGGACTTCGTACCGTTTCAATTGTAGGAACCTTTGAAGATAGCTGTTAATTGTTTAAGTTTGCAATAAATATCAAAGCTTTCACGGTTACGCTTTCTGGATTATCTGAAAGTATATATATATAATCTTAAATCTGGAAAATAAACTTTAACGCTGATGGTAAAAGAAGAGGAAAATTTTACACAGATTTAGTAGGGATGATAATCTTCGGAATTTATTTGACAACTTACAACTGTACTCGGAATAGGTGGAGTGTATAGCGGAGTGTTGTAACTTGCTAGGATTCTTGTTGCGTTTATCTTCCGTGAATCTTTACGGGTTCTTTACTGTTATTCGTTTATCGCTGAAGACTTCAACTACACAAAGTGATGAGTAGCCAAGACACTAATTCAGCCTGAAGCTATTATAGACTCTTTGCAGGAATACTGTTGTTGTGTTGCTGGGTTTTGGCCATTATCATAAACATGTGCAAACAGACTGCAACTCCGAGGGTGCTCTTTTCATAATCAGTACAAAGCTATCGCACTCATAATATCATAATACAGCCTTGAAATAATAAATATAATATTAAATTAAAAATGTAAAGACCGACACAAAAATCATTAAATAAAAAAAAAACTATATATTGTCTGTTGTCCTTTATTATTAATATAAGTAGAATATTTTAACCCAAGCGTCGTTGTGTCGGGGGACAGCGCGTCAAATATGCGGCATGGGCTCGTCAAAATGCATTGTATGAGCCCAAACACAACGTAGATGCCGTACACCCAGAGTTCTTCTGACGGGTTGGGTATGCTGCAGGATTTTGAAATATCATTGACTAGTAACAGGATTTCAAATTTCGAATCGATCTGAACTGTGGAAGTTTTTTATACTTATCTCTTAATCAAGAAAAGAGGTGATGATCTTCAAATAGCTGAGCAGTTTTTTTTAAACATAGCTAAGAACATTTGTCTAATACACCTGTCAAATAAAAAAAATGATCAAAATTGGTCCAACTGTTTACGCGCTACGATGCAATAGACAGAAACACACGTACACAGACACACAGATACACACTACGAACTTATAACACCCCTCTTTTTCAATTGAATTTCAAAGTCTTGGCCCCAGATTATAATAATTTTCATATAAATACTTCACTATACTTGATCTGCCCGTTGCGCGCCATTCGGAAATACGGTCTAACCTCTAATGAATTAAATTTTTTGATCCGGAATGTATCTCTTGCCTCTGTTATTACAAGAAACATGGTTTTGAATTGTACATACATACATACATTATGTATATTGTAACAAACTCTATACGTTCTCGAAGCAGACTTGCGTTAAAAAGTTGCAAGACTAGTCTGTCCGCTTGGACTGGTCCTTATATGACGTCACACGTCATAACTACCGGCCGACATGCCACATGATTACCACGGTTCAATATTTAACGAGCTACAAATTGTTTTAATCCATTATACCTTCGTGTTTTCTTAGTTTTAGTATACGAGCATCGTTATTTTTTGTAAACACTACCTACTATAACATGAATTAATAACAGTATATTAAATTAATTATATGTAGGTATATAGGTCTAGCGTAGGCCTAACAGGAATAAAAGAATATTCTCTTCGTCTCTATCGATTTATCTTTTCCTATCTAACAAAAAGATTACACTGATATTATGGTCCCTAAACGGCCTCGTTAGTCTAGTGGTCCCAAGTGAGACTGCTACGCTAGAGGTCCTGAGTTCAATTCTCAGGATAGACTCGCCCCCTATTACATGGGACCTAAACATATCAGTGCACCTCTGCCTAACCCTTCGGGGAGTACATGCGTGATAGTATGTGTGTATGATAATACAGTTTACCTATTCATATAAGTCGTAGTGTTTGAGAACCCTTGATTACGTCACTGAGAATTATGTTTCAATACAAGTGCAGTGATAGCCTAGTGATATGACCATTGGACTGCCAATTCAAAGGTCTCGAGTTGGAATCCAAGGCACGCACCTCTGACTTTTCGAAGTCATGTGCGTATTAATAGTTAATTATCAAGCGCTTAAACGGTAAAGGAAAACATCGTGAGGAAATCTGCATGCCTGAGAAATTTTCTCGTCGGCGTGTGAAGTCATCCAACTCATTATAAGAAGTTGATTATTTTATGTATGTTACTCATGCTGAAATTATTTTACTACTGTCATAAAGTAAAAAATAATTTCAGGATTCAGAAATCTGATTGTTCGAAACGCAGTCTTAAATATTGGAACAACATAAATTTAATATAAAGATCATAAATTTAATATAAAGATCATAAATTTAAATATTAATAAATATTTTTATTACGAGTTGTTTAACCAAAAATAATGTTTGATTCTGATATAGCGTTAACTATATTTATCGTTTTAATATCTTTTGATTGTTACCCATTTTGTGTTACTTTTAATATAATCAATCTTTACTAGGCATTACCAACCATAAACATTTGCTATAACAACTTTATGTGGAACTAGCTGTCGCCATTTTAAATGAATCTTGAAATCGGGAAATAAATATAATTCTTGGAATCCAAAAGAGAATCTGACCAACGAATCAGACGGACTTCATAACTATTCTCATGGGAATCAAATTGACAGGATCAGATATCTTTACGTATACTGTCTTTAAATGATTTATACCAAATGAGGCGAGATAGCAATAGAAATTGCCACCATAATAATTGTATTTTATGATGGTAACTATATAATACCTATACCTCAAATAATACGGAGCCTTAGTAGGGTGTTAAGGAAATTATAAAAGCTCGTATCCATGCGGTGCTGATGTTTATGTCTTCCATGAGGAACTAAAATCAGACAAATTAAAAGGTCTTTTACACTATTTTATATGTACTGAATGTTAGGGATCCCACAAAATTGTTTGCTCGTTTGAACCGCATAATAACTTGTGACTTTTAAACAATGATTATGCTAATTTAGTTGTAAATATATCGAGGCATTTAAAGGCCTTTATTTTAATGTCTCACCAATGCCGCGACATAATATAAAAGCCGTCAAGTCGTCAATCTTGATTCCTTAACAATTTTATTAGCTAATAAACCATTCCTAGAGAAATTATGCAAGTATGCTCTAAGTACTTAGCACATTGTAACGTGTAACTGATTTTGAAACAAACAGGTGTCTGGTATTCTTATTAACACCTTAACAGCCATCGGCAGATTTGAAGCGTTTTAGCGGGATGGTTTATATACAACTTGTTAATTGGATAATAGTGGACGTGATTAAATATATTGATGATAGGGTAAGTGCTGCTAAACCATAGACTGTTAGAGAGGTATGAGCTGATAGCAAACAATAAAGCTTTTATGACCAAACAAATTCTTCACAATCTTATTACGGGTGCAATAGAAAATAATAAAATTGTTATTGGGGAATATTTATTTTTTACGGATGTTATTTTTTTTCTTGGTTTGTTTATTAAATATGTGTAATATAATGTAGGCTTATACCTATAGGCTTCTTTCAAAATCATATGCCCGTTAATGTACTTACTTTACATTATCAATAGTATGATATGAGTAGGTTTGTTGAGATAAACTGAGGAATTGGAATAAATACACGGTTGTAGCCATTAGCAATGGAATTGATAAAGATTAAAATAGTCACGTCGGGAACCCCGTCATAAGTTACGGTACGTCCTTGTAGACGACCACAGACAAAGACAAGGAATATTGATAATTATGTAAATGCTAGTAGTAATTCAGTTTTTAAACAATTAACTCACGAACTAAAACGAGAAAGACTTGAGAGTGTAATGTATTGAGATAAGAAACCTTTTTCAATCACCATATATCTAAAAGACAGATTATAAAATATCAAAATCTGGACTTTTCTCGTTTTTACTGTCACAAGGTATCTGAGATAATTATCCGTCACGGGGGGTAGTCTCGACAGTAAATTCTTAAGTTTTATTGTAAGGACTCTTAAAATCTTCACATAAAATTGTCGCGAGTGAAATGAGAACGTCCCATTTAATTACGTACGACCGCTACACCATCAGATGCTTCATGAATGTCGTCCACCCTCCGCCGGCTCCCCTCAATCGTTTGTTTCGAAACTACCCGCAAAGGATTTTAACGAGATTACTTCCAGCACATTTTATAGGTCATCTCGTGAGATTTATTTAACTGTGATTTGTAAGGCATTTCTCATCCGCACAGATTAAAAGAAATTCTGTCATTAGAAGTAATTGCACTCGGTTTATATTCCAAGCGATTTATATCAGTTTTTCAAGTGTAATGTTTTAATAAACTTTAATAGAATAATTAAACTATAGTATCACCGAAATACATGTCTAAAACCGTGCGACATAATAGTGTGATTTGTGTTATGGTATGTAAATTATTACTTGGTGAAAATCAATCGGCGTTCCACAAGGCTACATGCTAGGTCCATTATCATAGAAGGCAATGACACATTATTGGATTTAATTGTATTTTTTGAGATAGTTACTATGTATGTTTTACACATAAAGTAATTTTTTAGAACATGTAATAGGTAGGTTTCCAATAACTAAATACGAGGTGTTGCCTTAAATCCGCGCCATATTTTTAGGGCAAATGCTATAAAATGTACTCAGTCATATAAAATTACATTAATATATACTAGTTTCATGAAAAATAAACTGAGAAAAAGCTGTCGGCATTGTCAAAGTGTGCCGGGCAGTTTTCACATGGTTTTGCTTTGTGTATCGTGCACATACGATGATATTACTTTGGTTACCCAAAAATATTTATTTATACTTTACACCTACAATGAAATTGTAACAGGCCGATGTCTGTATGGATATTAAAGAAAACTAATAGTTATGGTGGGTCTTTATTCGAGCAACAGAAGACAAAATATCAATTTTTAGATTTTTTGTCTCTGTATGTTTGTACGCGCATCACACAAAAACTACTGCATGGAATTTAATTCTGTTTTCACCGATGTATTGCTAGAGGTCTAACTTAAAATCTGATACATGTTTCATCTTGATACGCCGCCTAGAATCGGACTTATAGTATGTTAATCTTTTTGGGACGTGAGTGAAACTGCGGGCAACAACTAGTCAATAAATAACTTTTACTTATTCGTGCAGGATTTGCTTTGTTAGAAGAAAGGAATCATGCACATGCATGATTTGACGTCATGCATTTGACGTTGTTAAAACCGACAATTAATATTGTGATATCTGCAATTCAGTAATAATAATAATGCCATATCCAAAAACACATTTACATACTTACGTGTCGTTAAGAGTATGTTACGACCGCGCGCACTTCCCTCAATGTTGTTATTGCTCGCCTCTCGGGAGCCACTACATGCTAAGAGCGCGAAACCGAACATCAAAGACCGTATAAAACGCACTTCATTCCATAAAGATCCATAACAGAGGCGTTGGCAGTGAAGCGACCAACGTAACAAGAACCCTTGACACCCTTTCATTCACCTCGACCTCTCTACTTGATATTCCGTCTAGTACAGGATAGGAAGTTCAAACGGAGATGGTGGTTCATATGACCGCCGCAGCCGCACGCAGTATCGACGCGCTTCCCATCTAAATGGAGAGCGGCTCACGAACTACCCGCAGCTATTGTAAACAAGCAGCGTTCTCTATTCAAACTATCGTTACGCCTTCTATTCGCTGTTCCGTGCCGTATTGACGATCCGGAAAAAGGTCTTACCGTTTGCCCGCTTCTTTGCAAAGAAACTATTATCGAAAGGGCACAGATTTTTATATGACTTGGAAGCCTTAAGGTTTTATGACTCTATCCGATTATTTCTTCTCACATTCTAAACCTTGCTAGACTCCAATGCTGATATCATTTACTATGTAAGTGGGTCATAGTTATATGGTACACTTGTCATTTTCCATCTCTAATGTGAACAAAGATACTTTAAAATTAAACAATGAACATGCAAAACGGCTACATGTAAATATTTGTCACAATGAATTGTGACAGAGTAAAAGCTTTGTTTGTTGCGAAAATTCCAGTGAAGTTGGTGTCCGGTAGCAACTCTTAAAAGGCACTTTAATAAAACTATATTTATCCAATCCCGAAGTATTGTGCTACATAACATTAAAGTGCCTGAAAGTCTACACAGTCGTTTTATTTTGAAATATTACAAAAAAGAGCATAGCAGTGTCTGACATAACTTACTCCTTTCTGTAACTAAAATGAGACATGCAACGAGAAACAACGAGGTACTCTGTCTACTTTGCTTTTTAGACTGAGAACGCATTATCAACATATAATTTTCCTCTGTGTCCTAAAATAAAATGTTCTTCTTTTCTTTGACAGATTTACTTTAAATTATCAAGTTGAACTTGGATAATATTTTTAAAATTTGCGTCTGAATTTATACACGGTAACGTGGTGCTCACGAAGTGGCTATCGACGCGTGGATCCACGTGCGACCGAGGCGTGCCCTCGCGGTAAGAATTCGCGCATTTTTACGGCATAATAAAAATCGTAAATAATGCCAAGTGAGGCAGACGAAGTCGGGTCACGATGTGCCCCGGGCCCTGGGCCGTCATCGCGACTTGTGAATTTACGAGTGGCCCGCGAGTATCGCCCCCATCCCATCATGTGAACGCTGATTTGAAATTATTACATTCATTATTATTATTATTTGTTTATTATCTTTCTAAAGTAAACATCACAAGTTGCGTCAACAGTACTCGCGGGCATCTCTACGGTCGTATCATTATAAGAAAAGGTCAACAGTTAAAGCTCCAATTTTACAAGGCAGCAATTTTCGTCGAAATCAGGCACACGTCCGAGCAATTTGAGAGAGGGTCCTGAATATTATTATCACCGTCTCGCGGCCTCGTTGCCTCTTTGAGAGGTGCGGAAGCGGCGAGGAAAAATCACCTCTGAATTACTGTTACAAGACACGACGACGCGACCGCCCGCCACTTTGATAGTCGTGAGTTAAGATGCCTTTCACACGGAAGGCACCTAAGCCAGCACCTCGTGTTTATTTTAAAAACGCTGTTACAAACTTTTTCTAAGAATATAACCAAGACTTATAAGCGGCGGTAGCCTAATGGCTAGGGCGTCGGGTTCGCGATCATGTGGTTGCCGGTTCAAACCCCACCCATTGCACTACCGACGAACCCACTCGTTACACAAGCATTTAGCTTAGCACGAGGGGTTAACAAGAATACTAGTAATGTGCGACACCCATTGCTAGTAGCCCCCATAGCTTTAAAAAAAAAGACTTGGCAGTTCAATAGTCATATAAATAGGCTATTACTGCTCTTACCACACGTTTCAAGGCCAGCTCACAGGTCTCGAGTTCGAATCCAAGGCATCCATCTATTATCACTCTCTGAAACGCTGAAAGAAAACATCGTAGGGAAACCTGTATGTAACACATAACCTAACCCCTCTCATATAGGAGAGGGGTTAGGTTATGTGTGGCCCGGTGGTGGATGAGACAATGGGATGATGATGATTACTAAGTGTATCTTAGTTATGTTATTTGAAAATAGTACAATGAAACGATTCCTTATCGAATTACACTCGGAACTACTTGAACTTAGTGAAATCGTCTTTTACTTCGGTTTCAGCTCCCGCTCGAAATAATTGTTCTGGTTCTGTATCAACTCATCGAATAATATATTTGATCATTTATGAGCTCAATGATGATGTCTAATTCAGTTAATTAATAAAAAAATTATGCTAAAACTGAAGCGCAGTCTAAAGTGAATGCAAGAACGTAAGATACTATTCTTGATTAAACCCGTAGTTCTTCAGGGACATACGAATAAGACCTAAAAGCTAACTTTGGTCTCGGATGATGTTGCAGGTGGAATATGTTTCAAAGACATATACAAACAACCCTAGGAGTAGGTACAGGTAAGGCATCATTATGAAAAGCGCCACAATCTTTGTGATGTGGTCTCAAAATACAGAATGCCCAATTATAAAACGATCAAATATGTCATGCTCGATAAAGTTATAACATATTTTAACATAAATCTCTCAAAAAGTTCAAAGCTTTTTGAACGTCTGTTGTAATAAGTACAGTTTCAGTAGAGCCGTGGTTTAATTTAAAGGCAATAGAGCGAGCCAACTTAATTTTCAGGCTCACCGCAGTCTCCTTTGTATGTAACCCCGGTGGATTAACGAACTTCTGGCTCAGTTGAACTGAAGCGACCATATACGAGATGATCGCGTTAATAATATTCATGTTTGGTTATCACTATTATGGGTCATATAGAAGAAACCTGTTATTTGTGAAATGGACATCCTAAAGGGTTAATATTTATGAAATGAGAGAACGGGCCGTATTAAAAATTCCTCTAATAAATTGTAACTCGTAGCAGATCTTTAGCAATTTCTAAAGATATTATTACATTTCAAAAGCGGCTATTTATTGTTGAATTAGTATTTTTTGGAAAATCTTGCACCAGATAGTGAAGCTTTGCTTTTAATCAGGTAAATATTACAGTTATTACATATTATTATATATTATAATTTACATTAAAATTACAGAAATTTAGATGTGTGCTCAGTTGTGTTACGTTCTATTTAATAATGGGTTCTAAAACATATCGGAGAACTATGTATATCGCGTACCACTATACGTCTGCCTTTTTCGAAATATATAGGAGTGATAATAAGGTAGAAATATAATTTTGTGTATATTTTAATACCTATTAAAAAATAAACACAAAATTATATTTCGCTTGCTGCCCAAACCTAGCAAATAAAGAACCCTAAAGTATCATGGGGCATATATATCAACATCACCTTATCATCATTCCTATATTTCTCGAAAAAAAAAAATGTTCCCATGTTCCCATGGAACATTTTCAGGGACTAAACAACCTACAATATTTTTAGATAAAATTTGATTCGATTTTGATTAAAATATTAATATCGTTCGATAAATTGTGGCATTCATTTATTGAAGTCATCGATATTCTGTACTGTAATTATCATACCTACTCGTTTAATGAAAATTATACGAGTAGTAGTTATAATTATTCTTGCACATGACATACTAGATTATACCTACTAACATACTATAATCATGAAGTGCGCAGCGAAGTTTAAAATTATAAATTAAATGACTCGTGAAAACCGCACCCGTGACTTCTGGTTTACTGGATGTAGTCCAGACTACCAGTCATAGGGTATACACCCAGGTATAAAGACGGATATATACCCGGATAGTATAGCAAAGCCACCGATCGGCGTCCAAACGTCTCGGCGCCACGGCGTTGTACAGAAATGATTAATGGGGAAGCCTCAACCGTCGATCCCTGTGTGTTTTTCCCTAAACGACAATCCAGGTTTTTGAATTTTTGAAAACACGATAGGCCACTTAGCGCCCCGTGTCGCGTCCGATCGTAACTTAGTACCGTTCGATACGGCTGCCATATTGGCTCATTCTTTTTCGGTCAATTTACTGCGCGGCGCCGCCGGGGGCCTACCGACATCGTCCGACTAAAAAGATGCGCACCGATTTATTTGCCGTCGATTGCATTCGGGAGCGTGCCCACTGTGTCCGATATTTATGTTACGCACCACATGCCCGCGCGAATTGCCAACAATGCGAAAATACATTTAAAGTAACGCCTACAATACCGCGGACGTCTCGTATTTTTTTCAAAATCCCATTTTAATCCGACAGTTCGTATTCTCTGCGCTCGGTGTGTCAGATTTATTTTTGGCATCCAATGACTCCTCTGTGCTGTCTGGCCAGTTTATTTAAATGATTACCACAAGGAAGTTGAACAAGGTTAATGCGGGTCAACATCCCTTAGGTCCAGTGACCGGCCATACCCATTAACATATCTTAATTTGTCACCCTGCTGACCACAACATGCCATTAAGTACCTCCTCTAAATAAATAGCGGTCAAATGATCTCCTGTTATAATTTAAATTAATTTAAAAGAAAGAGCTGATAAGCCATACATTCAACTGAATTTAATGTCCCATGTATTCTTCGGCCGCGGCATTTCGGTGTATGCTTAAATTATTTAAAGTAATTGAGTAGATAAGAGGCATATCTCGTAACGATAATGTTCAATAAATCGTATTGTGAAACGTTTGATTCATTTGTAACGTTAATTTAAAAATCTTGTCCTGGCAATGAAATACTCCAGTGAATTTAATCTTGGAATTAGTGCAATTGATATTTGGTAACGTGCAGGTTTCGAAAGTACCTACTTAGGTTTCCTGCGTGCAAAGTATTTGTGAATATTTTATTTATATATAATATTATCTATATGGATATGGAATACATACATTTTTGTAATACATTTTTAGTTTATTCATTGGCTATCTTCAATGAAAGTAAAATTAGATTTCCTTTGACTTTTTAGAATGTCGAGCTAGTTGTACGGCTTCGTCTGATTTTATAGACGGTCTTATGTCCATTTCAATTTAGTTTAACCTTTGTCCAGGCTTGCATAGCTGGTACACGTACATCGAAAAGAACAGACTGAAAGCGCAGTAAACAGTTTGTTGTACAGTTTAACATTGTTTCGTTTTCGATCAGCAGGTAGAGACAAACAGCCAGGAGCTTTGGGCCTCGCTCTCCCAGGCCGCTCAAGTTATTTACCTTTGTAATAGTTTGAACTTGTCGAAAAGCAGTATAAAACTTAAAAGTTCCTGCTAGTTTTCCGTTAGCATTCAATCTTGGTTGGTTCTTTATTGTATAACATAGGTACTCCAATTTAGTAAAAGTCACAAGAGATTCGAAGATAAAGTATCACTACATGTTACAAGTAATGGAAAGTAAACCTAATCATGTGTGATAGTGCTGGAGTACGTATATAAAGTCACGTGGGTTAAATAGTAATTGCCGACAGAAGTCCTTCCTGGCGCGTTCCCTTCCATGTATTTCGCCGGCTCCCGTACAGTCTCAGTTCCAATTACTCTTTGGAATCGGTGTCCACTGTAATTGGATTGGGCTGGCAACCGGACTTGTTGGCATTTTAATTGTGCTATTGTGACGCTGGACACCGTCCGCCGCCCGCTACGACAGTCTGTGCTAGACAAACCACTTTTTGTATCACATTCACACATTTAGATTCGATAATATGTATGTTAATAATGTAACATATGTGACAAGCAATTAAAACAATCTAGCATTCAAAATGTTTACCTTTAGTGGTCACACCATTAGGCCAAAAGCAAAACACGTGAGAAAACATCTCAGTCGCCGAAGCGTCAAATATTTCTTCAAAGGCCGTGAGTTGCGTTGTTTTAGGAAATCGAGACATTAATGGAATGACTGACACGTATTGTCGAACTGTGTTCGAAGAATCGTGGTGTCTTAAAATGTAAGGAATTAAGGAATAATGTGGTCCTCAGTATAACATTGGATTTTTAGCTATGTGTTGTATTTGGCGCTCCAAAAGAGTTGATTTCATTTACATGATTTTTGTACTAGGTTTACATACTCATTATGGCGAGCTAAAATATGTAAAATATTAATTTAATATGCTGTTTGGACGACTTGCTGACCTAAGCGTCCTAAACTTAGATTATGTTAGCTCGAAACAGTCATTTGCTAAGTACAGGATTAGGAATCAGTAAAATAACAACCACCTGAGAATTTTATCTTAGTAACAATTCAAGCGATTGCAGAAAATAAAAATGTATCTGTATATAATTACATAATTATGTCATTTCCTATCTTGTTCCTAATTATAAAAAAAACGATTTTTTATTATTGGATCAAGTTTGAATTGAAATTCAAATATCATTTTCTTTGGGACCATTTTATGTTATTCATTCTGTGTTAGTCTTATTATTCGCCACAGAAACCATTGTCGGTGTCGCTGCCACTTCGGAATATTTTATACAAATTTTAGAAACAAGAACAAGGGCCGAGTGACAGGTACACTTATTCGTGTTGCTTATTTTTGCTTAGTGAAGTTTTATCGGATACCAATCGTGGAGGCGCGGCATGTTGTAGAGATGAATAAAATATACATTTCTGCGTTGAGCGCGCTTGCTCGTGCGCCCAAATGGGAAGTTTGGATGCCGGGTTTAATGGAGTTCTGAAGTTCGGCATTCGTTTCTATTATGGCCACGGAATTGTTTGTTGTTGTTGATTTAAATTTCACGCTCCAGTTAGTGACTATCAAATCTTATTTGTCAATTATCCGCATTTTGAATGAAGACCGCGCCTGTCTTTATACGCTATCGCTTTTGTGTTTGTCTGTTGGTTATTACAATAATTGGGTTTGCCTTTGAACTTCTTTTGTTCTTAGAGAAGAACAGGGCAAGTTAGGTAAAATATAAATTAATTAAAATCTCACGATATTTTCGCCATCTCACACACTTGGAATAGCATTGGTCCTCGGTCTTCTTTGTCTTTATTCTATTTTATTTTGTAAAATTTTTAGCGTCCCAAAGTCACTTTTAAATTTGAATTCTTTCCTCGTCTTCTACGAAAAGGTATCGAATGCTTCGCCTTTGTATCACTTTTTGTGCTATCTCATACTCTGTTGCGATTCGGACATTATTTATGATTCGCGGGCTTTCTTACAAATAAACAATAATAATATAGGTAGCTACTACATTATGCTTATATCATTAGATAAGCATATTTGTTGATTTATGAAAGAAAAAAATCAGTATACTTATGTCTTGAGATTTTGTATTACATCATACCATTTATATGATTTAAAACAAATTAAGAAAAGATTGGCACTACAAATATTTGTTTCGTGCGGGGTTCGAACTCACAGCCCGTAACACAGAAGCCAATCGCTCGACCACTGCGCCAATCGACCTGTTAAATCTATAAAGAGGAATCTGGCAAGAAGCTCCATATTTCCATTGCAGATAATGTATTATTTACGAAATGAAAAACATTATTTGGTAATTCTTCCGGTGTTAGGCAGCATCCGACTGACGCGGCCTATTTATCAACAAGGTAGGCCATCCATTGAATACTAAGCTCTGACTACTCACTTTCAGGTTTTAAGACTGATCTGTCGACATGAATCACAGAACAATAATTCATAATTTAAATATAGATTAGATATACTCGATGCCGGATCTGCGTTTTCACTCACGTACGTACTAAATTTAATTTATTGAATATGCTTTCGTGTTTATTGATCCGTGAAATAGATTTTAGTCGCAAAAAAGTATCTATTCGGTCGGAAAAGTTTCTAAATTGCATTGTCGGGAAATAATAGCGTTCATTGTTTATGTTGCGGCGAAAATTTTGTACAAACAAAAAATGGATCCAGTCGCACTTATGCCCTGTTAGTTTTAGAAAGTGAACGCTGAATTAGCTCTTCAAATTACTCTCACGGTCATTTTTTGTGGGTAGTTAATTTAAGCACGCAGCAAAATTACCGAGCTTCATTATGTACAGTCCACAAAAGATGTATGGCCGAAATAACTGTGCGCGTCTTAAGTTAGCTGTTATAACTTAAATAATTGTCTTTGTGCAAAAATATGGAAATCAGATAGGACAATAATTACAAATGCGAAACATTTGCCACCCCAATCATCTTTACACCGAGATTTTATATTAAAATTGACCAAGTGCAAAACCGCTATGGACGCATTATGTATCAAAACGCAACATCTGCGTTTTGACACATATTGCGTGAAACATAATAGGGTTTATGCATAAGATGCAAATATGAGTCAAATATTTTCATTTGTTATCTTTATTGCTATAGAATTATGTCCATGCCATATTTTTTTTACATAATCACCTTTTCAGCAAGATTTTAAATAATAAAAGTAGAAAAAGTGCGCGGGACAATTTAACAGATCCAAACGGAACTTACATCAAAGTACCAGTGTGACGCTTTTGTGACGTCACCGTAAACATTTAGGTTTGTAATTACGAGGTATAAAATTGATTTCAGTCCTCTCCCATGTTCGAATTAGTTAGACAACTTAAAAATATTATAAGTGATTGAATAAAACTATCAATAAATTTAAAAACGATAAAACAGTAATTGTTTTTACTGACGTCACAATAATACGCGACTGACGCGACCAATATGGCGGCGTATAAATCTCCGGAATCTGATTGCAGTTTTGAATATTTATTTTTATGGTTAAATATTGATATTTTTGTCATAGACATATTTTTTACGGTGCTTTCATAATGTAAAAAAATGATTAAAAATATAAAACAAAATACATGCATTTTCCCTATTACACAATCTTTCTCAGAACATACGATATTGTTGCTGCCTGTATAAATCTTTTGTCGACTGTACATCTGATCAAATTACAGCACGCACTGTACACATTGTTGTGCAATAGTAGTGACACTAATCGTCTCATTCAGTAACACGTAACTCATGTGCCCATTCATTTTGTCTCCCACCGCTGTAATACTAAACCAGTGACAGTAGAGTGCCGTTACAATAACTTGGATTGTTTTGTTATATTATGAGCATAATCAAAGTTAAGATTAAATTACTACAATAATCTTACAACGAGTACTACTTGCTCTGATAGTATCTAAATTACGTTCGGTATTGGTGTCAGTTTTGGTCTGAGGTAAAGACGACATAACCTAACATAACCTTTACGAATCACAGCGTATGTGTTATCAAATTGAATGTCTTGCTTCGATATTTATCGGTTACGAATGTAACTAAAAAAGGACAAGAACCCCAAGCCGCCAAAGAGAGTAACTATGGTATTCCATAAAAGTACATCGGTTTGTATCGTTCAATTAATTTAATCAAGCTTATTGATTAAATGTCAGGTACCCAATTAAATTATCGACAGCCGATCGGGGATGCAACGCGAGCGCATTCTGAAGACGCAGCAAGTGTGCCCGCGGGCGATACAATTCGCGCTTTGCTTTCGTATCTCGTTCCAATTCGATTGCTGTGCCAACATTTGATGCTGCTATATATGGTGGTAAATATTGCCGCAGATTACAACGCTCGACTACACTTTGTGCTACTCGTTACAACAACTTGTAATTCCGTACGAACATACCCTTAAATAGAAACAGTGTTTTCAAGTTGTTTGATATAAATGAAATTCTATAAGGAATTGGTGCAATTTAATGATTCCGGTGAGAATACTTTCAAGAACCTATATATTTACAATTTACTTCATAGACTGTAGATACTTACACAGGAGAGGTCGTCTGCAGACGGTGGCTTCTCCCTTTATGATTAGACCAGATTCCATCTCCATCGTTCTTTTGTGAAGTTAATAAGCATATAAATAGACATTGCCTTTTATATGTACCCTGTCATTATCTTTATTATGCCTGGCATTTTCAATAGCGCCATATACAGATCATCAATGAGGCATTCCACCTTTTTTCAACTGTTTCTTATTGACTGCAAAAGTCGAGTATTTTCGTTTACTATTGAAAGCTATAATTTTCATGTCTTTATATTATGAAATTATTTCAAATTATTTACAATATTTGGTTAATTATGTTTATAATAGGTACAGTTGTTATGGAGGAAAGTAACACTTACGGCCGGATGGTTCCCTTTCACGTCCACATTGCGTTTGCTTTTCGCACGTTTAATGGTATACTAACCTAACTAAAAGGTTCATTTTTGGAAAACCTCAAAAAAGTTATCCGTAATTAGGCCTAGATATAGGTAAATGTAATAAAAAAGAATGAATTGCTATCTGATAACATCATAAACGCCGTTAATAAAGATAATAAGTGTAACTCGATTCTTACCTATGTATGTCCCAATAGGTCAGTTTATAATTAAGCGTGCGTTTTCTTTGTCAGTAAATTGCAGCTCTATTATGCGTTAGATCGTCCGCTAGGCCGCTACATTTAATACAATTTTTCTTAATCTACGAAAATTTAGGATACACCAGAGGTGTATCCATCTAGTAGACGCAGGTTCGAATCCTGCCCGTGATTGAATTTTTCCTTTAATAAAATAACTTTATAATCGTAGCTGGTCATTTTCTAATGGCATAGATTTTTATAGAATCAGGGTAGCTTTTTCCCTGATTAAAATTTAGCCTTGTCATATTGAAGATCTTATTCTCTAAATAATTCACTTTGTATGTGCGTAGCCGCAGCTTGGTCGTGTACCTTCGCATAGTGTAGCACCTCCAAAAGTTTTACTCATAAATCCACTTAGATACTCGAATATAACTTGTGTTCGACAAATTGGGAGACGTAGTTGGCCGAGCCATCGAGTTATCAAATTACTGAGTTGCTAATGAAAAGAAGAAATTTATATATTCCTTTAAAAATAACGTGAAAGTTGTATAAACGAGGCCATTTTTAATGCTAGTTCATGAAACTTCAGTTCAACAAAGCAGTATTATTTTAAAAAGCATTGAAATTAAGTTATTCTTTTCAAAAATAATTATTATATTCTCACAACTGAATAACACTGCGTACCGTTGGCTTCCGCCTGTGGTTTAACAAAACCGTTTATTAATTCATTTATAACATACCATCACGCCTGTATTCCCCAAAGGGGGCAGAGTTGTACTAATATACACCCACAGTTCGCCGGTATGTTTAGGTCCTATGTAAGGGGGCGAGCCTATTGCCATTACGAATCACACGAATCCCAAACTCCGAGCTGCCATTGAGAATTTCATAGAAAATCCCAATAACCCTTTGCTCGACATGGGAATTGAACCCAGGACCTCTAGCGGGTAGTCGCGCTCAGGACCACTAGCCTAATGAGGCAGTTTATTAATTCGGGTTTATAAATTACTATCGACCCGCTCGCGACTTCACCCATGCTGCTCCGTTCCTAAGAGGCGTAGCGTGATGTTATATGCCTCTAACCTTCCTCGATAAACAGACTATCCAACACAAAAAGAATTTTCAAAATCGGTTGAGTAGATCCAGAGATTACCCCCTACAACCTCACAAACTTTACCTCTTTATAATATTAGGATCTATAGATTATATTTAATTGCAGATTATGTTAGGTAGTTACCTTTACCCTTTAAGTTGTTGTCCACATGCAAGTGAAATCTGAAAGAACCCTTTTAATTATAATTTATATAATTGAGTCTGTAAAAACATTAAACACAAAGTCTTCACCCTCATAAAATGATCTCTTCGGGGCAACATCTTCCAATTTCAAGCACTTAAGGTTGAATGTTCCTCTACCTTTGCGTCCGCTGCAAACCCGCAGATTACTTTTGAGCGAACCTTCATCCCAAATGCTTTCGGAAAGCATCTCGTTACCTCAATTTAACTGTCTTGACACATACAAATTTTATTTGCCTTTTTGTGTTGTAGCTTTTGTGCGCAAATTTTATTTTCGCGAAATTAGTCGGCGGGGGCTTATTGTGAGCGAAATCCAATTACGCCTGAGCGCTCCAGGGATTTGTATTCGGCGACGAACTCCTTTCAATGTGTGTCAAGTGAAGTTTGCTAGTGATATAACATTTCTAGTCTATTCTTTTTATTTCAACTAATGTAGTTCTTTAAATAAAAGGAAGACAAATGAAACATCACTTAATACGCGCATAATGGTGATGTGATTAGCACATCGCAAATTAGTCATGTTATCTCAGATGCGCAAGCGACGGATCGAGCATACAATTACTGGATTCAACGTCACTTGTCTTGGAACCGGCTCGACTCGCGAGATAAAGTGGTAGTAGATGTGCCATTACGTATTAAGATTGTTTTGTAAATGGAATAATTCAAATGACGCCGTTTTATTGTTACGCTACCTACTCCATCTATCCGTGAAGACATACTTTATTAGAGGTGGTATTAATTATTCTATTTTCTATTCAAGTTATAATAGATCAGTAGCATTTTGGTATCAGATTAGAATAGAAAATTCAATCATAATTAGATGTGTAGTCTATGGACGTGCAACCAAGTATACATTACACGATTTATTTCACACATAAGTTGTGTTTAATTCTTTAATCTAAAAGTAAAGTCCCTTTATGTAATTACAAAGGGTATAATAACGAACGCGTTGTCTTAATAAAATATTAATTATTTCCACACTTGTTCGCGTTCTCTTGAGCAGGCTCTATAAAAGGTAGCTTGTAAAGGACTTGTTTTTCACATCACGAGGCGTGAAGGTTCTTATTCTGTTCTTGTCAATCAATTGCAATCCGTCGTTAAGGTATAGAACTCGGTTATCTCGCCCCGTTTTGAATTTTAAATAACTTTTTATCTGCAGTATATTATGGCTTAAATTTATAGAAAGCAGTGGTGTTGTACCTACAACAATGTCTATGTCAAGAAATTCTATTGCAAAATAAAATTATGTTATTGAATATGCCACATTAGCCTAGTAAGCGCGACGGCTACGCTAGAGCTCTTAGGGTATGTGTACGAGTGTTTTATTGCATAATATATTAAAAAAATACATATTAGTGTTTTCCTTAACGTATTTTGCAAATAAATATTTAACACTAGCGGGCCCGGCAATCTTTGTCTTGCCCTGTATCATCATCTTCCTGCCCTTGTCCCAATTATTTTGTGGTCGGCGTAGCATATCCTTTTCTTCCATTCATCCCTATCAGCCGTCACCTCAAACATTCTCTCCCTTTCCCAAAAAAATCGTAGAACCCGATTGCGGTGCCACCTACCGGCTCAAATTGTGGATATAAATCCATCCAGGGAGTAGGGACCCATCACCCAAATCACACCAGCAGCTTAGGACGAGATCGGACAATACACACAACGCCATCTACAGGCCTTACTGAAATAGCATACAACGCCTTAATACAAAATGTATGAGAAAATAACTTTTCTTCATAATGTTCTTTTTCCTGAATTTTTTCAATGATTTAATAGGTATTCTGCTATTTGGAGAAGAGATAAATCCAACAAACTAAAAATCATAAAAATCGGTGCGGCCGTTCTTGAGTTATAAGTGTTGCAACAAACCCGACTTTGTTTTATACGAGTATATATATATATATATATTTAATCGAACAATTTTTTTATTTTTTTAAACGTTGCCCCACACTAGGATTTTCTCCTGTATCGTGGGAGCGTTTACAAACACAAATTCACACATACACAAACGCCCAGACCGGGAACAACTACCTGTAGATCATACATACATACATACATATTTGCTCCGTGTGGGGATCGAACCCACAACACGTAGCGCAGAAGCCGATCGCTCAGCCGCTACGTCAAATGTATAACTTTTCTGCTTTATGGGAGGAACAAGTAAAATAAACTTCAGAAAATTGCTGCTGAAAGAACGCTTAAAGCTAGCCAGAGCGGGTTCTCATCGAGTAATAATTACATTCATAATTGTAAATATATGTGTGAGCAGTAACCGCGGTATGAGGCGTACTGTAGCAGTTCGTAGAGCAATTTTCACGTCACTGTGCACTTTGTCATTATGCATCAGGATCGTGACGCCCCGAGACTCGCAATTATTATGTATGTAAAAGAAATTCTTTCTGGCGTCGGAACAGCGAACGACGTGCAGTTGACGTATCGAATATTTTTTTTTTTTATATGCTTCACGTATGAATAGTACATAGGACACTTACGAAGATGATGAGGTAACAAATTTAGAATACGAATCCAATTTGGTTCTACATCATTTTAGTTAGAATCATTCAGATTTATTTGCTTGATTCCGTTAAATAGCTCGATTTTATTAGGGTAGGTAGTACCCCAAAAATGGTAAATATTTTATCGACTCGACTCTTAAGAAGTCACAATTCCCGAAGTTCACATTATTATAACGAGGTAGCGGCACTAGCGGCGCGGCGGCGAGTGCAAAGCAAACTGTGCCCACGGCCGCTCGAATAACCGATACTTTGGCGTAATAGCCACGATCGAGGCATGCGATAACAAGCCGCCGATAGCTGAACCCGTATTTTATTTATATATCAGCTCGCCTCTTTTTCAATAACGCCTTTTCCCTCTCGCAGCGGAAATTTTGCTCTTTTATGGTATGGGGGCTATGCTCGTTATTTACTAAGATAATTATCCGGCTATAATACTGAATATTCAAGGGACAAATTGTCAATCTAAGTGACAGTTCCCACCAGTAGGCTGTATGGCGACTTTAACTTGGCAAGCGCCTTGCTATTATCACATTATATGCATTGCTCAGTTTATCATGATTGTGTAAATTAAAATAATTTGCCAATCATGTAACTACTTCACACAATAATTATTTTGTAAAAGTAGTTTCTGTTGGTTTCAGCTGGTACTGACGTATTGATAATCACTGATGAGGGGTTAAAATAAAAATTGATTGTCATATACCTTTTATGATCATATATACATTTTTGAATGTCTAGGTCGCACAGTGAGCATGTGTAATTCGATAGCGTTTTGTGGAGGTGTCGGTGGCATACAGCGGTGTGGCGACGCAACGCGACGCCTCAGGCGCGAGTTCATTAAGGAGCCAGTCGCGATGCCATTGTTAACGTTTTTAATTCACATGTCCAGTGCACGCGCCGCCTTCCCCCCTGCCCAGAGACTGCTGGGAAATCTCGCTGGAAAATTAACGCCACAATTTTTATACCTTTTTTCTCGTTTGCGAGGCGCTTCCATTTTATTTATTTCACGCTTCGATCGCGCCACGGCGTTTAGTTAGCGCTTTTATTTTTATTTTGTTAGAAACTTTTGTAATTTCCTTTCCTTGTTTTAACGTTAGTTTCGTGCATTTTAAATTATGACTAATAAATTCCTTTGATTCAAGCACTTTCTGTATTTTGGTGTTTCAATTAATCTTTGCTACCTATAAAAAAAGATGAACTCAACATAAATTCGAAGAGTAGGTCAACGAACGTCTAAAAACTTAACTTACATCCGTTTTGTTTAGATAGAGATGAACACGGCAAAAAGTTAATTGTTTTGATTGCTAATACACAAACACGTCCGGCCGTCTGTCCGTTGCAAGTTATCGCCTTAGAAAAGCGTCCGATCTTAATTAGTTTTCACGTCTTTGAAGGCGCCTAGCATGATACGATCTCTCCCTTGCTACAATTTGTTTTCCTTTGGCACTCTGTTCATGACACAATAACACATACCTTTTTGTTTCACTGAGTTTTATTTGGATGTTTCCCGGTGATGTATGGTGATTGGCTCCCTTGTCCCAGCGCTCGTGTATCTTATTTATCATCGTGATAATTCCCCCGGCGTTCGCTCGAGAAACAATATTTGAATGGCCGACGCGTTTTCGTGCTTGACGCTTTGAATGTTTATTGATTAGATTTGTTTTAAAACAAATTAAAACAGTATGCCGCCGGCGAATTTAATTAAAGTTGTCAGTACGTCGACCTGTAGTGTAGTGTGAGGCGGGATATCTATGCATTATCTGTTTTTTGTCGTACTTCATACAATGCATTGAAAAATATTCTATTGTTAAAACATTGAGATAACACGTCTTTACCTTGTAAGTTTAACAAAGTTACGATGAGTCGCCGTTTTGTCCGTTCAGTTATGACTGTCAGTCGGCATACCCAGCAGTTTTTTGTTCCAACCGAAATCCTTTCGTCCAATTTAATATTTACTGCTTGTCAAATATTATTCAGCTCGCTACGCCTTCTCCGGACGATACTTGTAATTTTTATTTACATACCGCTTGTCGAAATTCATTTTTTACGACTGCAATTTGCCAATGGCCGACTCGTTGTAGCAATTATAGAATAATGGCTGCTTGGGCGTTGGTTAATGATTTCATATTTGAGCCATTCGGATTTGGAAAAATTATGACGCTTAGGTACTCAGAATTTCCTTAAAAGTTTGTTTTTTATTTTGTTTAGTTTTTTTAATAACATCACTTACCCAATGAAAACAGAGAAAACAGTACTTATAAATCGCAATACAAGTTTAAACAGCTATAAAAAGGTGTTTCAACGGAGATTTTAATTATAAATAACTGTATCCTAGCCGTAAACAGGAGGATTTATATTAAGAAATACATACCTATTGATTTATTACGATTTTATTTATTTTTTATTCGATTTTGTTTATTTGGGAAGTCAAACAATCATACAACAAATGTTACAGAATTAGTTTCACTTATAGTAATAGGGTTAATTGTACAATCAACGACGTTTACTAAGAAACGGATTACTAAGAAAATAATGACAGAGCACAGAAAATAAGAAAATAAATAACAATATGTCAAGAAACAAATCAAGAAGAAGAATACTCATTAAAACTGTTAATAATTGCCTCTTTTAAAACAAACCCTGTCTGTAGGTATACGAGGCAATACAGCTGAATTTGATTTAATTATAAAAACTTCAATGAATTCTGTGTTCAGCATTTTTAAGCGCGCAGGACGTTGAATGTTGAATAAAAAATATAATAATTATACAAAATATTACCTACAATTGTAATTGAGATAGTGTTAATTAAAAACAAAAAACCTTGGAAGCAGGTGAAGGGTTCTAGGAACTCTTTTCTCAGTTAATTTTTTTACTTGATTGACTTAAGTATGATGAGATATCGAAATTCATCGAGCCCGCGAAGATTTGATATTGAATTAAAAATATAAATAATACTTTTCGGGCGTCTCACGCGATCCCGACAATTATGTCAAAAGTCCGTGGGCCATCGATAAACATGGACAGCGACCGCGGCAAATTGAAAACCGACCGAGTGTGAAATGACCCTGGTCCAACTTCCTGTCGCACACCGACTTCACCGACATATCTAATATTCCTTTGAACTTTTACAGGTCAAAGAGATATGACAATTTCATTTTGTGAATGAAAATCATATTACATACTGTCACGCCTCTATTCCTATCTATTCTCTCTATTCCTGTACTAGATATTCAAAATCACAGTTTATAACATATAACTTTTGCTATAAACTATATGACGCTTGGCCTGACATTAAGCATATAAATAAAACGAATTGCTTTTTTTATGGTTGTAGGTATTGTTTATACATAGAATAGTGAAGCTCAAGCATTGATCATTTGAGGATACCTAGACTCGCTAGCAATTTATGATTCAAATACTCGTTTGCTAATTGCACTTCCTTACTGGCATTACTTCATAAACCTCCATATTTCCAACATGAATCATAAGTCGAACTACTTCGGTTTGCTCCGAAATGTCACAAACGAATATTAAGCTCCAATCACACCATCTAAACTGAATGAACTGTGAAATCACTGAACTTTTCCAAATGTTGTAATGAGAGTGGCAATTTGTTTTTCCTTACAAATAGGAGCTGTTTTCACCTGACTGGCGCAACAGATGAAATTCGGTCGAAGGCATAAGCGAAAAAATTAGGAAAGAACTTTTTTCTTCACGGGATTAAGATAAAAAATGCCACACATATATCGAAATAATGAACATGATAAAAAAAAAGTTTTGTATTTTTGCGTAGCGTTAGGTAAGCTTAGTTCATAGGCTGGATATTTCAAGGCGTCACCTCTTATTGTTTAGACCATACAACAGATCCTTATTCAAAAGCGGGCCTTACCAGTAGGGCACTTCAACTCAACGATCATTGTCGCCACGCCGAGGTGCAGGCCCACGCGACATTGGGCCCCACCGCTTAATTGTCTCAATGACTGATGCCTACAGACATTCACTTTCCTTCATTGTTGACATCAAACGCTCACTTTACACCGTTTGTCAACCATAAAAGGTTATTGTCCAAATTGTTTTCATAAAAAACACGGCCGTCATTTAGATAAAGATGTAGGCCATTCGATATAATAGTACCTCGTCTTAATTTCGGGTCGTTTGATGGATCACATTTTCCATTAGCGCTGGGAATGTCTTAATTTCCCTCGTAGTTGTTAGCTAAGTGGTAGGCAGGTTTATTCTATCAATCAACGCGAGAGGCGGCTGGCGACAAGGCGAGTTATCACTACAAAGTGGCATCGATTGATTGTGTCACGACCGCCACCTCTTATCGTAGTAATTACTGTATATTAGGGAACTATTTTGTGGGAACCATAATAAAAATGTCAATTTAAAGACTATAATTATTATTCCAGGCTACTTAATGTTACTTTGTCGTAATACCGATGTTACGAAATTGTATATGTTTTGATTTGATGTAGAATGATTTAAAAAAAAATCTTATTATGACTCCAGTAACGGTCCTCCAAGAGATCGCAATAAAATGAAAGTTAATCAGGCGACAGCTTTTTTAAATGAACCCGTATGTAGTTAAAAATGTAATTAAACTGAGTTAAAGCGGCTTCAATCGACTACGTCCGTAATGTTACTTTGTTTGCATCTTGTCGTAAAACGTTATTTCTCTCGAATGAACCCTTCGTGCTGTCTACCTTAATCACTCATATTTATGTATTTTTTATGATATGCTTTAATGAAAATATCCTTTCCAATTTTTATTTGACCTCTGTATAAACATTATAAGAAATGCCCCGCATTAAAAGTGTAATAAAATATTACAAAATGGCAGGCAAAATTTATTATTCGAAGAATATTTTAATACGGTACCTTTACTCCTTGGTTATGGCTATTCCGTCTATCTATATCAAGAAATATATTGTATTTAATTGTTAACGTCAAGCTTTCCAATAAATGTAACTTAAATTTTGACTACCTACTTATTTCGGTCGATTTGTCACTTAAATATTTTGCTCTGATTTCGGCATTTCTAATTTTACTCAAAGAAGATGGAATACTGAAGCGTAAAATTGTAGGGCAAGACAGGATGATTTTCGCGTCATCCAGACATAAAGAGCGTAATTGTTGCGCATCGGCTGGAACTAATACGGGAGAAATGGAACGAGATAGGAGCTAAGAAGGATCGTAGAAAATAATTTATCCGCGACGGTAGAACAAAGGGCGTGCCACAATGGAACAAAGAAGCGCCGGAACGGCCCGGTTTGTTTTCTGACGGAAGCCTAATATAGAGAATCGATTGGTCGTAGAACCAACGAAGGGTACGCTCGTTTCCGTTACGCGATGAAAAACGTACGATGATCAGTGTAAAATTGGGTCTTAATTGTTTTTTTTCGTTAACTTATTTTCTTGCATATTGTATTTTTTGGTCAATAGAACAAAAAAAAAAATTGGATAAAGTGTTAATCTTTTCGCTTTGGTGCCAAAACAAAAGTAATACCCGTCATCGAAATAATTATATTTTATCCATTACCTACTTACTAAAGTCACTGTAAATCACTGTTTTAAATAATTTGATCATATCGATTAACTTTTATAGCTAACTAGCACCCAATACTAATATTTAGTAGTAGACAAAGCAGTGCCAAGTTAAAAATAAAGTCAGCTCAGCAGGCTCTCGTTTTCAATCAAATAATGTTATGAGCTCACATTTTCACCACAAATTAAGATATCCTTCTTTTAATTTTTTATTATTATATAAATACTTTATGTATATTTTGTTATTTGTAGCAGCCCTAGTCCGCGCTATAAAGTATCGAAGTCGAATCCACAGTGTTAGACGTCAATTTTCCGTAAATCGTTGGATAGGTGACAGGGAGTGGCGACGTGCGCCTGGTTACCCCCTCGCAAGTAGTGGTGGTTACCGCGCCCCTTCAATTTTTACATTCAGACGCTGATTTTACGTTTTCGAATTTCAAACTTAGAAACGTGATGCGAGTGCAAAGTTTGTATCGTACGGACACTTCGTTTAATATTAAAATTGGAACAAGACTTTCTACTAAGATTCGTACATGTAGAAAACATAAATGCACACAGTTTTAAATTTCATTATAGGTGTGGCCAAAGATAAAAGTCCTCTGGTTTTCTATATAAGTAATATTCAATATAAATAAAGATATTTATATTGTGTACATAAACGTGGTCATATAAAAAACAAAATAAAAATCCACCATATCATTAAAGCCCAGTCGTAACTTGAAAATTTATTCTTGAAGTTGATAGTCTATAATTTTACAGCACGGGATTATTGTTTAGTAATAAGAGCTTTATTTCAGGTACACTAAAGTGAATTGTTTATTAATTGCGTCGTAAAGGTTCCGTGTAGTTCATTCGCCAGTTTGTTATATGTAATTTCTGCGAAAATAACACACGTTTTAATTAAAAAATATGTTTATTTTTCAATTAATTGAAAAATAAATTTCGTTTTGATTGTTTAACACAGGGTTAGGATTAATTGAATCAGGCACAATAAAAAATATTTTCTCATTCATCAATTTATTATAAATTGTACTTCTCAGTATGGTGTTGCATTTGATTTGTTTCTGTTTTAGTATAGCAAAGTTTCTCCCCGATACCCTAGGGAACCATCGGGTTTCGCGATAAAGTCAGGCGGTCGGCGCGTGACGCTGCGGCCGAATTATGTCCTGCGATAAAACTCCTCGTGCCTCCAGTTACGGGCAAGTTTCAACTGGGCCACGATGCCCGTACTATTTTCTATTCATTATTATCGGATTACCGGCGTACCGATACGCCCGGCCGTCGTGGCGTGCACGAACTCCCGATACGCGAGCAAACCATTCGGACCAGCGCAGACCTCTATCTATCAAGATTATCCTCCAAGACATACCCTCTCAGGATACTAAAATCTTTTCAGATTCAGAAGGTTGCATGACTAAAAATTATCTGTCGGATGTTTCACTGTCTCAAGAATATATGTATATTTTACTTTTCTTCGTGCTTTAGGTACATTATATCGAGTGTTGAGTTATAATTTATGGCGCATGTATACCAACGCCATAAATTTGAAAAGTTAAAGTAAGGTAAACTACATAAGTAACCTACCTTACTTTAACTTTTCGAGTATTGTGTATAATAACATTCGATGTCTTTAAATTGTAATCAAATAAACTGTTTACTTTTGGTATATTGATAAATTATGATCTAATTATTATGGTCCCATGTGTACGTCATCAGTGCTTCTTTGTGCTGTAAATTGACTGAAATCTACGGTTAAGTATTGTCAATCTACCGTTTGGCTCAACGCCAGGTAAACCAGCTTGTTTTGCTGCTCCGGGCTTTCCTTTTGTTCACTGATCGACATAGAAAGATTTCCATTTTTGACTTTCATTTTACTCCAGAGATTTTAATTATAAAAGTCACAGCACCATAAGGCACCGTGGACACTGTATCTTGCCAATCTGGTTGTCGTAAATAACGCATCGGGGCGCACGACGTCGTCTGAACGTCTCCTTTCTGTTCATAAATCTTGTTAATGAGCGACGCTGATCGTATACTGGATTAGATCGCGGATTAAGCCGATAGTGGTTCCTGTTTTCCGAAGTTCGCGCGGGAAATAGAAATGTTCCTCTTGTTTTTCGGGAGAATTAACTAACTACACTAATGTGTTTTGTGGCGATGGCTGTCTATTAGTCGCGGTTCTTAACCTTAATTTTGTTGTTAACACTTTGTCTGTAGATACTCACATATCGAGCATGAATGAATCAGATAGCATTGTATCGTATATAATATTCCAGTTAATGTCATCCCTTTGTACGTGAAAATGCCCCTCTAAAGTGAATCTAATTGAATTAAACTCGATTATTACGCGGCATTCGCACCCGGCGGCTAGGTTTGTTAAAAATGTATCGTTTTATAAAATAACGATCACATTTGTTCGCGTTCAAGCACACGCGTAACGTAATACGGGAAAATGTTGGATTTAACGTAAAAGTAGTGCTTTATTGAATTGCAGTATTTCAATTAATACAGTCGTAAAAATGTGAATTATGGAAATACATTTTCATAATTTTCCCTGAATGTACGAGATTATAATTAACAATATTTAAATGTATTTTAATTTGCTTTTAACGGCTTCAATAATTGGGTCATATTCTTTATTTTATGATATTTATATACAGTTTCAAAAGAATTTACTTACTATAACTCAGCTTCTATTTCACGTATAAAGATGAAACATGCACCAGATTTTATGTTAGACCCCCACCAATACAACTGTGAAAACTGCATCCAATTTCGTGTAGGATTTTTTGCGTGATACGCGTATAAACATACCGACAGACATAAAAAAGACCCCTCATTTTCGTCTTTCTTCATTGGCCTGTTATAATCTATATCTATATACAATGACATTATATAGTTAAAAAGAGGTAGACACGTTATCATCCTTCAAACGCAAATATTGTTTTGTGGTCAAAGTGTAATTTAATTCTTAGCTTCCGTACAATTTATTTTATGTTCTTTGTTGCAAATAAAATGTATAATGAAAGAAAGAGTCAGCGCATGCCTTATTAGTATCATAGGGTCCCAATACCTATCATGTTACACGACTACGACTGACTGACGAATCAATGCACAGCCGAAGCTACAGGAGCTAGATCCCTGAAAGTTTGCATGTTGGTTTCTTTTGCACTGTAGACGAGCACTAAGAAAGGATGTTCTATAGAAGTTTGTATGAAAGTTTGCACACACTACGACACTGCTTTTGACATACACACACATATTTAATAAACGATGACATTGTCACGATATGTACAGCTGCTATTCGCTGTTGATATTTTGACAATAGTTTTCTTCCATATAAATTAGACTTCACACATTTTATTATATGAAACCTCCATGGTGTAAGTACAGTGGGCTCAGTTTATTTAGAAACGAAAATTATCGAAGTACGCAAGCGAGGCTGCGAATGGGAAGTCTAGTTTTATTATAATTATGTAAAGATTAAATAGCAGAAAGATTTTATGAACCTTACTGAATATTTTATCAAGAAACGTTTAATCTACCTACATTAAAGGCGTAAGATATTTACTATTCGATCCTCAATTTATATTAGGTCAACCAGATCCCACCCACGACAGCTCAACTAAGCTTTCGGGTGGGTGAATGTATAAATCTAACTAACATGCGGTGAATATCAGGGACAAAGACGATGTCAGCCGAACTGAAGGAGCTTAATACAAGGGAATAGGTAGGCCAGGTAATCCAGCTTAGGGGGGAGGATTACTCGTAAAAGCCTAATGCTCTGTACACCGCGAACACCACAGTTATTTGATCCTTTCGCGTCTTAGTAAAGGTTCGGTTGCAAATTATTGTTCACGCCACAATAGGCGACGTTGTACAACGCAACAATGCGTACTCGGGTCTCGTGCCTTAAAAGACGAAGTGCCATTATTAATGGGCGCGCCGATAAGAACATCGGCATGCGGCAACGCTAACTACCAAACGAAGATATTTTGTTTCTGAATGTGGGAATTGGTATCTATTTACCATCTTGGATGGGGTGGGTTCTGTGAGTTAGGATACTATCAACTCAGTTTCATTTAAGGATCTTCGTCTTTGGGCTAATGGAGAAAGGAAGAGAAATATAATAATATTGTTTAATTATTATGTTTTGAAATTTACAGAACTTTTGTGGAATCCTAACCATAAACAATACTTTAACAAAAAATGATGCTTGGACCGAAATATTTAACAGATGACTTGCGGTGCATCTGTACAAGACTTGAAGACCATGATCGTTTGACTGTGACAAGTCCGCGGCGATGTCACGGTGTTCGGTTCGGCTAATGTGGACTCACCTTTATATGCCGGTCATAGAAATATTGATGATCTATGAAGATCGAACCCTCATCCAGTCCTCAGGTAAAAGCTGATCACTCAAGAAGGGTTTCAAAAGTGTACATGTATGTAAACATATGAGTAACATACCTATTCTATCGACATTTCTAACCCTAAACCATTTAGACTTTATATCCAAGCGTCTGAAATGCAGACCAGTTTATTTTCATAACGATACCTAAGTGAAGCGGTCCGTGTTAATTTAAAAAACAGCAGATTATGCAAATCCTTACATGTAGGTACAGACAAGAGCTTATTCTGTGAATGTTACCCGTGCGTGTAAAACGTACTCGTACAAAATGTAAGCGTATGTTATCTATCATGTATAACAACGCCCTTATATCTCGATCCTACCTAATTGTTTACAGGTATTAATATAAGTTAATACTTAGGTAGTTTATACCTGTTAATAGAACGTTAAAAAGACGTGTGGCACTCGGGGACTGCCGCGGTAAAGCTATTGCATAGCGTTTTTTATCAACTTATGTAATACAACCAATGCCACCTAAAGGCGGGTTGCTGAACTAAAGAGACAAGCGTGTTTCTCTTTAGTTCAGCAACCCGCCTTTAGGTGGCATTGGTTTTTATCAACTTATGTAATACAACCAATGCCACCTAAAGGCGGGTTGCTGAACTAAAGAGACAAGCGTGTTAGGTTTTTTTCGTTACGGAATTTCTGGATTCGGTCCCCACGCTCAAGGCCCGCGATAGAAGCTATGCAATAGCTTAATAAAGAAAAGAAAGACTCTTAGATCTCTTAAACTTACAAACCGATAAATAATTCCCATTTATTTATTTGAATAAAAGAAAAAGACCTACTTTAACGGCCGGTACCTAATAATAAGTTAGTTTCACTTATTTTATTTATGAATTTATAAAAAATATCACAGAACATAAATAAGTGTTTATATTAATCGTATGTTGTATACTGAATGATTGTCGGGCTCAACTAATGTCTCCTTCAAGACTTACGAGGAAGGACTTCATTTTTAAAATAAGTATTAGAAATCAGTAGATACTGATTTTGCCTTTTAATCATTTCTTAAGGCGGATCGTTCTCCTGAGCCCGCGAAATTCAAATTTCAAGTGATTTTTCGCAGTTTGTAGGTCTATAACAAGGTCTAGATTCATGGCAGTTGTAATTGCGACATTAACTATACAACATTCACAACTGAGAACTAAAACCTTTACTTATAAATCCTTATCAAGCCAGAATCTAGGCGCAATCTGTGTAATTGAACAAAATTGACATTTTACACTACTTTTAGCTGCAATAATGATTTTTAAGCAATGGTTTCAGTTATACATTGTGAATTTTGTATAGTTAATGTCGCAATTACCATTGCCATGAATGTAGACCTTATTATAGACCTACAAACTGCGAAAAACCACTCGAAATTTAAATTTCGCGGGCTCAGGTGAACGATCCGCCTTAAAATAATTTTATTTACCAGTTTATTTTTAACCAATGAAATTCTAGCAGTAAAACGGACTCAATAGTGCATTGATACCAGGGTTGCATATATTAGTTGCAGCTAAGTGAAATAACGCCATGCGGTACTAGTGTTTAATTTGACGCCGATGTCTTCGGCGCCTTAGATGTGCCTGGACAGCGACACGGCGGCTAACATGCCATTGTTTGCAAATAGCAACAACGAACGTGCACTTATCCCGTTGCTACCATTGACAGAGATGGCAAATACCAAAACAGGCATGAGAGAAAAAGCCAGGAAATAAAGTTTACGTCACGAGAAACTATAGTATGAAAATTTTTATTTACGTTACTTCACAATTAAACAGAAACTGATGTTGGTGTCACTTTTTCTTGTGTTGCCACGCTTATTGGGCAGTGAAAAAGCGGACTTGCTGTATATAAAGCAGCTGGATGCGAGAGGCTGGCGCGTGAGATGTTACAGTTTTTGCTATGAAACTCGCCACTAGCGGTGCGAGCGAGACGTGTCCTTGTTTTGTGCTCGTTTGTGAAAGACAAGCCGCTTTATATTGCTAAATTATTATATAAATTGTAATAACTCAGTTTGTTAGGTTTTGCTTACAATAGTTTAAAAATATCTAAATACTGTATACAACGCGTGTTTCAGATGTAGGTATTTTGTATTTGTACTGTATTAAACACACACCCCTGTGGGAAAAAGGCGTGAGTCCTCCTATCTGGCTATATCTATAATCGATTTTGACTTGTAAAACTAGATGCGCTAAACATTTTCCATTTGAAAATAAACCAAGGTTTTATTCCAAAGCTGTCAGTATATCGTACGGGATAAACGCACTATCTCTACCGTCCATTGTCCCAGGAAATCAGCGCCGACAATCTTTCCGGGATCTTATCCCGGAGTCCCGGATCGGATCCCGTCGCGCCGCCGGATGTCCCGCGACGTCTGCCAGGATTATCAACACGTACCACTACACTGTCTACGTTTTTATTTCTTTGTCATTAAGCTGCGTCTTCATACAAACGGTACTTTGTACTTTTTGTTTCATCTTTGAAACTATACCGTCTTAATAACAAATGAAGAAGTTTGTGAACAAATAAGAGATGCCTCGGCTATCCTTTGTTATCGTAGAACTTTTAATTTGACTGTGATATAATAACTGGTAGTCCTTTGTTCGAATTTTAATATTAGTTTCTCTTCTATACAGTTAATAGAGAAGAATAACAATTACTAGGCAGTAATAATGTGGCCACATTATACAGTTAATAGAGAAGAATAACAGTCTAGTGGTTCCAAGTGCGACTGCTACGCTAGAGGTCATGGGTTCGATCCCCAAGTCGAGCAAAGTGTTATTGGGTATTACTATGAAATTCTCAGTAGCAGCTCGGAGTCTGAATTTGTGCCCGGTTAATGGCAATAGGCTCGCCCCCTATTACATGGGACCTAAACATACCGTATGTTGTTATAACAATGTTATATTTTCAGGCTTTTAGGTATCAATAGAGTAGCAGTTTGCACAAGGAAATTGAAATTGACACATGATTGAAATAAAACTACTTTTTACGGATTTTATCGCGTTGTATTGATATTATTTAATTCCCGACGTTTCGGATCCTTTACAGCATCCAAGGTCAAGCGTAGACCGGCACATCGATAGATAAGCACATCGCGTTCCATATCTCTGGTAAACATAACAATGAGTAGGCGTAGGAAAATGTTAAGGGACTCATGACCGTCAGTTGCAACACGTAGGTATACGAGTATTATGCGAATGTTTATACAGATTAGTGGCAACACTGCTTTCTTCTTTGATATATACTATACATAATCTATCATAATCTATTAATTTAATTCTTTCCTATCAGATAGCACGGGCCTTCTTTCAGTTTGAAAATTATATATTAGGCATCTACATAAGCTAAATATCAGGTTTGCAGTATAACGAACATTTTTCTAAGTAATTTTACGGCTGTTTTCAATTGCTGTGTTGTAACCAGCAATTCCCATACGAGTACGTTCATGTGAATTAAATAAAAAAATTGAACGTATTCGCTACTTCTGTGAGCAATCAACTCAGGGAAATGCTATGAGTAATCATTGTATAGGGTCCCAACTTATGCTCCTAACTACTTGTGCTGTGGCTTGAATCAAGACCTTATTTTATAGATACTTGACCTGTGTAAGGCTCAATTTACACTTTAGTAATAACATTGATATATGGTTTCATCCTGTTTTCATCGGGTGATTGATTAAACTAAATGCATTAGCTACGGACTATTGAATTCAAATAGTACCTACCTACCTAATAATAACAATTCCTGGAAACTACTAAAGTCAGTCCTGAACTTGATTGTTAGCCTGTATCTCAGGAAATAGTTTGTTTCCTTATTACATGTGACAACTTAATATCTACGTCCAATAGCCAAAATAATGGGGATGTCCGCATTGTAGATTCGGCATTCAAAAGACTACATACCTAGTAGTAATACTTGAATAAATGAATTTGGATTTGACTGCCTTATTAGTCTAGTGGTCCCAAGCGCGACTGCTACGCTAGAGGTCCTGCCTTGGATCCCCAGGTCGAGCAAAGTGTTATTGAGTTTTCTATGAAATTCTCAGTAGCAGCTCGGAGTCTGGATTTGTGCCCGGTTAATGGCTATAGGCTCGCCCCCTACCTAAACATACCAGGCGAACTGTGGGTGTACATTAAGTACGCCTCTGCCTAACCCTTCGGGGAATACAGGCGTGATGGTATGTTATGTTATGAATTTGGATAAGTATAGTGGTGCTAATATGAATCAACACTAAATACTATAAGTTATCATGAATAGTTTAATTTCTTACTACTGGACACGAATCTACTCTCAAAAGGAGTTACGCTATAGTCAACCATGCTGGCTCAGTATGGGTTGCCAGCAAACGGCGTCAAGAAAACCCCTCAGCTATGCAGGTTTCCCCCCGATATTTTTCTTCGTCGTTTTATGCGACTGATAATTAAGATTCGCGCGTGATTTCGAAAAAAAAATTATTCGAACTCTAAACCTATGCCATGATAGTTCTTGACAACCTTTATAGTAGGTATAGAAAATTGTTCTGGTGAATCTTATCTACAAATTAGTTGCCGTCACTTGTAATCAGTTCATACTGTTGACATGCCTGTCTTCAAAATTAAATTAATTTATCTACTTATATGATTACTCCACATTATTGACGGAAGTTTCATGTCTTAATTTGTCTTAAAACTCGTTTTCAATTTAATTAATTTAAGTTTATGGTAAATTAAAGCAGATTTCTGTAGATGTGGTTTCGTGGAGGCCGGCAAATTTATATACCTGCTTGTTAAATATAAGGTACGGGTTAAAATTTTTAGATTTCTGGTAAAATTTTAGATATAATCTTAGAATCCTTTGATTAGTGATAGTAGAGAGCGAAAAATGTCGCTAAGAAACGTGAACTGTGAAATGTTTCTTAATTGGCAATTATTAAACATGTATAGTTATTCTATCTTAGGAAAACCTGTGTGGATGACCTTAATGTCATTGACATAAAGTTCAAATATCAATAATTTGTGTGGTGATGTCTCTTCTTGATTTGAAAATTGAAAGAGGCCTTTGTGCTGCAGAGCAACAATATGAAGACTGATAACAAATAATATAAATTAGCCAGGGCTGGGACCTATACAAAATGAGTAACAAGCATTTCTCCCCCAGCAATTCTAACGTTCCCGTAATAAGTTTCAGGAATAACATTCATTTCTCTCGTTAATGAAAACTAGTTATAAAGCTTTATAGTTTAATTGCACCACTGCGTTCGCAATATGCACGTGTTCCTAATGAAGACTACCTGAGAAAATAAGGAACTATAAATAGTTTCTAGTTACATGTTGAGCATGCTGTTAATTAGCTTGCCACCTCATGATATTTCAATCGTTTTATCGTAATAAATCTCTTACACACACAAACCTCATACATAGTTCGTAGAACTGAAGGCCGCTGAGACAAAAATGTTCGCGAATAGAGACCACGCACTGAAAAACGCAGCGTAAAACGGCCTCTAACAAGATGGACCGACGACTGCCGAGATCGCTGGGAGTCGTTAGATTCAAGCAGCATGCAACAGGACCTTGTGGAAGTCTATGAGGGACTCAGTTCAGCAATGAAACTTTTTTGGCTGATATGATGATACTTATTGGTAACTGCAAGCAAAATACATCATTCGTCTACCTAACATATTCAATTGGGCTAAACCCTAAAAAAATTAGATCAAAATAGGTAATTGGTGATAAGTTTGGAACTCTTTTACAAATATCAATTTAAAGAAATATAACTATTTGGTTATTTTTATTCGTGATAGGCTTACGCTTGACCGCTAGTTCGCCTGATGTTAAGCAACACTGCAATCTACGATTTCAATTTGTGATTTAAAGACACCCAGATTATATCTATCGGAGAAGACCCATTCGGGAAGCGTAATCCACATTTCAGTGGTACACATGATAACGTGGCGTTTCGCCCCGTTTGTTAAAAAGCTGTTACTTCATTTGGGACGCAATACATTTCCGTTTTGCTACTTAATTCTAATGAACAAGCTCGGGGCCGACGCAGAATATTCCAGAATCATAATTGAAATTGGACAAAACGAGTAAACTCCGCATTAACCCTACATACGAAAACATTTTAGTACTCGGGAAATAGTCTGATTACATTAGGTAGTGGTGCCATTAATTCCGCAACTACAACCCATTCAAATCAAGCTTTTACTTACCCCTGAAGAACGAAATGGGTTTTTGTCATTTGACCGCCACCGTCCAATTACTTTCCACATTAACTAAAACACCTTTAAAATCGTTAATGGCTATACATGGAAACTACTGTAAGACCACACACTTAATGTACTTAAGTAAGTAAAACAACAGACACATGCCCGGCTGTTGTCCCAAATGTTATCCTTAATTGATTTGACATGTCCGGGCCTCGGTGGGCAATGGTTCGCGCCAACAAAAACAAGCCCCTTATAAATACTCTGGACGGTATTCGGTATGATTGCTACTGATCCATTGTTTGTTCTGCTAAGTACCGTGGCCGTTGATATGGTTTGTACGTGCTTTTACTGCGGTACCTTTGTCACTTAGTAGAGCGGTCTCAAGTAACTCCGTTGTTTTTGTAATGCATTTTATGTACATATTCAAGGATGGACAACGGATGTGAGGGATTAAACATATCCGAGTTGGATAAGTGGATTGTAAAATTAATTTAAGTGATAAACGTTAAATAACAGCAATTGTCATGCAAGTCCACACACTCGGTCCATTATGCACACAAGTTAAATCTTTCCTTGGGTACCAGAGTTTGTACCAATAGTCCTTGATGCTATATTATTTCTCCGTGCATTTATGATGTTTGTGAGTGTTTGTTTGTATTACAAACTAACCGTTGCAGATTCATTCGCGTAAACCTGTTCTCGATACAAAATGTATAAAAAAAATCCTACTTTATAGATTCCGTAAATATTACATCAGAATAGCTCTAATATTTTGTCTCTTGTCGCAAACTTATAAAACATTCACATAAACCTTACATATTTCCATACAAACTTTCATCCCCTATTCCCTATTGTTATTTTACACCCTTGAGGGTAAAATTTTTACAAACTTTGAATGTTATATTTATTTATATTGAAACAACAGCCTAAAAAAATGCTTTAAGCTTCCAGCTTTAAAAATGACGATACTTCCATACAAATTTTCATCCCCCCTTTCAACCCCTTACAACTCTTTTTCGCATTAAAAAGTAGCCTATATCCTTTCTCAGATTCTAGAGTATCTGTTTACCAATTTTCATTCAAATCGATTCAGTAGTTTTGGCGTGAAAGCGCGACAGACAGATAGACAGACAGACAAGAGTTACATACGCATTTATAAAATTATAAAGTAAGGATTAAACCCTTAAGTTCGATATCAGAACTTTTGTTCAAAGTTCGTTCTGCTATCCAATTGTAAAAATGTGTGTCCTCATTTTTTTTTTCAAATCTCTTGATAGGTGCGTGTTTTAGCTCAGTTCCCTTGAAAGCCATCTAACATAGATACTCCATATTAAAAAGAGCTGCAGTGTTGCAGGTATTTAATTACCACTTAACTTAAGTGGTAATTAAATACCTGCAACACTATCATAAACTGTTATAACATTAAGGTCTCATCAACTTATCTTCGTTCACAATTCTATCAAGGCTGAATTCACACGCACGCACAAATCATTCCCCAGCTTGCAGAAGTCAGATAAAAATGCGAACGGACACTAACCACTCACAATGAGCTAGATGAACTGGCATTTACATTGGTAATTTTAATTAACCGAATGATAAGTTAAGCGATAGGGTTTATTATTCGCTATCTTATGAACTACTTATACTTAACGCGGGCTATAAATAAATCATCCTGACTGGGTAATCGCGTCTGGTCTTCAGAACTTGTCGGATGGTCGTCGAGTAGTTGGCGCAAATTAGCGAGTGCGCGCCGCGATAGCGCTGTTTGTAAACGGGCTTGGTCCAAGTGACGAGCTGATAGCTGACAGCGCAGATAAAGATTGGACGCAGAACGCATTGAACGTAAATGCGATATCAGTGTATTTATGTTCCTAGGTATAAAAACTGATATTGGTAAAACGCGGTGATAAAGTAATTGCAATTATTTTAACCAAGTGTTCTCTTATTTTCAGGTAAAGCATCTTCTGTAAGTGGTTGATTTGATGTCTTACGTAAGTAATGTTTGATTTTGTCCATTACCTAACAACAATATGACTCCAAAATGGAATATTGCAACCCTGACACTGCCTAGCACATTCTGTTTTTAGTTAATGATCTCATAAATTCACGATAAGTCATTGTTGTTTAGATATTTTCACATATCAGCAACATCATCAATAAGAATTTCACTTATAATAAATTTACGGTAACCGTTAGATTGACTATAATGACTCTCAAAATTACATTTGAATGGGTTTGTCCGATCATTATAAAGTGTTCCCACATAATGTTTATTTTCTGCACACAAAATTATTTTATTAAACATCTCGTAGTTTAAACCACTGATTACGATTCGAGTCGCGTGGTTGCGCATCTTTCGTTCTAATTATCAGCACCCGCCCCATAAAGCCGGAGGATGTAATATAAACTCCTTTAGTCGTGCAGCTTAAGACTAACGAGAGAGACAACCCTACACAAATCCGCTATATCTATCCTGCTCCCTCTGATGCGCGATACCCATTGCACTGTTTGATAGTAATTATCTTCCCGGATAGCTGTAATTGCCCTTTCAACCCTTCTTTGCACGTTTAATATTCAGGGTAACAATTTCGAATCGCTTACGAAATTTAGATATTGTAAATGATAAGTTATATGCGGTTATTTTTAACTGTAATGCATGGAGGGGGTATGTCGTGACTGATAAGAGAATAGTGCAGATTAGCTACACCAAATACTGAGTGGTAATCAAGTGTAGGTATGAAGTATACCAGTTCTCCCCGTAGCGTTTCTCGAGCGCTGCTATCACTTCCTACCATTATCGGTTTGGTATACCTACGCAGCGAAACCTGGCCCCTTAACTAATGTCTCCTTTTGTGACCGCGGGGCCGGTTTAATCAGTTGTTTATATTATTGCCAGCAACTGCGCGATTTAATCGTTCGTTAACCGTTTCTCATTGTATCTCGTTGAATGGTAGCGGCTTTTCCACGGCCCTGCAACGTGCAGCGGATAGAAAATTTATAGGGGAAACATACCTACAAACAACCGGCGATATTTGTTTAGGATTAAGAGATTCAGCTGTGCGTCGAGTTAAACGATAAACAAAAGCGGTGTCACCGCAAACTGCTGTTTGTTTAATTGTACATGCACGATAACGCGCTGACGGCCCCCGACCTCGGGATTTTAGAGTTTCGAGAGGGGCTTAAAATATTGTGTCAGTTTACGCGAACGCAGCAAGAAAGTTACGCGTAAGCCTAGAGGATTCCAACCTAAACAACAATTAGGACAACCTTTGAATTTAATTACTTGCAGCTTAGTTCCTGGGTGTATCTTAAGATTTAATAAGCGCATTCCGTTTTCTGTTGATCTTAGTTGCAGATAACACGCTAACAAGGAATAACTGAAATCCAAATCCACCTAACTAAAGATCTGCAGTGTTACTTGAAAACATGCAGCTTTTGCATAGTGTTTGGTTTTAACTACTTTCTTACTAATTAATAGGTGCAATAAAACCGTTCTTAACAATAATATGTCAATTGAAACACGGTGTTAATGTTTCAGCTACGACAAAATTACTTCAGAACGTATTCGATTTATTGGGAAAAAACTGTATATGCGTTCAGACTGCGTCGTGTGGGGGACAGGAGGGTTTCAGCGACGTCGCGTCGATGTCCGGTCTGGTGGGGTGAATCGTCCGCGGCACGCCCGACGCATCCACATTAAGATAATCGAATGTCCGTCCATTCGTTAGTTAATTAAACACGATACGCCCGTCGTCGCAATCGTACCGATTAATGACCTCAATTAAGCTAATCAACTCTTCGCAGATTTACGTTTGTTCACTGTACGACAACTTACAGTGTCTTCTGTCCAGAGGGATCTGAACCAATGAGAGGTGATTAAATGTCTATTCATTGTCGCTGATAGAGAGATGATGAAATTAACACAATTACAAAACACCTGTTTCCCTGATGTTATTAGGCAGTGACCTAATGAAACAGATGTCCCAGTTGTACGATAAACCACCGCTTATCTGACAAAGTATCGTTTGATCAGCAAATTAATTCGTTTAGGTAAGTTAATCGTTGGATTGATGGGATATAATTACATGTATAATTTATTGTATATACCTACCTATATTCTAAGTAGTAGTTAGCTAAGTTATTAATACAGTTATTTTAATGAATAAATATTTGACAGTTACAAAGATAAGCAGCAAAATAAATGTACCTGATCATAATTTATGTGTATCTGCGCTCATACTGATTAAATAGGTACCTATTCAGGCCTTAAGTATATTTATTTTAAGTTACGAAAAAGAAGCTTAGTATTCAACCCACGTACCAGAGAAAATCTCGCGTACCAGAAACGCGACAGCAACTAATTTAAGCGCAAAGTGGTTCCAAGATGTAGAAAACCAGAAAACTCTACGTCACATTACGTTAGCAGTTTATCGTGGTAGTTCCCACAACGCGTCCCCACACATTCTCTAATTCCGTCCATTGAATTCAAATTGAAGAGTAAAATGTCCGGACATTGGACTGGGTAGCCGTGTATTGGAACCGAGCGTTTTAGCTAATAACTTAATTCCTCTGGGATTGGGCATCTGTGTGTCGCGCGTTGTGACCTGTGTTTTGGACTGCGAAAACATTTACTGTGTTACGCAATTTGTTGTATGCATGGATGCGTATATTGATTCTCGTTGGAGGAACTTTTATTTACTTTTATTCTTTTTGCTTCATAAACAAGTATAATTTGAGGTGCTAATTTTCGAAATCAATAATATCCAGCCAGCGAGACATTGTACTTTTTATAGAAAAACATTTTCTGGTTTATGTTTGGGATGGTGTCTCTTGAGGGGTACGTAGGTATTTGATAGAAATTATGTACATATTTTTAAATAAGCTCTAGGCCGACGAGCCAGTCTATGTACAGACAACTTACTTGTAAGCGAACGCGTGTAAATATTAATGTTATTCATAGAAAATGTAGACGTCTTTTATTCTTTTCGCACATTCTATGGTATACTATGGCAACGTGGCCATGATTTCATACTGGAGCCAGGAACATATTAATCCTAACATATATACGAATATACACAATGTTAAAAACCCTGTCCAATCCGAAAGTTGCAAGATATAGGTATTTCAATCACATCACCAAATAAAATGAGAAACATTAAATATTCATGAAAGTAATATTAAAGAAGTTTCAAATTCAAGGTCGTCGTGCCCCAATTGCCACAATTACCCCAAAATCAAAATCAAAAAAAGCATTTTTTTAAATGTTATATCGTTATATATCCTAGAACTGTTGGGCACCCAGAGACGGTATTGCTGCCACCTTAGGTAGGTAATGCACATTTCAGTTTCCTCGTTTTATAAGTATTTTTTTCTTGTAAATTGAAAATGATTATATGGGTAAATAGAATCGGATCTCGATACCTAACAATACCTTCACGGGTCGAACACGGTTTTCTTAACACATTGTATAAGCGTGTAGCAGCTAGTTGTCACACCTGTAAATGATATTTTGTTGCATGGTGCAGAGTTGTAAAATGTTGCCTTGGCACAACGGAGTAAAATAATAGCTTACGAGCTAGGAACATAAACCAAAGCAAATGCGCAAATAAATATATCTCAAATGAATTCTAAAACTAGATTCCGTCATTCTTAACGTTAACGCCCAAGATCGAATCTGACGCTACTTAAGTGCAGGGAAATTAAACGAATTGAGTATTGAGTATTAAAATACGGCGCGAAAGTTTACACGCTATAATTAAATCTAGCCCCTGCAAATAATAAACCGTTCCACTTTTATTATGCAACTAAATTAACAGCTCTCAAAATGTTTCTCCTTGCAACATACAAAGTTTCCACTTAGTTGAAATGGGCCTCAAGTTGCACGTTATTGAATTGGCTCGGCTACTCCATTTACCGGCCGAGTCATGAATATTCCTCATGTGCAACATACTCGTACGCGGACGCTCGTGAGTTTCGTTTTACGCCATTTAGCTGTTTAGAACAACGGCAATTCTCTGCGAATTGAAACGCGGTAATGACCATTGTAGGCGCCTAGCGTAAACGCTCTTATTTGCATCGAAACGTGTTCTAGTGCATTGCTTTCCTCGTCCCGTATTGCATCGACTAGGAATGCGGCCAGTTTACTACCTACTTGATTGCTTATGTTTTAGTGGCGAAGGAAATCGGGCTTAAAATGTTAAAGGCAATTTAGATTGACGAATTCGCTTTTGATTAGAACCCGTTGCGAATCGTAGTTCAAAGCCAAATTGCTCCTTTATCTCTGCAATTGCCAATTAGACTATCAAACGTTTGCCTTTGCGCATTTCGGTGATTAGTGCCAACGTAGTCACTTTTATCGTTTTTGTCTAGTATTTTCTGGTTAATCAGACCTGTGATGTTGCGATTTCCTACACATATTTATAGGCTTATCTTTACACGTTCGAGTGCACTCATAATTTCGACTAGCAGGGTGTAACGGTTGGATCATCTCCGCGTTCCGTGCTCAAAGGGATCCATCATGTTCTTAGGCCAGCGTAAATTGGACTGCCTTGTCCCCCCCTGTTCCACTTAAGAAGAAGCTAATGATGGTTGTATTTGAAGTGTCGGAGTTCCCGTTTCATTGGTTCTTTATATCGTGCAGTCGGAGCCCATCGCGGTCGACAGAGATTAATCGACCGCCGCCTCAGAAGTCGTATTAGCTATAACGGCATCCGGAAAATTGCTCGATTTTTCCACTCACGCCCCTTGTTGCCGCGCCTGCGACTACATATTGTCAATAAAGTGTGTGCGAGCCATATATTAACCTACAGACTACACAAAACTCATTATATCTAAGTTTCCTATTCTAAGTTTCTGTATGTTTAATGTAAAACATTTAGCTTACGAAACCAGACTGTTTAGGTAGGTGGTTGATACGCGGAAAATGGATTAGAAGGTAGGTACTTAAGAAAATGTACGTAGTCACTTTATGATCAGAGCCAGACGTATTATTATTTACTTGTACAAATTACATAAATGCTTCTGCCCGCGACTTTGTCTGCGTGGAGTTTAGAATTAGGTCTGACCTGGATAAAAAAAATATTGAACTAAAGGTAGTTTGCGAATGATGAGTCGAGGTATCTTCTATTATATCCGTACTAATGTTATAAACGCGAAAGTTTGTATGTACGGATGTATGGATGTTTGGTACTCTTTCACGACAGAATGGAACGGATCTGGATAAAATTTTACACACAGATAGATTATAGCCTGGAATAACACATAAGCTACTGGGATATTTAGATTTTATTTGTGCCTACTGTCTATAAATATTGACATTACCTTCTAAAGCCTCGATGCGTCCTATACCTATACCTTTTCAATCTCAAATGTGCAATATTTGCTATTTCGAACAGCCCACTCGAGTCATTTTCCTAAATTTTGATCTGACGACGTTTAATAGCATCATGAAAATTTGTTACGCCAATTTTTAGCATCTTTTTATTACTTAGGTAGTTACTGTTAGGCAAATTGTAAAATATAGACGATTAAACGCTTGATTTACTCACTCCATTTGGCTGCGCACTGTGCGCTTCTAGCTAGGATATTACCTTATACCGTGAAATGTTACTGAATGGATTCTAAGCTTATTATAATTTGCGCAGTGTCCGCGTTTTATAAGATGTTTATGGTTACAGTAACTGTGAAATACTAAAGTAATAAGTTAGATTGTTTAGAAGCGTTACAGCTACTCATAAATTATCGAAAAAGAAGCTAGATAAGTACTATCGAGCTATTGCCAAAAGTAAGCCACAAAATGAAATAAACTCGAATAAATGTAAACATTGAAATGCTTTAACGGAAATATCGTTATTCTGTTTATTTTATCGTATGATAGTAGAAATCTCAGAAATGGTTTTCCTATTTTGGTGCGGTGCAATAAAATCTATCGAAAAATAATCGAGAAATGCCAATGTGAATTCATTTTATGCAGTTATTCGAAGCTCTTAGCTGTAATCGTAGCTTCAAAGCGAATATCTTTAGACGATACATTTACGGCAGATCATTTCACTTCTCGTGAAACCCTAAAGTGTAGCGCTTAAGTAGGCGGACGCTTCAAGCGATCCGCTTCGTCAAAGCGAGAAAGAGCCTATCAAATCCACGAAGTATGTATTTTTTTATAAGACAAAAGTATTAAGCGATGTTCTGTGTGTATGAAAATGTGTATCTGAGCTAACCTTTATAAAGATAAAGGTTGGTAATATAAAATTTGGTCGTGAGCATGACTGCTAATTTTCAGTAGCAGTTCGGAGTTTGAATTTATCCTCGCTTGATGGCAATATGCGATTCAGCGTATTGCCATCAAGCGAGTAAATTCAAACTTCCTATTAAGTACATGGGACCTAAAATAATACCCCTGAACTGTGAGTAGGTAAGGTATGTACACCTCTGTCTAATCTTTCGGGGAATACAGGCGTGATGGTATGAATAATGAATTGTTACAGTATATTGTTTAACTATTTCGCGAGTCTCATGGCCCAGATCTTATTATTCACTGAACGTTTCTTCTTTTGTGTCCGGAGCGATATCAATCTGCGATCGTCGGCGGGTAGTGACGCCTAGGGCTTCGGTCTTCACCTATCTACGTGTAATTGCAAAGCCCTATAGGGCGAGACTGGTTTTACTGCTACACATACCTAATGCCCATACTGAGAACGTGTAAGTCCGTCCGTCTGCAATTAATTGCCAGCGTCAGTGGCCAGTGCTAACGCCGAAACTATAAATTTTGTCTCGTGATGACCGTGCGATATATCTTTATTGGGAGAACATGTTATCAACAACTTTATTCCTTTTTTAACATGCTGCGGACGGTTTTATTCGAGTTTTACAATACGCATTGGATTCGCAAACGTGCTTAACGGGCCGATCATGTATTAAAACACATGATCGGCCCGTTAACAACAGCTAGTGCTCGCATGTTTTATCATAGACTAGCCGTGCCCTCAGCATGCGTTGTAATGCCTCTTTTTTATTATAAATATTTATATTATGTTTGCGGGTACCTGTACGCAGAACAACCCAAATCTGTGGAAACATTTTCGAGTATTTTCGAAATTAACGCAGCTATTAAGAATCTAATGGAAACAACAATTTTCTGTGCACCCAAAAATACTAATCAACCTGGGAATCACATCCAAGACCTCACAATCAGACGACTTATGACCACTAAACCATTGAGTCAGTGAAGAACATAATTATGTTCATGCAAAGCTTAAAACGGACTTAACGATTTCAATCTTTATCTCCCACGCGATAAATCTAAGCAGAGTTTTCATTTAATCAAAATTTGTTTCCGTAAATCGTGTTCCGGCGATCTTTTAATAGCACTATAAAACGGAGAATTCTCTCCGCTTTTGTGGTTGTACGTGTATAACAGCATTAAATATTCACTAGTCAGCACATAGCGAGAATTGCAAAGGAGTATCACGTTTTCCATATATTTATTCGTTTGCAAGCCTGATGATTTTGAGGAGCAGTCTGCTAGCGAAAAATCCAACGTGCCTGCCGTGTGACGTGTGCATTTACATACAAAACCACGGCCATGACCGGTTCAAAGATAGCGTGGCATATCTAATCGGTGGACGGCTGTCAATCAGTGTCTTGACAAGCCTTCGCGAAAGTAACATGTTCTGGATCACTGGTCACTTGATACAGATTAATATTTAGTTGAAATTTGGGTAGCGTTTGCCTACTGAGCATTGGAATGCTTGACTATCTGATGGCTACATTAAACTGAAACTATAACCATACAGCGATTATCTTTTAGAACATCAGAGTATCAGATAAATTTTGTCAGATGTCTCCTATTTTTTATAAATTATTAAAATGATTATGTTATCTATCTGCAGACACATGTCTTTATAGTCAGTAAAATAATTAAAGAGAAATACCTCGCTTCTGGGCTTCATTTATCAGATGAATAGGTACTTGACATATTTTTAAGCCTTACACCTTACGCTTTTACCTTTTTAGGCAAATTGCGCATTTGTGTTCAGAAATCGAATAAAAAGTCTATGAATGATTTTTTGCTTTTATTCACGATAGTCTTTTATTTTGGACAAAGCTTAGTAATAATATATATTATTTTTCATCACTCGGGAATTCGTCACCAGGGTTTATAATAATACGAGCGATGTGTCACGTAGTTACCTCTACTCAAAATGTCCGTTACCCAAAATGACAGAAGGCTCGCCCCCTATTACATAGGACCTAATATGTAGCGAATTGTGGGGTATTGTAGATACATCAGTAACTACCTCTGTAAGCAGAGGTAAATGTAGTCTTCAAGCATACAGGGGCACCTAATTATTATATGGTGTTAAGTACCTACAATTTTTTTTTTTGTTTCGACACATTAACTTTACCCAAATATTTTCTTCTCTATACGCAAGAAACATAAGTACGATCCATTAATTATATTCGCAGACGAACTTAGCTACAGGTTGATGTCAAGACGAGACGCGCTGCTCATCGAACGAGACTCGGATCTCGGACATTGTTTGACTAATAGCGAACCGTAAACTACAGGAACCTACTTTTCCATGTAGAAGTTTTGATGGGCCCCAGGCTCAATTGTTTGATTTGAGATACGCTGTGGGTAATAAAGAAGTATTGGGAAAGCTGATCTATCGTACAATCGTAACGTGTTTACATCGCCCGCATTTTATCTTAGATCAAACAAATTACTATATTGGAAGTTGGGAATACAATTCTCTGAAAGCAGCGATAGTTGTCTTCGACATCCAGGACATACACGGAACAGAATAAGTAATAGCTACTAAGTAACTACGGATTTATGTGCAGTTTGGCAATGAATTATGATCAATCGCTTTAACGGTGAAATAGATTACTTAAAAGCGGCGGTAGCCTAATGGCTAGGGCGTCGGACTTGCAATCATGTGGTTGTCGGTTCGAACCCCACCCATTGCACTACCAACGTGAACCCACTCGTAACACAAGCATTTAGCTTAGCACGAGGGGTTAACAAGAATACTAGTAATGTGCGACCCACATTGCTAGTAAGCTTTTTAATTAAAAAAAAAAAAAAAAAAACTTTAACTCTACAATGGCAATTTCTAACTTATCACAGGTCACTGTGATGAAATGTATCACAGTCACTTAAATACTTAGAAGATAAGTGCACAGCAATAAATTAATGAAATGCCAGCGTTTCTTATTGGTAGCAATTTTTTTGTTGCTACGATAATTAAATTATCTTCTTTGTTAAAATACTAAATGTTAAATGGTAGGTATTACAATGGAGTTGAAGCTACAAATTCACAACCGTCCGACAATTTGTCGTGCTGACGTTACCGGGACATAATTCTCCGGGGGCTATTTTGCAAGCCGTTAAAATGGTGCATAAACGTACTTTGGCAAAATAATGACTCGGATCCGATCGTTAAGAAGTATTTTTCATATACATACATATATCGTTACGCGAAAACGATTTATACCTCTATACATATGCGTGCAAAACAGCACTGAAATTTTAAAATCCTGGTTTCAATAAGAACATTTTATCGATGACATTCAATTTCATTGGAAATAGGATTATCGCAGCAGTACAATGGAATGCATGCGATAATCTAGCGACGCTTCACAAATAAGCGATCGCTGCATATTTCGCGGACAGCACCACAGTGCTAAGACGGGTACAGTCGCGTAAAACGATAAGCTCCGTGATTTATGACTTATAAACGTAACACTTCCGCAGGCTTAGCACGCTAGATTTACAGAATACTGCCAGACAATTCTGTAGTATACTACAAAAGGTTGTGCACTCCGTCCCGTCGTACTCCGTTCCGTGGTACTATTCATTCATTCGTTAATTCTATTTATGAATGTCATAAAGCCCAGGCCAGCACTACCGTACAATCTGTGGCCAATACAGACGTGCCCCGTGACATGTTTATGTGTAATTGTGATACATAATGGTACACCAACGTCGTATGAGATTTATGTCGGTTGCTAAAGGTGATCTACTGTAATAGTATCTTCTTAATGTACATAAAACGTATAATGAGTGTAAACATGCGTACGACAAATATCGCCCGAAGGTTTGCTCACTCGTTAATTAACTTACACGCGCGCTAACAATAAATCAAGAGAATAAATAGCTTATCATAATAAACAAACAAAATTATTGTGTTATGCGAATAGAGAAGTAATTGGATAAATTTATTTATTGTTAGTTATGACAGTTCATGATTTAAATAGTAAATATCTTAGTCTAAATAACAGAACAAATTATATTATAATTTTACTGTATCATCTGATCAATAGACATGAATCAGGGCAATGTGATTTGTTTTTTGTTAGAAAAAAATTAGCTAGTTGAACGCAGTTGTTTCGTGCTGGTGACTTATAAAACTTTTTCGTTGTATGATAGATAATATCTAATCATATTATTGAACGTATCCGAATTGACAACCTCGATAGTACTTTTTGAATTACTCATACATATTTTCATCCGAAGTTCTAGATTTTTGTGTTTAAAATGTGGCTTTAGAAAGTGTTCCTTAACTTTTTTGATTAAATATAAATATATAAACTAGGAAATGTTACATTCCATCACGCTTGTATTCCCCGAGGGGTTAGGCAGAGGTGTACTGATGTACACTCACAGTTAGCCGGTATATTTCAGGTCTCATGTAATAGGGGGCGAACATATTAACATTAACCCGGCACAAATCCAGACTCCGAGCTGCTACTGACAATTTCATAGAAAACCCCAATAACACTTTGCTCGACCTGGGGATCAAACCCAGGACCTCTAGCGTAGCAGTCGCCACTAGGCTAATGAGGCAGTGTTTCTTTACTTCTTTTAATATAATAAATTTATAAAGTAGGAATTGTTATTACACAATAATAACCTGTTCTTAGCTTCATAACTTGTTTTAACAATTGTTTATTGTATATCAGAAAGTAAAACAATATAAATAAAATTGTGGCTTATGATTGTTTCGTTAACAACATCGCTAACCACCGCCCCAGTGATAGCGTCAGCGGTTTCAATAAATTTCCTTTATAAATTAATCTGTAGACTTCCGCCTGTATGGTGGCTAGCCGCAAATTCGAAACGTATCTAGATAAACCTTATTAGATCCGCTACACCTGTTATAACTGTATATTAATATACAACAATGTTTACCTAGGATTCCAAGATGCTGGATGTGCCCAGACTGAGAGTCCAGCCCAGCCTATTAAACACCCTTTCTCTTTTATCTCTTTGAACCCAATCGCTGAAGTACCGATACAAAAATATTCATTGTCAATGATGGACAGATGACATGGTAAAGGTCGCTGGTGTCATCAGATGCAGGCTTTGCGTATCCGGTTCTTGTGAAAGTCTATGTTTAACAGTGGACGTCTTTTGGCTGATACCTATGATGATTATGAACCTTTTCTATCACTGTCAGTGAGCTTGAAACAGTAGTGAAGTAACCATCCAAGGCAATGTGCCTCTTTAAAAATGTAGTCCTTAACATTTAAATTCACCCGCCTAAACGATGAAGAAACAGTGAAGTAACAGTAAAAATAGTGAAGAAACCTGCGTGAGAGGTGATTTATAATTTAGAGGAGGACAGGAATAGAATCATGTGAAAAAAAAGTTAAAATTTTACCTTTTTTATTTCGTAGATCGAAAATATTATAGATTCTAAACAGCCTCTGTAAATTTGGCCGGTCATTGAAATATAACCCTGTAGTTTTACTTTTAATTGGTCAAGTTTCTAATGCTTATTAAGTCTATCTGCGTACTAACCGTTAAACCTTATTAACCGGATAATACCAGTGTTGACTTAAACCAGATCTTATCTTACGAATATAGCCTTAAAACTATAATATATACATGCAGCAGTAAACTTTATGACAGTAAGTTACATCATTATCTTGAGGTGAAAGTACCTATTTTCTTAAATTAGTTGTGAAAAGAGATTTTGATGAGATGTTTTGATTGAGCGTTCGCCTTCTGCGTCACGTGTCACAGGAGCAGATATTCGTATGACCCACAGATAATTCCTATTGGAAAATTGTGGATCCAGAGAACTCTGGACCACAGCCTGTCATCATCATCATTAGCCTATCTTCATCCACTGCTAGACGTAGACCTCTCCTAGGGAACGCCACAGAGACCGATCTTCGACATTCTTCCTCCAGCCTGTCATGGTTGTGGCAAATGTCACGAACCCCATGACATGATTATACATAGGTCATGGGAAGGCACATGCGGTTTTTAGTTTTTTTTAAAGCTTACTAGTAATGTGGGTCGCACATTACTTGTATTCTTGTTAACCCCTCGTACTAAGCTAAATGCTTGTGTTACGAGTGGTTTCACGTCGGTAGTGCAATGGGTGGGTTTCGAACCGGCAACCACATGATCGCAAGTCCGAAGCCCTAGGCATTAGGCTACCGCCGCTTCTTGGTAGAAGTTGGTAGAAGTCCGGAAAGTTTCCATGTAGAAGTTTTGAGAATACTGTCATATATGGGTCGTCTGCCACCCGCAGAGTCGGCAGGGTATGTACAGTCGTACACTGCCGCCTCTCAGAGTGGGATTTTCCAACTATAAAAAAGGGGTCCGGGTGTTGTTGTGTGTGCAAAATTGTGTTGGTGAACACACCCTCGATAAGGCACTGAAGAAAATGTAACTGTAAAGCAGTTTTTTAAAAAACAAATGAGAATACATTCAAATTTTACTTCATCTAATTTTCTCGGGCTTTTTTTTACTGGCTAAATATTGGCTGAGCTCGGCTAAGCCAAGTAAAAAGCTGCTTAGTAAGATTGGCTAGTTAGGTACCTAATGTAACGGAAAACACTTCTTAAGACGCCGCCAACATTATGCCTTGAACGTAATATAGGGAGATAGGTTCTAAGGCTATTTAGTTCGCCCAGATTCGCCTATTCACTAAGAGCTAGAACAGTTATCGGAAAACGTTTTGCCTTTATTTTTGTACAAAGTATTTAACTAGCTTTCTTAGAGATATACCTACAAACTTTTTTTATTTAGTGCACATTCGGTACATACTTGTTTTTTTTCAATTCCATTATTTATTTGTGTACCTACTAGTTTCTGTCCGTGACTTTGTCTGCGTGGACTTCAGGATCGGTTCCGACCTGGTTAAAAAGCCTATGTGTTATTCCAGACTATTATCTATCTCTGTGCCAAATTTCATCCAGATCCGTTCAGCCGTTCTTGCGTAAAAGAGAAACAAACATCCATACATCCATATTCACAAACTTTCACGTTTATAATATTTATCAGGATTTATATATTTGAGCAATATTTTATCACATATATTTTCACGCCTATATTCCTCGAAGGGTTAGGCAGATATGTAAGATTTCATTATATATTTTACAGTTAATACCCGTTGTTAGTTACATCGCGTTTTCTCCAGTATAAACTAGTTTACACTAAATGCCTTTATTACAACTAGACATTTTAACTGCAGTTCAAAAATGAATCAGTGAAAACTAGTTCTAAGTACACAAAACGCGTTTCCTCGAAATGATTCAGGTCAGTCAGTCAGTCAGCGATGGGGTTAGGTTGATTGCGCCAGAAGGAGTTTTATAAATATTTAAAGTAGTAAATTCTAGTTATAACTAAGAAATTTGAGTTTTAACAAAGGCCGTTAACTAAAACGGGTTTTAACTGTAACATACCTATACATTCAAAGGTTGCCGGTTTGACTTTTAGTTCTAGGAAATAGGGGGCGACACTATTGATATAACCGGGCCAAACAACCGAGCTGCTACTTTTCTATGTACCTAAGGATTAGGTACATAGAAAAACCTAATAACACTTTGCTCGACCTATAAATCGAATCCAAGACATCAGCAGCCGCGTTGGCGGCCCTTTGGTGTTTTTTATGTAGCCTCATTCGTGTCCCACTGTTGGGCAAATACCTTCCCTAACTCCCCTTTGATGTTATTCAATTATAATAGCAAGTCATTTTCAAGATCGATCTGTTTACAGCGTAGTATTTAATACGTTCTCTACGTATATACATAGCTAAATTAGACTGAAAGGCGTCTTCACTTGGCGCAATGTGTCGCAATGCAAGATATTATATTTGTTCTCAAAGTATTAAAGTAATAATCGCGTCTTCCCTGTTAGCTTTTGTTCGTTGGCGTCCCTTACCCTTGGAACGACAAATATTTGCCAAGACACTGTATATTGAAATGCGTTGCTTACAACGTTTAATAACGTATGAGTTGCCTTAATCAAACACGTTACATATCAATTTAAATATTAATACAAGTATCGTTTAATTAATCTAGTGCCAGACCACTTACTAAGTTATATTGGAACTATTTCTATCGCTTTTTACTTGTATGTCGTTTTTTCTTTCTAATCTTGTTTATAGCAACGTAATTATCTAGGGCATTTACTTACCTAAATATATTTTGTTATACACGTTGAAACACTCAAAATAGTTTAGTTAAGTGTTTCATTAATTATTCATTTTCAACCCTTAAGTGTATTTGTTTCGTGTGAAACATGAAGAAGGATCTCCCTTTTATCTCATCGTAATTTACAAACATATGCAAGCAGCTCATACTTGTAACAATATCCACAACACACACATACATACAATGTAGAACATAATATCAGTGATACCAAAGCCAACCCTTTATCGCCACAACTTTATTGATGTAGCTGAGATCTTCGATTTGCGTGCGAGCCGCGGTCCGGTCGCTCCGACCTGACGTCCGACTGACGCGCTGATTTACAAGGCGAAAAACCTTTTTTGTCTTTCATGACGTACGTCACACGATGGAGACGTCCGAACCGATGCGACGATCTGATTTCGGCATCTTTTTAAACCCTTCATCCGTCCTTTCGCACGTCATGAATCCACACATAAACGGCAAGACATAAGAATGGTATGCTATGTGGAAATTGAATCTATTTTAATAAAACATTTTAAAGTCTAAGTTAATCCTAGACGCACTAGAAATAAGGTTGAAAGCGTGTTGTTACGCACCAGATTTCTCACCTTGATTGTTTGAAATAGAAGTTAAACTTCGCTACAAATCAACAACTACAAGTTCACAAATCTACTTAGTACTATTGTTCAAGTGGAGTCAGATTGAACAATAGGTTGTTTAAATCGCTAGAACATCCAGCGAAGTGTTTTTCACTTAATACGATTTTTTAACATAACGCTATTGAAACGAGGTTGCTTATTATATTTATGTTATACGGAGAAAACAGGGGGTTATTATTTGCTTTGACTTCTGAACTATGAGCAGGTATTGCATATAGGTACTTGAGAGCATCTCCCGGAATTTGCAGTAGTAGTTAATTAATTTATAGTCAAGTGGAGGATGAACTGATTAAGTAAACAATGTCGACGATGCAGTGTTAATTGTGTTGGGTTCGATTATCGGATTGAGATCGTTGGTAATTGCCTAGTTGGTACCCATTTACCTACGCGAATGTCCATTCGTTGCCTTTAATTAGGTTCTGTTTAATTTTTCTTTTGTTTTATACTATGTAGGCTTAGATATTTCTCGAGTCTCTTTGTAGCGAGATCTTACATTGTAAAGATATAATATTAATGAAAATATCCTATTTGAAACAAGTTTATAATTAGAGGTATAATTACTTCTACCTTTCTGTGAAGCAAGATATAAAAAATATTAAAAAAAAATTGTTTTTGTTCGTAAAAAACAAACAGAAAGACAAAATATTTGGAAAATAAAGATGTTCGACAAACACACCCTGTTCATTTGTGCGATTTAAAACGTCCACATGTATTTTTTTAGTCAGCATACAGTTAGTAAATGATGCTGTCAGCAAGAAAAATATTGTCTCAACATTTTTACTCGGTAAGCGAACCAATTAAATAGGAACGTTACGAGGCAGCGGCCACTTTGTACTGAATGGCATCGAGATGTGTGTCCGCGGTGCGTTTATTATCTGATATCTCTTAAGTAGTGTCACGTTGAATAAAATCATTGGCGTGTAGCCGCCGCGGGTCGCGGATGAGTGATCTACTTATAAATGGCCACTTATGGCGACCACAAACAAATTATTAAAAGAACACGCGCTGGCTTCTACTCGATGCGTCCGACTAACTAGGTACCATGTTCAAACTACGTTTAAGGGATGTTGCACAATGGCCACAAACTGCTTCGCCCTCGTATGCGGCTTTGAAAACTTTACTATTCATATGAACAGTGCGCGTTTTATTCTGTTCATGGAGACTGTTCGGCATTTTTTTCATTGCTGATTTTATAACAGAGAATTTTTCGCCAGTTTTTCTTTGAAAATTGGGCTCTGCACGCTCTTTTTAATTACGTTAATAAAACGTTTCGTCACAGTGAATAATTTTCATTTATTAACGCTCCTGCCCTTATTACTTTCCCAGTTTTACGTTTCAAATTAGGTTAATTAAATAATTTTTAAATTTTAGACGGAATTCTCGGGTCTGTAGCTTTTTCCGGTAGTTGATAAAAATGAAATATTTATTTTTATAATTAGTTATAACAATAATTTATTAGCATTACTATTTCATTTATTTTAATTTATTAATTAATTAATTAGCTGATAAGAATTAAAAACATCAGATAATTCATTTATGCCTTGAAAAAATACTATCAGTAAGGAATGAAATGGCCCTAGAACTTTTTCTGTGCACATTGTTGAGTAGCGCATGGGGCCATTGAAGTGGAATCCCTAGTTAAGTTTTTGCCTGGTAGCGATTACAGCACGCCGGTTTGGCTTTAGAAATGGGTTGGGTTACGACTAGCTTCATTGGCACTCGACCGTACACCAGCCAAGGTGTTTTTCAAAACACCGCTAGCAATTGCCCCTTGACGTATATGGAAAAAAGTTAAATACGTGTCCATGTACAGAGCACACTGCAATCAGTTACAAGTTACAATCATAATTTATTTGATTCATTATTTATCTATCAACTTGATTGTATTAATACAAACGCAGCAAATCTTACATCTTACATCGAAACCACATTATTAAAATGTTATTGATTTAGGTCTCATCGATCCAACTGAGTAATGACGTCCTTACTCTTGGATAACTTGTCTTTTATCTGAACATCATATGCGATTGCAATAAAACTGTCAAATGGTATATTCTTGATATGACAGATACGATATCTCCATTAGCTCGCACACCGTCGTCACGACAGAAATAAAAAGTTACCTACTATAAAAATACGTATCACGAATTTGAAATAAGTATTACGAGGTTCGTATACTGGTATACTGCAGGCTGTAACATCAGGAGCTCGGCGGACACGATCATAAATTAAAAGCCATCATATTTGTTTTTCGAACGAGCAAGTAAATAAAATTCCGATCGACGGAGCGTAACTCTGCGCGGTACGTAATCAACAGTTTTATTCGTCGATTCCGCTGCCTTGATTTTGGGCTTCATCCTTGTCGCGCTCGCGGATCGAGCCCGTTCTTCATTTGAATATCTTTCGCTTCGGATTTTCTGTTGATGCTGATTAAAACCAACACGTTCAAGATAATTTTGTCGATGGTTTCATTGATTTTATTTAGATACTTTTTATACTTGGTTTCGTCTGGATTGTCAATCGTCACTCACAGACAGGCTAGTTAAAAGTTAAAGTGGAGGTCAGTAATTAACAGGCGAGATCAACAAGCCCCTCAATGCTAATAAGGCCTTTCCACGTCAAAGGGCTAAAAGGCGTTGGAGCGCGTCTGTCCGAATAATGACCCAAGCTGTAGTGCCCTCCCCGCGCGGCTGCCGGCAGTGCACGCTGCGACCTCGCCCGACCCTCGTCAAACGCTCGATTAGCCTAACGTATACACTAATTATATTCTTTTTAACAATTTATTCGTTTCTCAATCTTTGGGTCGTTTACATTGACGATGTACGTATGTCTGGCATCTCGCCCACGCATACTACACTATCGAAATTAAATTTCCATACGTTGCGTGTCAACTTCTAAATTGTATATGACAAAAAGGGATGGTCGTTAATTTTATGGTCTTTGGGTATTTGAGTATGAGTGTCGTCGTTTCGGGTTCAGACCGTGTCTCAGGGGATTGTGATAATCTTTGGCACGAGCCTAACTCACATTGGATATGACAGTGGAACATGACATTTGGGTCCCCGGGTGTTATGAAACGCTAATTAATACGTTATGATGTGAAATGATACGGGAATCGCTGCCGAATCGAGTTGTTCAATGGTAATGAAGTGCATTAGTATTAAAACTGACAGCATAAATTATTTTAAATATATTTAAAGCTACGCCTTTTTATGGCATTACAGAAGGTAATATTTTGAACAAAACCTTTTCAGCTCTTGATGTGGTGCCATTTATCTCAGTTCTTGTCTTGGGGAGGTTAAAGTTATTGCAAAACAGACAACACAAACGCACTGTAATAGAATAACTAACGAATGACCTACGTATATTATAGTTATACTCCAGTCTATTAGTGTGTTTTAACTATAATAGAACAGTATTAAACCGACAATAGGAAAATATGACTTCATAAATTTTAACGAACAATACTGAATGCTATTAAAAATCCGACTGTTGTATAAGGCTTTACGATGTCGCCCTGTTCGTATTCCAATGTAATCCCGTTTGATAAACTTGACTATAAAGTCTAATAATAAAATTGTAGACCTAATTCGTTTTTGTGAAAACAAAATTTATAACTGACGGAATACGAAACGCTCGTAAAACAGACCGCCTGTTATTAAGTGACAAATCTCCGGATTTTGTCGCAGTCTACAGTCATAAAGTCACAATAATGGACAAATTATGCACTGAAAAGAAATGTTACCTCGACATAATGTTTAAAGCTGTTGGCTCTATTACTTATGATTCGTGAGAAAAATGCACTGGCATATGCATTGTTGGGAACTCATTGTTATTATTTTTTTGCGATACGCGGAGATCGTTTTAACCTACAAGACGTTAGGTACGTCTAAGATATTATTTTGATTTTTCAATATTGTTTTAAACTGTTTCTGGTATTTATCTAACTGTGTTCGAACCGCGGGTGTTGAAAAGGTGACTTACATTAAGAAAATAAGAAGTTATTAAATCACAAAATATCTATAAACCATGCCGGCTACGATCTATAAAACTGATTAAAATTTTTCATTGTTATTATAATATGAACGGAGCTGTGGAGTTATGCTGTATTCAATTAATAACATAAGCTATTATACAGCTAACATTCAACTTGTATTTCCTGTGTCTCAGGATCCTTTGTGTGCATAAATCATACACACAACCGTCCATACTCGAACAAATATCTGTAGGCCATAACGTTTGTCTCGATGCGGAATTATAACCCGCGACCCCGAACGCACAAGATGCATGCACACGTTGTGCGACATTCGCGTTCATTATTATTACATTTATTATTTTATAATGGAAGTAAGAAATACTCAAAGCGACAAATCATGTGAATGCATTTATAGATGTGGACAAAATTGCTGAATGCCTAGTGATTTTGCCAGCAGCGGTAAAAGAGAATAAAAAATAATAAACATTTAAGTAATCATGAGTATGCTTAAGCATACGGTTTATGCGTATGAGTAGATCGATTATGCCAAAGACGAACTATCAATTCACATAGTTATTCAATTCGTCATCACCATTGTGTATAAATGCATACATTTTTCACACTTACGCGAATATAAGATACTAGCGACCCACTCGCGGTTTCACCCGCGCTGCTCCGTTCCTAAGAGGCGTAGCGTGATGATATAGCCTATGTTACTCAGTGATAATGAGCTATCTAACGGCAAAAGAATTTTTGAAATCGGTCCAGTCGTTTTTAAGCTTATTCGTTACATACAAAAATACAAATCTTTCCTCTTTTTAATATTAGTGTAGATTGAAATCTAATCCTCACAGAAAACCAGAAACACAACGTAGGCGTTAAACAACGCTTACGTTGTGTTTCGCCGAGTGAGTGAGGATACCGGAGGCCCAATCCTCTTTTAAAGGTCGGCAATGCACTTGTGACTCCTCTTTTGGTGTTGTGGGTGTCCATGGGCTGCGGTAATCGCTTACCATCAGGTGATCCGTCTGCTCGTTTGCCCTCCTATCCCATAAAAAAAAAATTCAAAGTAGTAAGTAAGTTTACCTTCTTCCATGGATGTGAAATGATACGAAACGTAGGCGTTATATAAAATGCTGTGTCCTGAATGACTGACTGACGAATCAACGCACAGCCTAAACTGCTGATCGTAGATACCTGAAACTTGGAGGGTGTGTTCTTTGTATGACGTAGGCATCCGATAAGAAACAATTTTTGGAAATTATAGCCCTAAGGTGAAAAGGGGGGTAAAAGTTTCTGTGAAAGTCCGTCATTTTTTAGCGGGTGAAACCTCAGGGTACATCTAGTATAGCTATACAATCCGTAAAAAGTAATGCATTCTATGTACCTTCATGCAACAATGTAACATATTATGTATGTAAAGGGCAATATTCACAAAGTAATTCTACTTAAAAGTCCATCTACACGAAACTACGTTATCTATAAAATGAATCATTAAAATTTTAATATTGAAATAGTGAATTTACTCCCCTTGTTGAATAATTAGCAGTCGGATGGACGACCGAATCCAATTGTTTTGTTTGACAATTCAATTGTTAATTTATCATTCGTATGTCATGTCATCAATTGTTTTCAGTTTATCCGTTAATTAAAACTTGATCGAAAGTTTGATTAATATTTCTTGGCTGTTTTGGAAATATGCACATTTGATAAAACATTACTTTTACTTACATAAATACCTGACCTACCGATATCCTATCCAAATAATACATCATACAAAATCCCAAGACTGATTTCGGACTTCCAGTTTTGTCCGAATTTAAAATTTATCCGGGTAACTTTAAAATTTTTCTTTCCTTATATATCTAATTGGGACTATTACAAAAGTTTTTTTAACAAAAAATAGCTAAATCGGTTCTGCCGTTCTCAAGTGATGCGCTTACCATTGTACAGCATTTATTTTTTATTTGACTGCCTCATTAGTCTAGTGGTCCCAAGTGCGACTGCTACACTAGAGGTCCTGGGTTCGATCCCCAGGTCGAGCAAAGTGTTATTGGGTTTTTCTATGAAATTCTCAGTAGCAGTTCGGAGTCTGGATTTGTGCCCGGTTAATGGCTATAGGCTCGCCCCCTATAACATGGGACTTAAACATACCGGCGAACTGTGGGTTTACATTAAGTACGCCTCTGCCTAATCCTTCGGGGAATACAGGCGTGATGGTATGTATGTTATATAGATAAGTCAATACAAAGCAATATAGGTACTTAACAAAAATATATTTATGTGTATCGGAACAGTCGAGTTTTTTTTTTTATGGATAATGTGTTATACTCCAAGTTTACGCATTTAATGTTTATAGCCTTGTTCACATTGATCGTGCTTACTAAGCGTTTCGGCCGTCCTTTGTTTTCAGTGTGGCACAATTCGCGAGATATACCTACTTGTACTTTAATTACGGCTATTTGTGTTCACCGCCACGTAAAATTATTCAAATTACGCTTAATTTAATGTTCTTTAAGCAACGAATTGCTGCGTATTTTTTCCCTACCGTCGTGTTAATGGGTCGATTCCCGAATTAAAATCGACAATCGTAAATTTTGCAGTACACAATGTTACATAAACAAAACTTATCTTGAACAGTTACGGCCGCGTTGAATTATAATTTCATTTCACGCAAATGCCACATCACACATTTATTTCTTATCTCGCGGCTTAAATTTCGACCGTAAAACGAAATATCTATCTTTACGGCAGCTTCAACAATGCGCGATTTTGCTTCATTGTAACGGAGTACTTTTTTTTTCTGTTCAAAACCTAAAAGCAAGTATTTGAAACTTAGAGCATAAAGCAAAAATTCCACACAAGACCACAAAGCCAAATTGCTAAAGCGGTTCTAAAACTGTCGACAATGAGAACTTCCATAGGGGTGCATGTATGTACTAACATAACATGCATAACGTGGTTCCGCACGCGGATCCATTGTAGTTCTTAGATCTGGATATGTCTTGGAATACAATAATAATTTTAAATTTTTGGTAAATAGAACTAAGAAAAATCTGCGAAGTTATTAGGCAAGAAAACACAAGGTATCTCTTTATCGCACACATTTTTTTTAATAAGAGGATACGGTATAGTATTTTTATTATTCATATTCATAGATACTTACAGATTCAGAAGTCTTACTGGTATAAACTTTAAAGAAGTGTTTTTGTCAATGCTATAATTAACAGAGCTCCATGAAAGGTTTGACTGTGGGAGGACAGCTAAGAATATAGAACTTCCTACAAACTCTGTATGTGAAGAAGAAAAATCTTCACATCACCGCCGCCAAAAAATGTGTTCCGTCTTGTGTAAGAGTTCAAACACAAAAGAGTATTTATTTGGATTGTGTACTCCATCTCAGACCCTGTTTGCAATTTTTCATCTGGATAAACTACAATTAAACGCGACGGTACAGTGATGACTTGCAGAAGGCGGTTGGCAGCGACTGGATGGAACATGTGGTTCTATGGGCCACTAAAAGTGGCCTATGGTCCTTATTAGTAGATGAATACAGGCTAATGATGATAGCAAACCATAACTATAACTAATCGACGACATGATTGGCGTACCGGTTGAGCGATCGGCTTCTGCGCCACGTGTTGTGGGTTCGATGCCCACACGGAGCAAATATTTGTGTGATCTACAGGTAGTTGTTCCGGGTCTGGGCGTTTGTGTATGTGAGAATTTGTGTTTTTAAACGCACCTACGATACAGGAGAAAATCCTAGTGTGGGGCAACGTATTTAAAAAAAAACTGAACTAATGTGTGGATGCAAAAGCTGAATCAAAATGTGAAAATGACAAACGATATATACGAGTCGCATCCAGAAGCTTTATGGCACGAACCGCAGCGGTCGCTAGTCGGTTGCCCGAGGGCACCGATTTTCAGAGTATTTTCCATGTGGTTCGTTGCGTTGCTATCGCCAATTTTAATTCTACAGCCACCCTAACGGCCGCCGGTATCCCAGATTCCACCGTACAGTTTTACACAAGCAATAAGCTGCAGCGGTGAACTTTCGCCATTTAACTCGTCGGATGCCGCTTTTGACATTTCACAAAGTTGCCTAATACTGAATGCGGTACTTGCGAACTTGTGTGGGATGTATTTAGAATGTTTCAATAGTAACTTCTTCGCTTCGTGTGTGTAACCAATGCAAATACCTCATTCCAAATACGTGCGATCGACAGTTAGCATTCGAGATAGAATTCCACGGTACGGTGAACATTATTATCTTGTTCGTATGGAAGCATGCATTTTACACAAATATGTACGAGTATTCACTATATATTGAAATACATATGAACATTAAAGACCATTGAAAAACTTTCCAAAAGTAATATCTAATTGAGTTGCTTCAGTTAAAAACTCAACATTATGGTATGTTATGTTAAAGCCTCGCCTCGAAAAGTTCTACTAGATAATGAGGTATGAGAGGAAACCTAATGTAAGTACACCAAAGATCTAAACACCAGGTCCATGTTTAGGTCCCATCCCATGTAATAATAGTAAGCGAGCCTATTGCCATTAACCTTGCAAAAATCCAAACTCCAAGCCGCTATTGAGAATTTCATAGAAAACCTCAATAATATTTTGCTCGACCTGATAATCGAAGCCAGAACCTCTAGCGGAATAGTCGCGATTACGACCACTAGACTAATATAGCAGTTTTAAGACACTATTTGAAATATTCTCTTCTTCTTCTTGGGAAACGTCTGAAAAGAAATATAGCCATCTATTTCTCAAGTGTTTCTGCCTAAGGGTAAGCTTTATGTTTGATGAATCGTTCACTCAGTTCATTACTTGTTTACTTTGATAAATAACCTCTTTGTATCGTGAGAACTCTCTTTGGTGGATACAAAATTCTGATCGAAATATTTAGCAAGTTTGTATATGTTTCTACCGTCAAACGCTATCGTAACATTGTTTAGAGGCAGAATCTCGTTGCCCTCCCTATTGAACCAACAAATCACGTTGACTGCCAACGTACCGTGATCGAGATTCACGCCGCTGACATAGATCAACTTGATGTGACAAATACTAGCATGGTCCTGTCGAGATTGCCTGCATGGATATTTATGAGAGGACAAGATAATGAAGGAACGCTACGGTAATAAAAGTGAAAAGTTTTAGTTAAAATTATTACATACCTACTTATATCGTTTAACCAGAAACATAACGTTCCGTGGTTAGTTTCCAGCGAGTTTGAAAAAGGTCGTACAGCTATTTTATAATCCTAACTAGTCATTAGCAGTTGTTATTTTGTTAGAACATGTGAAAATTTCTCTGTAAAAAATTGTGCATGATGTGCGTAACTGTAATAAATTGTTACACTAAGCTAAGTTCATAGCTATATAATATTGTAAAAGGATAGTGTAAACAATTGTTGTTGAGCCAATAAAGATAAAATAATAATAATAATAATAATGTAGGTATATAATTATGATGAACAATTTTGAAACCGAAAAGAGAGAAACATGTAAGTACACAATAAATGTAGGTATTATTGAAAAACATACCAATACAGCATTGCTCAATACATTACCCTATATTACAAAATATGGCGGACCATATAGCAATTAGGTTTACGGCAATTTGTGGAGCTATGTAAATTTATATCTTATATTTATATTTATATTTGCTGTGGACGCGGAGGCCCATATATATCTGCCGTGTTACCTAATTTATATCTATGAAACATTTCAGATAAAAAAAAACTCAAATATTGTGGAAGTGTATTGAAGTAGTTGAAAATTATTTTTTTAGGAAAATTCTACTTTGTCAGTCATGTCATTTCCACCGAGCCTCATATCTCCTGTTATCCTAACATATGGGACAATGTGCGCGGTGTCGTATGTTTCATCCGCGCATCAAACCGTAGTAACGACATTAAACGCTACAATGTCACGATGCGCTCCAGGTGGACAGTAAATTGGCAGCTCTTTCGAAACAACCGAGTGCGGTCTCCTTGTTAATTCACTTTGGAAGCCCATTTTAGGGTACTGGCTTAAAGGCAGCTGTTAACTTTGTTTTGGCTGGGCAATATGTTTTTTCCGCTACATAGGAAAGATGACAAGTTAAAGTTAAGAAGTATTTTTTTTTATATCACTAGGGTGGCAAACCAGAATACGGTCCGCCTGATGGTAAGCGGTTACCGTAGCCAATGGACGCTTGCAACACCAGGGTCAATACTCGCGCGTAGCCGACCCTTTAAAAATCTGTTCACACCCTTTTTGAAGAACCCATGCTGTAATCCTGCTGTAGAAAACCTCGGCGGGGAATTGATTCCACAACCTGAGTGTGCGTGGGAGGATAATTCCTCTGGAATCGCAGTATATGAATGAATGCCACGCCGATGGCGAGTGGTGCGGTGATAGAAAGCCATTGGCGTCATTTCAAACAATTCCTCAGAACACTACCCATTGTACAAACGGTAGAACACGCACATAGAGGCAATGTCTCTCCTCAGACTTAAGGGTTCTAGGCCGTTTGTGAGATTGGGATCGTTGACAATCCTAACTGCACGTTTCTGGACCGAGTCAAAAGGATCAAGCTGGTATGCTGGTGCTCCCGTCCAAAGGTGACAGCAGTACTCCATATGGGGCCGGACTTGCGACTTATAAAGTAGCAGTCCTTGCCCCGCGGTGAAGTACCGTCTTGCCTTATTACGCACCCGAGTTTTTGGTTGGATGCCAGCTTGATCTTGCCCTCCAGATGACTGCTGCAGTCCTGCTGTCTCTTAAACGCAATGCATGAGGAAGCGAAGAATGTGGCATTCAATGATGAGACAAGATAATAATAAAATATTATACATACATACATACATACATACACTCACGCCTTTCTCCCACAGGGGTAAAATATTGTGTAATGAATTAATGCATGTATACTTAACTCCATAATATCCTGACCTGGCCTTTACTTGGCCTGTTTGCTAAAGTTAAACTAAGATAAATTTTATTTTTTCTGATTGAGTATATAAAGTTCAGGCAGAGTCTAGGTACGAATGTACTATTACAGTCAGTTGGTCATCATACGTCAATTTGACATGAATATACCAAGACTGAACCCACTTATTATTATCGAACTGAACATGGTCATCTTTTTTGAGAACCCGTTCAATATGTGTTGGGGTAAATTGCCGAGTTAATGGTTGAGCGGTTAGTCCAGTTAACGGCTAACAATGTTATTGAAATATTTTTTGTTGGTTCCGAAGCTTTAGATCTTTTCAACTGACATTAACACATAATAAAATTGGTAATAAGCTCGGAAACCAAGTCGAAGTTTTGCGGTGAATAAAAAGCTTTTTAAAATCATTTCACTTTAAAGAAACATATTACGCATTTGTGCGGTCCATATGAAGTGGTAGCTAACCATAACTGCTTAATAATTTTAAGATGGTTTTTGTAACGCTTAATATTTTCGTAAAAGTTTTTTCACTTATAGGTTGATTCGTACCCAGTTTTAATTGACACCTTAAAATATTTTAGTAATATTTGTTATAAGACGATTCGCATGAAGCGAAATTATTTGCGTGCTAATTGTCACATTCAGAAATACGAAAATACGAAAGTAGGCTAGGCTAATAATTACAGGTGATTACTGGACTGTTATTCATTATGAGCCTGTGATTATTCGCTTTTTGAGCAAATAATCTCTGTATAATTTGATCATGCATATTCGAGTGTTTCACTAATATTAACATCGTAATTTTTACAGAACAATTATAGAGTTTAATTCACAAATTAAAATAAGTTCTGTGTAGTATCTTAAATCATTTACGATTTCAATTAAATAACTATTATTCTAAATACATTTACCGTTATCTAAGTACTTCAGCAAATTAAACTACAGCATCGACTGTAATGGCATTTACGAATAAACGTTTAGTTCAAGCTGCATTAATTTCTATTCGGGCCCAATGACACAATTGTTGGTTGGCTCTGTCTGCAAACACTTCGCGGTCTCCTTTTATGGTACTTTAGTTTCGGGCAGTTTATTCGTGCACCACGGCTGCCTGTGACAACGAACTGGGCTAATATCGTTAAATGGTACTATGTTGCAAGTGTGTACGCCAGAAGTAGCCTCCAGTGTCCTAAATGTCGAGCGTACAATGGTTCCGTTGTTTTCTCAAACTGTGGCTTATCCGTATCTATTTTACGTGGTTTATCTACGAGTGTGTCTATCTTCACTCTGTTTAGCTTTTAAAATCCATTATTGTTTGACAACTTAAATGTTGTTTAGAGGGCAGATTTTTTGACGTATATTTACATAATTAGATTAGAACAATCTTATAAGTATAATATTCCATTTTACTTTACTTATCTTTAGACTTAATCATAGCACATATTATCTTCTACAGGTAGGCACTATGGTACTTGATGAGATAACAATCTTTTTAGATTCAGTTTTAATCGTAGTCGTGGGTACTCGTGGTAATGTAAATTGTAAACCATTACAATTTACATTTATAAACTACTAGAACAATCAGTAAATTAGAATTTGTAAAATTCGTTCGGCGTATTTTAATTTTTTTTGAAGCTTACTAATAAAAACTGATTTACGAGTAAAAAGTATCTATGTATATGTCTGTATAACCTCAACGTAATAGAGTAAGAAATACACTTAAAGTTATTAAAATACAATAGTGTGCAGCCACACTATCAAGCTAATTGAAAACTGCATTGTGATCCCATCGTGTGTGCCCGCTTATCGGCTAGATACTGGACCAACAAGTCTCGGGACAAAGCGAAGAAAGTTGCACCAAAGAGGTTGCTTAGGTTTACGAGATGTAAGATCTCTTTGAATTACCCTTGGAACTAAATTGGATTGATACCAATTGAATTAGCTTGATTAGTATTGCACATACAATCAAATAAAATAGAGCTAAGGATTGTACTGTTCAATGATTCTGAAGTAGTGCCCAGATTTAAGTCTGTTTTTCTTAAGCTATACATTTTTACAAAAGAAGAATTTGACCTCAGATAGGAATTAAACCTGTATCATCTGGTTGGGTACACCAGACGCTTTAACCACTATTAGCTAAGCATAAATAACTCATCAATAGGCAAGGTGTTGGTACTGTGTATTAAAATAAGCTGATATCAGTTACAGTAACATCTATATGATTAACCGATTGCAATAGTAATCTATATAATATATAAAAGAAAAACCTAACTGACTGACTGACTTATCAACGCACAGCCGAAACCATAAGACCTAGATCCCTGAAAGTTCGCATGCTGGTTCCTTTTGCATTGTAGACGAACACTAAGAAAGGATTTTTGGGGGGACTTGAGAATCGAAGGATCTTTAGCGTAAGAGTTTTACTTACAACCACTAGACTAATAATAATACTCGTAAGAAGGGCCTTATTAAACATAATATATCAGCAGAGTCGTACTAATGCACAGTTCGCCGGTATGTTTAGGTCCCATGTAATAGGGGGCGAGCCTATTGCCACTAACCGGGCACAAATTCGACTCCGAGCTGCTACTCAGAATTTCATAAAAAAACCCAATAACACTTTGCTCGACCTGGGGATCGAACCCAGGACCTCTAGCGTAGTAGTCGCGCTTGGGACCACTAGACTAATAAGGCAGTCAAAGGCTTATTAAACTAATATGTTATGCACTTAATTGTTATTATAAATTCTTGTTACAGTTCGCAACGGTTATTCGTGTGTCCCAGTGGCATTAGCCGATGGACTGGATATAAGGCTTGGAACCGCCGTCACAGATATCCAGTACGGAGGACCAGGAGTCACGGTGAAGGCTGTCAGTACCAGGAATCCGAGTCAGCCACAAACATTCAAAGGTATGGTTCGGTACCCTATTCTATGTTTTGACACAACTAAATTTCTTAAATAACCAAAGGGTTCGACCAAATATGAATGTTTCTGAAACAAAAAAAAAATAAACATCGCTTTTTAAGACGCTTTTTAAAAAATAAGTACATACCTACTTGTAGAAACTACTACGCTTGTATCCTCCGAAGGGTATATCAGAATCAAGAAACTCCGTGCTGCTACAGAGAATTTCATAGAAAAACACAATAACACTGCTTGACATGCGAAACGAACCCAGAACTTTTTCCGTAGCAGTCGCGCTTAGGACCACTAGACTAATGACGCATTTTTGGCTAAAACATTCTGCTTGAAACATACGCTGCCATGGTGGGTTTTTTTCTGACACACCGCACGGCTTCCTAGCACGTTTCTGGTGAAAACGCAGTAAGGCTTTATTCTTTATATTCGCGGTACGGAACCATAAAAATATCTTTTGACAAATAAATAGTACCTATTTAAAATTAAGTATGAATAGAGGTATGTCTATTCCTAGTTTCTGTATTGCGCACGTACCCACTGCAAAATCGAGTGCCGTAACGAGGGAACAATGGGAAAAAAGCATTCACTATCGATTTTAGCCCGCGGCACACATCCATATTGCGTTAGCCGTCGCATTTTCCGTTCCAAATAGAAAAATCGAATTCATGTGGCCTTAATATTAAGGAAGTGCCGTTTGCGAAAAAAAACAAAGCGAGATAATGGGCGTTATAAGAAAAATCCACAACGCTGTCGGCTTGGCTCCTTGTCATTTCTTTGTCGCGGAATGATTTGCAATTCTAACGCGTTAATTTTACTTTGACGAGGCGCAAAAATACGGTCGGGCCTGTGTTGACCCGGCGGTCTGCACTCCCCCCTCACCTTCGCCACAGCCCCCCTACTCGCCCAGCCTGAGGCTCTTCCACCACATTTGCATACAGGCGGAGTCTATCGTAGACGAGGCAGTTAGATGTTTAAGAGGCGGTGCTAGGCTGTATCTAGCTATTTCTGCCTCGTTTACGCTTTGCAAATCTCCGATGTTAGTTTGAACACAACAATAGAATTGCTAAACAAAAAGATGACACTGATGTCATCCTCACACGAATACGTTAAGTGGGCTTGCTTTGTTAAAAGTGCTTAGAATCTCTAATTATCACTTATTTATTGATCACCGCTTTTATGTTTTGCTAAACATATTTGCAATAACTTATTCACTATGATTGGGTTTACTGTTATAGAACACAATAGGCTAGTTCCGTAAGCATATTACACAACTCGAAATCTTTAGGTCAGAGTTTTTATTGTGTTTTGCAAACGGTAACTATGTTCAATGTAACTAAATATAAACTCACCACTTACTGGGTCGTCTTACGCCATGTTTTTTCCTTTCTTTAAGCTCATAGAAATCAAACACTGGTTTTGATGTTTTCCTGGTATCTTGGGTATCGTTTACAGGAATGATTGTGAATGAGATGTTGGCTAGTCTCTTTGTTCGTCCCAAACGCCTCAGTACGGACGTGCTCTTAAAAGCTTTAGCTTCGAGATATTGAGGAAAAATGTAGTTGATATCACTAGATACGTATAATATCAAACAAAGCAGTTTGTCGCGTCGATTTCATCTTTATTCCATTACATAAAATTATATTGTAATCAGAAAGTTTTATTTTGTGAACACTTTAATTCCAGTTCCGTTCTGGGCTTTGGTTCTGGTTATTGTACCTACTTTAAGATATTGTAAGGTGGTGCGTAAAACATGGCGTCTAGTTTCTAGCCTAGTTTGAAATAACGAGACATACTTCTGTACTGCAAAAAGCTCGTAAGCTCACGTAAAGCTCACGACTAATACGATAAATAAGGAAGTCTGCTTGTATTTTTGTTTATTACAGAAATCCCAAACTTTGTACAGAGGATGTTTATGTCGCGGAAAAGGACATTGGCCACTGTTATCTTGCTCTGCTAAACTTTATCGGTATTTTCTTTGCGAAGACGTGACTGAATAACAAACAAATGTTATACAAACTGGCTTACATGTTATCGAAATGTGGAACACATTAATTTAAGTTTTGGGTGGTTCTGTATATACCACGAGGTCTTTATTATTCGTAGAGTTAGTCCCCAAAAAAAAGAAGTTAGGTTAGAGATACTGAATACCTGATAAATTTTATAACACAGGTGTGGAACTACGTATCTCTTCGTGTATATGAGTTTGATTATGACTATAAACTCAAAAGTAGGTATAGTACAAAATTAGCTTGGTTTAAAACTTTCAATGTTTTGCCAAGAACGCAATCTGATTCTACATACAATCCTTTTACCGGTGGAATCAATTGAAGAAATCTTTTCTAGACAGGTCAAACAGATACCACGCGTGTTCGATATACGGAAATCTTTATTTAGCATTTTGCAGGCTTTGTTGGGGTTAAACCTTGTAGCTAACCTTACCTTTCACATTGATTGGTTCCGTCCGACAACCCTTTTTCATTTACTTGGAATGTATATAATATATGTTAACGTTCAGAGTAAAAAATACAATGTTTTTGTACTTAATATTAATAGGTATTATTTAATTATGTGAAATTATAAAATATTTTTGATGGTTTTTTCCGAGTTGATCGTTAGTAGAAACTCGTTTTAATTGCACGAGTGGATTAGATAATTATAATATTGTGTGGGGTATGTATTTCGCGTAAATATTTTTTTCTTCGCTCGAAACAAACAGATAAATAAATTTAAATGAATTGACTAGCTCGTAGAGCGTACAGTCAGCATCTGAGCGTATAAACAGTTCAAAATAATCTGGAGGATTAAATATGATTTAGAAACGAACTGCATTTCGTACCATTATATTTCTTCTATAAGCTAACTTCGAATTATATAGGACTAGCCTCTGCCCGCGACTTTGTCTACGTGGACTTCAGAATGGGGTCCGAACTAGATAAAAAGTAGCCTATGTGTTATTCCAGACTATAATAATCTATCTCTGCGCCAAATTTCATGTAGATACGTTCAGCCGTTCTGGCGTGAAAGAATAACAAACATCCATACATCCATACTCACAAATTGTCACGTTTATAATATTTGTAAGGATTTTCGTACTATGTGAGATATATTTTTGGTCCATTCTGGCATCTCCTGTTATCTCCAATGGCCTCTAATTTTTTTTAAAGCTTACTAACAATGTGGGTCGCACATTACTAGTATTCTTGTTAATCCCCCGTGCTAAGCTAAATGCGTGTGTCGTAACAAGCATTTACGTGAATCCACAATCACGTCGGTAGTACTCGTACAATGGGTGGGTTTCGAACCGGCAACCACATGATCGCCAGTCCAATGCGCATTACGCTATCGCCATTTCTAAATTGAAAATATAATCATTTTGTTTATTTTTTTTTCTTCGAGATGCGAGTAAAACCACAGGCAACCCAGTAATACAATTTAATTTGCAGGTGATGTGGTACTTTGTACGTTGCCTCTGGGCGTGCTGAAGGTGGCTGTGGCGAACAATGGACAAAACCAACAGAACTTCGTCAAATTCGACCCGCCTTTACCTGATTGGAAGGTATGTATATTTTTGTAGGTTTTCGTTACACTTTTACAATAATTTTCAATTATCATTTATTAATCTTTCAAGAAACAAATTACAGGCAAAAAAACATACTGAAAAGTGCTCCAGTAGAGCACGAGAATTTTTCAGTATGTTTTCCTTACGCGATTTGCTAAACTCAATTAGGGACAAAGTACCAGGATATTATTAAAGTTACGTAGATTATGTCAATAAAGTGCAATTACTGATCTTAAAGTGATGATGCTTATACGTTTTTTTATTTTTTAGTGGTTGCATATTAAACAGTACTGTAAAACTGTGTCAACTGAAGATCGCTGAAACTTGACTAAATATTGTCCTATTTCAAGTATATATTTTGTTCTAGATAGCGGCTATCAAACGCCTCGGCTACGGTAACCTGAACAAAGTAGTTCTATGTTTCGAACGAACGTTCTGGGATCCGAGCGCAAATCTCTTTGGCCATGTCGGAACGACCACAGCAAGCAGAGGTTTGATTTTAACGAGTTAATTCAATTCCACCACGTTGTTAGACAGAATTATTTCTTAGGGACCGTCTTCACCTGCTGAGTTTTCGTGGCAAACACGCTGGACTACCGTCAAGTATACAGGAGCCATTAACTTTTTTAATTTTCTAAAATTTATAACATTAAGTAAATTATCTACTACTAGAGTTCCCGTAATTAGGTAATTTTCATTTCTAAAATATGTGTGCCCACTATACCTACACCATGGAGGTTTCATATAATAAAGTCTAATTTTTGGAAGAAAACAATTGTCAAAATGTCAACACCGAATGACAGCTGTTCATATGTTGGTCGAAGTCATCGTTTATTAAATATGTATAAGTGTGTGTGCTTGTGTATTTCAAACGTATGGTAGTGTGTGCGAACTTTCATCCAAACTTTCACCCTGTTTTTACAACCTTAGGGGTTGAATTTCCAAAAATCCTTTCTTAGTGCTCGTCTACAGTGCAAAAGGAGCCAGCATGCAACCTTTCAGGGATCTAGTTTCGGCTGTGCGTTGATACGTCAGTCAGTCTGTGAGGTTCTTCTTTTATGAATATATAAATTATCAAGCATAATTCCAGCGGTTTTTATTCTGATCAGTTTGTAATCAGTCACGCTGATACTTTTCAAACTCCTTTTTTATAGATTTTATGGCAGTGTATTGAAATTATTCAATCGGATACTTTATATTACAGTATTCGTTTAAAGTAAAAAAATGTTTTATTGCAAGGGAAGAATTTCAGAGACAAGTTACAGTACAGTTCTCAATTGTGAAAAGTCTCCAGTACCTATTCTGCGGTTTAATATAATCATAATAATATTGTTCTTGTTGCTATCATAAATACCTACATAGATTACTTGTCAGCGAGTTTCTGTCAAATGTCTTAAAATAGATTATTAATTCCGCCCGTGTATCTACATCCAGGACTATAGATTTATAACTATGGTAAAAACTGCAAGCTGGCTCTGACAACCTACTGTTGTTGCATGACAAATGATAGACTTTCAATAAATAATTTTTTTAAAGGTACTGTTTCAATTTTTAAACTAGATGGCGCTGGTATTTGGTGGTGACGTTCGCAATACGTCGTCTAGTCGAGATGGTCCTTTAGTTTGCGTGCGGTTCGCAGACGTGATGCTCCATTATAGTGTGTTCGATTTACATGAATTTCCAACGTTGGCTCATATTTCAGGACGGGCTGCAAGTTTATCCATCAATATTAATACACTGCCGCTTTAAATCACCGCCAATCAATTCGCTGATGGTTGCCTTAGAGCAGTAGCTTGTTACGGTATTTACTTTGTATGATGGTGATTGCTCGAGGTTGTGTTGGCATTGTATACCTAATTATAATGATGTGGCATCATAGTCAACGGGAATACAATAATTATGAAAATAGAGCCTCTGTAATAAACGGAGCTAATAATCATTGATCATCTTAATAACCTTGGAGCCACTTCATTCATCTCTACCTGTTGTCGAGATGAGATCCTTCTCAAAAATATTCAATCGCATAAACTACATATTAAATATAGGTATTAATATCTTCCACCAGGTAAAATACCACTTTTACCACTAGGTAATAATAGTAATATACTATTATTTTACCTAGTCCAGTAACGAAATCATGAATTATATTCAGGTGTGTAGTGTAGAGCGTAGTGATGTCGGTGGCGGCGATAACGAATTAAAAGCTGAATAATTTAACGCGACTGAGGAACCCTGAGGGCGCCGTTTGCAATAAATCACAGCAACGAGCCGAGACAAGGTTTTTTACGTTATGCTTTAGTTCACCTCCTTAGCTCTTTGTTGTATACTCTACTAACTTCATTAAGCCCCCACGTTTGCTCTGGGAATGCCGGAACAATGTATCGCTCGTATATTTTTTAAATCGTGGCCAATTTAACGTTTTCGGCCCGTGGAGGTTGGCTATCTGATGTGCTTGTATCTTTTAGACGCGTAAAGAGTTATGTGAGAATCCTCGCCCACCATCGTTTTTTGTATCAGGCCATCTAAATTAATTCCAATAGTTCGATGTACTTAAGATTACGATCGATGTGATGCTATGTTGTTTCTACATACGTAGATTTTGACTTTAACTAATGTGCCTATTGAAATGTTCATATTATTAATACTTTAGGTACTGAAATCGATTCATTCATCGAATATTGAATCGATTCATTTATCGTTCTCTAACAATACCGTGACTTTACCTATATTATTTTGGTTCGACTTTAGTTGCCCAGAATGTCATAAGTTCGTAATTATTATGAACTATGAACAGGAGACTGGCTTTGAACCTCGATTTAAACTAGTATTAATTAATTATTTGTCCTCAAGGCTAGGACTTGTGAACGTTTATTGTAACGAAGGTTTATAACAAGTTCGATTGGTCTCTAACACATTGAACTAAACTGAACGTTAAATAAAGGACCCATAGTATTAATTATCGATTTGCAACCGAGCAACAAGCCAATTTGTAAGAACAAGTAGAATTTAATCACAGTGCGAGTTAGCTACTGTTACAAGTTTGTTAAATGAATACTAGAACCTTATTTTCTAGAACAATCTTTTTTTAGGTGAACTGTTCCTTTTTTGGAACTTATACAGTGCTCCAGTGTTGTTGGCCTTGGTGGCGGGGGAGGCAGCGGCCGTGATGGAAAACGTCACCGATGACGTCATAGTCGGCAGATGCATCGCTGTGCTAAAGAGCATTTTTGGACACGCCGCCGTCCCTCAACCCAAGGAATGTGTGGTAACAAGGTAAGCAATATAAGAGCACATAAACACGTGCTAATTTTACACACGATCTGAAATACGATAAATTGGCGAAAGGGTCTGATTGAATCTCTTGATACATGGACGCTTCAACCCAATTTTAACCAGAGATGGACGTCCCGATTTGCAGGAAACCTATCAGATCGCCTGTATAGAATTTATGGTTGAATCTAAAATAATAATAAAATTTCACACCTTAGTTTTAAAACAAAAAATATATATCTATCGTGAAGTGGATCGTGAACATGAAGACGTTGGCGGTTGCAATATCGGAAGAAATTAAATTGTTGGGTTTAATAAGGTCAATGCCCCAAAATATGAGTTGCAAGATAATTGAAGTTAAACATATTGATGTAGAAAATGTGATTTAAATTAATGTTTTTGATTGTCTACATTCTAGCAAAACCATTTCCTTAAATACGGCACGACTTCTCTGGGAGTCAATATATTGAAATTAGTGTTTGTCAAGAAGCTTGATGGCTCTGTGTTTATTTTGATGCAATAACGTCAAAATGAGCATTCAGTGCTGAACGTCCTTGTTGGCTCCCAGTGCTTTAAATATTAACTTGACCCCAATTTTTCTTTGGCGTCCATGTGTACCTACTTATATTGTTTTCGATTCACAAATAGATGGCGTGCAGACCCATATGCTCGTGGATCTTACAGCTTCGTGGCAGTCGGTTCTTCTGGTACTGACTACGATCTTCTGGCTGCCCCAGTGCCGGGATCACCTGGAGAGAATAGACTGTTCTTTGCGGGTAAGGATTTACCGTTGCAAAATTGGGAAGTGCCCCGTAAAACCACTTAAATCTTGAACAGCGGTTTAAGAGTCACAATTATTTTATTACTAGATCCAATCTATATTTGTAAAGAAAGCATATCGAGGTTTTTGCATTCAGTATTATTTAGGGACACCGAGCATCGACGGTTACCATATCCTGTGGTTAATTTCTTATTAAAAAAACCTTTTATTTTTCTTCAAATCGCTCGTCTACAACATTCCTACAATGGACTAATTAAAAACTTTAAAATATGATTATAGTGCTATCTCAACCTTCACTTATTTAAAGAACCACTTATTCTGATTAAGTATTTTGTTGTTATAATTGTATAGTCAGCAAGTGAATAGTGCCTACTACGATATTCACTTTTTCGGCCAAGAATTGCCGGTATGGGTACCACTCTGCTATCAACAGGATAAGATGAAGAATTTTGACATTTAATCGACACTTTCACCGCGTCGCAGTCACCACACCACTACTTAACACTTCTTTAATAAATGTTCTATATATTTTACACCTATGAGCTCCCCTTTTTTTCTTGTACCCAACGAGACGGAAATAAAACCTCGGCCCTTCTCACATGGGACCTAATGACGATTTCGGTGGGATTTTAGACTTCTAACCCTTTGGGATCACATGCGTGACGGTTATGTATTTAGTGTGCTATGTTTTATACTTTTAATTTGTATATATAGACCAAATTATTTAGAGCGGGAAATGACCGGTCATATTTCATTTAGACAGTTAACATTGAGGATCATTATTTTTTGGTATCGTTTCACAGTCTCCAATGTAGATGGAAAAAAATATTCCAGTAGGCACTATTATAGCGTATTATTTTTACGCTATGTTTATTAGATGTTAGCGATAGCATAAAGGTATCAGGAGATGAATTTAAAGAACATGCTCCCTTGTCGCATAAATATTCATTACGGTAGATGGTAGATTTGGGGAACCATGTAAATTGGGTCCAATCATGCCATCATCTCCAGCTAGATCGGCAGGATCCTCTACTTATTTGATCTGGTCCTAATACTTAAAGGTTCAATCAGACTTTCAAACAAGAATCTGTAAAATTCTGCGCCCATCTAGTATACTTTGCTGCATTGATTTATTAGTTTGATTCATGTTACGCTATTTTATACACTATCCAGGTGAGCACACAATGCGGAACTACCCCGCCACAGTACACGGCGCCTTCCTCTCCGGCCTCCGCGAAGCTGGTCGACTGGCTGATCTCCTGTTGCCGCAACCACCAATCACGAACGCGAGTGTCGCTGCAGCAACCGCCGCAGCCAATCAGGCCTCTTAGTAGACTAAGAGGTGATTAGTATTTCTTGCGTCAGCAATGGCGCTCGTAGAAAATAATTTGTGTTCATCCTTTCTTGACTCTTGACTGAGAACTTTATCCATACGGAAACTAAGAAAAGTTAACTATAACTTTTTAAAGTAGAAGTAGTATTTCCTTTCCTTGAGATTTTTCAGTTTATCAATTGCATTATCTAATTAATTATTAAGCTTTATTTTGTCGTGATATTTTCATATTTGTATTTTTTTCGGTAAGTACCTATAGTACTTACTACTTATCGCCATCTGTTTATAAAGCAACCTATCATTAGGTTTAGCTAGACATCTTTGTCCATTCCTAGTTTTAAGTTTTTAAATGCATTTGAGTGAACGTATGAATAAATAAACATGTATTGTGTTCAAGAATGTAAAAAAAAACACGAACTTATTTATTTTTAATTCCATAGACTGAAAATGTATTTACGTACGTTATTGATAAAATATTGCATTTACAATTACACGAAATGGTAGTATATAATTTGTTGAAAAAATGGTTTATTAGACCACAGCTCGCGAAATATGGAATAGCACCTCGACCTTTTAAATTGAATGGCTTAATTGTGATATTGCTGGATTAACATTGAAATTTGTATGGGGTGAAATTTAATTATTTTTGCATTTTTTGTTTCACATTTGAATAATTCATTGAAACAGAAGGTTATTTTATTAAATACCAAATGTTGACAATGCATTGTAAACATTGTATTTTTAAATTTCACCCTTTAATTCATGGGTATAAATTAGCTGGAGTGTCTTATTTTAATAGCGTTTGAATAGTTTTGTAACAATAAAACGTTTGAAAAGTTTTTGCTGTCGTTTCGGTTCCACTTTAATAGCCCATTGATTGCTCAAATTATATAACAAAAAGTTACACAATATACCCCGAAATTATCAGGATGGATACAAAAGGTCTTCTTTATAAAGGTATTAATTGGACGATTTGATACTTTAAACAAATACACCTGCCTCCATAAAAGAGCGATGGGCACCTGTTTGACTGTGTTCCTAGTAAAGATACTCATCTCTTTCACACCTCCGCGTTTAAAAGAGATAGGATGCAGCCGTGAGAGAAAATTTTGATTGCTGCTGCGATATTTTATAATCCTCATTCGCGAAGTGACTGCACTATTACACCGAACGTGTTTTACGAAACAATTAATTTCTTGTTAATTAACAAAGATATCAACAACATATTGGCTAGAAATTAATAGGATAATTTATATCTTTAGGACGGAAATGCATGGTGTTTATTGCTAGGAGGCACATAAAACTACTTATTATATTTCATAGAGTTATGACAAATTGATTCGAGCCATCTTTGGCATTTATAAACGGTACTACGTTTGTGGAAAATTCTCTCTTTTTATAAAATTGCCGTTAATTAATTTGAGAGATAAAACTAAAAAAAATATACCTAATATATATATATATACATATGTATAATGATAGAATTATTCACTACCCAGAATAGTTACCTACACACATTTTTATACACTTATAATTGTGTAGTGATTTCTTATCGAAGAATTACTGAGAGATTCCATTAGTTAGACATTCAATACGGTGTGATTGGGTGTCACAGTAACAAAACCATTAAAATCCAGGAGCGTCGATATACGATTACGCTATAACAACATAACGACGCATTTATTTATAGTTTGGTTTTAATTTGAGTTTGTTTACACGCTAGGCGGGGCCGCTGACGGATTTATGGTGAATTTTAATTGCATTTTTAATTATTTTTCAACAACTGCGCTGCCGGCAAATTGAATACGGGCTCACTTGCGTTGCGATCTTATCTCCGTGCCTAGATACAACTAAGTACAATGCCGAATATTTTTTAGGATATCATGTAGGTAAATCATCTTTTAATGGCTCCTCTGTTATAAAATTAATATTTATGAGCTACTGTTAAATATTATGGATTAAAACAGCGAATATTCTGCTGTTTTAAGCTTTTTTGAAGCGTTTTTGAAATAAGTTAATATGCATACCTATAATTATAATACCTAAGTTCACCATGCTCTCGTCACCGGGAGTCTCCCAAAACGCTTCTAAATTAATCAATAAAACAATTTAATAAAATAATATCATACATTTTACAGTGATACAAACCCATTTCTAACTCATTTCTGGCGACCATATTACTGCATATAGTTTTAAAACGGGCTCTAAATCAGCTTGACTCCAAATATACTTTATTAATTTGAATACAACGTTATCTAAATTTTATTACTTACCTCATGCCAATATTAGTAGGCAATTCTTGAGTATCATGTGGTGTTGGTAGCGATGGCCGCCGAGAATAGTGAAGCTCTCAAACACAACGACTTAATTCCGAATTAATTGTGTTAGGATGTTCCAATAAATCCACTGTCGTTATTATAAAACTCCAGTTTGCTTAGACTGCTGCTTTGCTTGTAACAATCGAAGTGTACCACCTATCTTATCAAAGAAAAATATGCTCTAATCGCAAAGATTCAGGTACATTTTTACGTTGTGAGCTCACGATATATAGCATTTTTCAATCTCGCTATCTGATTTTACTAGCCCACGCCCATTGATTAACACGGCAGATAAAAGTTAGTATAATGAAGTATTTTTATACTTAGGCATTTTTTCACATTGTTGGCTGACAGCAAGTTTTGGAACAGAGTTTTGTGGAGTCGTTTCCAAAATAAATTAAAGAGTTTGCTACACTCTTTAATTTAAGTACATAGCCTGTAAGTAACTAATTAATAAAATCAATGCTTATTTATTATGTATTTACTTACCGTACAAGATTTATTTCTGACATGATAATACGTATTCAAGGATTTCGGGAATGTCTATTTTCCTAAAATAGCATTAACTTATATGTAAAATTTTCAACCGATCCTTTGGGGTACATTTTAAGATACAATATTTTGTTCTATTCTCCCATTTCTATTATTCTTCACAACTATTCTTACTTAAAAACGTTTCCTTTCATCGGTGCTACTTCGCGCATTACACATCCTGAACGTAAAGGTAGATTGGTTAAAGGAACATAATTTTACTTGAATTAAAAACGAAGCCTCAAAATTCCTTCTTCAAAGTTCTTATTGCAACGCCGCTCCAAATATTTCACTGTCCAAATACTGCTTCGTTACAATTAACCCTACGGTGCCGTTAAAAAAATAGCCGCGTAGCGACTCCGACAAACGAGGAATTAATATCGTAGTCCACAGCCATTTATTTTGAGTTCCCACTTACCACTTTGTACTTACACCGGCCCTTTATCTTTCTGTAATTATGCATCAGCACTGTATTGTTTGCTTAAGATTTGTTCGGGTGATGAATAATTACTTGCTTTGAACCGGCTACCGCGCTTGCTTTATTACTTTGTATGTAGCGTAATGCGGTTGCAGGAATACAATTCTTTGTTTTGTTACAAGATCTGATTGTTCTGAAAATTCTCATCTGGTTGATATTCACCACTTATATTAATTTTCAAGCAAAGTTCTCGGACGTTCCTCCTTCAATTTTTTTTACCGTCATAATTATTTGAACCACTATTGAAGTGGTACAAGTGTATATACATAATAAAATTGTATTATAGAGGCTAATAAGGAGATTTCTAAATATATATAAAACTCAAAGGTGACTGACTGACATAGTGATCTATCAACGCATAGCCCAAACCACTGGAGGGATCGGGCTGAAATTTGGCATGCAGGTAGATGTTATGACGTAGGCATCCGCTAAGAAAGGATTTTGATAAATTCTACCCCCAAGGGGATAAAATAGGGGATGAAAGTTCATATGGAACAAAGTTACTATTCCACGCGGACGAAGTCGCGGTCAAAACGGGCGGTTAGAACTCGTGGTATGGACGGAGCCGGGCTGAAAGTGTCAGGCTGGTCCGTCCCCTATAAGTGCTTGTAACTTCTATAAATAAGAGGTACTTTGAAAATGAAGGCAGTACATATGCTTTTAAAAAGGAGTACATTCGATTGATATATATCTCGTTATGAAATTCGTCCGGGCCGGATCAGCCTGACGGACACAAATAGTAGGTACCTACTTTCTTTCTTCATGATAAGTATGTAGGCATCTACTTATGTGGGACTCTGTAACTGTAAGAAGTAATTAAGTTATAGATACAGGTAGGTACCTATTAGGTATGTGTTATTCTAAATTAAATTTAAAATGTAATAAATCTGGAGCATAAACCAGTTCAGTAAATACATTAATATAGTATATGTTTATATATTTTATGAATTTCATGATAAAATAAGCCAACAAACTTCAAAATAGTTCCTTGTTTTTATCTTTTCCCAATTGTGGCGCTATCTCTACAAATAGAACGTAAGCATGTAGAGGACGCCTCTCTGATTTAGTTTAAGAGCTTTACAAAAGATGCCACTAGTGATTGCGTGCGCGCAGTTGTGTAAGCGCCACCTATAACTTCAAGCGCAAGCTTGCTAATGCATTCTTCGAGGTCCCCACGCACTACTCCCATGTTCGAATAATAGGTGGCGCTGTAAGTAATTTTGAATCTTCCGTACACGGGTACGTGCCTCCCTCTATAACACAAACACTGAACTATTCTGGCACTATGTCACTATGGTAAGGTTGCGTACAAATAGACTCATACTTCGTAGTCTTATGAGCACAAGTAAAATTTTATCTTTTTTATAGGGAATTTGAAAATGGGTAGGTAGATTTATTATGTTGTAGGTACCTACGTATATGTAAATACTTACATTTTTACTATTAATTTTTAGGTAGATCGTTATAATAAATGCGCTTTTCACCTACTTACTCATTGTATGAAAAAAAACAAATCTGCACTATCTTGTTCCGTCTTAAAAAACAATCAGAAGTTGTTACCTAAGTAAATTACTATGAAAAAATTAGACTTTCTTTGTTCCACGCGACATCCTACAAATTAACCTTTGTTACAATTTCTTTAACAATGTGAAATGGCCTATGATTAGCTAGGTCATGTCAAGGTAAAGGTATTAGCATCCAAGTACCTGTGACAGTTGATTATCTAACGTAACAGACCTTAAAGTAACGATATATAAAAAGTTACACGAAATTGGTGGTTCATTTCACCGCCTCGATTGAAGCAAAGTTCATGTCTTTGAAAAATATTAATTGTAAAACAGTGACTGTAACAATGTCGCTCATATCACTAGCGCTATTTATAATAATATTAATGTTAACCACTGTTAAAGCTGATATACAGAATAAACCTCCTCCTATGTCTTCAGTGCAAAATTTTAAAGTATTCGTTGCAAATATGATAGAGGAACAGAGTTCTAAAATTCAGACGTTGCTCAAGAAAATTCAGACTAACGCGCAATCTGTGTTAGAGAAAATAGACAATATGAAGCAAGACACCAAATTAAATAAGAAAAAGCTGGATTTGAAGAACAGTGGCGGTAGAGAAGGTCATCAAATTGAATTACCCGTGCTGAAGAATAACGAAGCGATTGACACATCGATTGAAGCGATTGCAGAATCGAGAAATTTTAACACGCATTACGCAACTTCAGGATATGGAGTAAGCGGCAATGCAAACTATGGGACTCCGACGTATCATCATCACTCGATTGGATTTGATCCGATCAATATCGTCGTGTCCATGTCTCTGCTTTCATTCTTGCTACAAGCACTGCAAGGTTTGTTAGGTAGAACGAGATTACCAACACCGGTTGTAGAAGCAAGGGCAATAAGTGAGATTCCTGACTGGACGAAGAAACTTAAGGAGAACCTAGCAGTAAAAGATAAAGACAAATATTATTTAAAAAAGAAATACTTCAAAAAGTATTTTCGTAAGTAGTAACATTATTTATTAAATAAAATGATACAGTAAACAATTTAATGACGTAAATTAATGTTTATTGATGTAACCAGTATCTTTGCACTATTTATTTGGCACATTTTATTTACACATTCTGCCTCTATTAAGAGTTAATTTTTATATTCCAAACATTAAGCTTCATAAATAAGAAAATATGTAATTCAACTAAATGTTTTGTGAATAAAAATTACATTCATAATTCTGTTTGCTCCAATTCTTCTCACTTAACCTAATTGCGTTTCATATAGCTCGACATAATTTCCATTTCATTTAGTATTTTTAACGACTCATAAAACCGTATTAAAACAAAAGTAAATTGCTCTTAAATTGTGTGTAGGAGCAGCTACTTTGTCTAGTTTAAAGAGACTTTTCTTCGGCAACTGTGAATACTTTTTAAGAATTACTGACCCGAGGAACGGTCATGATCTTGTATACGAGTTACGAGGCTGTCTTGATAGACAGCACAAAGGAGTCAAATGGCATAATTAAATGTGGCTCGGTGTCTCACTAATCAATGTCGCTCTACAAAATTAAAGTATCTTTATAAATTGTGTTTATATTCGTTTCTGCATACTATGTATGTTACTTTGAATTAGTTTTCAATTCTAATGAGGTGGTTTTCATGCTGCGTAGTTTTGGTTCTCATTACAAATATATTCAAGTTCAGTTCAAGTTGGTTTTTATTTGATTGTGTAAAAAAAGTTGGTTTAAAAAAATATTATATTCTTTTGAAATTACCCGCGGTATCACTCGCATCCTAAAAGGCCGAGTCGGCTTCTGGGCAGGGTATCAAGATGAAACATGCACCAAATTTTAAGTTAGGCCTTTGAAAATCACATCCAGTTTCATGCAGTAGGTCGTTTTTGCGTGGTGCGCGTACAAACGTAAAACGTACAAACGTAAAATGTAAGCTAAGTAACCAAATTCGTTTAGTGTCTCTACAGCGTGACTTTTCAGTATCACCTAGCTTTATCTCCTAAAGTGATTCCTAAGGTCGTAGCGAGGAATTCACTTAACAACTTAATTTTGAAATAATCACAGATTTGAAACACGAGTCAAATAAGTAGGTTAGCTAAGGCATTTCTTCCCTGCCTACGACTATTACTGTAAACCTATTAGTACATATAGATCGTACAGTACATACTTTTATCGAAGCTTTGTGTGGATATCGGTTTCCAACTACACAAGTTTGTTTGAGCTACCCGAGTATATTTTATCAGTGGTTGCTTTGTAAATATTTGTTTGGTTGGTTGTTTGGTTATAATAGATCCAGAATTAACGCAATAATATTTAAAACCACAATAAATTACTTAATACAGTGAAAGCCAACATTCTAAATAGGTACCTAGAAGCCACACAAGAGATTTCTATTCTAATGAAATTTAGCAAGCAATTTGGGTAGTATATTTATTCCGAAGTTATAATAGACTGGCATTACCTGCTAAGGTTATATGCTGCAATCTTGAGTATTGGGTACCTTCGGTTTTCTACTGTGGCTCGTGGCTTATATTATTGTATATATTCATAAAGAGCTCGGCTTTCGGCAGTTATATTGCTTTCTGTGTCGCATCTTCTCACTTTATAAGGTTTAATAATTTTATCGCATTATATTGACATTATTATCGGTCATGTGAAGACTCCATGCCCATGGCTATCTGTGCCCATGGCACACTATGATGGTCGCTGTTAAGGGTACGAAACTTCATGGTTTGGAAATTCATAAAAAAGTGGTTTTATTTCATAACTTAAAAGGTTTTTAAAATAGGTAGGTATTTGGCTAGGGGTTAACATAATGTCTTCTTGGAATGAAATTTTATTGCAGTAGGTATGAGGAAAAGAGAACAGCATAAGCCGAAGGCTTCCCATGTGAATTATGAGGTCGTAGGGAAATGGCTTCGTAATATTTGTATGTGTAAATGTATTTTGTCACAGGGTTTATTTTTCAAGAACGTTGATTTTTTCTTTATGAAATCAACGTCTTGAAAATAAACTTGGCATTGGTATTACACTATTGGTTCACGTGTCACAATTTCTGTCACATATCTACTTCATAAAAATACTCGAGTTTTTTAATCTCTCAGGCGTCAAAAAATTTGTTAAATTTTCAAACACGACTTCAATCTTTTTATTTCAATTTAAATTTTAAGCATTTTAGTGTTGGCTTAGGGTGGTTTAAGTAAAAATCCCGTATTATCCTCTGTCGGGTGGTAGACAAGCGCTGAGCTGTACGGTGACCAAATAAAACTGTTGTGAGGAATATTATCCTGTTTTATGAACGTTTTGAGTACATAAGCAGGTGGTCTTTGAGATGTTCTCAGGATTTTTAATATGAAAGTTTTATGTCTAGTTTAATAATCTTCCTGAATGCTACACCGCTGTTGGCGGTCGTCAGAATTTATTTTGATGAGAAATTGCGTTACCTATTGCTACTGCTTACTCGGAAGGCGCTTTTTAATGCAGCATAGAAGTAAAACATGCGTATCTGATATTGTATTAGGCTGCGTGTAAAAACGCGTAGATTACAGGCTTGCGTCTAAGTATTTACTTGATTCAGTACTAACTACTAGACACATTCCATACTTACCTCTAAAAATGTAGATTTTTGCCAGTTATTACTGTCTAGATAGTCCCTATAACCTTAGCTTCTGTTATGTAAACATTCGAAATAGTTTCCAGTTGGTGCAGAATTAAAGAGACACAAAGGAAAAGTACCTAACTATATTTATCGTAAGATAACGTAGTAGGTATACATATAGTTATCCTTTATGACTGCTCTAATCTCAATTTGCCTCAGCAAAATATACCATATTTATTTTTTCCACGAAACTATCAAGTTTGGCAAAAATATTGGTACGAGGTTGCTATATTAATACAATAAACTACTAAATAATATCAAAGACAATGTTAAAACATGAGTTGCATCAAATATTGAAACATAAAGAACTGAGCTAAGCCTGCTTACTGGTGTACGCGAACAAGCAGGATCAAAGGCTCGATGACGGCAGCAGAATATCAGAACAATTGGACTTGACTTCCATAAAACAGCATCCATGGCACATACAAGCACCGGAGAAGGATTACATTTAGGGCTAGAGTGGATTGCCAGTAGAGTAAAGAAGAAATGACACACCACCCTGGCTCTGTACGAGTAATTTTATATGCTGCTCCGACGTAAGGGTGGTCGCCAGTCAGCCAGACCCCAAGAGGTCCTACCACTGAGCAAGTCAGACGGGATGCCTATATGAAAGGAAGTGAGGAACAGTTTTCTAACCTGTCCCCACACGGGTACCGTTGTGTTCCATAAATGAAATATTAATATAATAAACAATAAAAAATGTGTATCACTCTAAAATTCGGTGAGATCTTTTATTGCAGTGTGTCAATATCAATGCGAAGGGATTTTGACTTTATGATATATATCAAAAGTGATCAGTAATGTTGTTGTTAGTTAGTCATCAAGCGATTTCGTTATGTAAATATTTATATATATATCTACCTTCTCAAAAATCACATTCGTGTCAATTATCTGTGGACTTATTCGAATGCATTTCCAATTACCCGCAAAATGAATAACATTTTAGTTGTGGTAATTTTTTTATCATGCAGTCTTCGTTTGATCCTCTTAATGAGTGGATCCGCGATCGCATATGTCAATCGTTTGACCTCTTTAGTGAAAATTCTGGATTCTACGCCCGCTGCGTGTATAATTACATCGTATAATTACATCACTATTGCTTTTTTAGTCTTTTCGGGTTATCTGTGATCATTTATTACTATCGTTGACATACGTTGGTGGACACAAAATGCGTGCCTACAAATGACCTCCCATAGTGATTTTTATGTAGAAATTGTTCATTTTTTTCTAAATTAGCTTCACCCCATGGTGTTACTGTGTTTCCTATTCTGTGTGGCCATTCCCAACATCTTTTCTTAACGGATATCTTAAAAAGCCTTAAATGTATAGAATAAATAAATAAGTTAGTAAGTAGTCATAGGGAAACTACCTACTTATCTACAATTTTTTTTATGAATGAGTGAACAAGTGGTTATTTCGATTTTATATGGATTTTAGTGAAATTCTTTATGAATATCCATGAATTGTCCCCAATTACAAAGTGATTCAGTCCAGATCCAGACGTCCTGGGGAAGTGGAGGCGTGCTGACAAGGAGTCATAGAAGGAGTGGCAGGTAAGTCGTAGATTTTACATATTTGGAGATTCTCGGCCCACTGATTCCTTGAACCGATTTTTGATCACTTTAAGTCAATTTGACAGTGAGCATCATGCCTGTAGGGCAGAGGTGTACTAATGTACACCCAGAGTTCGCCGGTACGTTTAGATGCCAGGTAATAGAGGGCGAGCCCATCGCCATTAACTCGGCACAATATTGACGAAACGTTTCGTTTGGCGTAGTGGCTGAGCGATCGGCTTCTGCGCCTCGTGTAGGTATTTGTATAACCTACAGATAGTTGTTCTGGGTCTGGGCGTTTGTGTATGTGAAGATTTTTGTATTTTGTTTGCGTAGCAGTCGGGCTTGGGATCACTTAACAAATGAGGCAAACATTTTAATAAGTAATAGCTAGGTAGATACTATCAAATAACTTACAGAAAAAAATTAACTATATTTTTTATAATCCTGTTATCCTAATGCAACTTAAAGCCATGGCTTCTCTACTCGTGTTCGTACTAAGCTTTGTGACGTAGGTTAATGCATCATGCTGCGGCGGCTCGGATTTTAGATCCTGCATAAACTATTCACAGACGAGGGTCACGACGCTGTTGGACCAATTTTGGCTTTTATTTAATTTATTTTGAACTGAATTCTGAATTACATTTACTTTTGTCTGAAAACATGTAAGTAGCAGCCATTACAGCTTTAGGTACCTACGACCAACAGCACATCATGGTATACAAAAACTTGTCAGATTTCTTCAATAAATTTTCAATTTAATCTCCCAAATTATAGAGTTTATTATCCATTGGGGATTTTTTTTATGGGATAGTAGGGCAAACGAGCATATGGATCGCCTGATGGTAAGTGATTACCGCCGCCCATGGACACCCGCAACATCAGAGGAGTCACAAGTGCGTTGCCGACCTTTTAAAAGGGAATTGGGCCTCCGAAACACAACGTAAGCGTTGTTTGACGCCGGTTTTCTGTGAGGCCGTAGTATCATCACTATCACCATCCCATCTCATCACCGGTCGAGCCGGCCCATTCGTGCCGAATCATGGCTCTCCCACGTTAAGACACATTTCACACACGCTCTCACACATTTGACAGTTTGTGGTAACTGTACTTTCAGGCCGTAAAACATTAGTACCATTTTTTTAAAAGACTGGGCAAAGGTGTTTTCTCCTTTTCTCTATATCTTGAAAAATTAGACACCAATCATTCAATAGATTAAATTATCTCAAAGTAGCGATCATATTGAATTATCAAGGATAAGAAAGGAGGTGTACGCGGTATCCTGAAATCTGATTATTCCTTGGCGAAAAATGACGCCTTGTTCTTGCGCAAGGCTAGAATCTGCAGTAAACACTTGTCATATGCGTCAATACTTGCATTTAGGTCGGTACTTACCTACCTACTATGCTATAGTCCATATGTATACCTAGCTAAGCTACTTGTAAGCTTAGCCTCCACGTGAGAACTTTCTCAACGTTTTTGACTTCGATTCGAGCAAATTCCAACGTGTAGCCCAGTAAAACTTAAGCTTTACTAGCTTTATTGAACAAATAATAAGCTATGTTCGATGAAACTTGCTCGACCCCGTCTATGTAGCATCCCATAGCAAAATGCCTATATCAGAAGGCGGGCATCGAGCTGTCTTCATCTATTTCAGGTATATTCATAAAATATTACGTACCTATATACCTTATCTGATAGGTACCATTATTCAGGTAAAACATAAATATTTTTCATTTCTGCAACCATATGAAAAAGGTGTTCGTGAAAAAACTGGATTACAATTATATTTCGGACTTTATTCAGATCTTGGATAAAACTGAGCTAATCCTGGTAAGCCTGGGTTGACTCTCTCTTTTAACATTATCCTTGGCATAGGTAGCTATATTTATCTACCTACTTATTTTCTTCGCAAACGAGATAGCTCTGTAAAAGCTTTCCTTATTCCCGTAGATAACGAAATTACTTACATTTTCTTCAAGCTTACATTTCTAGTCGAAATAAGCTCATATTATGTTTGAAAGGTAATTATGCTGATCTCTCATTTTGACTCCTAAATTAGATTTCTTAGTTTGTTATTTTTTTAGGGTAAGTACAAAATGGAATTTCCCGAGTTGTATTGTATCTTATTATATTTTCACAGTAATTTATATTATACAAAATGTTTGTGTTTTGTGAGTTCAGTGAGAAATATCAGAATTTTAAATCAACATTAAAATTAGGTAATTCCATCAAACCGCCTGCCTGTTTTTAATAGCAATACACGCTGCCGTATTGGCACGCAAGTCCAACTGTAGGCGCCATTATACGAATATTATAGACTGATTGTAGATGTAGACTGTAAAATAATTATAGTATCAAATTTGGAAGATAAGAAAATATTTATTTTCTTTAGAAGATTATTTTAGCTGTAGGCTCATATAATTATTAACTCTATTAAAATCCAGAACACCCTTTTTCTTATTTATTCTAAAACAATCTTGCAATAATATTTTTTAAAGACATTCCATGTAGGTACCTCTTAATAGGTGCCTGTAGGTATGTAGGGAAAATTAATTCTTCTTAATCATTGGTTTTTAAAATTTAATAATAATAATAATTAAATAAATTTAATAATAATAAGATTAATTATAATAATTAATTAATTAATGGATTTTAATAAATCCATTAATAATATATTAATAATTATTGCTTTCAATAAAAACTATTTAAAATTTGATAATTTAATATTACTTAGGTACCTGCTTCTTTACGTATGTAGGTATGTTTTTAATTCTTGTAGGTACCTAATACAATGACCAGAATATTGCAACGTTCTAATTAGATTCTTATATAATCAAAATTGATTTACTACTACTACTACCCTTTACTTCTTAAATGTCGCAGACATGGGACGTTACAATAACTGACAGGAGCCTATTGTCGCCACGTCTCACATAAATGTCACAAACACAAAAATCAGTTCACTTTTAAATTTTAAATCCACATTTTATTATAACAATGCGGCTGTCAAAAAAATCAACACCCTTACTAAATAGAACCCTTTATCGCAACACCTCGGCAGACTTCTTAATTTAATTCAGCTGCGCTTTCTTTGAGCAAATTTGCTTTGTATTAATTTGACATTTGGTTGACAGATGCAGAAAAAATTACTGTTCGCTCTATTGTTGCGATAATCCCGTTTCTATGAAAGTGAGTTGCCGAAAATGGATTAAAGGGTTAGGAGACAGGTAAAAAGGACTCCCAACGAAGTTGTCATGAAATCAGTCGGGAGAATTCTCTATAAAGTTACTGTTTGCCTTTGAATCCATTTACTTTTCAATATAAGGTTACCCCCCTTTTGCCCGGTTGCCCGTTTGACTATTTGTTCGTATTAAACTGTTCCGAAAAAATTGAATAATAAAACTGCTCGCATCAATTCCCCAGTTATACCCCATTATTTCACCTTGTGTCTCGCTCCTAAGGGTCGTGGCGTGATGTTAAATAGCCTATCACCTTCTACAAGAATCTGGCTATCAAATGCGAAACGACGTTTTTTTTTTAAATTTAAATCGAATTTTCCACCGACTTCAAAAAGACTTTCTCAATTCGACTCTATGTTTAATATTAGATATTTTTTTATGGTTTTGAAGGCGGTGTTACTTTTTCTTAAAAGTTAATTTAAATCTATTTTCAGAGATTGACGTGTATAAACAAACAACATTTTTAGCTTTGTCATACTTTGTCAATATTTAATATTCCTTTGATTCGTCATTGTTGATTTGATTTCAGGCTCTCGTTCATCAAAGAATTTTAAAAATCTCTCTCAAAGGCTTATGTTAAGTCAAAGTCCCATTATTGGGACACATGTCACCAGTATCAAAGCATCAACCCTTGCATTCAATCTAAATTCAAATACGTCACTATGAAATTTGTATGTCCAATCTAAACATTCATTAAGATATTTTTTAAATTATGTTTAGGGATGGGGCCCCTCGTTAAACCGCTTAAGCTAATTATACAAAACATTGCTGTATGGGGGTACAAAGCTTATATTTCGACGTTATTACATCCCCTCTATATGCACATAATAAGAGCTCATTCTGGGATGTTCCCCTTTGTGTAGAATATTTGTTTGATCTTTCGCCGAGCTAGTAAGGGCAGGTTGTGCAACTGAGGTAGAATGTATTTTTATTGACTATTAGCTTTCTCTTCGACGTTGTTTGCGTTGAAGACAAACTTTAATATTATCTAGTGGACGCTGTAAAGAGTCCGAAACGTCGGGATTTATTAATGTGAGTTGACGCAATAGAATTTGTGAGCTGGTTTTGTTTTAATATTAGCTAGTGGAATTAAAACAAAAGTGAGGGAACAAAAACGACGAACCATGGAAACCAAATACAATTTTACTTTTCGTTTCAAATTTGTAGTCCATAACAATGCTTATGAAATATTTAGAGCTGACATTGAGAACATTTCATACAACACCTTTATTCCCGATTAGATTTTTTCGTTTGTAACTTATGACAAAGGGCTATTTTCTTCCTATAGAAAACAAATAGTAGATTACGATTTACGATCAAGGCCAGCGTAGTGGCTATAGCCTAACCTGCCATTTTGAGGGGAAACGCGTACCTAGCAGTGAGACCGTAATTGAATTGAGTATGAAGTAAGTAAACTATTGCATCGATTTTGATAAAACTACTGTTTTTTTTATGGCATAGGGGGGCAAACGAGCAGACGGATCGCCTGATGGTAAGCGATTACCGCCGCCCATGGACACCCGCAACACCAGAGGAGGTACAAGTGCGTTGCCAGGCTTTTAAAAGGGGATTGCGCCTCCGGTAACATCACTCATTCGGCGAAACACAACGTAAGCGTTGTTTGAGGCCGGTTTTCTGTGAGACCGTGATATCACTCCGTTCGAGCCGGCCAATTCGTGCCGAAGCATGGCTCTCCCACGTATAAGATTACTGTGTATTTTTTTAAAAGATAAAATAGACCGTTCCGTATATTATATTTTATTATAAAAAATTAAAATAAATAGAGTAGAGTTCCACACACAGAAAAAAATAATTTTAACATGTAAACTTTGATAGCTTGCATCTTTGATAGGTCCTTTCAAGTTCTGTTCTACGTATTGTAGTTGATTCTAAATAAGTACCCTTGTACTATTTTTCATTAAATTGTAATTTGTTAGGTAAAGACGCACTAGAGAATACAGACTAATTATGTTTCGTTAAAATAGAGTACAGATAAATGTAATAACAACTATACAATAGACAATATATTTGTTATTCTAAACTATATTTTAAATATTTGAACTAAACTGAACAAAGGTCTTATTGAAAATATAAATAATTATGAGATTGTCAAGATATACCTAAAAATAAATTAGTCAGTTCTTGATAACATTTTAAGAACTTCACAATTATTCTTAACTTTTAGAATGAATTACTGCTTTTATAATGCTCATGACGGTCATATTAGGAATTAATTCAACTTAAAATTATTTTAAAAGAACATTACATAACATAACATAACATACCATCACGCCTTTATTCCCCGAAGGGTTACGCAGAGGCGTACAATGTACACCCACAGTTCGCCGGTATGTTTAGGTCCCATGTAATAGGGGGCGAGCCAAATCCAGACTCCGAGCTGCTACTGAGAATTTCATAGAAAAACTCAATAACACTTTGCTCGACCTGGGGATCGAACCCAGGACCTCTAGGGTAGCAGTCGCGCTTGGAACCACTAGACTAATGAGGCAGTAAGAACATTACATATTACGTGCAAAATAATTTCACACTTAGCAGTTGACATTTTACTTTTTTGGTATTTTTAGCCTAGAATGAATGTCAATAAAGATTATATTACCGATTGACAACATGTCAAAATTATTAAGCCACCAGAACATTTTTATTTATTTTTTAAATTTTTCTCCATTTCGGAGAAAAAAAAATGTGTGATAAGGTGATGATGTCTACTTATACGGCGGAAATTGAGAAAATTGTCATGTTGTCGAAATAATAGTAAATCAATTACGAAATAGGTAATGTAAGGTTATGAATAATATTATTATGATAGATACTGACACAAGACAATTTTTTAAGGGTCAGAAAAATTACATCTTTTCACTATTTATCTCATTTAACCGTACAAATGACGTCATTTGGAAAGAACTTATTATTATTATCAGCCCGCTGCAGGGCAAAGGCCTCCCCACCCTCCTTCCACTCCTCACGGTTTCGGAAAGAACTTCAAAGTCGAAAATAAATAATTATGAAAATGATCGGATATCGGGAAAATCAAAAATACGGGTATGCTATTTTTCGACCCAGTTTCAAATAAAATTATAATATATAGATGTTAAACAAATGTAATAGGTATTATCAATTTCACACTATAGGCATTTTATTTCATCACTCTATCTTTCTTTGTCTCACTTAAAATGTACTAAAAAATGTTACCTATAGCAAATTTAAGGCCATACTTTCAAAGCTTAATATCAAAGCTAAGATTGTATGGAGCCAGTCAACAAAATTAAGTAAATCTGCATTAACAGGATATAAAATTTCGCGAGCGACGTCAATCAAAGGCTAACGAAAGATCAGAAGACCTTCTCAAAAGAGCACGTGTAAATATAAAATTCATTACTAGCGCCTCTTCGGCTAATTCGTCCCCCTCAGATGAGGGGACCTAATATCCTTTAAACCGTGAAGACGTCAAAGGCGATACTCGAGACGCCACTTGTCTATTTGTAATTGAATATGAAAATCTTTAGCGCCGTGCGAGGGATTTTCATCCTTTGATATAAAATTTCTAAGTGATTTCAAAAGTTTAAATTATTGGACATTATTAAAATGTTTTATTTTATACTAGCTTTTGGCTGCGGTTTTACGTATCCCTTTAATAATTGTAATCACTTTTTGAGATAAAAGGTAGCTTATGCCTGTCCTGAGGTTACCATCTTTTTCCTTGTCAAATTTTATCGAAATCTGTTCAGTGTTTGAAGTGTGAAAAGGTAACGGATAAACAGACAGAATCACTTTCACATCTAAAATATTAATATGGAAGTTTGGTTTGATGAATAGTGATGATTATAATAGCATATAAAAATATTAATTTAAAACAGTACCTACGAAGTAGTAGGAGCGTATGGATTTCGTAACATTTAAATCAATTATAGTACGTAGTTTGAAGAATATCTACCGAAAAATCCGATGTTAGTATAATAGTGAAAATAAAAACCAAACTAAATTAAAACAGGATAATTCAATTTTACATCTAGTTACTAACGATATACCTAGATGGTCTGCGGTTTACTTTTGCTTCACATTCGAGGAATTTTCATAACGTATCTAGTAATATTTTATGGCCATAACCTCTTACGTTAGAGAAAAACCTGCAGTGAGCATCGGCCCTCGTTCATGTCTCGAGAGCCCTGGCAACGGTGAATAAAATTTTAGGTACCCTTTTAAAGAAATATTCATCATAGAGATTTTATTACAAAATATTTGACGAAAACTGATTCTCTTTCGGTTGGTTATGTTTTTCTATTATTCATAAAGACATAGCTTGTAAAAATAATAGGTCTTTTTATATGATAGTTTTTCAGTTACAAAAAGACAACAGTAATGTTATACATATAGTTATGATCAAAATAAGCCTCTGTTGATCATATGCTCTGGGTATCTTCATTACATGTTTCTTTTACTTCAAAATTATCTTAATTTCATTAAGAAAGTAGGTACATCTTTAAAAGTAAAAAGCCCTTAGATCTGCTCATATTGGTCACATTGCACCTTTGATATCTTGTGCCTTTGCTTTAACTTTATGTGATTTTCAACTTGACTTACTTACTCAACGTCCATGTTTTCATTAAAGGCGGAAAAAAGAAATTGGATTTAAACATGAAAGATCGAAGGTCTTTCTACAGACAGCGTACTTTGAGCCCAATTTAATTACGCAAAAACTTGAGGAAAATGACGCGGAGTGATTTTTACTTTTAACATCAAGATTCAAGAGTGTAAAGAAATTTATGAATCAAGTAATCCTATTAATTAGATCAATTTACTTTCGAAATATAAAGTAAAAAGTATTCTATCATCAAGTCGCTTTTAAAAAAAATGTTGAGCCTAAAGAGTATGTACATATTCGAAATATCGTAAAACCATTTTGATTCGAAAAAGGTTTTAACTTTTTCAAGTTGTACGTAACTATTCCATTAATTTACATTTTCATTACATTCCCATTCTGGTACAATACAAGTTTTTATAGAAATACAAAGCGTCAAAAAAGTCGTATGACACCAGTCGAATTTGTAAAATTGCGAATCTTGTTTTTATAAAATCGAGATTCTTGGTATCATGGTCGTATCAGTTGACTTTTTCTAATAAAATCGATGTCATTAGGAATTAACTGTTCAGCACAGCGGGTATTAATTGGCTATTAAAATACATATCAATTTTAACACCGTTTCACACTATGTGGCGAGCGTATAAAATTGTGTCTTAGCTGTTATAAGATTAAATTTAAGTGTAAATTATAAGTTTTTAATTTTATAAATGTGGTATTATTTATAAATATTATTTTCATAGGCTTTAGTAGGTCTTGCATTTAGCGGCAGTCTGGTATTTAGCTGAACTGAACCAGCATAGCCGTGAAGCACAATATGTTATTTATTCTTTTGTTTCATTTTATAAGTTAATTACATAACATAATTAAGGTGCGTGCCTTAGGTTCGAACTCGAGACCTTTGACTTGGCAGTCCAACGGTCATACCACTAGGCTATCACTGCTTTATACTTTTATAAATCATTTACTTTTTTTAAATGTTATTTTGTATAGTGTCTGTGACTGTGTCAATAAACTTTTTTCTTTCCAGGTATTTAAAAATTATTTTCCAGGTATTTAAAAAATATTTTTTACAATAAATACTGACTATAGACAGCATGGTACAACATACTACGTATCGGGTATGTCTATTTCAGCTTTTAAAATTTTCCTTCTGAAATGTGTAACATTAAAATAAATATTTAATATTTAGGTTTAGCAACAACAAAAATTGAATATCCTTACGTATATTTCTCTTGGCATCAAATTATGTATAATTACAAGAACTATACTAGGTAATACATAGTTATATTAATTAACTACTTGAGGGTAGTGAAAAATACGAAGTAGTATTCCGCCGGATATTTGTATGAAATTCCGCGCCTAGAGCAGTCTTCTTTTCGATAGTTTTGTGTAATGTAGCGGTAACGATATCTGCTTAGATTTTAACAGTGGGAATACATTTCCATTTAGTAAGCACCCATGCGTATTCCACGTGGTTTCAAACTCTGATAAAAACTTAAATATTTTTTATTGTCCCTGTAACATGTTCATTATATTTTGACCTTAGATGACCTCTGAAATGGCTAATTAAATACAGCCAATTTGTATAAACAACGATTTGCGTCCGAAAGCCGTTGTTGTTTTTGTCTTATTAAATTCCAACATTTTATTTCTCTAACCGCACATTTATTGGTCGAACAGTCTGTAACATAAAACCCCAATAATTGTTATCTCAGTGATTCAACCGTTCGCAAAGGCTGTCCCACTGACTTTATTTACTTTCAACCGATTTCCAGGTTTATATCTATTTCGGAGCTTCGTATAAATGCGGTACAATAACAATAAAGAAGGATTTCGCTACAGATTGCTGACATTTTCCTCAAGACGTAGGTACGGCATAAAGCGGGTATATTACATTATTATAAAAACCTTTGCATACAACGGCCAGGCCAGATAAAGGAATTACAAAAGAGAAATGAATAAACGGGTGATAGGAAACAAGAAACTAATGTTGACTTTTACGGTATAAAAAATATAAGCAGGTGTACATTTTGCTGGGCTTGTAAACAAATTACATTAATAAATAAAGTATTACATGGAACATTTTTAAGGCATACATATAATTACACGCCACATGAAAAGATGGAGACGAATTAGAATATAATTCATCACTGGAATTAGATAGGCATCTCGTAAGAGGCGAAAAATATCTGACTAGCTCCGTATGTATGACATTTTGGGGTTGACTGGCTGGCTACCACCTTTACATCGGAGTGTGTCGTAAAGCAACTCGATGTGTGTTTACTGTTACGTTGTATGAGAGCCAGATTCCCCTCGTTTGCTGCGGCACCGATCTAGGTGGCGGTCTTGATACGCCACCTAGAATCAGACTTATAGTATGTTTATCTTTTTGGGACGTGAGTGAAACTGCGCGCAACAAGTAATAAACAATAAAAAAATACCAAGAAGGTTTTTTTCTGTGGCGTGGGTGCGTTTCTAAATACGAATTTCTGGTACACAAATATCTACCCAGACCCGGATTTCCAATGGCGATTGGAAAGAAAGACGACGAAATTTTCAACAAATTCCCCAATTCATTTAATTTTTTCGCGTTTTATATCCATTTAAGATTTTATAGTAACTTTCAAAATTTAGTTTTAGACATTTCAAAAGAAAAATGTGTAAGTATGTATTGCGTACTCTAACCCTTTAATGCTTTAGGGGAAATATCGCAAATAAAATTGACGAGAAATTCCTACACAGTCACCAATAACGCACCGAGTTTTAAGAAAATTGCAACATTTACTTTGATTTAGGTTTTTGTTTTATCTTTTTTTAGTAAGTACTTACAATAAAAATACAATCTTGACTTCTTACTTCGCTTTTATTCATTGAGCCATTACTTTTATTTCTGCTGACATTTCAGATGCTCGCAAACTTTTATTGAAACTTTTTTGAGCGTGAACCTATTTGGTTTTGATTGAGCTTTTATCGATAAGAATTTTTGAAATGTGTCGGGCTATCGTCTGCGTCATTCGGTGAATGACTTTTATTACTGAAAAGCAGCAGATGAATATACATATTTTTCTGACAGATTTTGTAAAATGAATATCAGAGGAGTTTGTAATAATAAATGTTCATGCTTTGAAGTATTTAAATTCTCTAATTTCAAATTTTATTGAATATTAAGGGTTCAGTTAAAATATTTTATACAGGGTCATTTTTAAAACTTTTTTACAAATTTGAATAAGTAAGTAGGTACGTAAGTATTTTGGATATATTTTTAATTTTCCGTCGGAGGTCGTTATCTTTAGACTGGCAACCTTCTTGATTTATGGGAACTTTGCATGGTGGGTCGATTAAAAACCGCACTTGCCTTCTCTATTCTTATAATCAAGACCATGGTATTCATAATATTCGCCACGACCATGACGAGACCGCAGAAACTTCATTGAATAATCACACTAAAAGATGTTGATAATGATTGGAATATTATAAGAAGAAGACGAGTGTCTGCTTTGCTAAACCATTGCTAAACCTGCCAGCAATCATAAGTAAATCTTAGAGTATCTTTTACCTAAAAAAGCATATGGGTCCAATTTACAAAAATAAAAATTCAGCATCACTTTAGCTGTGAACTTAATAAAACCGCTAATCACATGCCGAAGTAGGTATCGTTCACTAATGGTTGGTTTTTTACCTTTACCTGTACTTAGAACGACAGCATAATAACTGAGTTAAAAGCATCTTATTACCGATTAATTCACAGGTTATACCCACGGGCAACTAAATTTATGTTAGCTTTGCTTGTAACCTTTTAAAATATTTAATGTACTTAAGTAATAAGTTTGCGATACTTTTGTTAATGTAGTATTATTAACCGATTTAAAAAAGGAGGTTAGTATTTCGACCCGTATCTTTTTTTAATTACACAATATTCGTGTATAATATTCTATGTGGGCTTCTAAACTGGTGTAAATGATAACTGGAATAAATTTATAGGTAAGTGTATATTTTTTTCCTTTTCAGTTATTAATTATTCGGATTGTATTTTGAAGTTGATTTTTAAAATTTTTGCCTATTACCTACCTTAAAAATTGCAATAATGTCAATAGATTTTCACAGTGACCGGAGTGATACCACGGCCTCACAGAAAACCGGCGTGAAAAAACGCTTACGTTGGGTTTCGCCGAGTGAGTGAGGTTACCGGAGGCCCAATCCCGTTTTAAGAGGCCGGCAACGCACTTGTGACTCCACTGGCGTTGCGGGTGTCCATGGGCGGCAGTAATCGCATACCATCAGGCGTTCCGTCTGGTTTGCCCACTATCCCATAAAAAAGGTACCTATCTATTGTGTATCCAGTATTTATTAGTAACATGTTATACATGAATAGGTTTACCATCACAATGATTTTCAGTTGAAATACAATAAATTAAAAAGTTTGTTTAACTTATAGATATCAATCTTATGTCTATTAAAAGAAACTGTTAAAAAATTATGTAAAGAAAAAAATAAGCTTTAAGTCTCCGAATTATTAGTGTAAAGCGTGTTTACAAAATATTGTGCGATTGATTGACAGAACGCGTTATTAAATAACAGTAATTAAATGGACGCTAACGATCGGTCGTCGCGCCGTCACGAGCCGACGTTTTAAGTAAGTGCCTTTTACTGCACGTCACGAAACTCAAACATTTACTTTGTAACCTAAATTCTTGGGCGACTTTTAATAGTTTAATTACGGCTGATAATCTGATATATGAATTTGACAAGCCATTATAAGTAGTGTTAAAAGCCTGTTATTAACTGGAGTCTCGTGCTAATTTCAATGACAGAATGTGCCTCGAATTCTCAAGTAATTTCTTATTCTTTTTACATTATACCATCACGCTTTTATTCCGTACTTCCCTTAGAGATGTACTACTACTGGTGTACAGTAAACGCTCAAAAGTAACGCCCATAAGCACGCTAAGGATAACATTGCTATGAACAGTACGAGCGAGCTCAATACAGCCAGTGCGTGTCACTTGTTAACAACAATGAATAGAAGGTCGTAAGTCAAACTAAACGTCAAGCTATTGCGTTGTAAGATTGCCTATGGACTTTTGGTTGCCACTGTACATACATTCTAAATTCACTCGCTGGTTTTAGGTCCCATGTAATACGACGCAAGCTTATTGCCATTTCAGACATTGCTCGATTTGGGAATCGAACCCACGGCGGCATAACAAAATTAGACTACAAAGTTAGATAATCAGATACATTATACATACTTACACTTAGGACCTCATGTTCATTGGCTGCGCTTGAGACCAGACGAAGGTACATTTCTGGAGGAGAAACAATACTGTGATTGATATTTAAGTTTATCTTTATTCCTTCTCTGTATTCCATTTCCACATCTGAAAGCTTCCATGAAAATAGAATACCTACACTGGCGTAATACAACAATAGAGGTTTCAGTCCGATTTATGTAGAGTTTGGAAATACCCAAGATCTTTAAAGTAGTAGTCCCCTTCCGAATAAACCTTTTTTGTCTTAGTACACTTACAAATTACATAGAACAGTTTGCGTACCGGGAATAATCCTGAAAAACAATAATCACATAATTTATGTGTAATAAATAATGCAGAATCAATCACATTACTCGTACTTATGAACCATCAAAAATTACTATACAACATTTTGTGTATGCAGAAAATTAATCCTGCAAAATGATTATCACGTTATTTCTCTATCTACATTTTAATTTATGAACAATAAAATAAATATTATATATTGTACATTGTAATAAACAATATGAAAACAAATTATACATTCAAGCAAAAATTACTATACAATTTTGTTTGCAGGAAATCAATCTTGCAAAACAATTATTACGTAATTTATCTAACTATACGTTATTTTATGAGCAGTAAATAAAAATATCCTCACCATCTATCATTCGAGCATCACACAGCACTTTTTCAACGTCGCTCCCATCCCTATATTAAAATGCTCCATGTTAATTTGTTAATTACAACTGGACGGTTGCGAGTTACGGCTTACCAGACTTCGCTACATAAAACTGCAGTTATTATAAATCAATATGTACTTACGTTCATATTTCTGGTGGGTATCTATAATTCAGGAATGACGAAACCCTTTACGCTTCGTGTACGATCGGCGCAAAACTCCGTATCTATACTATGCGTATTAAAATAATTTATTCAACACATTTTTCTCCCTGGAGTGAGATTTTGCGGCATGCTCGCGAAGTTGAACGGTATGTGTCTGTACAGCCATATTAAAAACGTATCATTACCTATATTTAATGTAGGTCTAGGGATATTTATTTAATATTTACGAGAAATGGGAATAAAGAAACCAGTAGCCGTTTATATGGATGCAGAGTTTTTAACCCAAATAATAATATAGATATTTTATTCTGTAGAAATAAATATATTTTATTCTATTTTAACTAACTATTAATTATCTGTCATACACCTTAAAAAGGATAAGTTCAGAATAGGACAAATTCTTAAGTACAAAGTATGAGGAGCAAAGAGACGGCTATGAACTATTAAAAACACTTACGTTGTTGATTTGGATGTTGATGTCATTTATCAACCGATCATTTTTTATTATAGTTTTACCAAATATCTATGCTGTATTTTCGTCGCCTCTTTGTCTCTCCAATAAAATTTATCATTGCTCAGCACCAGTTTCTTGTTTAAAAAAATATTATATTCCTAAAACTACAATAAAGAAATCGGTCTTCAATAGAACTAAGGTAATAAAATTAATCGCCCTATCAATCTTATAAAACGGTTGTACGTATTTAGCAGCATTCGCTCATCACTTAACCACTAGGGAACTTCACAGTCATACATACCCCGTTTAGTGAGCAGATGAAACATACAAGAACACTTTATCACCTGCGACCAAGATCATATAAATCAAAATAAACCACGTACATTGCAATTAAGAGGGGGCGAATCCTCCTAGTGTACGCAATAACTTTTGTACGGGAATAATAACATTTTATCTTGGATCCGAGAACATTTATAATAATTACATCACAGTATTGACAGGCCCATTAATATCTGCTCGATATACCGATGAGTGTGGACATCGATGCCGTGGAGACGACTGTTCGATATTCAATTAGATTTTTAGTAAGTCATTTTCTTTGATGTAGGTGTATAAACTATGCGGGATAATCCACAAAAATATTTAGTGGGTGAAAAGGTATTTTTTCTTTTACAGAAGAGAAGTGGATGAATTTCAATTCATTTTGTAATATCAATAATGAAAAAAAATAATGCATACAATCAATAATGGTAATAAGACTAGTTACGACTACTATAGTCTTTTCAATTTCGTTTTTATTAGATTTTCATTCACCGAGTCAACGCCAGTGCTCTATCTTTATTAAACCATTGAAATTTAAGTTGGTTATGGTGCAGTTAAAGCTTTATTGAATTTCATCGTGTTTTATGAAACTCGAGTCTCGATAAAGTTGACAGCGAAAAGTTTCGTAATAAAAATTCTTCGCATTTTTGGCACCAACGGTTACTCTAGGTATTCCTTGTTCTCTGATTGTAACTAATATAGCAGTAATCGCGATACTCTTTTAATTAAAGCTTAAGAAGTTCTTTTGCGGCTTTGCTCTCGCTACAGTACCTCACTCTGACCGTTGTTCCTAATTCTGTCGTGCAAAAACAAACCTTAAAGCACTTGGTTTAAAGTTTGCCCGAGCTAATTTAAATATTTTTAGATCACGTAATTTCGTACATGTCTTTAATTAACACCGCCTAATTTGAGCCTTTGAAACGTTACTACGAATCAGATTGTTTTTACAGATAAAAAATACCTTGTGAGTCTTTTATTTTTCGTTCCTATTAAGTAACTAATTAGAATTAATTTTATGCAGAATTATGGCCATGAAATTGAATATAATATTATATTTTGTACGCATTCATAGTTAATTAATGTTTTGGACATAATTAAAACAATATTCGGGTTCTTGTAATATAAAGTTCAGAATTTTAATTTATTAAATCTGAAAGCAAATTACTCTGGCGAACACAAATGTCTAAGACAGACCTTTATAAAAGCTATTAAAACCTACTTAAATGAGACCCATATTACATAGAAGACTTAGAAGTTATAATAATAATAAATTTTCCAAAGAAATTTGATCTTGAAGTGGACTATTTGTTGATCTTTTATTTAACGACTCCAAAACAAGCACTTAAGCCATATGAAACGATGTTACACGTTTATAATCGCTATAGTTTCGCGTAACAGAACACCGATTTGCAATAAAAAGTAAAAGCTTATGGCCGTGTTAGGTTTTATCTCGTTCTCATAAATAGCGCGGGAGCAGGGAGCCTTGTGGTAAACAATTTAGCTTTGTTAACATTACCGGGACATTATTAAACAACGATAATAAGTAGTTAATTATCGACTGTCACACACTTGCGTTCGATGCGCTTCGCTGCATTACCGCAGAGATTACCAACCTTTTTAGCGTGATTGTTTTGTTGTTCAACAGTTTTATTTAGTGTGTTTTAGTAGACGTGAAGTTCATAAGGTATAGTTGCAATGTTTTCTTGATCATGTAACAATTGTTGTTGTTTGCTTTTAGCTTCCTGTGCAAATATGTAGGGACTGATAAAGTTCTAATTAGTTCTAACTCGCGTTTTTATTAATTCTCACCTTGAATACCTTGTTCTTTTCTTTATTATTTCGGTTGAAGAAGGGAATATTCCTTGAAAATTATGTTATACCCAAGAAAGCTAAAGTTTTTAGATTAACCATTCACGAGACCATTATCTACAAGTAAATAATAATAAATTATAAAGTATCTGAGAGAGGTCTAACATGAAAGTCTTAAAACCGGTAGCTGATTCTAAACTTGGCAAGTATTAAAGTTTTATGAAGATCAAGTATAATGAAAATTACGAGCTAGAAGTTGTGAACTATCAGAAATCTATTTTACGAGGCAGCTATCCACTCTTCACTTTCATTAATATTTTAACCATAACTATCCACCCCTCACAGATACAAAAGCATTAGTATTACCACGTATTACGTTAAAATGTGGGGCGATTAGAACGCTTGGTTAGTGCAGAGAAGTATCAAAAAATATCTAAGCCTATCACGAATAAAAAATAAGTATCTATACTTCTCTTGCTTTTAAAACCTTTATAAAATTTGCTTGGGTATAGGTATCTACGTATTTTATTATTTTTCTCTGTCTTCGTCGTGACCTACAAATGACATTAAATTTATAATTTTTGCATGAATGAGCGCATATGCGAGACAAGCGGTCTAAGTAAAGCTCAATCAGTATTGTTTTTTTATTCAATATGGGCAATACAATAGCATAAAGAGGACATTTAACTTATTATAAAAGCTAAATTCTACCATAAATTAATGCAAGTTGCTGGAATTGAGCCACATTGGAGAAGTCAAGTCAAAACGTAAACATATTCGTGTCTAGTTTTAAAACTTTCTATAGTAGACATACAAGTAATCAAATATTATACATACTTCGGTTACAAACTAGGCATACTCAACATTTTCGCACAATTTGGAATTAGAGTACGACACAGTCACGTACCTACAGAATTTAATTAAAACAAAAACAACAGAAACACCAACAACTAGTTCTCTCCAACAAAATGTTTGCGACACCCTCCAAGATTTGTGCGTAAGTATGAGCGTACACCGCGCGTGAAATATATGGCTGCGGGCGGACCGCGGCGTCGCTGCACTAACTCCGCTTGATTGGAATCTACCGCAGGGCACACCGATAAATGAGTGCTCGTAGGTACAAGGGCTCTGCGGCACTGCATAGATATGCTAGAAGAGCTTCTCCATTTTTTAAAACTAAGTGTGACTGCTACAGTATAGGTATTATTGTGTTTTTCTATGACATTCTGAGGCGCGGAGGTCGGATTAGTGCCCAATTAATGGCAATATTTTTTTTATGGGATAGAAGGCCAAACGAGCAGACGGGTCACCTGATGGTAAGCGATTACCGCCGCCCATAGACACCCGCAACACCAGAGTAGTCACAAGTGCGTTGCAGACCTTTTAAAAGAGAATTGGGCCTCCGGTGACCTCACTCGGCGAAATGCAACGTAAGCGTTGTTTAATGCCGGTTTTCTGTGAGGCCGTTGTATCACTCCGGTCGAGCCGGCCCATTCGTGACGAAGCATGGTTCTCCCACGTAAAAAAATCAAAGAACAACCTGATAACACTACCTGGGAATTGGACTCAAAAACCTCTAGTGTCATGTAGTGCATGTAGTAACCATGTAGATTTTATACCTAGATAATACGGTAAAAATTTAATTTTCCCAAAAGTGTATTAAAAAAATTTATTCGCTGAATGCTTTTTGCTAGTTTCAAGTATTTGTAATTACGCTGGTCACGTTCTTTTTTAACAGATGCAGTGGCTGGGTGATTCAGTCGTAGAAGTAACTAACTATTATGATTTTATATTTGGCATTTAAGTCGCTTTTGTTTTGTAACGTTTTACAGAACATACCATCATACCTGTATTCCCGAAGTATTAGGCAGAACTTTAGGTACTGTTGTACACTATAATATATCCTATGGCACAGATAATATAATACTACTTATGGCAAGAGGGGCGAGCCTATTGCAAGCTTTGAGCTTCTACTAAGAATTTCATAGAAAATCCGAATAAGACTGCTTTACTTGAGAATCGAACCCAATACTTCACGCATAGCAGCCGTGCCAGCTTTTGTATTATAACATAACATAACATACCATCACGCCTGTATTCACCGAAGGGTTGAGCAGAGATGTACTAATGTACACCCACAGTTAACCGGTATGTTTAGGTCCCATGTAATAGGGGGCGAGTCTATTGCCATTAACCGGGCACAAATCCAGACTTCGAGCTGCTACTGAGAATTTCATAGAAAAACCCAATAATACTTTGCTCGACCTGGGGATCGAACCCAGGATCTCTAGGGTAGCAATCGCTATTGGAACCACTAGATTAATAAGGCAGCCAATTGTATTATTTTTCAATATAACTTATTAAAATTAAATAAGTAAAGAAATAATAGAAGTATCTACAAAGGTAGGTAGTTTCATAATTTCTTGCACGATCTAGCTATTCAAAATCCTTGTAAAAGTGTGTACTAGCGGCCACAATTAAACCCGTAGCCAACAAGAGCTAGATGTCGTCGCCTATACGCGTACTCGCGAAACTTCGTAATATGTGATTATTCACTTGCGTAAATTACGACTATCTCCGGCACCGTCTTTTAAGTTAATCTCTATTATTTTAGACTAGAATTCTCCCCGCAGCTTTGCGTAGAATTTAAATTGCAAAACGAAGAAAACACTTTAATACATTGTTTTGGTTTTGTATTTAGATTATCTTGGAATGATCGTTGTTGGGTTCTAAGCGAGAAAATTAACACGATTAGTCTTATGAAAAAAAGCCTTTTCTCTTACATGTTTGGGTTGGTTTCTAGTTTATCCTGATGCCGCTGAATATCATTATTTTACACTATGCGACTGAGAACAGACCTCCGTTATTCAATTTCTAGGCACGATATTCGATATCCTAACGAAAGACTGGTTATCATTTTGGGTTCCTCATTACTGAAAAAAAGAGACTAGATTCTGAGGGATTCTGTAACATGTTATATAGCTTCGTTTTATCTAAAGTCAAGTTTTAGTACCATTCCACAGCACCTAGTGCAAAATGTTATTCGAAGTTCGGTAAAAATGTTGTCTTACAAGGATTTCACTCACATCTCATAGTTTAACACTCAGACAACATGTACGCCACATGTAAGTATTTATTCCGTGTGGGAATCGAACCTACAATCCTTTCCGAAGAAGACGGATACCCAAACACTGTGGTGAGCCTTCTATCTATACTTTCGCTTAAATAGCAGATTATCTATTTATAATAAGACGAATGCCGAATTAGACAAGGAAAATCAAGCTTGTTTCGTAAGAGGAAATTCAGTACGAGATTGCACAGTGCTTAGACCCACCCTAATGAAGATTACAGTCCCAGTCATAGGTACCTACACAACTAACAATAATATAGATGTAACCACATTGCACCGGTGCGGTGAGACAATTTGACATAAGACCCACAGTTTAATTATTAACATTTACACTTTGGATGTTTTTTCTTAATTCTTGTTGGTCACTTCTTTAATTACGTCATGTAGCAATTTCAGAATAATCAAAATGGCACGTGAAAACGCATTCCATAATAGAATTCATGGAATCTTTTACCAGTATTTTTCTGTTGTAGTGGAAGTGGTTTTGTGACCTATCTCCTCAAATGCAATTATAAAGAAAGCAGTAGAATATTTGTACTTACATATATTTATTGAGCCATATAGAAGAGAAGTTATAATTCCGCGTCAGACAAATTATAAAATTGCTAAAATTATTTATTATTATATCTTTAAAAATGTTTAGCAGGCGTGTTTGCGTAGTTCAATAAAAAATAACTTGTATTTATTATTAAATTATTTTAGGGAAGGAAAATTTCGACCGCGGGCAGTATTCGAACCTGCGTCTTCTGGTGAATCTAACAATAAACTTCACTAAAATAACTTTATAATCTTAGCATGGAAAATGCAAAAAAATACAAAACGACTTTATTTACTATGTTTTGCTATATAATAGTGCTTACGATTTCTACAGATATCTATCATTCAATGCCTGATTTTTCTTTGAAATGATGGAACCATTTAGACAAAAATATTAGCTACCTGTGTTAAAAAATGCATAACCTATGAATAGTTTTACATTATATTACTTACGTGGGAGAGCCATGCTTCGGCACGAATGGGCCGGCTCGACCTGAGTGATACCACGGCCTCACAGAAAACCGGCGTTAAACAACGCTAACGTTGTGTTTCGTCGAGTGAGTGAGGTTACCGGAGGCCCAATCCCCTTTCAAAAGGTCAGCAACGCACTTGTGACTCCTCTGGTGTTGCGGGTGTCCATGGGCGGCGGTAATCGTTTACCATCCGGCGATCCGTCTGGTGGTTTGCCCTCCTATACCATAAAAAATATGTAATGTAAGCATCACGATTATGATTCACAGATCTGAATTAATGAAAAGTAGGCCCTACGTCTAATAACCAGAATTTGGGATCCTTAAAAAACACGTGTAAGGAGTTAAATTCTTACAAATTTATAATTAAATTTCGTGTATAGAATACGACTTCCTTAAGAACATGAAATTCGTTTTCTTCCATAAGGAAGGTAAATGAGGTTTATCACTTCTTAGATTTTTTACAATTAACGTTATCCGTTTCGATATAATGACCATAGATCTACACTTCTATAGTGAGTAACAGTTAACTTGGCGTGTTGAACTTAAATTGTTTGTTTATATTTTAAACCTTGTGATTTGTAAAATCGTTTCTCGGTAACCTATCGTGACCACCCATGGCTTTAAAAAAATGACTAGCTTTACTTACTCCTTGCGTGTTTTGAATTTAAATTAAATTGTACATGTAAGTTATTTATGACAAAAAAGAATAAGCAAACATAAATGTGTTTTAGGGGTCACACAATCCTATTATCAACATTATGTACCTATTAAATTTGTATGCACCTCATCTCGCTGTTATGAAATTTTATAAAAGCGTCGAGCTGGTCAATATGATGTCAGCAAAAATGTTTTATCGAGAGTAATACAAACGAAATGAAATCGCACTGGAAGTATACTATTTTATCGCCGTGCTTCACATTAAAATTATAGGTAGGTACTATGTTGCCGCGGCATTTAATTGGACTGATTGTGGGAAATGCCACTCAGACTGCCACAGGGTGCTTTAATGCAGAACCTTTATTTTATATGCAGAACGTTATTAATACTTCTTTTTATTATGGATGATCATTTGAGAAATATTATTATATATTAAGCACAAGTTTACCCTACTAGCCTAGTCCTAGAAGTTCTAATTAGTTTTAATTAATTAATTATTTTTAGTTAGCAGTCATCACACTCCTTCAAGAACTTTCTAGAAACCCCGTGGTTGTATTGGATTCATTGCCATTGTTTTTAATTGCTACCAAATTAGTCTATCCGTGGTTTTTATTAATAAGTACATAGGTACTTATTTTTTGGAACTTTTAGTTACCTACATGATGTAGTCCTTACTTATTTATTACAATGTAGCTGTTACCCACGTCATTCTAAAAGCTTTTTGAGACAAAAAGGGCCTTGTCCAAGGTCCAATTTATCTATACAACAAAATTCATCAACATTAGTTCAGCGATTTAGGCGTGGAAATATAACAAACATCTGGACAATCAGAGTTACTTTCACATTTATAATTTTTATAGTATGGATATTGTCAGGCATCATCCAGTGTTCAATTACCCCTAGTAATAATTTTCTGCTTTACAACCACGGGGCTAACCGTACAGCCCCTTTAAACTTACAAAGACCTGTAGCCGTTAACAACCGGGGAAAAAGAAAAATGAACGTAGGGGCTGTAAGAAATCCGACATGCTACTCTTTGCAGCTAAATACTTTAGTTCCACTCCAATAGTAAATATTTTATGTTCCCACCTGACTTCCTAGAGCACTTAAAGCGTTTACTTTCAACAAAACAAGATTTATACCTTCGAAGGCTGCGTTGATTTTCTTTATAAATTATTGGTCGTGGACGAAATTTATAGATTTGGATGTTTACAACGATTAGATTTTTAGGAACGCCTTTGAAATAGCGTTGCATCAACAGTGCTTAATGTTTTTAGATTGATTTGTTTATTTACACATTAAATATTTTAAAAGTAAAATGCTTGACAGGAAATTTAGACACAAAGGTACCATAGTTATCGCCTACATTAAAAAAGAACATTAATTTTGAAATAGAATAAAAGACTGTAATTAATAAATGTCTAGACTGTATTCAATGAACAACAGATTCAAATGCCTTTGAAAGATCTATGCAAAATTCAATTTTTTGTTGCGAGAAAAAGAACACCAGTACATTTTATTGTCCGCTACACTTTGACAAAAGAACTTTTGAACGCCGCCTGACGCTAATTAAACGACAGAGTTGATTAATAAGTCGCTCTTAACTATTTAACAAGCGCAGACCATTGTCTTCTCATAAAAAGAGCTCTCGCAAAAAAAGGACAATAAGTAGCGAAGAATTGCCGGATTAAAAGTACCGAGTCATTCATTCCAAGGTTTAATTATCCTCTGTTTAAACAAATCGCAATAAAGAGCCGGTGTCAGTGTTTCCTGGGATCCTGTAAAAAGACATCGTAAAAAATACCGGAAGCCCGATGGTAACGTCAAACAAATTCCTGAAATAGTCTACCGCTTTCTGCTTGTGTTAGTTGGAGAATCCCATTTACGGATGTTTGTTAAAAGGTTCTAGGTCCACCTTTGTATAATCGATTTTCTACTTTGTGTCTTCGAGAATAGAATTCAGTATTGGACTATGTTCCGGATGATATAAAAACGTTTAGTTCTGTACGTGAAGTCCATCGTCCGCGTGTGTAGGGATGTTTGAGTGAACATTTGCGAAGACGCGAACGATGCGACGATATAGCCGGTACCACTTCCGGATGGAAATGCGTTTTCAATGGACTAGTAGCGTCGTTTGTACGATCTAAAGTTACATTTACGTCCAGAGCATATTTTGCCGTTTTTATGTTTTTCGGCTTTAAGAGTTTGTTTTCTTTCAATATTGTTTTAAATTAAGTAAGGTTTTAGTTGTTGACTGCCAAATATTAATCTGAAACGAAGAGAAAAATAAGTTTGTACGTATGTACTCTGTTTTTCTTTAATTTCGAAGCTCTATTTGATTACTAAATTATTACTTACTAGCTTCTGCCCACGACTTTGTCTGCGTGGACTTCAAAATTATATCCGACCTGGATAAAATGTAGCCTATGTGTTATACCAGACTGTAATGTATCTCTGTGCAAAATTTCATCGAGATCCGTTCAGCGGTTCTGGCGTGAAAGAGTAATAAACACTCATACATCTATACTCACAAACTTGAAAAGGAAAAGGAGTTTTTAATTTAAAACGAAAAAACAATTACAAGTCAGGTCGATTATACATTTTAAGGCTGAATTATTGATACAGTTTTTACAATATAAATACATTAACATAACATACCATCACGCCTGTATTCCCCGAAGGGTTAGACAGAGGCGTTCTAATGTACACCCACACTTCGCCGGTATGTTTAGGTCCCATGTAATAGAGGGTCAGCCTAACCGGACACAAATCCAGACTCCAAGCTGCTACTGAGAATTTCGTAGAAAAACCCAATAACACTTTATTCGACCTGGGGATCGAACCCAGGACCTCTAGCGTAGCAGTCGCGCTTGGGACCACTAGACTAATAAGGCAGTCACAATATAAATCTTTGCAAAAATTACAAGCGTTCCCACCACTACTTACTAAAGTTCCCACAATAATACTTGAATCAAAACGAACTCAAGCGCAAATAAATTTAAATACAACAAAATACCATTATAGGGACTTATTTAAGTCCCAAGCAAATTACGACACATTTAAGCCGTCTGCCAATAATAGGCTCACGTCTGACCTAATGAAGGGCAGCAATCCTTAAAAGTAATGCCGCCAGCAAAAACAGGTCGCCAACCACGTTAATACTAGTTGCTCAGACCGGGTATCGAGTAGCTGCTAGACAAATAATTGCTTATCGATTGCCCGTAGCAGCTGATGTAAAGATGGCACTGGAGGGAGTATGCAAAACTATTAAAGTAGACTAAAAAAAATGTAAAAATATTCCGGCGTAGTTAATGAGGGCTACCGTGTGCGAATTTACGGCTAGAGGCGCTAGTGTAGAGTGAGGTCTCCGAAATGTCAAATTACACTGTTTGTAGGTGGGTTACGCGTGTTTATTACTAATTAAAATAATTTTGTGAACATTTAGTGAGCAATATCTGAGATAATTTATGGCAAATATTAGTTACGGGTTTTTTTTCGAGTGAATCGGTTTCTTCTAGGCAAGCGCGCTCCATCGTAGATCGCAGTATCGCTTAACATCAGGCAAACTAGCGGTCAAGCGTAAGCCTATCACAAATAAAAAAAGAAAAAAGTTAGTGTTTTGTGACAGTTTTATCTTTCGGAAATTTTTATCCTCCTTTTTTCCGAACAAAACGGGACTGCATATATCAGCGTCATGCTAAATATTTTTACGGTACGATTTAAAGGTATTTAATATGATCTATTGTATTAATTTGTTTTCTCGCGGTAATAACAAACTTTAAAAGCTATACTTTAGGACCTTAGACGCCAGTGGTGACATCTGGTGCGCTTAAGCTTAAAAAGTATTAATTGGTTTTCACGCGGTAATAATTCCTTTTGCTAAGTATCTTAAACGGATAAGTAATACAGAAAGTATCAAGTGTAAAGTTTCAGGATATCTTCAAGCAATACTTACGCATACATATTTTAAAACTATGTAGGTACTATGTATAGACTTCTAACCTCTACCAGTCAAAAATTGTGTTTCATTTTTCTGAAAGAAACCTTGTCTAGAATGCTACAGTTAGATGACGATGACGTTGTCAAGAAAATAGTTTATCAGTTATTATACTTACTCAAACTCAACGAAATAAATTGTCATTTTCCCGTTGAGATACCATCGCTTGTTTCTTTAGTTCCCTGTAATGATAGAGGAAATGCGTTAATTGTTCCCAACCAACTGTACGATTATTACGAGTGAGGTGTATCGGCATGTTAGTAACTCCGAGCGTCTCTTTGTGTTCGCCGCTCATTCAACGGCGTGTCGTTTAATGCCTATTCATTAGATGCTTCGTTAATTGTCCCTTGTTTAATGTTTATGTATCCAATGTTTATCTTAGAAGCTCCCATCTTTTTGTGTTGAGTTACGCGTCTTGCATAGAAATTGTTATGCAAATAATTCTTGTACGGATATTTAAATGAATCCTGTTGGTTTAATTTTGTGTTTGTTGCCGCTAATGTATGTTTGTAGAACATTATTGACTACGTAGACATTGTAATGGGAAGTAAAACCGTTTAGCAGCTATAATAAATTTGGTATTTATGAAATCCGATGATATAATTTCTTGTATATTGAGTATGTAAGAGAAGATGTATGAATGCGGAGGAAGTAAAAGAAGTATGCAATAATCGTAGCAAGTGGTGGTCTGTAGTTTCTGCCTACTCATATGGGAGAAAGGCGTTATTGTATGTAAGTATAATTTTATAAAATTGTATAAAAATGAAATGGATAGATCTTTTTCGAAACCATGTACATCCATTAAAATATTCGAGATACCATCTGAGAAAAATAAATATAATAGAAGTCTACAACTTGATATTTCATACACTGCTACCTACTTCCATATATATTATAATAATAAAGGACACGATTCATTAATAATTTCCAGACAAAAAGAGATTCTTTTTTTCCAATCTGTTTGCATATTCCTTTCAGCGTCGGAGGACAAGTGACGTGGATCGTCCACTGCGACCCCGCCCCATGGGAAATCTTCACAAAAAGGTTCCACGGACAAACAATGGAGACGACCAGTCTGTTTGAATTTAAGAGTACTGTCAGATAGACGCGAAAATATTGCGGTCCATACGCTTGTTTGATTTAAATCTCATTAGTGCTCAGGTTGGAGTTGACTTTGCGTATATTTTGAGCTAGGGTTGTCCGTATTTGATTTAGCAAATATATTCTGGATTGTAGTAGGTATTCGGAGTACAAAGGATTTTTAGAACTACTTAAATACGTACTTATGAGTATTTTTATGTTACTTTTAGGATTGCTGTTATCATACATTAACTTCTAAATCTTCTGTGAAATTATTTTTATAAAAATAATTATGTAGGTAATGTTAATTGGTGCTAGAAAATACTTGTGCTCTTTTTTCTCAATTCAACAGTTTGGGTTTCTTTGGTATTTTTACTTTTAATTTTATTTGTGTCATAATTGTTCATTTTGACCAATTAAGTTTAATAACCTGTTTGACTTTCCTGGGGTATAAAAGGCAATATTATATCGTTTCATAGAATCGTTTTCATATTTTCCAATTTCATGTCAATTTATGTTAACAATTTCATTTCATAAAGCTCAATGGGAACAAATAAAGTTAACGCGATCACCTAAGGAATAGTTTGAAGCTTCTATAACTTTAGAATTCTTAAAATTGTCGCCAACGAGTACGTCATCTGGCAAGATAAGAAATTCCAAATTATACTAAGTTTATATTAACACTATTTTGAATTTAGGTAAGCCGAGATATGACTTATTTTAGAGAAGGTGTATTGAGTTCGCAGTTAAGTAATGCGTACTTATTTTATAGAATTTCTAAATCTGCAATGCATATGATCATAATAGTATAATAAATTAAATAGTAAAATAAATAATATATTCCATCTTTGTATGGAAAAAGATTTGGATAATACTTTTTAAAATACATTGAATGCTGATAAGATCTTTTGGTACCGTTATAACATTATATGCAATTACCTCTATGTGAAAATCTGTAATTGGCTCTCTGTTTCCCTATGATCGCTATAATTGTATTCTTAGCTGTAGATTTTCCATGAAAATAAATAAATAAATAAATGTTGTATCTGAGAAAGAAAAGCTTCCTTAGTGAAGAAAACCTTGTATTCATTTAAGCGATTAGTTTCTTGGAGAGATACTGGTAACATGTGACATAAGAAGTTTGCGACATACTTTTTTGCAAGTGGAAAGAAGTTATAACATAAAGTGAACGGGAATTCAATGATGAGAAATCACTTTACACCGTCATCCATTGCATAGGATAATCACTCAAAGACGAACTAGATAAATGTTCTATAGCGATTTTAAATGGAAGCCAAAAAGAGTTGACAAAACTCGTTACAATATGATCATTGAATGTTGTTGATTCAAATTAAGAGTTTCAATTTAATCACGAGAAAACATTAACAAACTGAAAGGAAAAGCAAACAAGAAGACTTAAAAAGTCCGTAACTCAGATTTGTCGCAGGTACGGACTCAAGAGCTGTTGAGTTCGGATAAGAAAGTTCTCAACTAGGCGGATTTTATAAGATTTCAAAACACAACTTGGAAACGGGAGTTTGAGAAAATATCAACTGGAATTATTTGAGTGTGGAATCGGGTTAGTTAGCACGAAAACACCGCAAACTCTTTCTGTAATTGTGTTTAACGATGAATTGGGTTGTTGCTATGGATATCTCTTTCATTATAAAGCACCGACTTTATTTCTGAGTGAGTATTATGAGAATAAATATAAGATTATCGAAAATCGACAAAAAGTGGTTTTGGATTTATTTGAAAGGTTTTATAATTCAATTTGAATATTAAATCTGGCAAACAGTGTAATTATTTCTAAATTATTTGACGTTTGAATATTTGCTTGAAAAAAAATTGTTTCAATTTCCTTCAAGCCCAATCAACATATTTGATTTTCCAAAATTGTATTAAAATCTGTTAAATTATTATTGATATTTTGATAATAACATCGTGCTGACAATGACGGCCGTTTGAAAAATTGACGTCCAATTTTCCTACCAAATACGATTGTAAACAATTACCAAAAACGCCTAATGAAGGAATTAATTGGGATGAAATTTCGAATTTACATAGATTATAGACTAGAATATTAAAATTACGATCATATACAAAGCCAGTGGTTTACCATCAATATGCTAACATAGTATAATTTTGAATAAATGGAACATTTCGGACAAATGCGCTCAATTTATTGTTTTAATCTTTTAGATTGTCATAGTAACATTAAATTATAATTTAATAAAATACTTGAATAGTGTTTTAGTAAATTAAAATTATGAGAAGCCTTATGAAGTCGCCTGGCAAAAGTTCTTAAATATTTAAGAATTATTTTATTCCGAAAGTATTTTTTCTCGACTGCTCCAGAAGGAGGGTTATGTTCTTCGAGTGTATGTATGTAGGCATATTTCTTTGGCAAGCTCTGTAGTTTATACGGCCAGATGGATTTTAGCTTGTTACTATCAGAATTTTATTGTTCCAGACTGTGGTAGTAGATAAAGACAAGACCAACGACATTATGTAGTTTAGAAATAATAGAATAACACTGGATGAGCCTCATCATATGAGTAAGTCTCAATCAACACAGGATTTATATAAGAACTGTAAGTTGAACCACACGCAGTAACGCGGAACAGAAACGTGGAAACAGACGGTACTGGTGTAGTAAATAACCCTGCTCTCCGATTCACTGCCAAGGATGGTGATTAAGGCAATTTTCCCCAACGATTGCTCGTTGTAGCGGGCTGTGAAGAACGTGATTTCGAGCACTGCATCGGCACTAATTGTAACTGCTGACTCCGTTAGATATCCATATGCAACATGTCTACATAGGTATACATATCAAATTCACTTTAGAAGACAAAATGTTTCTTGTTTTCTTTTTAAAAAAAGCTTACTAGCAATGTGGGTCGCACATTATTCTTGTTAACCTCTCGTACTAAGCCAAATGCTTCTGTTACGAGTGGGTTCACGTCGGTAGTGCAGTGCACCCATTGCAATCATGTGGTGCCACCGAAACCGATGGGTTTCGAACCTTCAACCACATGATCGCAAGTCCGATGCCCTAGCCATTAGGCTAACGCCGCTCTAAGAATCAATGTTACTTCTTCTTTATTCAGTATGCAAAAGCTCTTCAAAAATTCTGAAATTCTAATCGGTTAAATATTGGCTGACAAGCCAATCTTTAACTACAAGATTAATAGCGAGACTGACTGTCGATATCATTATATAGTCAGTCTTGCAGTTATTTCACTATCTAATAAACCTTTCTTAAACACAATCCCAAAAATAGCATCTTTACAGCGAAGATTTCGCAATGAATCATAAAATGTATCTTTCATAAACAGTGAACTACTGCCTTACAATTCCCCTCATCAAAAATTCAATTAGCCAGTATCAAATTTAATATAAATTGATTACACTGGATGTAGAACAATGAGAGTTCATTTGCCTCTGTAAATCCTGTTTCTAAATAAATGGCAATCAGTGTGTTTGTTGAACGTTTAGTTATAAATAGATTTACGAGTATCTACGTTTAAATAAAATCACAAAGTGCTTCGTAGACCGGAAAATTCGGCAGTGTAGTTTAACATGCGGGTGAAGCAAACATACATGTATAAGGTAATTGTAGACTTAGGAAACTCTATCGAGTTGTAGATAAACACAGTTTCAAGTCAATGTTGGATACTGGTTGTTGGGAAGCTTTAGTACTGCAAATAAATGTTTTATATGCTCGTAAGTTGTTAGCTTTACCATGAATTAGGCTTTTATGGATATTCATTATTAAAGTTTGGTGTCAGATGAGATATTTTCAGGGTCGTTTTGTAATAAGATTTCTGTAGTTATCTTTTGGTAATTTATGTACTTTTTAAAAATTTGGTATTCAATTTTTACTGAATTGTTTGTATGATAATATCCTACTAAAATATCCGTCTTTTTTCTTTTTCGGATTTTGGAAGAAGTTAGGTAAGTGTAATCACGAGGAAGTTGCAAAATCACATTAGAGATCATTGAAACTTTTAGTCTCTTTGAGCCAATAAACAAATACTTGGTACACCGTACGTGTTACTTAACACTGATACTATTAGGTATAAGTAAACATTAAATTCTAAAATTAAACCACCCCATCAAGGAAGTCGTGACGCGAAATAGAAAATTCGTGGCCGTCTGCTACAGTTATTTTCAAAGGCTATAAAACCGGTTCATCGTCGGTAGGGGGCATAATAAACAAATACGAACAGATACGGGTGGTCGGGAGCAAAACATTGTGCGTGCGATTTGTTGACACAACACCCCCGCCCCGCAGGGCCGCAGCACTGCCGGTCATTTGTGTGTACATAACTTGGTGTTTTGGGACAGGTTGGCGTACAAATATTGGTCTGATATGAGTGGTCACTCATAAGAGGTGGAACGTACGGTTAACAGCACATCATGTACTAAACTGTTAATCGATTTTCAATTTAATCTCTAAATAATAGAGTTTATTATCCATTGGGGAAATTTGACAGTTTGTGGTAACTTGATGGGCTGTTGGACTGTACAATGCGCGTTGTTACCATTCATATACAAAAATATCTGATGGATATGTCAAGAGCAGGCTTTACGTAGATTTGAAGTTTAGCAACGTTTATCGAAATTCGGAAAAATAGATTTTTAGGTTCTGAAAAAAGTTACCACTACGCCTGTATTCTCCAAAGGGTCAGCAGAGGTGTTGAACAACCTCAGTTCAACAAATGTACAAACTCAGTTCACCGACATGTTTAGGTCCCATGTAATATCTTATCATAAATCATCATATCAGCCAATAGAAGTCCACTGCTCAACAAAGGCCTCCCCCAAAGACTTTTACATGGACCAGCACCTTTACCAGGTCGTCCGTCCATCTCGTCCGACGTATCATTCCAAAGTCCGAGCTGGTACTGAGGTTTTTATAGAAAAACTCAGTAAAATAAACACTTTCTTCAGTCTAGGAATCAAACCCAGGACCGGGAGATTAATGAAGCAGATCCGTATTGCCAATAATACAATAAAATTTTAAGAAGAAAGCTGAAGGGACGTCCAAAGCCAGTTAGTAACAAGAAGCGGAACGCCGTAAATACAATCATTATGACACTTTGATTGTTATGGGTCAAACATAGTACCTATAATGTAACAGACATTACTACATAATTCCATCATTATGTTAAATGGCGCATGATTGATTAATTACGTGACGACAGGCCCTTATTCAACATGACAAGTGACGTCACTCTGTCACTATCAAATAAATTACATTAGCACTATGCATTTATTTTATTTTTATTTATTATACTTTATGCACCGGTACCAAAGCGGTAATGCTATTAGGCATTTTCTGTCAGAAAACCTTACAGTGATGTACTAGAAAATAGAGAGATGTTAACGACTATTTGCATTCATTTAGGAATACCCGAAAATCTAGAATACGTAAGTCCGTAAAAGGTTTTTGCACGAAATGGATTGCGAATACTTGTGGGCGATGAGTTAGCATCTTGTCATTATTCGACCTTCTCTTACAAAGTGCCGCTCTCCTTGACATCCATGTAATTATTAACCCTTGTAAGGAGCTTTAGCCGTACAAGTTATTGATAATTAGGGTCAGCCTTCATAATAACGGGTGCTTATTAGTTAAGAGTTGTTTTATCGAATAGGATAGGAGATCTACAGAAAAAATCGATGAGGATAACTTTTTTGCATCTAGCAACTCTGGATAAGAAGAACTAATTATATTTTGTGAAATCATTGAAGTAATATCGTTAAAAAAATATCATGTTTGATAATTTTCTGGCTGCTTAAAAATTATAATTACCTCGTGATACAGAGGGAGTGGTCGGAAAAAATAAAAATGTTTTTTTAATGAACCGAGCGTTGCTATAAAATTTCCATTTTGATCAAGAAATTTAAAAAAAAGCACGAATATTTTTAATGTTTGTATTTTTTTACACGTACGAGCTACCAACTTTGTGAGAAAAAGAGTTTTTAGGATGCGCACAGGCTACAAGCTAGTGGAAATTTGCGATTCTGGCAGAACGTGCTGCATTTCAAACGGATCGTAGCGTGAAATGTAGCTAGGGATCAGATTGTATGCGGTTTATACTACTGTGTCTATTCCACCGTAAGCTGCTTGCAAACGGAGCATTTGTGTAATAGTGCGTTTGCATCGAGCTATGAGAGATTATCTTGCAAAACAACAGGGAATTGCTATGTCAGTTAAAGTGTGACACTGCCCTCAATATTGTCCAGAGGGTTTATAACGATAATCGGACCGAAATTCAACAGTGACGACAATAAATATTATAATCTCGCAGTCCTAAATGTCAAAAACTATCTGGAAGGAGCAGTTACGTGAGATGAGAAGTAAAAATCCCGATCGATTCTGGATTGACCGTTCCAAACAATTTTTGGGGTAGGCAAACATGTGACCCGTCTCTCAAAATTCACAGTCGCCTAGTACATATGAACCTTCAGGTAATGGTTAGGAATTTGTTTATGGCGTGTTTAGCTAAGATATACTGTATTTAATAAACTCCCTTATTAGTCTAGTAGTCTTAAGCGCGATTGTTACGCTAGAGGTCTTATGTTCGATTCCCAGGTTGATCAAAATTTTAGTGGGTTTTCTATGAAATTCTCAGTAGCAGCTCAGAGCTTAGATTTGTGCCCGGTTAATGGCAATATCTCTTATTATATGGGACCGGCGAACTGTGGGTGTACTTAGATAAGTACCTACACTTCTGCCACACACTTCGGGGAACACAAGCGCTGTGGTATGTAACAATTGTTATGGTTGAATGTATCAAATGCAACTACTCTGCTCTCAAAATCTCAATAGATATAAAAGTTAAATAGAATCTAAGAAAAAGAAAGATAGAAAATATAAAATTGGAAGCAGTGCACTCCCCCCGGGAAAAAGTCCATTAGTGATTGTACTCTGATTCATCCTGATTTCCCACCTAATTGGTGGTTTTCTATCTCAAAGCACATTATTTTCCATGAAAATGTAGGCAACGGGTGTCCATTAAAAAGGGAATGTTATGGGAAATTGTAAATATACATTTTAATAATATGTGCAAAAAATTATGAACCCCAGTGCTTGGGTATTAAGAGGGTCGTAATTTTGAATTTTATAAATGTAATAATAACAAACGTTTTAAATGCGAAAATTTTTAAAAAGGACTGTTTTGGGGCTAAATGTAAAATACGTAAATTAAAACTTGATTTAAAGCTAATTAAATATAATAACACTAGGCAGTAATTTATGTTATAAAAATATTATTGGCGGCACGAATGGTGTAGTCGCTTAGTGCCCGATTTTTGTGCTATGGATCGTGGGTTTGATTTCTGGACACGGAACAAATTGTGTTTCTTATATGATATTTTAGTCAGTTCTGGCGTTTGTGTGTAAGATTTGTATTTATATACATACCCACAATATATGAGAAAATTTTAATACGAAGCAATGTTAAAAAGAAATCAACGAAGATTTAAGTTTACGCAAATCTGATCTGAAGTCTACAAATATTTTTTTATTGAAAATTCCATATTTCTTTTGAAGTAACGCTATTTCCAATAAATAGTAAGAAAAGTGAAAATTTTCAATTTTTATTTAGCTTTATTCAAATAAGTAAATGAAAAAAAAAACAAAACGAATTTACTACAAGACGTTTCTTTAAATTTTGAGGGATAACCCTGGTATTACGAACTTCTCCAAAGACATCTGCAATTAGTCTGATTGCCTTCAAGGTTGAAGGATTAATTAAAAGTAGCAATTTGTGTATTTTACTTTATATCTCATGAATAATGCCAATAAAATAATTATATACATTCATATTTATAAACTAAAATTGCCGACATAGCTCAAAGGATTAGCAAGCTGGTAAGCGGGCAGCGGGCAGTGGGCAGGGCAAATAGCTCGTAGAACTGACAGCTGCTGGGGCAGAAAGGTTCTCGAGTGCAGACCACGCAGCGGAAAGTGCAGCGTGGGACGACCTCCAGCGAGGTGGACGGACGACCTGGTAAAGGTCACTAGGGGTCGTTGGATGCAGGCGACATATTACCGGTCCCTGTGGAAGTCTTTGGGGGAGGCCTTTGTTTAGCACTGGACTTCTATTGGCTTATATGATGATGATGATGATGATATAAATTTTAGTGCTAGAGTTTAGGGTTCGACTCTTACTACACCCGAAAGAATGTGTGTATATGTGAATAAGAGACATAGTAATATATTTCGTCCGTAGATGGCGCCAACTTCACCTTAAGACGTAGCAAGTATCGCGGTAGCTTAGTTGGCTAAAGCGTGGTTTGACCCCTGCCTGACACCGAATTTCTCTCCCACTTAAATTTATATCTTTAAAAATGTCTGACATGAGTTAATGCAAAATACAATAAAAAAATATCTAAATGAAATAATCTCAAGTAAACTAGTATCCCGTACCCTCTTGTCCGGTGTTAATTTATTCCATTAATTTTATACCTTTTTGCTTTACATCCCCCAAATTGGACGAAAGTTAACACAATACCGTTGCGCAATAATATCGCGTGAGCAAACACTGTTAATAAGCTGGTGATATAAAAATATTTATTTTGTACGGAAATTAGACCTAATATAATTTTAACTTCACGTTTAGAAGCAGTACATGTCTGCTTAACTATTCGGGGAATACAGGCGTGTTGGTATGTTATAAAGTAGATTTATTTGCACAAAAACGACAAAGAATGTTGACAATATTGTAAACTGGATTTTTATTTAAGCCTAAAACGAACGAGGGTTATTTGTTTTACGTTTTTCTGTTTGAAATATAATATAAACTTTAAAAATATGTACCTACGATTAGTTTTTCGATATTTTAACGTATGCATACCTAAGCGTTTATAACACAGGAGCATAAAAAAATGGTTATTTTATAATTTCGTTACTGGTTTTCGATCCTTTCCAATATCCCTATTGTAATGGATCGCGTCTACAATCTGACCAATAAAATAAAGCTAGCTTTGCTAACAAATGCGACAAATTCTCAATTTCCCCATCATCTCATGAATACTTCGATTAAGATCCATTGGCACCACATCATTGGACCTAGACAATGATTACTGTTCGGTAATCTGAAGCGAATGCATCGGATTTCGTATCACGTCGTGTTGATTGTCGATCGACAAACCGGGTGCCGGCGGCGTTCCAATTACTAGCGACATAGAAACCCTGCCACCAATACTCTATACATAGATTAAATTAATTATTGATTGCAGATGGTTCAAAGCTCTCGTTTTATTGTGACCACCGTAATTGTTAGACGAGAAAGCGAACGAAACGTTTACAAAACAAAATAATTAAGGAAGCTGCAATGTATGTAATGTAATGAATTTGATTGGAGAGATTAGTGTTGTAAAAATTGACTATAACACTTGAGCATGCGATTCGAACGCTATAGTCCAAGCTTTCAACGCTCGTGAGACTTAAGCGCTGGAGCCTTGAACGCTCGAGTCTTCAAGGCTCGCTCATTTTTACAACACTAGGCTAGATACTTTTGAAATAAATTACTAAACGAAAATAACCAGAAACCAAACTCATTATCATCTGCTTAAATTTTAGCCAACAACGTCTGCTTGATTTCAAGATACCCACCTACAGCTTAATATAGTATACCTACACAGATATTTATCACGGAATGAAATAAATGTAATTAGATTATTTTAATAATAACTACTAATATTTAAATAAGTAAGCAAGGCTCTCAGATTTAATACACTTCTATTCTACAATTTTATTTTCCAAAACAAAGCATCCCAGAACGCCGTCTCTCCCTTTGATATAAAATTACAAGCGTCGATTCTTTTACCGTCGTTGATCTATGATATTTCCCGCAAAACCCCCGTCTCTTACTTATCAGGTCTCACGGGTTAATACCAAGTGAAGGGCGCCGCCCAATCTGCCTCGCCGCTTATCTCAATTTAATGGCTTCCGTATTAATACCGCCTTTGTCTAATTTGAGAATGCTTCGCCATGGCTATTGTTTAATCGACCGGTAAAAATTTATGCCTCAGTATCAACATTATCTTTCCGTGTAGGGTTTTGTTCTGTCAAATGTTTTGTGTTTACGAGGCCGTATATGTGAAACATGCTCGTATATTTCCATTTCGGAGGCTTTTGTTGGAAATATTTCGTGTACTTGATAATAACATTTTGTTTCATAAACCCAAAATATCTTTTATCCTTGGTATTCTTATTAAATAGAAAAACTGATAACGATATTATAAATCTTCAAAGAGCACAACTTTGCTTACGTAAAATGAAAACGTTTCTTCAAGGTTATAAATATACGAGTAAAGATCTTTAGTAACCTAAACAACAACACTTCATACGAAAAGTTAATTTCTAATCAGAGGCATTCGAGTCAGGGTGGTTCATTTGAAATGATATCACGTTTACCCTCAAATCAAAAGAACGATATAATCCCAACCGTTTCCGCCACTGGTTCGGCTGCGACAGAAAAATTGTGAGTCAAAGCCATTGTTTCCAATATCGGCGAAGGGAGGAAAACTTTTATTGGGCACAAAGTGGGTATTATTCACGGGTCGAACGCAATCAACCACGGACGGCGAAAGGAAGGACGCCGGACGCGACGCCTCTGAATGCAAAGATATTTTTGCCAAATGCGGGTCATTTTCAAAGGGTTCGTCTTATGAGGGAAAAATCGACAGACCCTTTTCGATTACCGGAGTCATGGATCAAAAACCGAGCCGCAATTAAGAGAGATTATTTCTTTTTCAATACACAACGGCCTTTGTGTCTGGTGCCTTTTTGGAACATCATTTAAGGGCCCGCAATTTTGTGGAAACTATTCGAACGTTACTTGCTACTAAATGTCTTAAAGGTCGTAATAAAAAGAAAATAATTTTCCGTCTCGACGATCATACGATGTTTGAGTTTTCAAACAAATATTTGCAGAACTTGCAGGGTTTAACGGGGCTTATACAGTTAATAAATTTTATTAGACTATAGGAGCTGGCAGTAAAATTTTTAATTAAAAATATTCTCGAAGAAAATTATAAAAACCAAATATTTTTTATGTATTTATTCTAAAATTCCATCTTCTCAAGTATCGTAAAATCAATTGCCACTGCAAGAAGCTCAGTAAACGTTTACAATGTACATAAGAGAAAACATTCTAAAGCTTAGAACACAACAGAGAAATTCCCATAATGTTTTTCGAAGACCACATGGACAAAGGCGTCTACCCAAAACGGTCGCATAACTCCTTATAACGATCGTCCACTATTCCGCAGCTATACCGCTTATTGCTTGCAGAGCCAATATTTTGAAGCCCCGGGACCGCAACGCGTTTAGAATCTAAATGATTTCGCCAGTTAGCCAATTTCGAAATAGCCCAAAATATCGATATATTTCTATCATAGATATTAATGATATTTATTTGAAGTATTAACGTTTATTAACATAATATTTACAACATAATTATTATTCAAATAGAATAAAATCTTTAAATGTATAAAATATAAAGATGAAATTAATGATATTAGTTTGCAAAACTGACAATATATTCAGTGCTATAATTTTATTTATATTATAATTACAAGACAATTTTATTCGCATAATGAAAATAACCTTATAAGGTTTTATTTATCTTTCTATTTATTTTTAATCCCCAGATAACTTTATAGGAGAAATAAATTCGAATTATTTAACGTCAATTTTATTCCTCCGATAAAAGATATCTAACGATTAAAAAATAAGCCCTTAGTAATATTAATACTTTTATGTTAGGACATTTTTATACCCCATGTATATCTAAACTATATACTTACATATGTATAAGATAGCTAGTCTATATTATACACAAATTCATAAATAAACAAGTAAGGAATTCACGCCATTTTGTACCCCGTATTTGTAAGTTCTTTCAAAGTAACAAGTAAATGCAAAATAGGTGTCCCGAATCGACAAATAATACCATTTTATGTCTTTACATATCTGCAAGTTGAACACGGTAAATTTCACCAGTCTTCTGCATTTTATGGGTTTGTGTTAAAACATTACCTATTATGCGTTCTAAATAAACAGGGATACTGACATAGGTGCAATGAACTGACCAAAACCATTCGCTCTTAGTTTATTTTTTTTCTAGCAAACGATTTTAGGACAAGCTGTAAAAAAAGTAATGGGTAACGGATATTTTCTCATCACTTACCTACATCAAATGTTGGATAAATATCAAATATTTTTATAAGGTTGGTAACCGTTATATTGGTTATGTTCTGATCAAATATTGCTGTAACATTGGAACCTTAAATTAATTGCTTGCCTAGAATCTTCACAGTTCTTAAAACTTTCATCAAAGATTGTGTATGTCAGTCATATGTGTGTGTTATAAGAACGTAAAATTAAATTTACTTACTTATATTAAAAGCCATTTTGTTTGCTTTTGAAAATATCAGGCTGTAAATTACCTATCTTAGGCTTCAAATATTCTTATTATATTTGGGTTTAGAGATTATTAATTATTTGTCAGAAGTTTATAATTATCTAAAGATCCTATATGTAAATACAACAATTCAACGTGAGAGAGCCATGCTTCAGCACGAATGGGCCGGCTTAACCGGAGTGATACCACGGCATTACAGAAAACCGGCGTGAGACAAGGATTACGTTGTGTTTCGTCGAGTGAGTGAGGATACCGGAGGCCCAATCCCCTTATAAAAGGCCGGCGACGCACTTGTGACTCCTCTGGTATTGCGGGTCTCCATGGGCGGCGGTAATGGCTTACCATCAGGCGATACGTCTGCTCGTTTGCCCCCTATCCTAGAAAAAAACAGATTTCCCTGACATCGTTCATTGTTTTGTTAATATGTATTGACATTTATAGAAAACTAGCTGTACCGGGCGGTTTCACCCGCTAAACAATGACGGACTATCATACACACTTTCACCCCCTTCTCACCAACTTCTCACCAACAATCGGATACTTACGGCATACATACAACACACCCTCCAAGTTTCAGGTCTCTACGATCAGCGGTTTAGGCTGTGCATTGATCCGTCAGTCAGTCATTCAGGACAAAGCATTTTTATAACATAACATACCATCACGCCTGTATTCCCTGAAGAGTTAGGCAGAGGCGTACTTACTGTACACCCACAGTTCGCCGGTATGTTTAGGTCCCATGTTATAGGGGGCGAGCCTATAGCCATCAACCGGACACAAATCCAGACTCCTAGCTGCCACTAAGAATTTCATAGAAAAACCCAATAACACTGCTCGACTTGGGGATCAAACCCAGGACCTCTAGGGTAGCAGTCGCATAGTCTGCCTCATGAGACTAGTGGTTGGGACCACTAGACTAATGAGGCAGTCTAGTGGTCCCAATTTTTTTTGATATCGCAATTAAAAGAAATATCAAGATTTATTTCGCTATAGTACCTACTTAGTTTCGGTTTACTAAAAATATTCTGTGCTTACCCTTACACTCCCGCCCGCCTTTGACTTAACTCTGTCTCAGATTCTACATTTTGCTTTCTGATCTCCCAAAGCCAGTATTTCAAGCGGAAACACACAAACAAATTCAGATCTTAACCCATGAATCACAAGAACTATTTTGGTATCGCGGTTATCCACTTTAGTTACTTTTGCAACACTAATTCGTTGTAGCTTCTGAATTTTTATGGAGTTTTAAGTTTAACTTCTTTGCGTTGTAAAATGTGTTTTGTGTTAAAAACAATAAGGTTTAGTTTCATGTTGATTTTTTTTATTGTTAGGTTTCTCACCGAATCGCCGCTCTCAGCCGAAGGGAGTCCCCAGAGGCATGATCCCGAACTCCTCATTTATCATGCTTGTCACGTGTTGACCATCCCTCGTGTATACTGTACCATATAAGTACATAAGTATGTACATAAATCTATACCACACGAAGCCAGTGCCTGACGCCTTTTGGTTCTTTATTACCTTATTTTAGTCTATTTGAGGTTATTTGGAGTAAAGGGTGTAACGATCCGGAATGAGGTTTTATCAACCATGATATGAAACAACTATTCAGAATACTATACATACCATCACACCTCTATTTCATGGAGGATTAGGCAGAAGTGTAGATACTAATGTGTATCCATAACGTATGTCATTAACCGCGCACAAATTGAAACTCTGAGCTGCTACTGAGAATTTTATAGAAAAACCAATAACACATTACTCGACTTGGGAATCAAACCCAAGACCTCTAGTGTTCATTTCAATGTCTAATATTCGCGTAAGTGTCAGAAACCAGTATACGAGTATATCTATACTAGTATTTTAAATACGGTTAATTGAACCCTTTGTTATTGTAACGAGCCGACTACTTATTAATTGAATTGCCATTTTAAAACAAGAATAATTGAAATAAAACTACTTTTTACGGATTTTATCGCGTTGTATTGATATTATTTGATTCCCGGCGTTTCGGATCCTTTACAGCATCCATGGTCACGGGTAGACTAAGTTGTTGGACGTCTTAATGTTACAATTACTAGCATACTCACCGTATCCTTCGGTCTTGCAGTTTTGGGCTTGGATTTTGATTTTATGGAATCTATAATGGGGTTCCAAGCAGGTGGTAAGACCCAGCCATCTTTTCTATTGAAATTTGGATGTTTTTTAATTTCAATAGCCGGATTAGACGGAATAGACGGATCATCCTGGGAAGGAATCGGTTTTCTTTTGCGAGGATTTGTGGTTTATCAAATCTGATGTAGTGCTGGGCTTTGTCTAGAGTATGTTCACAAACTGCTGACTTCTTGAAACGGCGGTGTTTGACATTAGCGATGTGTTCTTTTACGCGGATCCCTATGCTTCTTTTAGTTTGGCCTATGTAAGAGAAACCGCAATCACAATCTAGCTTGTATACACCTTCTTTATTTATTTATTTTATTTATTTATATTAGGTACACCAACAGCATATACATCACACATTTAACATAATAATGAACAGAGGTACAGGATCTAATACGTATGCCAATTATAGGTATACACAGCACTCAAAGATGCAACATCATATTTTGTTACTTAATCTAAAAACACGTTAAAATATATAAAAGAAATCAAAAGAAAATAATTTAACTGAGGTGACTACGCAATATCTTTTTATATTTGGGGTAAGAACCAAAGAACACGTCCAACTCGGGTACTTTAGAGCAAATTTCATTGTACTGTATGGTCATTCTAGAAATTGGCGAGTGTCTTCCAACATTGGTCCTGCTGACTGGAGGCTGAAAAAATCTGGTTATTGGCTGTCTTGGAAGATTATATGGAACCGATATATTTATGCGTCCGAGAAGCTGTTCGCAATCAATTAGGCCGTTGACAGTTTTGTATAGAAACGCTAAATCCTGGATAGTACGACGGTCTTTAAGTGTCTGGAGGCGAAAATAAGCCAAACGCTGGGTGTATGGGCATCTATGGGATATACCTTGGGATACATAGGCAATATGCCTTGTGAAAGCTCGTTGGATATTCTCAAGCCGTTGTGAATGCACTGCGTACATAGAATTCCTCTTGCAGAGGTATGTGGCACTTGACAGGTGGTAGGAACTGACTAATCTTCTTCAGCGGCTTGAAGTATGCTTTGATTGAAGCTCGCTTCAAGATATAGCCAATCTTGTCTGTGACTCCTCTAACATATGGTAATATAGCAGGTAGGCGTTTGACTGTGGCACGTTTCACGCGGTTTCTGTGACGAGGGCGCGGTATTCGGAGCTTGTTGTCATGCAGTACTTGCTTGACATGTTGAAGCTCTGCAGCCAGATGTTGCTCATCACAGATCCCATGCGCTCTCTGAAACAATGATTTACCGACGGTAGATAACTGTGTTGGGTGGTGGTGTGATTCACCATTTAAGTATTTGTCTGTATGGGTTTTCTTTCGATACACTGTGTGACTCAAGGTGTTATTGGGATTACGAATTACCAAAACATCCAAGAAAGCTAAAGAGTTATTGGCCTCTGCCTCCATAGTAAATTGAATTTTGGAGTTTAAGGAGTTAAGGTGGTTTAAAAATGCTGTTACTTTATGAGATGGTAGTATGGTAAAAGTATCATCTACGTACCGCTTGTAGAACTTTGGTGTTACAGGTGCAGATTGCAAGGCAGTCTCCTCGAAATCCTCCATGAAGATATCAGCAACAATGGGAGATACTGGAGAGCCCATTGCTACACCATCCACTTGCGTGTAGAATTTATTATTCCATAACATATAAAATCCGTAAAACGTAGTTTTATTTCAATGTCTAATATTCGCGTAAGTGTCAGAAACCAGTGCAAGAATAATTTTCAAAATCATACATCACTCCCAATACGCGCATTCATCAACATTTTCAATTGTGATTTCGGATCTGAATGCAGACGCTTATTCACTTAATATCAGCCTATTCAGCAAAACGTAGGTACACAGATTCGGGAACCAATAGCTGATGGGTACAATCTAATATGAAGTTCCGTAGTTGCCAAGTTAAAACAAACATTGTCAGTAATGGAGAACCCCAATGATTAATGCATTTTCACAAGGATCCTAGTAGATGGTATTGATGTTTATGTATTTGTCACCGTCAAAATATGATTTTAGGATAATCGAGTTTATTCTAGCTAATCCGATCCAATTTTTCCGAACTGGATTGACTAATTTAGGGTCTATTTTTGGTGTACAGGTTACATCGGGAATTTCTAAATGATGCACGTAATTATGTTTATTTCTTGAAATAATTTTCAATAACTCGTTAATTCTGACACTTAAATTTAAATTTACCGACAGCTTACGGGATTTAATAAACGCGATAAATCCGTAGAGTTATTTCAATACAATTTAATTCACTTGGAAAATACATCACATTTAAATTAGACAGTGAACATAACATACCATCACGCCTGTATTCCTCGAAGGGTTAGGTAGAGGCCTACTAATGTACAAACACAGTTTGCCGGTATGTTTAAGTCCCATGTAATAGGGGGCGAGCCTACTGCCATTAACCGCATATTATGGATTAGCAAAAGAATATACTGTATAAAAGGAATTGCTTGTCTCCCCGGTTTGCTTAACTTAAAATAGACTAGGTACCTACGTATCTATATATTAAGTTCTTTATTTCAACATCAAACTTTCTCCATACAACTCAATGCCTATAAGTATGTTTCGCCTTTGAACGATCTATTAGTGTCTCTTATTGCCAAATAGTAAGTCAAGGTAAGCTTCTTTTTCCTCGGCTTCCCTCTTACCAAAATTGACCCTTCGCTCAACAGTTTAATACTTACATAGAAAGGAGTAAAGTAATTGGTGCTTAATCTTCAACATTCAATCATTTAGCTGCTGGAAATTGTTTCTGGAAAATAGAAAATTGTGGTAAATACAACTAAACGAAAAAGTTTACTAAAAGAAATACTGATTTCTTAGATTCTGATTTTATTTCAATATTTATTAAAGCAACCGGTGTGTATGTATGAAAAGATGTATGAATGTGGCAGAAGGAAAAGTAGTATGCAAGAATCGTAGCAAGTGACAGTCTATAGTTTCTGCCTACCCCTGTGGGAGATTGGTAGGAGTTTCTAGCCAGTTTTTATTTTCAAAGTTGGGTGTTATGATGTTTTTGATTTTAAAAGTACCAACCTGTATTAATATTTAGCTTAATTTAAATAAAACATAACGGTTATTATAGGGCAACGAAAAGCGCGTGCGGTTTTTAGTAAGTACGTGGAAGAACAAAGAAGTGTTTTTTTATACCACTCAGGTGGCAAACAAGCATACAGCCCGCCTGATGGTAAGTGGTTACCGTAGCCTATGGACATTTGCAACACCAGGGGTAACACTCGCGCGTTGTCAATCCTGTAAATTAAGGAGGAATAGTTCGCCTGGCAACATAGGAGACATGCTGCATGACAGCGGCGGTAACAAAACACCACCGGTTCCTCACACTGCCAACACAATGCTTCCTCGGGGAGCTCTGGCGACCTTGCTCACCGTTAGGAACACAAAATAGCACGGAGCTATGTTATTTGGCTACAATTTCCTGCAATGTGGAGGTACTTCCCCAGTCGGGCAGCTCCAATTGTGAGTACATACTTCTCTTAAAAACCTTACATCACTACATAGTATAAAACAAAGTCGCTACCCGCTGTCTGTCTGTCCCTATGTATGCTTAGATCTTAAAAACTACGCAACGGATTTTGATGAGGTTTTTTTAATAGATTTATTGATTCAAGAGGAAGGTTTTAAGCTATTTAACATTACGCTACGACACTTAGGAATGGGCAACGCGGTTGAAACCGCGGGAGGGTCGCTAGTAAAATATAAATAAATATAAAGTAACTATCGTTCTTCAAGAGACAGTTTCGACGCATTGCTCAACAACTAGTTTTAACAAGAATAAACTGAGTTCATGTTTTGTCAGTAACATTTCATCGAGAGTGCTCAAACTTCGACGGAAGTCGCGGCACACTCGTACGTTAATATCATGATTTATAACTGTATCCATGAATTTGCATAAATTAGTAGATATTTTAGCTTGTCATGAATGGAGGAGTGCATTTCCTTCTGTGGGTGACTTGAAGAATCTGTGTATTGACGTAGACATATATTGTAAGTTCATTTATGACGTAATTTACCTTCACGCTTGTATTTCCTAAAGGATAGACTGTAAATCATAATCTTCCGTTCTGTTTCCGATTTATTGGTTCCATGAAATAGAGTGTGAGCCCAGTTACAACCGACTAAGAGATAACACTTCGCTCGACCTGAGAATCGAACCCAGGACCATAGCGTAACAGTTGCGCTTGTGACCAGTAGACTAATGCGGCAGCAAGAAAATTAAATCAAATAAGTACTAAAGTTACTTCCACTTATTTAGCAATATACTCAGGCATTTTGATCATTACTCAAAGGAAGCTTAAACAAATTCTTAGTCAAAAACACAATAATATTAACATTCCTTCCACACAAACACCGAAAAGAGTACAAAATCGTTTCTTGTCGCCCTAGTTAAACAAACAAATTATTCTGTTTTTGATTGTACAAAGATTCAGTGGAGCTCGGGCATCGTTCTCAATATTGTCTTGGTAATAGGCAAGATGCTTCTACAGCCATATTCCGGATCCCGCCAAAATAAAATTAGCCTTAGGGTAATAAATTCAAATCACAGCCCACCGTAATTTCAGCCTCCTTTTTCACAAAAAGATATTCGTTGTGGAATCCTTAATTTGGTTTCGTTTTGCTATTGTGGTTCCTTTGGCTGTCATTTCTCGCTTTGTGTCTTGCATTTTTACTTTGGATAACGACCAAGAAAACGTGAATGAATGTTAAATGTTAATTTTACGGTACCTAGAAGTGATTGATAAGTTATAATTTTTTTAATTATTTTTATTACAAGTAACTTGTTCCGTAAATGTAATCCCTGTTTTTGCATTATCTTTGTAGCTAAAAATGTAAAAGGTAAGTCTTGACACAGACCTTTTGCATTCGTCATTTCTAAAGTAACCGCTAATTGTATTAGGATGTTTAGTTAATTAGCGCGATTACTACGCTAGAGGTCCTGGGTTCGACTCCCAGCTCGAGCAGTGTTAATGAGATTTTCTATGAAATTCTCAGTATCATCTCGGAGTTTAGTATTTATGCCCGATTAATGGCAATAGCCAGCTCGCCCCCTATTATATGGGACCTAAACATACCGGTAAACTGTCGGTGTACATTCGTACACCTCTGCCTAACCCTTCGGGGAATACAGGCGTAATGCTCTTTTCTTACAAGTTATACCTAGGTTTATACTTTCATTTTCTATATTCACTTACACAGTATCATCATCATCATCATCCCACTTAATCCCACAGGAGTAGGTACTCTCAGTGTGAGAGAGTTCCGAGAGGAGAGGAGAGAAGAGAGATATGTGCCTATACCTACTAATAGATTTATGCAAGATCTTTACATAAGGATTATTTTTTGTTTTTCTAAAATCTCTAGAACAAAAGTTTGTCCCTATAAATATGTTACAACAGATATTTCGATCCATATTTTTGAAGTTTTTTGAATAAGCTTTAGAGAATAACTAAGATTGCCGCCGTATATCTCTTATACTACCTAACAACATTATTCGTATGATAATTAATGTATTATGATATATTATGACCTAATATTTACCTACATTAGAAAATATTAATCGGCTATTGAATATCATTTACTAAATAATAGTACTTATACAAAAAATCAGAACCGAATCTGTACCAAAAATAAAAACGCTATTCACATAATTAATTGAACAAATAAAATAAACGAAACGGAAAACGTAACAAGAATAAGTCCTCTCGAGCATTGAACTTGAGCATAAAATTACATAAAAAAGCAGGTTGTAACAGCGGAAATGCTACCTTTTGTGGTTCCGACTGTACAGTAGGAACTTACATCCGCAGGTAAATACTGCTCTTAATAATAAAAAAGCGGGAAAAAGGAAAATTCTGGGAAAACGACCACTGTTTATCGAGAAACAAAGCCTAGTGGGGCATACAATATGCATAATGATTGTACTAAATTAGAACAACAACGGTCCCTTTTACGCCGACTCAAATTGCTTATTGTGCCCCATTTTCTTATAACGTTGTACGAAATTGTACCTGCTTTGTCATAATTTATGATTTAACGTTTTCGTTTATAAGAAACCAATTTGAAGTATCAAGTTTTATTGGTTTTTAAGTGTTCATAAATATCCATGTATGCAAAAATGTTAATGTCATTTTGGAATTGTATCATATTCGAAACTCTAGATGGTTAGTTTACTGACTACGATATTTTTATAGGCATATTATTTTTACTTGTCATCGTAACTGATTTAAATGTTACCACTTAAATATTTTCAGCTAGCTCTGTTTATTTCTTTTTTATGATGTTGAATTCTATTTGCTAAAAATAATTTTATTTAAGTATGGATTATAATATTAAAAATAACATATTAAATTGTAATAATTATTAATGTACCTAATGGATATCGATATTATTAGGAGTAGGTACCTACGTGTATTATATTAAAGTGGCAAAGGTCAATAGGTAGTAATTAAAATATAATAAATGTATTTTTACGAGGATACGAACAGCTAAATTAAATATAGTATAATATAAAAATGTCGCATTTCATTTAGTATAAAAGATTGAGATAGGTAGGTATGTATTATCTTGATTTATTTAGGACTAGCTTTTGCCAGCGACTTCGTCCGCGTGGAATAGTTACTTTCTTCCCTAGTTCTTCGCCCGCGGTTTCACCTGCGTTGCCCCGTTCCTAAGGGTTGTAGCGTGATGTTTTATAGCTTGAAACCTTTCTCATGAATCACTCATTTTCCCAACATTTCCTTTCACTGCTCTGCTCCTATTGATCGTAGCGTGATGAAAAGTATACTATAACCTGTGGTTTGGGCTGTGCGTTGATAGATCACTATGTCAGTCAGTCAGTCACCTAACGTAAGAGTAGACAAATATAATCAGAAAGCTCCGAACTGCTAAGCTATCGGGAGTTACACGTGTTATTGTGAGTCAACCATAAAAGATAGATATTTGCTGTCGTGGAATATTTTTTATATAATTTTAAGGAGAACATTTCCGTCATACATGATTTCTGTGTAGCTTTAACCATTAAGGCTGCACACGCGCCGGAAGCTTAAAAAATGGAGTAAGTTCTCCTGTTTTCCCAACATTTCCCTTCACTGCTCTGCTCCTAATGATCGTAGCGTGATGAAAAGTATACTATAACCTGCCCAGGAGTATGAAGAACAATTGTACCAAGTTTCGTTGAAATCCGTCGAGTGGTTTTTGTTTCTATAACGAACATACAGACAGACAGACAGACAAAAATTTTACTGATTGCATTTTTGGCGTCAGTATCGATCACTAATCACCCGCTGATAGTTATTTTGGAAATATATTTCATGTACAGAATTGACCTCTCTACAGATTTATTATAAGTATAGATGATTGAAATAAAACTACTTTTTACGGATTTTGTCGCGTTGTATTGATATTATTTGATTCCCGACGTTACTCCTTACATTTTTGTTAATTATTGGCGATCCGATTCACGCAGAACGAGCTCACCGTATCCTTCGGTCTTGCAGTTTTGGGCTTGGATTTTGATTTTATGGAATCTATAATGGGGTTCCAAGCAGGTGGTAAGACCCAGCCATCTTCTCTATTGAAATTTGGATGTTTTTAATTTCAATAGCCTCGCGGATCATCCTGGGAAGGAATCGGTTTTCTTTTGCGAGGACTTGTGGTTTATCAAATCTGATGTAGTGCTGGGCCTTGTCTAGAGTATGTTCACAAACTGCTGTCTTCTTGAAACGGCGGTGTTTGACATCAGCGATGTGTTCTTTAACGCGGGTCCCTATGCTTCTTTTAGTTTGGCCTATTTAGGATGAAATAAAAATCTAGTTTTATTTTTATATAATAAACCATAACACTTATTAAATGTCACGTCTAGGCACCTATACGGTTCCAACTTCTATGGAAAAGAATCGGTAAGAAACCCCACGGTGTGTATATGCGTACGTTATGTTAAAAATATGTTTTAAACAAATTTATCATTTGGATAAATCTGCAGACTAGGTAAGTACCTACTATTGACATGTTACTTGTAGTATATATAAAAAAAATGCACTGTACTTAAATTTATAAACACAAATTCTCAAACACACATATAAAATGAAAGCACTAAGCAAGTGATTTTTTTATCAATCCTGAGATATAGAGAAGCATATAAAGGAAAATATAGGTAGTAAATATTATTCCGTCTTCTAGAATATCTGAAACGTAATTATTTCGAGACCATAACAAGCTATAACTTAATATTCGATCTTATTTTACTCATTTTTGTGTACCTACCATATAAAATGAGATAGGTAATATACTGAGCACTAAATATGAGTCACTGAATGTATATCCACTCCACAGGAATAAGGCTCGCACCACACTATGTTTTGACAGCCGAAGTAAAATTTACGATCGCTCACCGGCCGCGATAAAACCGCCTTTGTCACAAGCCAACCCGGTAACACTCCCGTTTTACGAGCAAATAAATTTCAAACACTATTATGATTCAAATCGGGACCGGACCCACAAAATACAAACACCCCTTTTATCGGTCGCACATTGAACATTCACGGAATATTTAAAAAAATATATAATAACAGTTGAAAACGAAAAAAAAAAAATCAAAACGATAACTTTGTCCGAGTTTTTATGTGTTTTATTTATTCACGTTCGTACACAACACTCGTGATTAATAAATTATATAAAAGTGTTATGATTTTTCCTTTCATACCGGATTACTAAGATTCATAGTTATATTATAAGCTTTTATTTTTATGACATACTATTAAAGTATTTTAATATTTTATGTAGCATCTGTTGTAATTATTCATTATGCTGACGTGCTGCGTGAAAGCATTAATATTTAAGCTAGCTGTTGCCCGCAGTTTCACTCGCGTCAACCCGTTCTCGATACAAAATGTATCGAGTACAAAATGTATGTGCATTAGAATAGCTCTAATATTGTGTCTCTTGTCGCAAACTTATAAAACATTCACATAAACCTTACATATTTGCAGAGAACTTTTATCCCCTATTCCCTATTGTTATTTTATACCCTTGAGGGTAAAACTTTTACAAACTTTGAATGTCATATTTATTTATCGAATCAACAGCCTAAAAAATAAGTTTCAAGCTTCTAGCTCTAAGAATGACTTTTCATCCCGCCCTTTCAACCCCTTACAATCCTCTTTTCGCATTAAAAAGTAGCCTATGTCCTTTCTCAGACTCTAGACTATCTGTGTACCAAATTTCATTTAAATCGGTTAAGTAGTTTTGGCGTGAAAGCGCGACAAACAGACAGAGTTACTTTCGCATTTATATTATTATTAGTAATGATGTGTCACTCCTATTTTATTTAATCCACTTTATTTATAACATTTCCAATAGGCAATTTGCGTAATTTTTACAGAAAGAATGTAGAACAACCTAATTTTTAACAAACAACGGAAAAAATACTTAGTAATGTTGGATTTCCAATCTAGGTCATCGCTTGTCAACTAGGTCTACATAAGATGTTTCTATTGTACTTACGCCTACTCTACATATTGTGTGTTGCACGGGGAGATAAAGTAAACATTCCCTGTGCTATAGGCTGGCTTGAGTGGGGGCTAAAGTGTCTAGTCTGCGAAAGACCAGGGCACTCAAGGAAGACAGGTGAGAGCTTGGATCAAAGGGCTCCATTGACCCGTTTGCGGTCGGGCTGTTAACATTCATGGCGCCTACTATTGGTTGCGGAAATTAATCCATATATTTATTATTATTCTAATACATTTTTTATACCAAGGACATCTGCAAAACCAGAGGTGTCGCTCGCGCGTTGCCAACCCGTATTGCTACTATACGAATTATTGTTTATAATTATCTGCAAAAAAATAATAAAAATAATCTATACAAAAAAAAAACATTATAAATATTATTCACGATATTGCTTATTTCGTTATGATCTTATTAATATTAAATAATATGTATTTATTCTTGTAAATACATGGGTATTTCAAAAACACTTGTACCAAGTCAATACTATACTTTTTTCATAGTAAGTGCTGTTGACATTTTATGGGACCACTAGACAATATCAATCAATAATTGGTAGCAATTTTATATAAAAAGCAACAGTAGCGTAATAGTAACAGAAAAATATAACTGTTTTTGTAATTCTCGTGGTAGGGGATGCGAATAGAAGTTTTAACACAACAAACTGGGTTAGCTAAAGATGTTTGATGCTAACACCGACCTTCCGTAAAGGGACATCGGTAAACGCTGATACGGGGGTTTACTTTATAATGCTTGCTAATACCTGCCATGATTTCGTACCTTCTACGTTAACTTGGGATTTAAATGAATATGGATAAAATTAAACAAATCGTAGCTCTTTTGCAATGAACTATTTTCATTAATAAAACAATGCAATAGTATTTAATACATATTTTCACGCCTGTCTCCCGTTGGGGTATGCAGAGACTATAGATTTCCACTTGCTACGATCCTGGCACACACTATTCAAAGTCAATAGTATTTAAATCAGAGTTAAAATAATTATCTATGTTGTTTGTTTAAATTACACTATTTTTTATATTTTTACGTGGGGGCCATGCTTCGGCACGAATGGGCCGGCTCGACCGGAGTGATACCACGGCCTCAAAGAAAACCGGCGTTAAACAACGCTTACGTTGTGTTTCGCCGAGTGAGTGAGGTTACCGGAGGCCCAATCCCCTTTTAAAAGGTTGGCAACGCACTCGTGACTTCTCTGGTGTTGCGGGTGTCTATGGGCGGCGGTAATTGCTTACCATCAGGCTAACCGTCTGCTCGTTTGCCCTCCTATCCCATAAAAAAAAATCAAGAATTATATAGAAGATGAAAAACATTAACAGTTACCACTAGATTTAGATATTTCTAGACGTAAGTAGCCGGGGCCAGCCAGAAAGTAATCAAATGATTCTTGTGATGGGAAAACCTCGCTCTTCCTATGTAATCATTAATTTAGAATTTGTCAATTTCGCTGTAGCTTTCGAGTAGTTGTGTCCGCAGTGGGCAATTAGTTAGCTAGTGTGAGGTGCGCGTGTGTGTGTGTGTGTGTGTATGTGTGTGGGTGTGTGTGTGAGGGTGTGAATACATTAAGCATGTACCAAATTCAAGCTAATGTAACCAAGATGTCTCCCACGTCAATATTCTTTTACTTTTATTAAATCTAATATTGAATTGATTTAATACCTACTTTTTATTTTTCCCGTACTAATAATTACCAAGTGGATAGACTGCTTGCCCGCCGTGCTCGTTTATCAGTGTTCATGTTCAGGGCATGGTAAAAATTGTATGAAATAGGTGGCAAATAGGTACACGAGAAAAAAAATGTTTCTTCTGACGCGTATTACCATACTTCTGACGTTGAAAATATTATTTAAACAAATGTAAAATGTGATGCATAACATACTAACTTAATCTTTATAAGATATATTTAACTGTCCTAAATTGAACCACCATATAGAAAGCTACTTTACAAATAAAATAAGGACCCGCTTAAATTCTATCTAAAACGGTATCACCAGTAAGTATAATATTGGGTAGACCCTCTATAAATTCAAGTTCAAGTGGGCAAAGGAATATCGTCACCAAATAGTAGCGTAGCCGTTTTGTATCGGAGAAGCAGTTATAAGAATAAAGGTTTTCTCTTGTTAGATCGTATCATAACCGTCCAACATAAACAAAAATATCAACTTAAATTATACAAGCGTTTTGTGTTTACAGCGCTCTGTGTTTTTTTTAAAAAAAAGCTTACGATATGTAATAAATTGATCTACCAATGACTGTAGTTTAGATTTCTTTCATGCTTGAAATGCTTCAATTACAGCCATGGAATATGTATGTAATTAGAAATTTTAAAATTAAGGCGGATCGTTCAACTGCGCCCGCGAAATACAAATTTCAAGTAATTTTTCGCAGTTTGTAGGTGTATAACAAGTTCTAGATTCATGGTAATTGTAATTGCGACATTAACTATACAACATTCACAACTGAGAACTAAAACCTTTACTTATAAATCCTTATCAAGCCAAAAACTTGGCGCAATCTGTGTAATTGGTCAAAATTGTCTTTTTAAACTACTTTTAGCTACAATAATGATTTTTAAGCAATGGTTTTAGATAAAAATTGAGAATTTTGTATAGTTAATGTCGCAATTACCGTTACCATGAATGCAGTACTTATTATATACCTACAAACTGCGAAAAACCACTCGATATTTGAATTTGGCGGGCTCAGGTGAACGATCCGCCTTAAATGAAATTAAAATTGACGGTTACGATAAATTTCAAACTTTTAGTTATGTTCATTGTTGCGTTCGGAAATGTCCCTACAGACAGAATCTAGTACTCTCCTACTTCTATGATATGGTACGCTCCACTTGACAGAGTCCTTAATAAAGCAAGTAAGGAAGTACAATTGGCAAATGTTTGGGTCTCCACTTAATTCAAACGTCGACTTATCGCGAGAAAGGTTGGGGCGAAAATCTATGCACCATTAAAATTTCCCAGTATGTTTGCTTATTTATGTAAGCGTTTGTAATATGTTAGATGAAAATATGTTGTAATTTATTTAGTATAGAACATTGAAGCAATTATTTTACAGTCAATTAATAAATATATAAATTTAAAACACGAATCTAATCATGAAAAACTGACTCTGAAGTAGCTGCAGACGAAATGGCTTCCATAATTTATTTGATTGTAAAATTAAATGTGTTTGATCCTAGTTTACTTAGTGGAAAAGACAAACATTATAATTATCTAAATGGAGATATAGAGAGTAGTAGTAGTAGTCTTTAGTAGGTTTGGCGCGGTCGGCTTCTACCCTACGTATTGTGGGTTCGATTCCGCACGGAAAGCATATTTGTAAGACCTACAGGTAGTTGTTTTATGGGACAACGTTTTTTTTCCTTCCTCACCAACATACACACCCCTACATCACACACACACCCACACAAAACTGTGCGCACTACTTGTTCCTCATTATATAATTTAGTAATATTACCTTACCTTCTTTACTTTTGGTTTGCTTTCAAAATTTTCTATTATCTATGTTTTTCTCTCACATATGTTATGTCAATGAAAACTGAAAGAGCAGAACCACCTAGTACAAGCAAATCATTGCTTAAAATATGCTTATTTTAAGCAAATAAAAAGCATATTTAAGCATAAAAAAATATTTTATGCTGAAATATGCTTCTTTTTTTTTAAATAATTTAGAACATTTATTTTGATACGTTCTTAATAGATCATGTTTGTTTGGTACAGTATATTGGTCGAAATCCTTTATTTGTTATATTTGTAGAGTTCCATGGATTTATTTTTTATTTTAATCGTTTAAATTTAAATATGTAGCTATTAATTGTATATAAAAGTATAAAGCTAAGCCGAAACATACCTTTTAATTTCAAATAAGCATTTAAAATATGCTTAGAAATAGGTATTATCAATAACATTACATTTTTATTATCTAATTGAGGTATTTTATTGCTTACACATGCGGCGCGTGCGCCGGCCAGTGGGCGTCCGAGTCCTAACATTTGTCGCATGAAACATGTCACTGCCCAGTATCTAGCCGCCTTCTTAACAAAACACTGCTTATATACGATTTAAGGCGGCAATTAATCAAGTTCTTTACTGTTCAAGTTCCAAAAGTTGTAAGAAAACATGATAGTTATACTTTTTTTGTGACGAAAGTCGATGCACTGACATTGTAGGAATTTGCTTTGTTTGGTAGTGCTTGCGTAAACTTTAAGGGACTTTCTTTCGGTGTTTTAAAATACAACAGACTTGTATATTATTAATATCACAACACAATAGTTATGGAACAGTAGGTATCTTTATTTAATATTAGACTGACAAACAACAACTGTCAAACCGTTGAATCTAGAGGTTGAAACTAGAGATTTAAACAATTTTTTCTAGTCTTGAAATATTAACCCAAAGTTTAAATCTCTAGAGATACACTTATGCAGCGTATTGGGAAATTTCCCCAGGCTTTAAAAAAATAAACGAACTAAATTAGATCAGACAGCTACGAGTAGTAAGTAGGTATCCAATAATTAAAGTACCAACAAACTAAAAACACACGATTGATTTTTGTTTGGAAATTCGAATAGTACTCGTCCGAAAATAGTATGTCCTTAATAATTAGTTGCGACTTTCGTATTAATAGATATAACTTAATTATTACTCGCTCAATGGTTAAGGAAAAGATCCTGAGGAAATCTGCAAGCCTGAGATTTCTCGACAGCATGTCTGTGATAATGTTGTGCAATATAGCTGAAACTCTCATTCTGAGGGTGACCGTCGTGACGTCCCGTAAACATCAACAATGTGAAAATTTAGTTCGATATGCGTTCGATAATTGACGCAAAACTAAATTACAGGCCACAAGAGCTTCAGTCTATTCAATTCAGAGTTTGCACTAATTATCTGCGTATGCATCGGACTGCGGACGGGTTTTTCAAGCCCGGGGCTTAATTTTCGCGACGGTTCGTCCAATGTCGATGTGTCAGCCGTGATGCGCCGTGACGTTCGGGTGCTTTGAAGTGCCAGCGGCGCGGCGCAAAGAGGATAAGTACGCTATAAAAAAGTATAATTTATATTTCAGTGTTGCTAGGTATTTGTGAAATAATTTCGGCTGTGAATTGAGTGTGGGAAATGTTTATTTTAGGTTTATTTTTATTCTGAGTGAAAAATACAACGGTAAAGATATTATGATTATATTTTTTAATTTTAACAAAAAAAATCAGACAAAATTTATCAAACAAGAATATTGTTACGCCAAGTGGCTATTAGTACGGAGATGGGTCACGAAGATTCTAGATAAGTCGTAGAAGCACGTAGAACATTCGAAGAAAAGCCGGGTTCAAGGTGAATGACCGTAAACAATAGACGATCGCTTTATCGTCTATTGTTTATAAGTAGGTACTTACCTACTCGTATTTTGTGGACCTATCGAGAATGTTCGATTCTAGAATCTTCGTGACTCCTATAAATACTAGTCGTGAGGGTCGGCCGAGGCAGTTTAGTTCTGAACACGGTGACGTGAATATCGAAGTGAAGTTAAGTGATTACAAGTGCGACATTATAGTGCGATAAGTGATACTGTAGTGACTCTCTCAGTAATTTCTGTTGTGTATTTGTCAAGTTAATTAAAATACTTGTTGTTTCGGTGAAATTAGTGTTAATTAAATTTATCCCGAACCCCAGCTCGTAACATTTGGTGTCAGAAGTTGTGGGATAAATTATGCCGGTTTTACCAAAGGAAGACATGGAAGGTATCCGTACCAGAAGTCAGCGGCAGCAAGAGATGGATCAGAGACGATTTGGAGATACTCCGGCACTACCTATGGGTCATCAGCAACCAACTATAGACCCAATTCCTGGTCCATCTGGAACTTCTCCAGAACCAACGGTTGACCTAGCGACCTTGATGGCAATGATGCAGGAGCAGGCCCGCCGTCAGGAAGAGCAGCGGCAGCATGACAAGGAAGAACAGGCTCGCCGGGAAGAGGAGCAAGCTCGCCGGGAAGATGAGCAAGCTCGCCGCCAGGAAGAGCAGGCTCGCCGTCAGGAAGAGCAGGCTCGCCGTCAGGAAGAGCAGGCACACCAACTGCGGGAACAGCTGCAACGCGACAAAGAGGAGCAGGCCAGACGTCAAGAGGAACAGATGCTCCTCATAAAAGACCTTCATGGGACTCTTGGCAAACAGCTCGGTGTTATGAAGGAGCAGGTGGAACAGCACGAGACCCGGATTTGTAAAACTGAGGAACAGATTGCTGACGTAACAAAGGCGTTAGGTGATCTAAAGGCACGAAACGTACTTGCGACTTCCGTGAATGCTGCACCCATAACGACCTCCTTACGTGGATTTAAAGTGCCACCATTTGACGGAACCTCCTCATGGTCGGCTTACAAGATGCAGTTTAAAGCCTTTATTGAGTCAAACGGATGGGACAAAGATCAGGCTAAGACGGCACTTACTTTGTGCCTCCGCGACCAGGCTTTAACAGTACTGGAGGCCCTCGGCGAGGGCATGACATATGATCAGCTCATCGAGGCGCTGGACTCGAGATACGGTGACGCCCATCTGGAATACGTGTTTCGTGCTCAGCTAAAGGACCGGGTACAACGTAGTGCCGAGACCCTACAGCAGTGGGCCGTGGAAGTTGAAAAGCTGATCCGAAAAGCATACCAGTCCACACCTGCGCTCATCGATGGTAATCTGGTCCAAGCGTTCGTCGACGGAGTTCGTGACCTTGAAGTCAGAGCTGCTGTGAGGCTTGGACACCACAAGACATTGAAAGACGCCTTAGCCCATGCCTTAGAAGTAGAGGCAGTTAGGCAGGACCATCGGACTGATCGTATCTGGGAAGTCGTGTTACCGACATGTCATTACTGTGGGGAGAAGGGGCATATGCAGGCGGGATGCCCGAGGCGCAGTGACGGTCGAAGGGTTGGTGCAGCATCACCTAGATGCTACATTTGTGGAGAAAAAGGCCATTTCCAGTGGGGATGCCCTAAGCGCAGAGAGGATCGAAGGGATGGTGTCGCACGGCCTAGATGCTACATCTGCGGAGGAAAGGGCCACTTCCAGGTGGGTTGTGCAAGGCGCAGTGAAGTTCGAAGGGAAGGTGTAATATCGCCTAGATGCTACACCTGTGGTAAACGGGGTCACCTTCAAGCTAGTTGATGGAGAGGTCAAATGTTGAAAAAGGACCGACTACATGAAGAAAAGAACAGGATGGTAGCTCCAAGATGTTACACCTGTGGAGAAAAAGGTCACCTCCGGATGAGTTGCCCTAAGCGAAGAAGTACCATTGGAAGTTTTTCGAGCAGACCGTGCTCCGAAAACTGGAGGAAGAATAGAGACGGCGGTTATTTTGGCGTCCGACAAGAGGCTACAGTACCGGTACCCGTGAGGATGTTGAGAGCAAATTTGAGTGATGTACGAGAAGAATGCTCAGAGGATGTCAGAATATCAGGCTGCCAAAGGTCTGAGAGAATGAAGACCCGTTTTGACCGCAAGATGAACAATAAAGGCTTCGATGAGGGCTCACTAGTATGGCTACATAACCCGGTTCGCAGCAAAGGAAAGTCACCCAAGTTACAAGCAAAATGGGACGGCCCCTACCAAGTCGTGACTAAGATCAACGACGCCACCTACCGGATACAAAAAGGGCCAAGAGGTGCTCCGAAGATCGTTCATGTGGATCTTTTGGCACGTTATTACGGATCTAATGATGCTCGGGACGAGCATGTCTTAGGAGGGGGTAGTGTTACGCCAAGTGGCTATTAGTACGGAGATGGGTCACGAAGATTCTAGATAAGTCGTAGAAGCACGTAGAACATTCGAAGAAAAGCCGGGTTCAAGGTGAATGACCGTAAACAATAGACGATCGCTTTATCGTCTATTGTTTATAAGTAGGTACTTACCTACTCGTATTTTGTGGACCTATCGAGAATGTTCGATTCTAGAATCTTCGTGACTCCTATAAATACTAGTCGTGAGGGTCGGCCGAGGCAGTTTAGTTCTGAACACGGTGACGTGAATATCGAAGTGAAGTTAAGTGATTACAAGTGCGACATTATAGTGCGATAAGTGATACTGTAGTGACTCTCTCAGTAATTTCTGTTGTGTATTTGTCAAGTTAATTAAAATACTTGTTGTTTCGGTGAAATTAGTGTTAATTAAATTTATCCCGAACCCCAGCTCGTAACAATATCAACAAAATTCTTTTTTACATGTGCTAACTGTAGGTAATTTATACCATGACCCATGACTAACTTATTTACTTAATATGCAAATCGTTTTTCATTAAGACATATCTTCCGAAATAATTTAGGTCCTCTCTAAATCTTGTGTCTTAAAAACATAACTTATCATCTTTTATTTAAAGGCTGCACAGTATTAACTTTGCCAGCACTTTTTACACTTGAATTGAGCTAAAATAGCATTTACTATGTCTACTTTAAAGCTTACAAGAAATGCATGTGTTATATTTGCGAATAGCACACCTTGGAATTCAGTGTGCTCGTTACAAAAGAATGTCCAAAACGCCTCAGCTGTCTGAGCGACGAAATGCAATAATTGAAGGAAAAACTCACTGAAATATTGTGTAATTATATTTGGACGCTGACAATTTATCTGGACGCGCAAAAACGTATCTGGTGTAAAGATTGACAGCGCATTGGCGTCATTTCGTCTTTTCTTTGGACGCGACGCCGACTGGCTAACTTACATAGTTATCGGGCCACAGCGTTCAGTTTTTAAGCTTTTATATACCTATTTATTTTTATTCCGAATTTCCGAATCCTTTGTGAAAGCTCCTATTTGTAAATGTAGCAACTGCAGAAAACTCATCAACAACATCAAAAAACAAAATTTATCTCATAAAAATTCAATGACATAAATTTGAATCTTATATTTGAAATGAAATAGTTAATATTTTTTTTTTGTATTTTGGGAAGTTGTGGAATAGAAGTTTGAGTTAATTTAGTTAAGTTAAAAGGAAAAATTTCTTTTAATGTTAATAGAAAATTGTGTTTCATTAATCCGACATGATCTAAGGTTCAATATTAGGTACAATTACATCAAGTAAACCTAATATTAACTTCTTAATCTGAAGATGTTTAATTTTCATTAAAATTGAGTCACTATTTCTATCCAATATAGAATTCTTAATTACATAGGAATCATCCGCTTAAAAGAAGTAAGTTCCTGTACTGTACTGTACTGTCCTAAGTACTGATTTTAATCGAAGCACAGTGTAATTAGCATCTTATTTGGTCCGGATTTCGGATCGATTTTCAAATCTATGAACCCATCGCACCGGAGGAGAAATTAGTAAACAAAGTTGTCATGGTAACGGTAATGTAAACACGAGGAAACTGGGGAGTGATGTGAATACGCTACCAGCCGGTCTTAATAATTGCGATGTGTTAAGTTAGGGTGCTGCTATGGTGTGGTTGGATCAGCGGATAGGTAGGCTTTTTTTATTTATAGTAAGTATGTAATACCGGCGAACCGTGGGTGTACAATAGTACACCTCTGCCTAACTGTTCGGAAAATACAGCTGTGATGGTAAGTTATGTGTAATAATTTAATTTTTTTTTTTACAAATTTCACGATCTTTGAGACATGCTACTTTAAGGGCATTCCATCGCTCAAATCCAAAAAACACCCTAGCGTTAAAGAAGTTTCTAGTGGAATCTTATGTGCGTTTTCCATATACAAAATATATGTTATACTGAAGGTCATCACAAACAAATTGTATCTATTGTTTAATTTTGCCCCAATTTTGGGTAATATTTGAAGTAAATAGGCCTTTTTTAACCTAATTTGTATTTTTTCTCTTTAACGGCTTAATAGTTAGTCATGAATTTTATACCAAAAAAATTGTAATTACGTAATTAACTTTGAATTTGACATTGAATATTTTGAAATAATAAAGAAATACCCGAAACCTCACTAGCCCCCCGCGTGAAGCACCTTCGCAATGCCTGTGACTAACAAATACTAGCACAAAGACTAAATCCTCAAGGTCATTGGGCAATATGTATTATTATTATATAATGTAATAATACTCTTAAATTACTGTAATTTTCACTGTATTCTTCGGTGTATGATAAAGAATACTCTATCTATCTGTCAATTAGATATATATAAGTCCGCTAATCGTCTATTAATGAAACGGCACCCTAAATTTTGATCCGCATCTACGTAATGTACTTTACATCCCTATTCGCACAAACATTCAGAGAATAATAAACACACTAAATTGTGCAAACATTCTCTTGTACCCACAGAAGGAGGCAGTCCCCAACAAAGACCGGGTTCTTAAAAAATATGCTGTGAACTCCATAAATAAATATTTAGCTCAAAGGAGAAGGAACATCAAATAGTTCTACATTAACATCCCTTCTAGTTTTGTTTACGTTCCTCAACACTGTTGAGTAATAAATTTTAATATGCTCTTTTTATCTATAAAGTATAGGCAAACATTGGCTTGGTATTGTTGGAATTTTATGACATTATTCAAATAGATGCAAGATTTTGTAATGGCTGCAAAATTGCTGTGTGCCGTCTGTGTAAAAATATGAATGAATAAAAATAAATTTACAAAACCTAATTTAGTCCCAAAGGCAAGTCGTTCTAAAATTCCATTTTTAAAACTACACGTGTAGGTGAGTACATTACGTTTTTAATGTTGATTAAATTTAGCTTCGCTGTTGTATTTCTAATCAAAAAATTTAATCCGCCATATAGCACACGTATGGTTCCCAAGAGTAATTACTGTCTACGGCTCAGCCTAAAATCAGAGAAATAGCTTTAATTTCACAGTATTTAGGGGAAAATTAATCCTAGGCAATTTTACATAAAGTTTATTTACCTTTATTCTTGTTAAATCTGATGTGGTGGGCTTAATAATAAAGTTTGGCAAAGTTTGTGTTTCGTGTGTTTCTCGTTATTTATACAAATTAGTTGGGAAACTATGTGACTAATTATAATTTAGGATTAGATGACTTCGTTTCCCTAAAAGGTAGAGGAGCATTAGGGAATACAAATGTAACATTTAGCGTTGACTAATTTGAATTGTTTCAAAACAGTATCTAAACAGATTTTCATGCTGTTGCATTGCAAAGAAAACTACATATTAAAAAAATACAAGCGAGGATATATGTGTGTTATAACTATTATAAATTATTTTGCTGTGCGTCGCCGTTGATGATCGCAATGAGACTCCCACTGAGTATGATGAGGCAGCGCTTTAAATCGCTGCAGCGCTGATTTTTAGTGAGGCCTGGACGTGTGACGTCAGTCAGCGGAACTAAGAACTTCAGTGTTTTAACTTCCATTATATTTTTATATAATACGGAGATGAAGCACTAGCAGAAAATGACAAGAACAATTAATCATAACTTATGTCCAATATAACTAATATAGTCCAATATATATTTATTTTAGCTATTTTAAGTCTACGTCAGTACGAATAAAAATGTAATATTAATCTCTCGTTAATTAAAACCTTCGTTACGCTAAATATCGCACGTGTGCGAGTAAATATTAATCTCCCTCTAATTTACTGCTGCTGTTTATCCTTGTTCCAACACGAATTAGGAAAACAAAATATTTTTTATTGTTGTATTTTTTTGTTCGTAGTAATTTTGTTAAAAATACATTTCTGAAATATGTCCATCATGATTGTTTTATAATTTGAATTCCTATCTTGAACCCAAATTCATTTTACTAGTGTGTAAGCGATTCTTTTACTATATTGGGTAAAGATGGTAAAGACTTCCAATTTCTTAAATAAACCGTTGTTACTCAACAATCATGGGTCTGGACCCTCATATATCTTACACTTTATTATGTTGGTGCCGGGTCTCTTACTATGCAAGTCTGAAGGTGCCGTAAATATACAACAACAAACGCCTCATTGGTAACGTTTAGGGGCAATTCCGACCAATAAAGCAGTGTGCGTGGGTTGGCAAACACGACCAGTAATACTTGACCCCTGGCTGCGCATGATTCTTCGATTCCTCTCTTTAGTTCCCAGATATGTAGCTCATCTTCGACTGGTTACGGGTTATCGGAGGCGATTGAGCAGCGAATACCCGAATACGTGGGAGTTATTATTTTAATAAAATAAGTCTGTTTCTGGAGCACTTTTGTCATTTCCATTGTTGTGAGAAACACTTTAAATGCCTTGAACGGAGTTGCAACATTGGTTGCAAAAAGTTTAAAGAGAAATGCGAAAACGTATCTGTGTGCAGCTTATCAAGCAGGGACATAAACTGTTCAAGTAAATAGTTCTTTGTTCCGAGAGGCTTAGATGATTTTTAAATAAGTAGGTACCTGCAAAATTTTAATCCCAATCCCAGAAAGAAAAATTATCTTGTAAGAAGCAAAAACTGCCTCGTTAGCCTAATGGTCCTGAGCGCGACGGCTACGTCCTGGGTTCGATTTCCAGGTCGAGCAAAGTGTTATGGCTCGGAGTTTGAGATTTGTGCCCGGTTAACGGCAATAAGCTCGCCCCCTAATACATGGGACCTAAACATACCGGCGAACTGTGGCTGTACATTAGTACGCCTCTGCCTAAACTTTCGGGAAATACAGGCGTGATGGTATGTTATGTTTATGTTAGAAGCAAAATAGTAGGTACTTTTTAGCATTATAAAGTTAATTAATAATAATACATAGTTGTAAAAAGATTCTTTGAGTTAGGTTTAAGCTTTAAGGTTCAAAATTAGGCAATCACTTTTGATTGTCATATTTCAAACCCAGGGATTTTCGTAGACCGTTTTTCTTTTGTAAAATTGTCTAAAGAATAACCGTTTAAATTTTCTGTAGGATTTGTATTTTTGCTATTAAAAGAAAATATACCAAGAAAAATTATTTTGTCTATATACTAAAAATTTTAACCCAGTTTTTCCAATTTCAAAATTTTTTAGGACATTAACTATTTTCCGGGTTAATGGTAATAGATTCGTCCTTTATTACATGGGACCTAAAACATACTAACAATCTGTGGGCGCACATTAGCACACCTCTGCCTAACTCTTTGGGAGATAGAGGCGAGAGTGATGTCATGATATGTTATGTATGATTAATATGATTACATAAAAGTTTGTTTAACACACACACCCACACGCGGTCTAATATCCAAATTGCTGTATCAAAGCTAAACACTGAATGACGCATCAATCAAAACAATTAAGCATAACACACCGCCCACACTGAACTGAGAAAACAAATCATACAACTAAAATGTAGTGACACGATTTGCCGCAAAAAATCACCAGTTTGTTGATTGAAAACGGGCGTATTCAATAATCCATTAAACCATAACGTTAGAGTTTTGACAGATGACGTACGAGGCTGCCATCCCGTGACTGATGCGTGACCTGGGGCCCTGTACTGGTTTACTATTTGTTCCCACTTAAACGAGACTCGAATTAAAATCGGAATATGACTGCGGCTTTCCCATAGTAGTTCCTAAAGGATGTAAGGAGGAAATGTATCCTGTAGGATTATAGTCATATTTATAATAAACCTCCTATACGTATAATGTGTTTTGTCTTCTTTTCCTTGTCACAAAATAGCACGTGTCAAAACAAGACAAAACACATACTTGTACACATACGTGGGAGAGCCATGCTTCGGCACGAATGGGCCGGCTCGACCGGAGTGATACCACGGCCTCACAGAAAAGAACGCTTACGTTGAGTTTCGCCGAGTGAGTGAGCTTACCGGAGGCCGAATCCCCTTTTAAAAGGTCGGCAACGCACTTGTGACTCCTATGGTGTTGCAGGTGTCCATGGGCGGCGGTAATCGTTTACCATCAGGCGATCCGTCTGCTCGTTTGCCCTCCTATTCCATAAAAAAATACTACTCTTGGTTTATTAGGCGCACTATATTTTAATTAATAACACTGAATTTCTTATTTAAAAGATTGGCAAAATATTATTATATAGATAAGAAAAGTTTCTATCAGTTTTCCAGTATTTCCTGCGACAATAATTAGGTTGATTTAACATGATTTACGTATCAATATTGTTTAGTTTGTTGATTTCAACTAGGAGCCAAGAAGCAAATAATGTAATATATAGCGGTTCTTGTCACCAAATTTACTATGAAAATGAGGATTAAAAAAAGTAATTAATTATTCCTGAAATTCATTTCCATATTTCCGAAAAAGAAATCATTCTTAACATTTTTGCGAACGCCCAAATATTCTTATAGCGAAAGATCTTAAGATATCAATTGGATTTCATCAATCAATTGAGCTCAGATTTTTAATCATAGTCTTTTGTCAAAGTTTTTCGTTTGTAGATTTCCATTCCATACCAGCTGCTTCCAAGAAATGAGTTCATTTTTCATAAAAAAAACACTTTCTTCAAAGAAAATATTGATGACTGTTTCAAGGTCATTCCATTTAGGATAATTATGTATCATGGGAAATAAACGACAAATAACCCTGAGATTAACATTTTAATAGTTAAATTATAATTAAACTATCTCAAAATTATCACACTTTTTCGCTTCCAAAACTCTTCAAAAACAGCTAATAACAGACCACACAGACCTTTTTCACATAAAAGTTACACAACAATGAAAATTACTATATAATTCTATTATTTAAACTAAGTTTATAGTATATTAACTGCTGCCCGCAATTTTACTCGCTTTTTGGTAAGCGAGTTGGACGTTTAGAAAAAGCTTAAACGTTTAAAGTCTGTATCCTTTTCCAAGTTCCAATCTATATAATTTATACTAAAACTCATCAAAATTAGTTCAGTGGTTTGGGCGTGGAAAAGTAACAGAAAAACATAGTTACTTACGCATTTATTGTTACATTTTTGGCTAAAGACTGAATATAAATATCGCTTCTTTGTTTCTATATACCGTTAGTAAGGGAATCAACATTGATGTGACCGAAATCTGTCACTCCCGCACTTGTATGCAAATTTCGCACCAGCTCTGTACCACGATATGCAAATGTATGCATTACTCGCATCAATGAATATCGCTCTTCGTCTCTAACATATAGTTCTAAAGCGAGATGGGACACTTAATGCTTATTTTACGTTTAGAATGTATTTGATATGGTAATGGTGTTTAGTTTGAAAACTGTTTACCTATACACGAAGTTCACCTCTGACACCGTTAAGCGCTGCCTTTGTCATGTCGCTATCTTTTTTGATACGATTTTATCAGAACCCGATAATGTTGGAGCAGATGTCGGGAGGCAGTTGTATAGTTTCCTTATCTATTTACATGTAACACACGGGAAACCTTTTCTCATTTAAGGTACTAAAAAGTTTATAGCTTTTATGTAGCAAAGGTATACTTCGGAGAACTCTAAGCTAGTGTTTTTTATCACAGCTTTTACTTTTCTTCAAAGAAAACATGTTTTTGTTTGCTCATAAAACTTGTGTCTTAAGACAAAGCAACTTCGCTACTTAACTACAAAACAACCCTAAAGTATGCATCCAACTATCCAACAACTTGTACTATCAAAACTAATTTCACACAACTAACATAAGTGATGTTTTCAAAACTTTACCATATTTGTATCGCGGAGGAACAATACACAATGTGAAATATGTGACTATCAGTTTAAGCACCGTGCCGCACCCGCTGCACTGAAGAAGAATAGTATTTCATACTTTCTATACTTGGTAAGTGCAACGATACGTATGAGCTTCGCTATTGGACGGTTAAAAATTCAAAAGCCACCAACGTTTGTTACCTATGTGATAAAGGAATAATGTCTATCGCTTTTATAAGTAAGTATAAGTGGAAAACCGAAGTTGGAGATAAGCTTTTATCACTGGGTTGCATTTACTTCTTTTCGATAAGTAACACATAAGTTTTCTTGCTAATCAGAACAGCAGAAAAAACGTATACGTACTGGTCCGTCTAGAATTTAGACTCATGAATATTAACTATTTACTGCTTTTGTCGCAAAAAAAATAATGAGTCCGGTGAAATAAAAAAGAAATATTATAATGGTTGTTCGATGGTAAAACTTCTTGGAATGGTGACCACCCTTATATTGGACCTTGTCGTAAAGCACCTTGATGTGTGTTTCGACTTTTATGTGTGAAAGCCAGTTCCCTCTATCTTTCTTAGACTAGTTGCCCATGCGCAATCGAAGTTATTTCATCCAAATTCCTGACTTTTCCAAGAGATTTTCAAAAATGTTTCATTCATACTAACATTATTGTGTTCTTTGTTCAATGGGATAAGTGAGTGTTTCATATACTTATAAAAGGTATTTTATCTATTGAGAAATTATAGTGATGTGGGCCATATTAATCGCAGCGTAGTTTACAACTCTAATAAAAAAGAATAAAAAACGATTAACGTAATCATAATGTTTTTTAGATTTTTTCTCATGTTAAAGCGTGTATTTATCTGAGATTGTTTCCATTAACAGTAAATAAAACGGTCTTGGATATTTTATTTGATCTGAATCAGATAACCTCGCGTATATTTTTTCACGTTTACGGCACTTAAATATTTTTTATCTGAATCGATACATATTCTTTTTACATCGAGGCTTACAATCAATTTAAAGTCAATAGAAAATAAGATGACGTCATTGTAATTTATTTCATATTATTACGTTTTCGGACATGGTGTATTTAATTGTGATGTAATAAAAAGGCAATTTATATTCCTTGTTGTTTTTGATAATCATTTATCATTAAAATAATCATTGAAGAGACTCTAAAGACAGAATATCTTAAAGGAGGTCACTTAATTATGTTGTACACTAATAATTTTCTCTGATACATAGAAAATAGGATTGTGTTAAGACCGACATAATTGGCAAGGGAGTGCACGATGAGGTAACGGCTGGCAGGGATGAATGAAAAAAAGGGCATGCTGCGCCAACTCCAAATAAATTGGTACAAGGGTAGGATGATGATGATAATGATACATAGAAAATAAACGATCACCGAATTGCAAAACAACACAATAATTAAGTAAGTGATTTTCGAAACAACGCAAGCGACAAGCAAAGTAAAGACAATGAGTTGTTGTCAAACAAACCTTTATAGCACAATGAACATGAAATCAATGAACTAGCCCAACCAAAAACGGTACGTCCCAGGCCATGTAAGTGAGATCGAGTTACAACGAGCCTCGGCGAACATGTGCACACAATTTTACATACAATGCCATGTGGGCGGAACGAATGGAGCATTTAGACGAGACTACTAGTGCTTTAGGCTAGTGAGAATGATGATTGGCGATTTTTATTGGATCGTCTCTATTTGACCTTTGACCGCTTTCGGTACAAAAAATCTCTTTATCATTCAGAATTGATAATGCGTAACTAATTTTGATCTGACAGATTCTCTCAAGGTCTTTACTACGTATATGATTATCTAGTATCAGCCTCTTTACTGTAAGCCTGTTAGCATGCTAATATTTTAATCGTTTTATTTTTGTAGTTATTGGTATCCTTTAAAATTAATGAAAGTGCAACAAACAAACCACCATAACACCGGAATCTTTATCAATATCTGTGTGAAGTGATTTATCTTTTGATTATTCCAGTGAATGCGCGGGCGCCGGCAATGGCACGCATTTAACGACTATCACCATCAGGTGGCAATGGGCGCTGTGACGTATACTAGGGTTGTTAGTACTGCTTGTTAAGTGGACCTTTATGCACCTTTTAGAGTGGGGACTCGAATGCGTTCGTTAGGCTTATAAAATAGGTTTAATAAAGAGTGAATATTGTATTTGGTTTTATGTTTTATTAGTCAGTAAAATAAAGTTTAACCTGATAAGCTCCTTTCCATCACAGCAAGTCAATGAATATTGAGAATATATTCGTTATTACGATCGAAGTCGTTGCTGAAAAATCTTCAATTTACTTGACTTGGGAACGAAACTCGGGTCACAGGTCACAGGGTGAGGCATCAAAAATGCTTCCAGCCTTGCTTGGTATACCAATAGGTACTATAGAGATTTGCCGCAAAAAGGCGATAGCTGTCACTATAGGTTGGTTCGTAATTAAAAAAATAATAAAAATAAATCTGACTTGAAAATTGTAGAATTGTTTAGAAGGGTGAAGAAATTGTAAAGCATTCGTCAATTGGTTCTCTGCTTGAATAGAAGCTAATTTATAATTGTATATTTTTATTTAAAAAAGATCCCTTAACGCCTCTCTTCGAGTACCTACATTCTAAAATGTCATGACAATTTTCTAAAATACAAAATGTGCTTAGTACCATGCATTAAAACATTTTAATAGCCACTTAAACACAATTGAATTATAATGTACGATTCAAGGAACATGACCATTTATGACGCCTTAGAAAACGCATTCGGTGTGGGTTGATCTGACTCGTTTTGTCAGTACCAAGTGTGGTCTTAGATTTACGAAATTGCCCAGATATTTGAATTTAAAGTGACATTGCTACCATTTCTTTAGTGCTCAAACGTTATAAACGAGAATTGGCAGTTTGAATATGAGTATTCTATGTAACGACGTGCACTACGTATGTATTGATAAGCATTCAAACGTAAAATGCAAGAGAATATTTCTATAAGATAAAACGATTTGCAGTACTTAGTGTTGGAGGAAATGTTCCCGTTAAATAAACATGACTGGTATAATATACGATTACTGCTTTACTTAAGTCAAATACCTTTTCGAAAGCAGTCTCTTAACATTTCATAAAATATCGCCCGTGGGCGTATGTTTCGAGAATAAAAACTGGATTAACGTCTGTTCGATAATCCCAATGAATATCGAAGATTTGCGAAACATATGGCTCTGTATCTTATCGCATTATGTCGTTTATTTCGAATGGAAATCAGTCCAGGTATTTGTGCTCATAGATTTTTGATGTGCTGAGTTCGTCTGAGTTGGTAGCCAACTCATTGGCAAATATTCTGGTACTAATATGCTAATATTATTATACGAATTTAAGGGTAATGTAGCCAGTGAAATCACTGGCAAAATGAATCTTGAGGTTTCACGAAGATAATACGCGTCTATAGACGGTGTTTGCCGCTTAGCATCAGGCAGCCCATTAGCTATTTTGCCATAATATTATTACAATAAAAAGATATCATTATATTATTATTTATTCCATATTTAGTATTTCCTTATTTTTTCTCAATTTATTTTCATATGCTAAGAGAACAACGAGGTCAATATTATCAGACGAGGATGTAAAAGAATTAAAAATTCCACCCCTAGACATTCTACTAACAAAATTAACATATTCACTGTTTCATCTCAACTGGTTCCCACTTTTGAATTTCCTATTAGTGTTTACAAAGGCAAAGTCAATACGATGTGGTAGCCAGAAATTTTAATGTGATGTTTGTTATTACTATCTACCATGTGTCTGTGGATGAAGGTTTCAATTCCTTTGCATCTAAATCGATTATGAAATGAAGATCCACACGCTACTCTATTGTTGAAATTTGTTTACAAAATTTTCGAGTTATTGACTTTGGCGTGAGAATTGTTTTCTAACGTTCGTAACCCTGGTAGGTCTGATCGATCAAATATCTAACATACTACTGTTAAGCATTTTTGAAGCGCATAAGTATGTAAATACGTTCAGTAGTCCAGTCTTATTGTATGAAACTGTAGACGGTACTTTTAAGTTCCAAAATGCTATTAACGAAAATATCTCACGTTCTTTTAGTATTTGAATGTACCATACTACGGGTTGGTATGTTATCTTCAATTATCTCTGTCATAACAGGTTAACATTGAATGTTTTACAAATTACTTATTCACAGATATTTTTTATTTTTGTTTTTTTTTATTTCGGAGCTATTTTTCCTTCATGGAAACATCAGCTGCATCATACTAGAAATCCAAGTTACCACAAAAGAAAAGCTATCATGCAAATACTAATGGGACAGTTGCTGCTGAATCGGAAGGCAGTAATCTATAAAACATTGTAGCCATCTCTGATATGGGGTCAGGTCAGGGGTAATATACGTTGGAGAATTCCCACATCCGTCCGATTTATATTAAACTTTTTCAGCAGTGTCTCTCTTTCCACCTCGTTCACACACTATAACAAATGTGCACATCCCCAATTTTACCACAATTTGCGCAATTCGGAGACTGACTTTTTCATAAAATATGCAAACTTTGCAGAGGGATAGTGTCAGATATTATTGTATTAGGTGTTCATTAAATGTTTAGTTAATAGATATACATCAGAACGTCATCACTCGTTACTTTAAAAATATTCCTATTAAATGTAAATTCTATTTACTTATTAAAACTTAAAAATACCCGATTGATTTTTTGATCTTTCTGCACTCTTCAGTAACAGTCCAACTATCTTATAGAAATGATCGTCATTCATCATCATATTTGATATTAAAATGTTTCAATAATAAATGGCTTTAACTGATAAAGCGATATATAGACGTTGGATAGATACGTCAATTCAAGTACAGTCAACAGCACAAAAATGTCCAAAATGTCAAATTTCTTCAATCGATTTTCAATTTAATAATTTTCTCCAGACAATAGAGTTTATTATCCATTAAGGAAATGTGACTTGATGTGCTGATGTCTTTAAGTAGGTACTATCGCGAACTTACCAGACATTAGTGTGTAATCAAATATCCTTCACACATAAATGTTTCTAAAGGCAGTAAGTAAATCGGAAATGATGGCAGTAAATGGCTTAACAATAGGCTGTCGTAATAACTCTGAAATTTAGTTAATACACCGATACCTCCGGGAAGTTTGAGAGTTTCTGTGGAAGCTTAACATAAACAGATTCACAGGAAATTCATAATTAATAGGTACGTGAAGTTTCTCGAACTTTCTAATCATTTCCGGAGTGTACCTTCCAATGATGTGAGTGTCATCGACACTAAAAAGCTTATTATACTTATTAGTCGCTACTGTATTACCAGTTTCATTATAGATACTTCATGTGTTTAACTTTAGCGCGAGGAAGTTGTCATTTATAAGCCATGCCTATTAACATCCTGTCATATTATGTCTTTATAATTGTGCTGAAACTGTTGATTAGCTGTCAATGTATCTGAGGTATTATGACATTTTGCAAGTATGTTTCGGTCCCATGTAATAGGGGGCGAGCCTATGGCCATTAACCAGGCTCAAATCCTAAACTCCGACCTGGTACTGAGAATTTCAAAACACAATAAGACTTTACTTTACCTGGGAATCGAACTCAAGACCTCTTGCGTCGCATTCGCGCTTGGGACCACAAGACTTTTTTTTTATGGACTAGGAGGGTAAACGAGCCGGCGGATCGCCTGATGGTAAGCGATTACTGCCGGTCATGGATACCCGCAACACCATAGGAGTCACAAGTGCGTTGCCGACCTTATAAAAGGGGATTGGGCCTCCGGTAACCTCACTCACTTGGCGAAACAGAACGTAAGCATTGTTTAATGCCGGTTTTCTGTGGGTATCACTCCGGTCGAGCCGGCCCATTCATGCCGAAGAATGGCTCTCCCACGTAAAATGAGAACTGAATGAAATTTGTTATTGCGATTGAGGGATGGCGCTCTACATATAAATAGGGCCATCACTTTCTCACAGCCTAAAAATAATTAAGTTAAACGTTATGCTACGGCCTCTGGTCTTTTATACCGTTATTTTCACCATTTTTTGAGTTTGTTATACGTAACCGAGAACCCACTTGTTTAGATCTTTAAGAATTTGATTATATAAGGAATTGTTTCAAAGCAGAGGTTATGTCTTCAGTAACACCCGTTTATTATTAATTAAGCTGTTTAATTTATTTAAGTGAAGGGATAATTCGAAAGCGGGCAGGATTCGAACCTGAGTCTTCTAGTTAGATATACCAGACAAAATTTGCCTTCACATACTGAATTTGCGTCTTAAGATGACGTTAAAGTAGTTAGAATATTAAATGTTGTAATATTATCTACATGTTATGGGTTAGAATAGATTACTTTTTGGCTTCTGCAGTATGGTGGACTACCTATTTGAGACAGCTGTATTCAGTACTTTCATCTCACAAACACCTGAAATTCAAACCAAAATAAAATTTACTTACGTCAACTTACCTTAAGTAGCTCGCCGTTGTCCAAACAATATCCTCAGAATTAATGCCACCTTCAGACTTCCTGAGTCCGACTCGTAATCGAATAACTCAAATAAACTCAGGTGGAACTTTTCAATACGCTTCGTGACCATGACGCTTACGATTGAAACGCTTTATGCTGTATATCGACAAGCATTGAATTCATGAACTTCTGAATTGGCAGTATGTAAGCGTTTCTACTTGTGAGTGTGTTGTGTGCTTTATGTATTGTATAAAATCGCACATGAAGTGCTTTATAACTGCAATGTGATGGAAATTTTATTTTTATGATTTTATATATATTTTATGTAACTCATTAGCCTCATTAGCCTAGTGGTCCTGACCGCGATCGTAGCACAACGTGCTATCACGATTATTTTTAGGTTGTGAGAAAGAGATCCCTCTCTCAATCGCAAAACAATTGCAATAACAGGTTTTCATGAGGCTTTACGCAGATATAATGATAAATTTAATTCAATGGTCATTATTCTTCTGATCCCAAGCGCGACTGCGACGCAAGAGGTCTTGGGTTCGATTTACAGGTCGAGCAAAGTGTTATTGGATTTTTCTATGAAATTCTCAGTAGCAGCTCGGAGTCTGGATTTGTGCCCGGTTAATGGCAATAGGCTCGCCCCCTATTACATGGGACCTAAACATACCGGCGAACTGTGGGTGTACATAAGTACGCCTCTGCCTAACCCTTCGGGGAATACAGGCGTGATGATATGTTGGGTGCACTAATTACATATAATATAGGTATAACATACCTATTATGAGTAGATAAAAAACTTTAACGGTAATTTACACAATATTAATGCATTTTGATTAGGCAAGTACCCATATTAGGGGCCATCTATAAATTACGTCACACCTTATGGTGGGGAGGGGAGAAGAGAGGGGTATGGGGAGTCATCAGTTTGTAATTTATTTTAGTAAAGGAAAAATTTAATTGCAGGTAGAATTAGAACCTGCGTCTTCTGGTTAGATACACCACACGCTATGACCACGAAGCCACCGCGAGTAATTGTTTTAAATTAATAAATGTAATATTTTTTTTATTGCTTTACTGATACTTTATGGCATAAGCCCATCCTTCCGGCGAATCAAAGCTTCTGTAATACGAAACACGTAGATCGATTCGTTCCAAACTTGTGCCTTGTATGGCACATCACAAAAACTTCCCCAATTCCAACTCGAGACCGGTAGCACTGTGCTAACACGACAAAAGCTCTTCGAAAAAATTCCAAATTATCGCCACAGTGTTTAATTGTGTGCCTTAGTTGAAAAACGCTTACTGCCTCAACGCATCTAGTTAAGTACGGGGGAGATTAACAAGGTCTGCGTTTCGAAGGAAACAGAATTGCGAAGGAAGTCACGCTAATTAGTGTTGTAATCCTATGCTCTGTGGTTGGTCATGAATTTATACCACACTTGATTAGTTTCCTCTGGGAATTATAGTTTTTACTATCCCCAACGGTAATAAGAAGAAAACCTGATTACCTACTTAGAGCGGTATAACAATTTATATTTTATTGAGGTATGAAATCTGCATTCGACCCGGCTAAGTTTTGAGGTATTGCTACATAAACATTTGTATAGTCATTTAGATACGTAGCTATTTGTGAAAGAGGTATATAGCCAGAACTTGATTGTCTTCCTCAACATTTTCAAGGATATAATAATAATCTTCATCATCATCAGCTTGTGATAAGTCCACTGCTAGAGGTAGGGCTCCCCCTTAATGCGCTCGATTTTACCCTGTCTTCAGCATAAATTAATTAATGTTATGATTATTTTACTGAAGGAAACATTCGACTGCGGGTAGGATTCGAATTTGCATCGTCTGGTTCAATACATAAGACGCTATGACAAACTACGAGTAAGTCACCGCGAGTCCCAGCCGTCTAGTTGAAATTTGCTTTCACATTATGAATTTATGTCTTTATGGTGACGTAAATGTTTCCTTCACTAAAATAACTATAAAATCTTTGCACGGAAAATGCAAAAAAAAAGATAATATGAATATTAATTCAGCAACTCCAGTAAGGATCTCCGGTGTAAAAAACAATAGAATTTTGCATTGAGCTCTCGGGGTCTTACTGGCTGACGACCACCTTTACGCAGGAGTCTGTCGTAAAGCACCTTGTTTCGACTTTTGCGCGTAAGAGCCAGTTCCCCCTCGAATGCTGCGGCTCTGCAAGTCTGCAGTCCGTAGGGGCTCTTAAAGCACGGCAACGCATCAGCAACTCCTCCGGTACTGCAGGTGTGTATGAGCGGCGATGACTACTTACTATCAGGTGGCTCGTCTGCTCGTCGATTGTTGCTCGATTGCCGAAATAATCAATAAAAAAAATTGTGTCTATAATTAAATACTTGAAGGAGTCCAGTTAATCACATCTCTGTTGGGGCTTCTCACGTTAGTATTTGCTACGAAGAGAGACTGTTGGGTTTGCAAGTTTATATTTTTAAATGATACGACATATTCAATGAATACAGTATTTCTTTATGAAAATCATTCGATACAAACGAACAGATCGTTAGAGGTAAAAATAAATTATAAAGAAGTTACAGTTTAGTTTGTGCTTTACGTATATACAAAAGATAACTAGATGGTCGCGACATTATCAAAAGATTTTATTGATTTGAAGCTGTGTTATTCAGTAACATTAATTCTTATATTGTTCATGCAAATGAAATCCATTGTGCATTCGTGATTGACTTTTATTATTTTAGCATAAATTTAAATTAGATTCAACATTATGCTTATATTTTAAAATGTACTCAGTAATACCACAAGTGTCTTCTTGGGCTGTCACAAAAATAGCTGTCAGACATAGCATAATTTTGATCGTTCTAAGTTTAATGCCATTCAACCAAAAAAGAGAATTAATGAACTAAAGAGTGGTACACCACTTGAGTATCATTCATAAATACCTACATGTCTGAACACTATATCATAACTCACAATTTTCCTTCACTAAAATAACTTTACAATCTTAGCATGGAAAATGCAAAAACGAAAAATCACAAATAGATAACATAATTTTTACTTTTAACATTTTGTTGGTTACGCTGTATATTCAAATAAGCTCTCTTAATGATATGAGAGCTCCAAACATTATCAACGCGAGAATCACCACAGTTTGGAGTCAAGCCAGGGCACGATGCCGTATAGCTCCATTCAACGAAACTGCACACAGGATTTTATTCGCAAAACATTCACACTATACCACTCTTGCATATCACTGCTATTTTATGTGCGTTGTGAATAGTTTTAATCTTCATCCGCACAAGGGCACAAGTTGGGATAGATATTTTGCAACATTTGTATCGGGCACATGATTGAAACACTTTGCCATTGAAACGGATTCAAATTCAATTTGACTTTACACCGAAACTACATCGCGTTACAAATGTACCCTAGTGCGGATGTTGCTTTTCATTTATTTTGTGACTGCTTACATTTAGCTTTAAGCCGTTTGATTTTGCCACGTATAACTAAATCAATAAGTATGTAGACCTTATAGTATAACAATAATGTAGTTAAGACAGATTTAAAAGCTAAATATTGTTCGAGACGATAAAATACAGCTATCGATATAAAAATATAATAACGACGTTATGATAGTTAAGGATGTGTACAGAGAAGAGGATAGTACATTGAAGAAATAGGTAACTCCCAGGCTTTTGAATATCAATTGAAGTTTAAAATATAAATTAGGAAATGAAGCTGTGTTTTAAAAATAAAATTTTAACGTATACTTTGTACATAATCAACAATTCTTATCATATATTCATCAATCCTTGATTTTCATGCCATTTGTAGCATCCCATAATACAACTTACATATCAGAATCAAGACTTAGAAGCCAAATTTTATGACTAATTTTTAATATTTACATGGTAAAGAATAGTTTGTACAATTATTCAATACATTGGATCGTATGTTATGAAACCTGGGACGACTACATTATAAAAATAAATCTTATGCTTAACTTTTTATAGCTAATTGCTTATGGCAGCAAACATAAATACTACATTAACTTAAACTTTTAGAAAAATAATAAATAAATCACAGCAAATATCAATTACCTATCTACTCTTACATGTAATAACTGTGTAACAATCGATGGTGTCATTACTTACATCAAAGTTTAACATTAAATTGTACCCTAAATTTATAGTTACATTTATGAAAATTCGTATTTTGTAGATATAGGAATATTAAATTTTAATTAACACGTCATTAATAATTAGAGACTTGTCGACAAAGTTGAATTGAGTTGTAGCATAACATGATATTAAATCAATAGGTACTAAGGTTTTATACACATACATCATGTTCCAAATTCGACAGAAATGTTTCAGGATAAAATTAAAGGAAGACAATTTCAATTAAAGAGGAATACTGAATATTACTTCTACATTCAATTCCGTTCGTACTCAAATTAACCTTTCCGTATAAATACCAATATCTAGCAAGTATTTGTAATTCCGCGATTCAGTTACGTCCGATAAGTAGATGGAACATTCCAACTTTGTCCATAAATGGCGCATTACTCGTTGGCTGTCATAAATATTCATTTTCGGCAAGTAAGAGGAAGTTTTCACGGTTTCTCATCGAGCTCCAGCCGAAGTAGACGCGGTTATATTAGCAAATTTATGAGCAAAAATATTCCATACTCCGCAAAGATTGGTCGGGACAAACTTTGCAGAATTCTTATCTGCCGTTGAATCAACCGTATGGATATATCTATTGGCAATATTGCCGTAGCCACTTAGTTTGAAAACAAATGTGCTAGCAGTAAAAGCTACATAGGAAAGTAAGTTCTCTTTATCTAGTTTCATTGTTTATTTACATTCTTGCGGATAGTGCACATCGTTAGAAAATGCAATTTAAAATGCAAAAAGTACGTTTTGTTACATAAAAATTTACACAGCTCGGCATCTAATTATACAATGGATGGCATAAAAATTGTTACCAAGATAATTTTATATAAAAAAGAATAACTATATACAATGACTAGATCTATGTATAACGTTAAACAGTAACACAATTATGTTTATAGGAAAACCTTTACGAAATTGTATTCGAGATAATTTTATTGATGTCACTGAAGAATTTCATAGTACTGGGTTCCGCACTTTAAGTGTCCGTGATCAAAGCAAAGCTTCTTCGAGTTGGTCGAAGCCCTCGTACCATCAGTCGCTCTCGTAGACCGTAGAGTTGGAGCTCTTTCGCCGACTGTATGGAGAGCAGAATTCGATCCTGGTGTCAGGCAGCCAGGTGTACGCAGTGCGCTCCGAAGATGCACTGGAAAAGACGAAAAAATATATAAATTAAAAATACATACCATTAAGATTTTATGCCTAAAAGGTAAAGTAAAGGCAGAGGTGTATTAATGACTCAGTTTGCCGGTATATTTAGGTCATATGTAATATGGGACTAGCTATTGCCAATAACCGGTCCAATTGAAACTCCGAGCTGCATTCACAGAATAAACCCAATAACACTTTGCTCGAACCAGGAATCGAACCCTTACATAGTAGTCACGATTATGACTACTAGACCAATCAGGCAGTTAAAAGATAGTATTGGTAAATAAGGACTATTTTAACGTTGCTTGGGTTGTTTCTTATAATTGACAGATTTAAGAGCTCATGTTTCATTATTGCTAAATTGTATTGAAATAATTATAGAACTCATTTTGGATTTCATTTAATTATATGAAAAGATACTAATTGCGTGTTTGAAATGCAAAATTTTACCTTTTTGGAACATTACGAAAATATTAACTAGCTGTCAATTAGTTACAGGGAAAAATTTCGAAATATCCGTTGCTGCTTTGGTATGACGATTTAATGAGTCGGTTTAAGTTGTCTTGTTTCACGTCCAATTAACGTTTACAGTATTCGTAGCTGACTTTCAACATCGTTGTTGTAACCGTGCCTGCTCTTAATGGTAATCGAGAACAACATTTACATGCAGTAACAATTGAAACATGTTTGGACAAAACAAAAGCGTAGCCAGACTTAGTAACGCATTGTAACCATCCACTTGTGTTGCCTGTAGCAGTCAATTTACTTGGTCACAGTTAAAGAAATGCTAAAGAGTCTCCCGACTCGAAGAAGTCGAATTATTTATGTTGAAATGCAATGAAAAGTTAATGTATTCGCTCCTTCAAGTGCCACCTACGAGCACTTGAATAAACAGAAGCGCTATTTATCTTTACCTTAGGTAAAGCATGTTGTTTTAAAGAGAACCCTTATAGGACTGAGGTCAACGTTCTTGACGTACTTTATGAGATGAGCCTACGAACAACATAGTGTGTGCTTTTACAAAATAAGTTGATATATTGTGCAAAGTAAGGCAGGTGAGATGTGCAGTCACAATTGCAAAGCGTTTGAAATTTAATAATATTGTTTTTTTTTTTTATTTAGGTAGGTATGTTTATATTAATTTATTTTATTTTTAGCAATGTAAAGTATTGTGTGGTATAGATCAAGTAGGGTAGAATCATTACTAGACTGTGATAAATTGGGATAGAACCGTATCTTTTGACCGATTACCCTTCTCGCCCTTGGTTATAGCCGGCCATTGCGGTCCAGTGGCCACAAACAAAAGATTATAACCTATGTTCATATCACTCAACAATTTAGTGTTACTCCGATGGACAGGTTCGATATTATCTATATATTAATCAATTCATCATATAGTTATCCGACTTAGAATTTACAGGCGTGAATACAAAACGATTCCTACGATAGATTTGTTTATGGTCCTGTCTTTTTGAATAGAATTTGCCGAAATGTTTCTTTAGTAAACGTTATTAAATAAACGTTTTGTGCCAATCAATTGGCACATAATTGACATCGAAAGGAGACCAATAGAGAGAACAAGTCGGACACTATTAAAAGGAAATGAAGGCGACGCGAGGCAGACGCCAAAGTCGCGAGCGAAATCCAATTTGAAATAAGTGCCTTCTGAATTAATCCGGCCACTTTGAGCGGACCGGATGAAATTTCTGGTATTTTTCACGTCTAGCAATAAAAACGAGCCCTCGACGCGGGAAAAAGATGAGTAATAGCTTCGCCCTAAGTTCTGAGGAACTGTGAGGAATAATAATATTATGCTCGTATGATGGAAACCTTTTTAATCCGTCTACATGAATATCAAGGTATGAAAGTGATAATCAAAATGGGCCTATACCTATATAACTTATATTTTTTTTATTTGTGATGGGCTTACGCTTGACCGATTCTCCTGATGTTACAAATATTTATTTCGAATCGATGCAAAAAGAATTAAGAACTCATTTTGGTTGTAATGACAAAAATAGAGATATTTATTAATTTCATATTTACTGTGATCTCCATTTAATATGAATATCAACGCAAACATTAATATTATTATACTTTTGAAACATTTTGTTTGTAAAATATGCAGCCAATTTCCCATTTCGAGAGCTTAATACAACGAGGAGTGCTAATAATCGCGTCGAGTAACTAATTTTACATTCAAAAAGTTGTGCAATTATAAATTCCGATGAATATTTTGTAAAGTCGCAGCAAGCGGTTCAAATCATTGTTTTTCATCTTGGATTCTATTTTTAGTGTTGTTATTGTTGTTCTATATTACAGAAATAAATTCGAGAAACATTATTTTCTTTGTGGCTTTGACACTAAAATTTAGGCAATAAACTTTTATTTTGCTTCTGAGATTCGCCATTACGCTGAATTAAATTTATTGTGTAGAAGCCTTCAAGTCTATCAACTAAGTAGTATAAAGTTATGATTTCAGAACTTCCCTATTATACAGTTTTGGATAGGCTATCTAAAGGAAAACTAGTCTAAAATAATGTTATTCTGGCTAGACTGGCAGCCGATATAGTTAGCCAAAAGCTAGAATAATAACTGAATTAAATTGATGCATAAATTGTCACACACTTCATAATCAAAGGGTCTGAGAACCATTTAGAACCCTTTAGATTCAGGAACTATGAGATTCCATAAATTGAGCACCTACATTCCGTTATGAAATGTCATAACTTTCTATGTCAACTCCAAGTGTTTTCCGGTAAAGGTTCAAATTCAAACTAATGTCAAATTTCCGGTGACACTTTGAAGTGTCAAAAAATAACGAAAGCGTGCGCCACTAATAAAACTACAATTATCTACATAGTTGAGTCTGTGGCGTTAAACATCAAAACTAGAAACAATATATTGGTTTTCTTTTTACGCGTGGGGCGTTAACAAATTGGGAAGTTTTAATATTCATAAATTATCAACCAATTAGAATGCAGCTAAGCGTGGTGGTGCCGCAGTACTGCAGTTTGATTACTTGTACCAACAACTTTGTACTTTGCAGCACCTGCTTTAGTTAAACTTCAAACTAGATCAGTTAACACCTCATCTTAACGCTCGCGTGAACATTTATGACTTCGGATTATTGAGTTACAGTTTGTCCGCTTAGTTAGTAAATATATTTTATTTTATTATTAGTAACTAGTTTATGGTTGGTTATTTGAAGTTGTTATTATTGCTGGCTATTTGATGTACTTAACTTTAGCTTTAGCGGGTACTTAAAATATTGATGAACAAATTGACGGTATTTCCGTCATCAATATTGTTATTCTTGTTTTATATTTTTACACATTTTATCGTTACTATTGTCGTGTTCTGTGTTGTTCTAACTCAAATTTCCATTTCTGCTCAAACCTTATTAAGATTTTGGTTTTATATTATTTTTATTTGGTAATAATAGTTCATTATCATAATATCCGAGAATTTCCAGTGTTCAGAGCAGGTTCGTAGGTAGCTTATTCGTGTCAGTGCGGTTAAGTTACAATTTAATGGCCTGACCGCCAGTTGGATTGTCCACGATTTATGACTCGGCCGTGGTCGGAAAAGCATAGTTTTAACAGCAATCACTAGATGGCGCTCGTTTCCAGAATGCAATGAATTTTAAATTTTTACTAACTTGTGTCCTTGAGGTAAAAAAAGTGTAAGACACAAAACATACCTTAAGGCCTGTATATCCCAAAGGGTTAGGCAGAGGCGTACTAATGTACACCCACAGTTCGCCGGGAAGGTTAACCGGGCACAAATCCGAATTCCGAGCTGTTACTGAGAATTTCATAGAAAATCCCAATACTGCTCGACCTGGGGATCGAACCTAGGACCTGTAGGGTAGCAGTCGCGCTTGGAACCAGGCTAGGCTAGGCTAATGACGCAGTCAAAAAGTGTAAGAAAAGGATAAAAAACATACTGTTATGTATTATACACTCAACTAATGAAGAGCTTCACTAAATAACTGCCGATAGTACCTACTAGGCTAGTATAAAATAAAGAAACTGCCACAACATTAATACTCGGTGGTATAAGCCGGTGAAGCGAGAATTGTCTATGCAAACATAAACGCAGCGGTCAAAATGGAAGCCCTATTGTGTCAGAATGTATTCATTTGTATGGCAAGCCCAATATTGACTGTACGGAACTCGTTCCGTGCATGTAAATATTGAAACGCAGCGAGTTATGGACTTGGAGCCATCTCGTGATTAAAATTACCTACTTTGCTCAAACTTTTTAAACTTCTCTTTGACGTCAATATCAATAATGTCTTACAAGTGTCCTGATTAGATTTAAGCTCGATAGAAGATAAATCTCATAAAAGTTGGGCCGAATTTACGAAGTATGATAATTTGATTAAGGAACTATGACAATTAGTTTTTATATTGACTAAATGCTAAACAATGATTTGGTGATATGATCATGGAATAGATACTAAGTCTCGAGTTCAATCGAAGGCACATACCCCTGAATTTTCAGAATCATGTGCAAATTAAAAATCAAAGAAAAATAAGAAATAAAAATAAATACACAAACAACAACACAAAAAAGCAACAAGTTTCCTTGTCTAAGATGATGATGCCTGAGAGATTTTCACGACGGCCTGTGAAGTCACCCAAACTGCTCTCATTTCGAGGGATTTCCAGCAGTGGTACAGAGGATCTTCTTTCCTTTTCCAGTGTAAGGGATCCTCTTTAAGCGAAAATGGCTCTTTAGTTTTATATATTTGTGTAAGATATCACTTCTAGGTCATCATATATCAGTAAACTGTCCTTTATGCTAATCTAGGACCTAAGTAAACTATCCCAAGTTAAAAGCCTGCCATTTTCCATATTAAACTTGATAAGGTTAATCTTGCAGACTATAGGTAGATATAAAAAGCGACCTTTTGAAGCTCGGTATGACGCTATATCCATAGGCACTTAGATTCTAAATGCAAAAGTAACTCTGTCTGTTTGTTATGTTTTGAGACCTAAACCGCTGAACAAATTTCTATGCGTTTGGATGCCGAAAAAATAAATAGCTTGGACTAGACTAGATTTGTCTCAAATACTCATTCATTTTAGTGAAAATGTGGTAGTGTAATAGGCGGTGCCCTGTTTCCTTCGCCTCGTCTTAAAGATATCTTAAAAAGCTTTGATTGTAAATCTGGGAAAATTCAAAAAAAATATTTATTTTTGCCTTTTAGTTACTTTAATATATAAAAATAAAGGTGTTTGTGGCTAGTTGTACAGGTTCTATGTAAATATTATGTTACGAAACAAGTTATAGACTTGAATCTACATCATTATAACGTATTAAAAAAAAAAAATAGTATTATCTCAAAAACTTGTAAAGGAGAAGATAAATCGAGATTATAATCTTATCAACAACGTAAATTGTCACACGAATTACTACGAACTTGAATTTTAGACAAGAATCTTCTTTGGTGGTCTCCGACGGTCCAATTAGCACCCAACGCCTCATACGTTCTCAAATCATGAAGCTATAAAACAGGTCTCAACATTTTTACGATCCATCCGAATCTACCTTTTCTATGATTTCTACATCCTACATTGTTACACATAAGTTATAAACTTTATTAATTATCAAAGCGTTTTTTATAGGCCGTAAACTGGGATTTAAGGCAATATAAACATCTGAATTAATTCCTTAATATCGTACAAATGTTACATCTTATTAAGAAACGAGTTATTGGCTTAAGTAACAGCTTTGTCTGTATTATTATAATTTAAATACGTTTTTAAAAGGTTTTAAGATGATAGGTTACGATTTAATGTACTGTTTATAGACATTTTTATACCAATAAGATTATAAGAAATAGTAACATCGTTAACAATTTTATTCCACGGATCGTGTTTCAAAATGTGGGCAATTGCGGTGGATTTGTGAGATCTACATATTAAATAAACTTGATACCTACTCAAAAGAGAAAACAAAAACTTGTTGATTCTGGCAACAAATATCATCACTACATATTATGTAGTGATGATATATATTATATAATATAATATCAGAAATTAAAGTCCCCGCCGCGCCGAGCTTGGGTTTGTTCAGGCTAATCTCAGAAACTACTGTACGGATTTTCATACGGTTTTCACCAATAGAAAAAGGGATTATCCAGGTTCTACGGTATAATTTATGAATTTTACTAGCGGCCCGGTACGTGCTTCGCTACGTATAAAGCTAAATACAGCGGACAGCGGACAAAACCATTCCCAGATCCCCTTGAACACACACAAAAAATTTCATCAAAATCGGTCCAGTCGTTTGAGAGAAGTTCAGTGACATACACACTCACAGAAGAATTATATATATAAAGATATAGCTAGTTTTATTCGAAAAGATACTATTCTACACCTGTATTATCAAAGGTTTATGCGAAGATCCATGTATGTATATCCCATGTAATATGCAAGCCTAAAATCATTAATCGGACAGATATCCAAACTCTGAGGAATTCATAGTAAAATCCAATAACACTGTTTAACACAGGATTTTACTCTTAGGTACTCACTCTCAGAGGCTGCGCACGCGACCACTAGTTTATAACAGTTTAATTAATCTTCTTTATAAATAAAATGCGATGAAACTTTGTAGAGTTGTAGTGTGCATGCCTGGGAAGGTTTATGGTAAAAAAAAAACAAATAAAGAGGCATTGCAACGCATGCCGGGGGACAGCTACTAAACTATAACAATAAGAATAAGATTGCGTTTAAAAATAAGACGACGATCACAACATCGCGATGGCATATTTTCTTTCATCAAAACCGCATTTTTCTGGTACCAACTTTCCCCGCGGACTGCAATCAAGTACCTACTACCCGCTCCATTTTTCAAGACAGAATAATGCACCCTGACAATGAAAATTATGACTAAGGGCGATAATATTCATTCTATAAGGGAACATAAAATGCAGATGCTTAATAAAAGCTTAAAAAATGGTTAGTATTCTCAAAAAATATACGAAACTAGCTTCTGCTCGCGATTTTGTCTACGTGGACATCAGAATTGGGTTTGACCTGAATAAAAGTAGCCTATGTGTTATTCCAGACTTTAATCTATCTCTGTGCCAAATTTTATCCAGATCCGTTCAGCCGTTTTGGCGTGAAAAGGTAATAAACAACCTACATACTCACAAACTTTCACGTTTATAATATTAGCAGGGAAGTAGGGATTTATAATATTCGTAGGGATTAACGGTAGCTATGTCAGTATAGTTTGGTAGTCTGGCTAATGTATAGTTTGGCGTAGCGTTTAAGGCGTTACGTGGCTAACGCTGAGTAATGGAACTCAATTGGAGTGGGGCAGATCATCGGGCAGAGGGTGACGTTGGCTGGTGGGGTGAAGATTTAACTAGATCATTAAAAGAAGAAAATAATGCTGAAAAGAATTGCTAAATGAGACTGGCCCAAGAGCGCGGTGATTTGCACAGCCAAAAGTAATGACAACGGTAGTAGATTAGAGGTGTTAATGTACCTATTGTTTTAGATATGGTTTGAAAAAAATATATATCTACGTACCCACAGAAAGAAACGGGCAGGTTGATGCTCTGTACTAACATTTAATCTCGTCTGTCACTATCCATAAATCGACTACTCGTTCCAATTAAATTCCCCAAGCTCAACAATCTAGCTCAAACGAATTCCTACTAACCGACCCACGAAAAATCATTAAGCGAAATTGTAATTACGTATTAAACGCGTCGAACAGTACGTAATCCTCACACGGTCGGAATAGGGTTGTCGGAATGGGGGAGTGAATTGCTCCCGACAAACCCATACTAATCAAACGGCCTGGGAACACAATTTTAAACTATTCCCGAAATCTGTATGGCAACCAATTTACTGAATAGATAAACGCATTGTAAAGTCCCGATGTGGTACGGACAACCCCCGATAGTGATTATAATACGCAACAACGGTCACTGATATAGGGATGATAATGTTGTTTGGGCGTGTGTAATCGCTATGGTTACCGAGGTTGGTGACGAAATTTACGTAGGTATTATTTGAACCCTAATTTTGAAACTTTATTTAATTTGGTTCAGACTATTAAAGGAGAATTTCGATACGGGTAGTTCACCAATGTTATTTATCAGCAGAATTTGTTTAATTTTAAAAGAAAAATGTTAATAAAATGTAAGAACCTACAGTTTGTTTATAATAAATGTAATCATAATAGTCGGTGTCAGAAAGTAAGTTGAACAGACAATTAAGTTAATTAATCTTAGGTATGTACTTAGAATAAGGCATAATAAGGTAATAACGCAACTTTTTTTTCTACAAATATCTCACTAAGTTGCAGTAGGTATTATCGACGTGCGATATGCCAAGACAGTAAGTAGTTGCAATGGATTGGGTAAATAATATTTTTTGTAACTAGCGACCCTCCCGCGGTTTCGCCCGCGTTGCTCCGTTCCTAAGAGGCATAGCGTGATGTTATATAGCCTATAACCTTCCCCGATAAATGGACTATCTAACAAAAAAAAAAAATTATATTCCAACCAATAGTTCCTGAGATTAGCGCGTTCACACAAACAAACTCTTCAGCTTTATAATATTAATATAGATATTTAAACCGTATTAATAATTTGGTATTAATCTTAGTCGTGCTACATAGGATTGTAAGGCTTTACTTGTAGGTATTTAGGCAAACATAAACATGCAACATTAAGTATTAATAATAAGTAGAACTATTCCACTGGAGTATTTCAACTATAGGAAAATGAAAAAAAAAAAATGTTCCATGAAATCCACACACTTCTTCACACTCTGCTTTTACACTGTGTTCCACAGTCAATAAAAGCGTGGTACACCCACGCTTTTATTAGACCATATGTTCTCACATATTTTCGTTACCGAACTTTGACGATTGATTTTCATTAACAAAGTTGGTCGAAACGAATTAACTCTGACGGCAAATAAATGTTTCGAGCCAATAATATTACCATTCTGTGGATTTGATTGAATCCGCAAATAGCTTCCCATGGTAACGTGTTATGTAAGAGACGGGTTAAAGCTTAATCGATTTAAATATAATTATGTATTCTATTATTTTAACACAAGGACCTACTCTATGGTATCGTGATATAAAAAAACATCGATAAGTAGTTACTAAATAGGTACGTATCCCTTAAAGTTGAATAGTGGAATGGAATTGGTTTTTGGTCCACTGCCTAAAAAATATTGTTTAATAGTGTTAAAACAACTAAAATATCGGTTAGCACAACAATTTTAAACAGTCTATATTTCAAGGTATGAAAATACATAAGGTAAGTGCTTTGTTTTCAGAAATATGCCCGTTAAAATAATCGATTTCTTGGTTATTGCGTGTTTCTAGGACGCTATAACGCTCAAATTGATTACTTTAACGCGCGTATTGTTTAATACAGAACACGTAAATAACGTTTTATTGCTCCAAACTAAATTATTTTGTATAATGTTATGGTTGATTTTAATTTGGTTCTTATACATATCGATAGTGCTACGCACTTCCCTAGCAAAAGGAAATGACATAGTGCGTGATATGCGGAAACGTATTTAATGAAACGCGAGGGGTGCCCGTTGTGCGTGGGGCCTCACGCACACACGCATAACCGCACAGCATTAACACAATCACGTCGCATCAAATTGTAGTGTGCGTAACTGCAAAACTGAGGTTTAATGAAACACTCAAATTGAGATATTGGAGGAAGTAAGACATTAAGCCCGTGGCGTGGAGATAATAGATCCTAAGTACATGTTCTGTATGTATTACTTACTCGAGTTTTCATTAATAGTAAATTGTAGACTCCATTGTTTGTTCATTGGTAGATAGAGGCGTACCACTAACTACTTTAATATCGGACTTACAAAATATTTTAGTCACGTATAATTTAGGTAGGTATGTATATAGTAAGTGTTTTTTTATTAACTTCCTCTGTAAATAAGTTACACGGATAACGTTGATGATAGCAATTTATATCTGTGTACATTGCGTGTATCCAGTACAAGAAATGATTGAGTAGCTTCAAGTAGCTCAATTTAGTACATTTCACTCTTCAAACTTTCTCAATTTATAATTACCATCAGTTTATTAAGGAAGTTGTTACAAAACTCGATTTGAACATGTACAAAGTTGTTAAAGTCGATTTTAGTTAAATGATCGCTTAACAAAAATGTATCGAACGAAACTCCCTCGGGGTACCTATTCTCAGCATATGGCGAGTGAATGGAGAATTCAATTGACACGACTTATTAGAGAATATAGTTACATTTAGCTAAATAGCTCCGGGCCAAACCTATAATTTAGGGTTCCGGACCCCGGGAGATGTTACTGCAATTGGAAATATTTCGATACAATCGATTTACATGCTGTGATTTACCCACAGAAACTGGTAATTTTAGACTAGTAATTCGCTTCGTGAGGTTGTTCAGCCAATTTACTGTTACATTATTAAGTGCGATTAGAACAGCGGGGTTTGTGATCGTCGGTTAATTATGTACTGTTGCTGCTTAGGTGTTTTGTTCGGCGTTATAATTATAGGAGTTGGTATATTTTGTGTGTGAATTTGAAGTAACAGCTGCCATTGAATCTCGTTTTGCATTTGGATTTGCTAAAGCTTGGAGCTATTGCTATGCTGTGCAGTACAGAATAAAGTTTGATAGTTGTTTTATATATGTTGTTTTTTTTTTATAATACTCGTACATACACTGACACCGTTTTCCCAGGAGGTAAGCAGAAACTACAGAACGCCACTTGCTACGATTTTTACATATCTTGTTTGCTTCATTCACATTCATACATCTTGTCGTACACTCATAGTGGTTTTAATTAAAAATAAATTAGGTATAGATTTCAACGCCCGTTGACATTAAACCTCGCTGGTTCAAACTCATGAACTCTCGTTCACCGATCAAATCTTCTCGCTTTACTGATTGGCCTATTACGTCCGATGAAATTATGTATTTATTAAATATCAAAACATTTAAAAAATACCACGAGAATAAAATAAAAGAACATTAAATACGACAATTTTCTTTCATTGTTCTCATAAAATAAACATGGCCGTGAGAATAACAAACAGTCGTAATGAATTACTTACAACCCCATCATTTCAATGCAATATAATGACCCGTTATGGCCGTTAATAAAAAATAATTCATAAAAAATAACGTCCCATAAACGGTGGACTGCAGCAAAATATTATACTGTAATAAATAATAATGGTATGGTACACCCCGAATTTTAGTCATCGTTGCGCACACGACACACGCTTAACTAAGTTTGGGACAACCCTACGTTTAAACTTGACATTCAATTCATTGTAAGGCATGAATGTTCGCGTAGCTGCACCGCACTTATTATTTATTACGACCCCGCATGTGTCTCTGTTCAGTTAAAAAACACAATGACATAGTCGAGATTATTACATCTTTCCACGTTTAATTGTACACAATGGGTAAACAACAAAAGCCGAATTCTACATTTGTAACAGTTGCACTTGAATTCATTATAATAGGAACGACATGTAGAAGAGAATGCTCGCATTTGTTGCGGCTTCGATTTTCAATGAAACGAGTTCAGTGAAATTTGAATGATAAAAGTTTGATAAGTTCAACTCGCCGCGCTCGAGCATGTGAATAAATGAAGATATATTAATCTAGTTGGGGTTAAATTGTTATTAAAACTATGATTAATGGTTCCTGTTAATGGAGCACAGATTAAGGAGCAGGCTACACGCAACAACGTTCAAAATTAACGTCGGTTATCCCGTGACATAAGTGTAAATTTATCTTCATCATTACTACGTTAGTTTCGATACAACGGTGAGGTTAGACCAGTTTTAACTATACGTTATTATGATTGGTTAATGAAGAAATAATGTCTTTCACAAAAACTATATTTAAAATTACTCTGAACAAAAGTAAAACATCCATCTCTGAGAGTGGAGGAATTCGGGAGACTACTAACAGACAAATTCCTAATGATGATTAACAGAGAGGGAATGAAGTTCTTAAGAATCAACAGCAATTTTATACTCCTATTAAGACAAAGCTAAAGGCTTTACATAGATTCGTGTAAACAAACGGATAGCAAACAATGACGCAGAAGTCGTGTGTTTTATTAACTTATTATCAAACAAAATTTTATTTCATGTTCAAGTTTTATTGGTTGTTGGTATACAAACAGTATTACCCGCTTTCATTGCCCGGGGATGCACGATTCCCTTCGATTTTCTATGATAAACAAACTTACATCCGAGTAAGGTAAACATGATCGTAAATTTTACTACAGCGTTCGCGGTAACGGAAATCTACATTAAATCAAAATTTTCTCGGCTTTCGCCACAATATGTTCTCATCTTGTATCTCGTGTTTTACTTTTATGTGAACATTTATGACGAAATCTTTGGATATGGAACACTTTCTGCAAAACTAGCAGATATAAGTGACCCGTAAGTAAAATTCAGCACAATGCACGACCGCATGGATTTTATTGAGAGTCAGTATGTTGATACTGTGCCCGACTGAATCGTTCGCAAAAAATGTTCGAAGCAAGCGTGACGAATGAATTTTGGATAGTAAAATTAACATAATCAATATAAGGGAGTTATCGATGCACCCCAGTAAAGCCCGTGGTCGCTGGCACGGTAACGATCAGTACCGAAGTATATTGGCAGTGCCCCATTCAAGTTTACATGTACTTAATGCATACGGAATTGAAATTAAGCATTATTTCATGCAAACGATCGCGTATAACAACAATTACTCTGATACAATCTATATTGTAGCGGAGTTGGTTTTCGTGTTGTTTATTGAAACCGACTCGTTTGTTTTATTTCTACAGCGTTCTACTTCAATTACGTTTTTATTTTTTCATTTGCACAAGGTTTTATATTTAGTTGTAATTTTAGAAATAGGTGGTAAGTTTCTTGTTGTAGTAATATTTTTACATGTAGCATAATACTTGGATCTTATTTAGAACTCAACGCCTCTTTTGCTGCAGTAAGTACCGATTCTTTTACATTGTTTACCGAGAATACTCCATCAACATATTCAACATCAGGTGATAGGAATTTTACAGCCCACGGCATGTCATCTCCATTCCCAACATTGTATACAATCTTAGCCTCGTCTATATTATAACTGGTTACATCTACTCATCTATCTAGTGTTGTACTAGCTGTCGGCAGTATATTGTGATTCAATTACGCTGCACTGGGCACACTGAGTATCCGCTGACGTCCTGGCGGAAATTCATAGTGTTCCCAATGTATACTGATATAGATTGCATAGTTAATAGCCGACCCAACTGGTATTAGCCTTTTGAATGCCACCGAGGCAATAGACGCCAGACGAAAATGTCACCAAAAGGAGTCATGGAATTTTTCATAAAATTCTTTCATACACTATATTATAATAGCTTACGGTGCCATTATGCCATCACATCTGTATTCCCCGAAGGGTTAGGTAGAGTTGTACTAATGTACATGGTTTGCCGGTATGTTTGGGTCAAATATAATAGGGGGCGAGCCTATCGCAATTATCCGGGCACAAATCCAAACTCTGATTTGCTATTGAGAATTTCATAGAAAAACCCAATAACACTTTACTCGACTAGGGAATCGAACCCAAGACCTCTAACGTAGTTAGGACGCTAACGCTTGGGACCACTAAACTAATGAGGCAGTTTCAATGCTATCACTCAAATACCTATGAACTTACATAAATTGGCAAAAATTATAAAACGCCTAAACTACAATTCTTACATACCTACTACTTTTTCTTTAACCATGTCGATGAATTTTGTCACACACATGCACCTAACCTTTTTGAAGGATCTACCAATAAGCTCAGTATTTAAATTATATATTCGCCTTCGCTCCTACGTGGCACACAGGGGCACAGTTTCAGAATTCTCACTTTATAATATTATATTCAGGCACATAACATAAGAGCTCTTAGATTACCACTAATAATATCAGATTAACAGAACTTGAGATGCCGTTGCTGGTAACAGCAATTTAGATAATAGAGCAAACATTTCTGGTATTCATAGATCCAAGCAAATTTAATATATTAAACGGTGCGTACATATCTACTTTAATACCTATGAAATTACCCTCAAAGCATAACTTCAATCGGTTAACCTTATATTATAATCTTTATACGTTGAGCATTATGCTAGCGTATTATATCCATTGCCGACAATATTAGGAGAGCCGAACCAGATAATTGCAGCCTATCAATGCGGGCTCAACATTGATAACTGAACATTACTATATAATATATAATTATTATTTGATGTAGATTTTATATAGGTAGAATGAATAAAAAACGTTAAATAAATAGAATTTATAAGGTGAAATTCGGCAGCAACGTTGAGAGAAATCGCCTTAGAAGGACAAAGGCCTATCTTATTGTCGAGGTTTTTCAAAAGGTCAGGTACGTAGGCAGTACTGGCAACCGGCGCGTGTGAACGACAAGATGTATGAACATGGAAGAAAGAAAAGCAGCAAGTGGCGGTCTGTAGTTTCTGCTTACCCCTATGAGAAAAAGGCGTAACTGTATGTATTCTATTTAGATTGCAAATTTAGTTCAGTCTTCGGTTCAATTCCCATGTCTGGCAGTAGTATTGAGTTCGTCCAATATATCTGTATAATCTGATGAATTGGTAATAGTCACCCATCCGTAATATAACTGTGAACTTGCAAGATGCTGTTCTTGTTCATCAATCATTACACGTTAAGACACTTGGTTCGGGTTGTCTAGGTACCTATAAAATATGACAATCTTCTTAGGGTGATTAAAACAATATGCACGTAAAACAGGTACCTATTAAAACAATAACTTTTTTCCCACAGTGACCTAAATTAAACGCCAGAGTAACATTTTGATTCAGGTCAAGAGCATAGATCAATTTCCTTAATTTAAAAATGAATCCAAGATTATAATTTCGTTCTTCGGGGAAATATTTGAATAAAGAAATTGAAAAGGATTTTTGCCTTCCGCAAAAAATAGCCGTAGTTTTTTAAATAAAAATATTTGATTAGCTGGTCTCGTCCCGATGTGATCGGTCCTAAACAGCTTCAAATAGAAAGAAGAGTGAGGTACCCTTTGCCCTGTAGTGGAGTACTTCCCAAAGCCAAGACTTACAAGCCTATAGTGATAGGCAGGTAATATAAACTATCTACTACCGCGTTGATAATAGTTTTTCCAAATCCCATTGGAGATTCCCTTAAATCAATTCTTACCAACAATCCTTCAATACATAATATAATAATATTTTTTACTACAATAACTGAACAATACGTATTTCCAAAACAGTTAAAACTTTATGCGTTATCAACGTATCCATACAGTTTTGTTAAAAATAACGGAAAAATGTAAGCCAATTCATAGCTTCACAAAACTATCAATGACAAAATAAAATGGTGAAAATGAAGTGTTACACAAAGGATTTTTCGATCAAAATATGGGCCTTTGTCCGCAAACATGAAGATATGAAGGAACAGCGTTGATAATACTGCAGTGGCTTTGTTTGAGCGTAATCCGGGATTGTGCGCTTAAACACCAACACATAGTGATAAAATATGTATAGACATACCGCTAGTGGGAATCAATACCTGTGAAACAATGTCTAATGATAGCTTTAGTTGTTATCCGCGAAAAAACTCCAATATCCAATACATCTCGATACAAAAACATCATCAAATTGGTTCAGTGGTTTAGGATTGAAAACGTAACTAACAAACAAACTTATTACGCTTTTATAAATATTCGTATGGATTATTGAGCCATAGAACCCGATTGTTATACCAACATCTATGATAAGAATTCACTTTGATTTTCAAGACTCGTCGTTATAAGATGATAACAACAGTTTAAAATATGTATATTACGTGCTGCAACAAATCTAAGTTAACAGACCAAATGAATTTATTGTGCCATAACTAGCTGTATTGGTGAGTTATGTCGTGGCTTGTGTCACTGCATTTCCATTGCTGCACGAAACGAGAACCTGGCTATCGTGGGAACTACGACATAATGTATCGTCTCATTATGTTGTGTCAGCATTAGACGTGAAACGATAAAATTTTGTCAAAGGACACAAATATTAGCCCCCCTGTACTATGTAGAGTGCGATAAAGGCTGCAAGATTATTTTAGAATTAGTTCCTGATTATAATTGGAACTTATAGAGGTTCACAGGAGCCTCTGCTCCCTTAGTTACCTAAAAGAGGCGACCTGGTTATATTCGGATTTAATAGCGATTATATTTTAATAAAATCGGATTACACTAACAAGCAATTAATGCTAAAAATATATCTTTGTTCTACCTCCTACGTATTTTTATTTCCATTTATTAATCCGTCTAAAATTGTTATCGTAATTTCACCTGGACACATTTGGCACATTTTGGTTTTTGCACTGCCATTTTAAAATTTTGGCTCTTAAGCTATAGATATGTACTATTTTTTAACAGTCCGAGTCACAAATTTATTAGAATTTTACGCAGGACCTAAAATAAACTGTCACGGTTGTGGTTGATTTGAGGTAGCGCAGTGTATAATGACGACAATACCCAGTCACCTCCTGGACATGAGAATTGTTCCACTCTATAATAAAAGGAATTTTAACCCGCTAATCTCGTACCGTAGTATAATGCAAACGAACACAGCAAGACTCTAGACATGATTTTGATGAAGATTTATGTCGCGTATGCTAAATCACACAACGCATCATTCTAAACAACTGCTAGTGAGAACTCCTAGACTATTTTCGTACGTAATAAATTCGTTCGTGAAACGTCTCTGCAACTTTTCAGTGTAAAGTTTCCAAATACTGCCGACAGGTCTATATTTTTGTAGCACACTAACTAGCCAAAAGGAATAACATTTATGTCTGTCAAAAAGTAATTTCGTAAAAACATTTCGAGTTTTGAGTTGCTCGCGTGATTTGTTGGCACGAAAATAGATGGAAACTTTTGTGTTTAATGTTAGTTCATCATATTAATATGAAAAGTGTCTGTTTGTGTTGCGTAATAGGAAAGAGTGATAGACCGGGGCTTTGAGTATTTATTGTTGTTTACAGTTTTACTGAATTGTATGTTTGTAATGTATCTTTTAGTTTTGGCTGACAAATATTTGTCTCAAACGAACCCTTAATCATTAGATGATACCGTCAAAATTAATGCCTTTCTGTAATTATTTTGAGTATTATTAACAAGCCAATTAGACTGGTTTATACCATAGCATACCTCACGACTGTATTCCCCGAAGGTTTAGGCACAGGCGTACAATGTACACCCACAGTTCGCCGGTATGTTTAGGTCCCATGAAATAGGGGGCGAGCCTATTGCCATTAACCGGGCACAAATCCAGACTCCGAGCTGCTACTAAGAATTTCATAGAAAAACCCAATAACACTTTGCTCGACCTGGGGATCGAACCCAGGACCTCTAGCGTAGCAGTCGCGCTTGGGACCACTAGACTAATGAGGCAGTCACTGGTTTATAATACATAATATAATATTTTTCGACACCAAATAGAAAATTGCTGCACTGCACTAATCGCAGTGATTGAGAAAACGGCTGCTACGCTACGGGTAGCGAATTCCATTTCCGCTCTGGGAAAATATTTCTATGAGGATCATAAAAAAACAAAGTCAAATGATATAAATGTAGGTATGTACTTTGTTCATAATATTTTGTTCCACACATTTGCTATGAGTTCTTTTTTAGTTTTCTATGAACCTATAAAGCCAAATATTCTATGAACATACCATATCCTCCAGTGACTCACCAGAAAAAAAAACAAAGGAAAAACACGCATACATCACACAAAAAAACAATAATAAGCATTCGTGTCGTTTTAATACGTTGGAATCAAAGCGCCCCCAATCATTAAACAGCACATAAATAAATAAATAGCACCAAACATTGAGTAAATACATGGGGATGTGCCGCGAAGTCAGGACACGTGCAAAAACGAAGTCACGCAGATGTAAAGATGCTGGAAATGTCATAGAATAAAAATGAGTTAGGTACTCTTTGATATTTCAGAGAATTGTAAAAAAATATAATAACAACATAACATACCATCACGCCTGTATTCCCCGAAGGGTTAGGCAGAGGTGTACTTAATGTACACCCACAGTTCGCCGGTATGTTTAGGTCCCATGTTATATGGCTACAGCCACAAAAAAATCATTTAAGTAGGTACCTAGTAGGCTATATTTTAGATGCAGAATATTTTTCAAGTTAATTACAAGTAAAAAAAATAGGTACAATACAATGGAATAAGAATTTTAAAGAAAATTCTTTAGACATGGGGATCTTCAAACGGCGCGAATACAGGGCTCCTAAGGGCCGGCAACGCATCAGCAACTCCTCTAGTGTTCCAAGTGTTCATGGGCGACGGCGACTACTTACCATCAGGTGGCTCGTCTGCTCGTTTGCCGACGAGAATAAATCTAAATAAATATTTTAAAAACTTCTTATTGCATTGTATTATTCTACCTATACTGTATAAATTATATGTTAAAATTAACACAAACCTATAAAAAATTTTATGTTTTCAATACTATCTGCTTTATGATTTTGGTCACTTTAAATAGGTACCTATCATGATTTTGTGATCGTGTGCGTTATTATTATATAACCTTAAAAATCAAGGATGGATGACTATTCCCGATAATAATTATGTTTAATCTGCACAATAAGCAATCGTGTGGTGTCGATGCCATGTACCACATTTTTGCTTACCAATAGGCGAAATAGAGGTTAAACGCAAATATAAGAATGTGAATAATAAAAAAAATCTCAAGATAGGCTGTATTGGGAACATATGCCCCTTGCTTGGCAGTGAGACACGTTTGGGCGCCTTCCAGTAACATTATTAATGGCATTGGCAAGCACGTACCACATTGCACCGTACGTACTGTCGCGCACAACACTTCATAGCGTCATAAATTGCGTCTCGTAAACCTTCCGCTGCCACCCCGCCTATCACTAAAATTAAACATTTAATGAGAAAATGAATTACCAGCAGTTATGAAACTAACGAACGAAATATTACAACCGCTACGTAAGTTACATATATTTTTATTATCTCAATCGCGAATTTTAGTAGTGTAGCAGCATGTTTCAGCGGCTATTTATTTATTAGAACTGACAGCGAATTGTTCATAAATAAACTAAATAATAATTTCAAAACAAAATTTGTAAGCGAGCGTACTTCGCGTTGTGCGCACACATACATGTTTATAAAAGATTCCGCGAACATTATAGTGTGCGGGTTGGAAACTTTTGATCCCCTGACATAAATCTCCATCAGAAAATAGGGAGGGACGTAACCGGCTTAAGCTTAACAGTGACTAGTGGCCCCGAACTTTAGTTTAAATATATTGTAATAATGATAAAATATACTAGTTAATTTGGACCTTTATTTATTTTGCAGTAAAGAGCTTTTTGTCATAACATCCGAGTATTTGTAATGGGAACGTGCGGGTCCCTCAAATATTGTTTCATATTTCTCTTCTTGTTCGGTCGTTATTTGGTAAATAGATTTGTATTATTAAGAGCTGGTAATCCTATTCCGTTACTTAGCTAATCAGTGTTTCATGTTATCGTATGTTTGTATTATTACCTATAACATATTATACCTTGATACACGTTGTTTTGGTTCATGATTCGTACATTAATTGAATCGTAAGAACTCCTTTTTCATTGTTCATTTGAATGCGTTTGATGATAGTCTTTGATCTTGTCGTAAATTCGAATATTATAAAAAAGTGTGACTAATCATTTCATTTTGCGAGACACGTGACATACTGCCTATACTAGCCCATTTACTGTGCCCCTGCTGTCTAACAAGGGCGCCTACTGAGAGGTGACATACTTCACGCGCCATCGAGAAAATCTCGCAGTTAGATTACGTTATGATGTTTTCCTTGATCTTATAAATAAATAACAAATTGATTATTAATACACACATCATTTAAAAAGTCATAGATGCGTGCCTTGGAGTCGAATTCGAGACTTACATATAAATTATTACAGTAAATATGAAAAAATAAACTTAAGAATCCAATGAAGAAAATCTTACAAGGATTTATAGGTCAGCAAAGTTATAAATCAAACAAAGTGAAAGTAGTTTGGAGTAAGATCCTTCTAGACTTTCGTTTACTCTTTACTATTAAATCAAAGATTGGATTTAGGTTCTAAGTCCTTGCTATTATTAGGTCTAGAGATCTTTCAGATGACAAGGTCACAGTAAAAGTCTGCATTGCAGGCCCCCAAAAAGCGAACGTGCATTTTCTGATGTTCTTACAAAGTTTTCTCATTATCTATAAAACTTATGATTCAGTTTTCTTTAAACGAATATGGGTTATTTTCTCTTTAGTGTTTTATATGATTTCGGTTTGAATTCAAAATGTTTATAAGCTCTGAATGATTGAAGTACATCAAGTTACCACAAACTGTCAAATTTCCCCAATGAATAATAAACTCTATTCTCTGGATACTAAATTGAAAACTTATGGAAAAAATTTGACAATTTTAAATACCATGATGTACATTGTAGAGTGTTTGATGTCTTTAAATCTTCATTAACCCTACTGTTGGCTTTTTAGGGCACTACGAACGTGCTCGCTGGCCTAGTGCGGGTTGGTTTATTTGAACTCGAGACATCCGACTATGCATAACAAACAATACCATCATGCCTGTATTCCCCGAAGGATTAGGCATACCAATCTACATCCACAGTTCTTCGGTAAGTTTGAGGTCCCATGTAATAGGGGGTGAGTCTATTGCCATTAACCGGGTACAAATCCCAAACTCCGAGCTGCTACTGAGGATTTCATCGGACCTGGGAATTGAACCCAAGATCTCTAGCGTAGCAGTCGCGCTTGGGACCACTACTCTAATGAAGTACCTAGTTATAAATAAACTTTAAAAATGTATAGTAATCGATAAATTTATAGTAATATAATGTAGGTATAATAATAATGTTTAATATAATTTAAATAGTGCTCAATGATTTACCGTAGGTGAATTTAAATCCCTTATCATTAAAGTGGGATTAACGTTTGTATTTTGAATGAAACCTGTTAACGAGATAATTGGAGTATTATTTTTTCAATTAATTTCACAAAAGTCGGTAATAACTGACAAAATCCAATTTATTAATGAGGAATCAGGACGCATGTTAATCCCAGTATTCAATACGGGTTACAAATTGATAATAAATGAACTACTTAACCGGCTGATAGGGATATAATAGCCAGTTTTCAATCATCAAAACTGCTGGATTATTAAATAAACGATATTACAAAAATGTAGCTTCAAAGTTCGTGTCACTATCTGTTCTATTTTTTATTTTTATTTACTTGACACTGCCTATGATTTTGCTTGGTTTTCCAGCAATTACACACAAGTATCCATGAAATAATAAATCTCCAAATAAAGTAGGTATTTAATACATTATTTTGATGTAAAAAAGTTTTTATATTAGCAAGTGTGTGTTGCATTTTATGTGTGTTTTTTTATCGCCAAACAGCACCTTCCTTGGTTCCGTCGCCCGAATCAGACTATTTAAATTGCCAATTAATGATTAACAATTAATTGGTTAGAATATTTGTAGAAAATTATTTATTTTTTTAAGTAATAGGTACAAAAAGGGAATTTAATGAAATAGAAAGAATGTAAAAAATCGGACAAGTGCGAGTCAGAATCGCCCACCAAGGGTTCCGTACCTACAAATTTGTAGGTACATATTATATTTAACTAAAAATGAATAGTTTTCAGATTTTTCCCTATACTTGTAGTATAAGACGGTATTACTTGCCAAATTCCATAGTTCTAAATCAACGGAAAATACCCTATAGATTTTGATTCCCTTGAGAGTGTCGAAATATACAATTTTTGTGGCATATACGGTTGTATCTTTTTTTACGTTAACTTAGAAGTTTGATTTTTTTGCAGTTTCCAAGGACTGTAGATGTTGTAGACTGTAGACGGTTCAGTACGTATATGGTTTCAATTTCAACTCGGTACCTCCACGCGTTCCCGTCATAAAGGGTCTTGTCAGACAGACGGATCGACGGACGGACAACAAAGTGATCCTATAAGCGTCCCGTTTTTCTTTTGGAGGTACGGATCCCTAAAACTGACAACACTATAAATGATATTAATGAAAAAAGACTAACTTAAAAAAAAGAGCAAAATACTTAATACAATAACAGCAAACGTTCTAAAAAAATAAACACATTAACCCTAAACATAGTATGAGCAAACAACAAACAGTGCGGCTCCCCACAAATCTTTCGTATACCAACATTGTCATTCCCTTGCGGTATATTATTGAATTTAATGGCATCATTTACCGTATTCCGATCCTCAATAGCGACAGCGTTACGAATTCGTCGCCTGTTTTTAGGGTTCTGTTATAAAAAGTAATAAAAAAAGTGAGTGGTGCGGAGTATTAAAAGTGAAAAAGTTTTCCATTAGTGTTAAAACAATAAAAAAATTGTGAGACAGTTTTCCATTAAAGTTTTAGAATACTTTTTCTTTTGAAATATTTTATATTATTTATATTTTTAGTGGATTCCGTTGAGAATATTATTAACTCCGTAATTTACTGCGTCATTGGTCTATTGGCCACTAGCGCGGTTGTTGAGCGTGGGGTGCTATTCCCAGGTCAAGTAAAATATTTTAGGCTTTTTTATGATATTCTCAGAAGTAGTTTGGAACAAGCTCGCTCAGTATTACATGGGATTTAAGAACCAGTGAATTACGGGAATACTTCAATATACTTCTGTTTAAATTCACTTTCAATCAACACTCATTCATGGAAATGGCGTGATATTTTCAATAACGCGTTAGGGACAAATAAGTACGATGCGAATAGATATTACTTTGAAATCTATTTTAATAAAATACATAACATAACATACCATCACGCCTGTATTCCCCGAAGGGTTAGGCAGAGGCGTACTAAATGTACACCCACAGTTCGCCTGGTATGTTTAGGTCCCATGTTATAGGGGGCGAGCCTATAGCCATTAACCGGGCACAAATCCAGACTCCGAGCTGCTACTAAGAATTTTAACACTTTGCTCGACCTGGGGATCGAACCCAGGACCTCTAGCGTAGCAGTCGCGCTTGGGACAACTAGATTAATGAGGCAGTCTAATCTAAGTCTAATAAAATACAATTTTAAATTATTTTTTTCTTGAACTCAATTTTATTAAATTTCAAAAGACCTCCTTTTTATTCACAGCGTCACTTGATACACGGATAGACACATAGAGCCTAATGCGTAGAGCGCGATTCTTTGTGAGTTTCTGGGAAAATGTACTAAGTATATTATATTAGAAAACTGGAGTTACTCGCTCACTATTATGAAAGGAGAAAATTGTTCAGAGACTTAAAAAGAACTACATATTTTTTTCTTAAAAATAAACAGAACTTATTTTGCCGTACGGCTTGGTCATTTGTAAAACAAGAAATATTATTGTGTACTTAAAAAAAACCTGTGCTATATTTAATCTGTTATATAAATATTAGGTACTAGTAATCGTCTTAACATAGGTTTTAATTTTTGCCAAAAACTATGCAAAGCTTTGCAATATTAGATATATTAGTATTGTACGGAACCCTCAATACAAATTGAACTCATGCTATAATTTTATCTTATTTTTTATTATTCCCGTCCATTTGACATAATATTGATTTGAATTGTAATGGTCGAAGCATTACTTGCAACTGTTAGTGGCAGGAATAGCAGGTTGGTACTAAATGGTCACCGTAAAATGCTTTCTATGTTTCAATTATCAGCAAAGTGTGATATATTGTCATTTATAATGGATGGGTTTCGCTATCGTATCGGTTTTGTCTATTATTATTTTATATGACCCATTTATCACAGCTGTGCTTTTTGGTAGAGCATATTTTGAGCATAATTGTTATTAAAGATTTAAATGTAGTGTAGATAGTACGGTTTATTTTAATACGAATTTAACCCTGAAATGCGAAAAAGGACAAAAGTCTCTTTGTGAATTTGTGCCATAATGATTTAAGTATTCATTTTTCATGTTTATATTTTCCAATGAAGATTTTATTTTTATTTTTTCCAAAATACGTTTTTTCATCGACACAATGAAAATACATGGGTGACATTTTCGTCGAATTGGCGAAAATTCTTTTCGTATAATTGCTCCCTTTAGAGTTCACAAACTATATACTATATACTGTAAATTCCTATATATTGCTGCATAGTAAACATTATTCATATTTAATTTTCAATTGTACACGCAATTTCAGCATGCTTCGTCGAATTCAGGCTGTTGGGCAATTTAAATTAATATAACATGTGGATTGATATATTACGCCTCTACGTAATCCTTCAGGGAATACAAGCGTGATGGTATGTTAGGATGGCATGAATAAAAACAAAACTAGATAAATAAAACAATATCAAAGGTATTTATTTAATGTATTTTTGCACGATAGTATCTAAGTATAAGTAATCATAGTCTTTGTAACTTTCCTACTGTCATGCTCTAGATACTGAAACGCCGAAATACTTTAACCCTAAAATGACAACATGATTTACAAATAGGCACAAATGGCATTTAAAAATCGAAACATCAAAACGATAACTTAATATCATTCATTTTATTTTACAAGCTTTGCATGATAAATGGAACAGTGGCTATAAATAATACGCGCCTAAACTCACATAAACTACTACGGGAATGACAGTCGATGGAAATAAAATGTTTTATAGCCATAATAGAAACGAGCATGTCGTTCTTAGAATATATTCCTCTTGTATTGCAGTAAAAGGTTTTATATATTGTACTTTTAAATACCTCTTCTACAGTAAGTTATTTTGCAACAACGTGTATCTAGATTTTTGTCAAGAATAGAATACAATTTTGACAGATGTCAGCGAAAACTTCGGGGTGTGCTGTGTCATCCGCGTTATTGGTAATGTCCTTCTCGAGTCACTAACTCGTAAGGCAATTAATGAAATTGGCTGGCCTCCTAGCACATGACACGTAGGTAGTATAAATTGGAATGACAATTGACGATCACTACCCATCACGTATGCGTTTATAATCCAATTATAGTAAAGATTTATTCAGATAGAGCCTAATTTACTTCCGTGGTCCGAAAGGGAATCTTGGTGCAAACCAGGAAGTAAATCTTTTAAACTGAACCAAATATTACCATAAAAAATGCAATATATTCTATCAAAATTTTATGAACGTAAATTAAATATTTTACAATAATTTAAATAGTATGTTACAAAGTAACTATTTTTATACGTGGTCATTATTCGCCCTTATTAATTTTAAAAGTACTTGACTGTGTCAACTTTCAACGGTAATTGTTACATGTAATAAAATTTTAATGAACTCATTGAAGAATGGAATCGCCCGGTAGTTATTATTTAATTATCGCCCGTATAATATACGTTATCAAACTTCATGACGCGACGATTTATTATTATGATTTTTTATTATAGATTCAACCCTTAATGCTGTGTTATTTTCATTATACGGTATATACATTATTTTTATATATGTGATCAATGGGAAAATAAGAGAGCTCGAAGGGTTTAGTTGACTGTAGGTACTAATGTACGCACACAGTTTGCCGGTTTAGGTCCCATGTGATTTGGCTAGCTTACTGCCACTAACCGGGTTCAAATTTAAACTCCCAAAGCTGTTGCTGAGAATTTCATAGAAAAACCTAATAATATTGATTTAAGCGGCGGTAGCTAGGGCGTCGGACTGGCGATTATGTGGTTGCCGGTTTGAAACCCATATATTGCACTACCGAGGTGAACCCACTCGTAACACAAGCATTTAGCTTAGCACGAGAGGTTAACAAGAATACGACCCACCCGACCCCATTGCTAGTAAGCTTTTAAAAAAAGAACTCAAGGCTCAGTACTTATTGGTTAAAATAAACTTTTCTGCTGAATTTTGAAACTGTTTTTTTAGAGTTAGTATACGTTGCTGTAGTTAAAATAAATCATATTTCGATTCCTAGCATTAACGCAAATTGGCACCCCATCCCCGTGGCATTGTGAGTTATAGCCCAATATTCCTATCAGGACTTAGGAGTTCGGAATATATTATAGCAAGCTTGCATATACGGCCATTAAATCAGCCATTTTCCTGAGCTGATTCTCACAGCTTGGACGTCGATAAATAGCTGATGCATTTTATATACCACTTCACTTATTCAAAAGCAGCATAAAAATATAAATGCATCGGAGAATTTACAAATATATATTTGTGTATTTTATATTGCGCTATATATTTTCTTACAGACGAAATCTTAAAAAAAATCTGGTTTATTTATTTTGTTACATAGTATCTTTCATATATTTTATTTACTGCTGAATAATCTTTCTTTTCAAGTTTCCCTTTGCGTTTGAAACTTAGATCGCATTACGTAGTAATCTCAACATTAAAACCACTTTCGTATTTTCCTTTTATTTTTATATTTTAAGCGCAAAGAAAAGAAATCCATCCCTATCTGGATAAAATCTCTTTGAAAGAAACTCAAACAATTCGAAACACCTCAAGACATTACCGTGGGGCCCCTAAATTTGCGTGTACAAGCAAAACGCGTAATGCCGGGGTGAGCCCGCCAAAATCGTATTTAAATTCACAGATCCCAACATGAGATAAGCGAAATCATGAGTTAGGTTGGAAGGGTTATAGAATCCTGCTGCGTGAGGCCGCATAATTTCGTTTCCAGTGGGGTGTCCACGCCTTTGGTGTTGACGGAGATATCTCGATCTTCAATGGGAAGCCTCTTCAGAGTGTTTAACTGGGAAAATGTTCTCTAAAACGTTTGCAAATACGAAGGTTTTATCGCTAGATCTGCGAATTTGTTTGCTTGTTACGGATGTATGAATGTAGATCCGTAGATCGTTAGATCGTAGATCGCAGTATCGCTTAACATCAGTCAAACTGGCGGTCAAGCGTAAGCCTATCACGAATAAAAAAAAAAAGTTGTGTTTAAATAAATAATTAATTAATACTTTTTTATCATATATGTCGGCGTAAGGAAATTATTTGTGAAAAGTAAATATTAATATACCCACAAACGCGACAATGTTGTATCTCTCAATGAATCAGGCGCAGTGTGGAGGGGGTCGACGCCTATATAAGGCGTGTCTGGGAATAATGCGACGCATTACGGTTGAGGCGACCACCCCGTCCGCAACTCTAATTGTGATACGGATCACGCCTGAATCATTCTACTTTAATAATGGAGAAAGGAAACCCACGCAGTGACGTAGACCCCGTGGAGCGCAGGTCATTGTCACCTATACTTCGATCAGGCCACTCTCGGCCCGAAATCAGAAGTGGGATGGACCGAGGCACGTCTTCGGTTCCATCCGCCCAAAGTGATGGAGGAGCAGAAAACTCTGGTGCTAATCAGGTGCTGTCCACATTGGCTAATATTTTGGAAAATCTGACAAGACAGCAGCAAGCCTCTATGCAGACAAATCATGAGTTTCTTTCAGGATTGATTAGTAACGCTGTGGGTCCAACGCGACGGCCAAGATTAAGCGACATTTATATAGCACCCTACAACCCCGATGGAGATGTTCCGATCCGTGATTGGTGTGAACACGTGGACCAAGCAAAAACCCACTGGGGACTTGCTGATTACGAAGTCTGCACCAAGATAGCTAGCCTGTTGCAGGGTCGAGCAAAATCTGTGGGAGATGCATGGCTCGTTAAGTCTCCAGTATGGAGCGATATGCGTGAAGCGCTGATACAAACATTCGAACCTGAAGCGCGGTACTCCAATGATATCCTTAAGTTACGCAACTTTAAATTCGATACATCTAATCCTGCAGAATCGATAACTAAGGCATGGCATATTTGGAAGCGGGTAGTAAGTGGTAATAAGGATACCGATGCCGTAGAAGCTGTAATTGGCTGTATAGATAATGACTTTCTCCGGTTACGGCTGATATCCAGTAAATGTGTTACTGTACCCGAACTGATTTCTGTGGCGGCTACGATAAAACCTCGTGAATCTCGCCAGGGTGAACCACCTGCCAAGCGCCCTAGATTCAGAAACAGTCGTGAAGAATCTATCGTGTGCTTCAAATGTGGTCAAGCTGGACACTATCAAGTAAACTGCAATAAACCACAGGATAAAATTAGTGATCCAAAACCATTATTAAGCGAAATCGCGACTAAGGAACAGTCTGTCAATCGAACTGAACGTCCTAAGTCTAAGTGCAATTATTGCGAAAAAATGGGACACTTGGAAGCAAATTGTTTCAAAAAAATGAATGATGAAGCTGAAAAGATCAATGTAGCAAGAGAACATGACGAAATCCTTACACCGATGATAATTTACATCGATAACCGCCACTTTACAGCTTTATACGATAGTGGAGCTGCCCGTTCTCTGGTGAGACGATCTTTAAGTTTCTCTTTACCAGGAAAACGTGAAGATTGTTCTTTGATGTTAAAGGGTATCGGCAGCAAAAGCATGCCAATCTTGTCCTGCCAACAAATCCATGTGACCTGCAAAATAAACAGCGTATTCGTAGAAATTACCTTCCATATCGTGGAAGATCACGAAACGCCATGTGATCTTTTGATTGGATCTGAAATTGTAAAGGGCACTGGTTTGAATGTACTAGTTACAGAACAAAATGCTAGAGTCCTGAGAACAGCAAATGTTTCAACGATTCATGTTGATGAGGAAACTTCCGAACATCTGGACACCGATTTAACAAACAAAGACGAAATACACGAGTTAAAAGCCTTACTGCTAAAATATAAAGACTCCTTTGTTACGGGTATTCCTAAAACTAAAGTCCTAACTGGAAGTTTGGACATTCAACTAAAAGATCCTTCAAAGATAGTATCAAGGAGACCTTATCGAATGGCTCCGATAGAAAGACAGAAGGTTAAGGCTATTATTGAAGATTTAACTGCTAACGGTATTGTAAGGGAAAGTAGTTCTGATTTTGCAAGTCCCATAATCCTTGTGAAGAAGAAAAATGGAGACGACAGAATGTGTACTGATTACAGGGAACTTAACAAAAATACAGTTCCAATCAAGTTCCCTCTCCCCATTATTTCAGATCAGATCGATAGACTATCTTGTGCTAAATACTTCATTTGTCTCGATATGGCCCAAGGATTTTATCAAATTCCTATTAATGAAGCTTCAATACCAAAAACGGCTTTTATTACTCCTGACGGTCTATACGAATATGTGAGAATGCCATTTGGATTAATGAATGCTCCAGCAGTATTCCAACGTGCTATAATGACAGCTCTGAGGCCATTACTTGAAGACATTCTAATCTACATGGATGATGTTCTGATCAAATGTGAAACGTTTTCTGAAGGATTAAAGATACTGGACAAGGTCCTAGATGCTTTAACTAAAGCCGGCTTTTCAGTAAATGCTAAGAAATGCTCATTCTTCAAGACGTCTATTGAGTACTTGGGAAACCTGATCGCGAATGGTACTGTTCGCCCAAGTCCAAGAAAAGTAGAAGCTCTCGAAAAATCACCAGTACCCACTAACGTGAAACAAGTACGTCAATTTTGTGGACTAGCTGGTTACTTCCGGCGCTTCATACCGTCCTTTTCAGAACTTATGATTCCTATGTACAATTTAACAAAGAAGGACGCTAAGTTCATCTGGACGTCGGAATGTGAAAATGTCAGGCTTGATATTATTCGTCGTCTAACATCTGCACCGGTTCTTACTATATTTCAAGAAGGTTTGGCTATCGAACTCCACACCGATGCAAGCAGCTCTGGATTGGGTGCAATTCTTATTCAAATAAAGGATAGAAGACAACGTGTTGTAGCATACATGAGCATGAGAACAACAGAGCCGGAAAGTCACTACCATTCTTATGAACTGGAGACATTAGCTATTGTCCGTGCCATCAAACATTTCAGACAATATCTCTACGGCAGGACCTTTACCATTGTCACCGACTGCAATGCCATAAAGTCTTCGTGTCACAAGCATGAACTTCTGCCAAGGATTCACAGATGGTGGTCATTCCTACAGCACTACAGTTTCAACATAGAATATCGACAAGGCAAACGAATGAAGCACGCTGACTTCTTCAGCCGGAATCCAGTGGCTTGCGTGAACCTTGTTCAAAATATAGATACATGGCTCAAAATTGAACAGAGACGTGACGAAGAGCTGGCAAATCTTATCAAAAAATTGGAGCATGGTGAAGAATTAGATAACTATCGCTTACATGACTTTGTTTTGGAACGACAATATAATGAAGAAGAGCCTGGATGCAAAAAATGGAAAAAGGTTATTCCTAAATCTTACCAGTGGAGCATTATCAATGCCTATCACACGGCATTAAAACACTTCGGGTGGGAGAAGACACTTGCAAAAATTCGTGAGACGTATTGGTTTCCTGAGATGAGTACAACTATAAGGCGGTTTATAGAAAATTGCGTCATGTGCAAAACAAGTAAGGGATCCTCCGGGGCTAGACAGGTACAAATGTATCCTATAGAAAAGAAACCTGTTCCGTTTGATACTATCCATATTGATATGACAGGTCACCTGACTAATAGAAATAACAAACATGAATATGTAGTAGTTATTGTGGACGCTTATACAAAATTCGTAACTTTAACATATGCAACGAACAAAACTGCAAAATCTATGCTTTGTGCTCTTAAACAAGTTGTAGCCTTATTCGGAGCACCGAGGCAGATAATAAGCGATCAAGACACCGCTTTCAAAGCAGAATTTGAAGAATTCTGCAAATATTACAGTATTCACCAACACTTCATTGCACCGGGTGTAAGTCGAACCAATGGGCAAGTAGAACGACTGATGGCTGTAGTAAAAAATGGATTAACCATAATACGTAATTACGAGACAAAAGACTGGAAAAAAGGTTTGGATGGGCTCCAATTAGCAATCAATTGCACTAAAAATAAGACTACAAACGTAAGTCCTATTAAGGCTCTTACTGGAAGGCAATATGCAGTACCAGCTGAATTAATAGCCTTGGTAAATGAAGCGGAAGGCACAATAGATAGGAACCAACTTGACAATTACATACACAAGAATATTGAGACAAGAGGCAAGAATGACAAAGTAAGATTTGACAAAGGAAAAGCTAAGGTTAAGAGATTCCAAAAAGGAGAGATAGTTCTGTTTAAAACGAACCCAAGAAGTCAAATTGGACTCGATTTAAAATACCCAAACGCATACGAGATATGGAAAATTCTACCCAACGATCGCTACCAAGTTAGGAAAGTGATTGGTAGAGGGCGACCCAAAAAAGTTGCTCACGATCAACTACGGCTAGCACCTAAACCTGGCGAATGCATCAGTCAGAATCCCGCGTCGGCGGAAGTTGAGGTCATAGCGGAAGAAGGTGATGACCTGACACAACAAGGTGTTGAAAGCATGGACATGAACAGATGCTCTGACACAAACTGACTGTTGGTATGTACAAAGCTTTGACGTGTTAATGTAAGTGATGGTTTTATTTTTTAATTTGTTGAGGACAGGGCCTCCAAATTAGATAATGAAATGCTCACCGGTTTGTAGAAGGACAGGGGCCTCCAAACTGTTACCAATAGAACTTCCCAAACTTTTGTAGATGTGAGCTCGTTTTATTTTTTAATTTGTTGAGGACAAGGGCCTCCGAATTAGATAATGAAATGCTCACCAGTTTGTAGAAGGACAGGGGCCTCCAAACTGTTTGAAAATTTGTTGAGGACAGGGGCCTCCAAATTCTATAATGTTACGCTTACGAGTCTGTTGAGGACAGAGAAGCCTCCTTACTCTTGATGTGTTATCGTATGAAGGTCGAGGACGAAGGCCTGCCTTCTTTATTATAACTTAAATACTGTGCTCTGTATTTTTGTTTTAAGGTCGAAGGCGACCTTGTTGCAGAATGGCCGTGTCGGCGTAAGGAAATTATTTGTGAAAAGTAAATATTAATATACCCACAAACGCGACAATGTTGTATCTCTCAATGAATCAGGCGCAGTGTGGAGGGGGTCGACGCCTATATAAGGCGTGTCTGGGAATAATGCGACGCATTACGGTTGAGGCGACCACCCCGTCCGCAACTCTAATTGTGATACGGATCACGCCTGAATCATTCTACTTTAATAATGGAGAAAGGAAACCCACGCAGTGACGTAGACCCCGTGGAGCGCAGGTCATTGTCACCTATACTTCGATCAGGCCACTCTCGGCCCGAAATATAAAAGATAATAGTTATCATTAAAATTAGTCATTAAAGTTATTTTTACAAATAAAACAGTAGTTGCACAACATTCTGATTTGAAGTGTTTACGTTTGTCAGATGTCGTATTTAAATTAGCTTTTACAATATTTTTCCTTTAGACAAATGTCTACCTATTACATGATTTAATAGGGATATGAAACCCATTTTTAGGATATAGGTATTTGAAGCAGCAGCGCAACACGAAGCTTTTTAAAACGTATATAAATAAAATGAAAAAAGCTTTGATTGTAAAACCCCCAATTTCACGTTTAATAAATTTATAATTTACATAACGAGCATTTTAAAGCTTTATTACAGCTAAAATAGGGTATAAGATAAGAACATACTCGACCATATTTAGCGCCAACAATTAAGTAACCCCTGATTTAATTAAATAACCAACAATTTATTTTTACTTGTCGTATTTTAACTTTGTTTTTTTATCCGGCGGCTTGACCGTAATTTAGGTACCCTAATCCCGCTCTACAGGGTACCAGGAAGGGGTGAAAAGGAAAAATAAGGGTGATTAAAGATAAACAACGGTTCGGTGCCAAAGTGAGGCCTAGCACGGTTAGAATAATTTGCAATTGTATAATTATCTATGACGGTAAATTAAATAAGAGTTTTATACGTTTCTGAGACGACGCCTGAGATTTATGTCAGTAAGATAAGGGTTTAATTATCGATCTGTTCCCATTTACATGCAAACCAGGATTTGAGACCGCAATCCAGCTAATTCGAAATACTTTAAGAGATTTTCTGTTCATTTCAATTACATTTGTATGCACCTGGGAACATTTTTATGAAAAATATTTATATTCTTCCGTATTTAGCTTTTTAATTGTTCTCATTACGAAGTAGGATTACCGTAAATCTTTTAAAAAAGACTGTTTTATTTTTGTGCAATATCTAGATAAGTCAAATTGGGCATGACCTGAATCCACCTGACCTGGTATGAACTATCCGACCCATAAAATATATCAAAGATAATTCAGGGCAGTACATACAAAAATCCTTTCATTATTTACGACATCGGAAGCCCCGTGAATTATGTATTCTTTTGGTCCGATCCGGACCTCGGGACCTTTGACCTACACTGCTTAGTCCCAAGACAACGCCTTCTTTATGGCCGTAGTATTTCTTTTTTAAGTAAAGTCATTTTTATGCGCACAACAACTGAAAATTAGTTTCTAGGCCGTGGTTTGAAGTAACTTAAAACAAGAATAGGTAACTTTTCATAATAGTATACTAAATGAATTTTTAGAATTTCCTTAGCTTACTTAATTTTTTAAAAGAGTTGTTTCTTTTCCTTTTTGTAAAAGTTTTTTAAAATATATTAAAGCACTCGGTAAAATCTGCTTGTAGATATACATATACGTTAACGTAGTTTTTTCTAGGAAAGGCTTTTGGGAATAGTTTTTTGAATGAATTCTGAAAGGAATGGTTGGGGTACATGCATAATCCTCTGTTTTATTAATTGAAGGTTCTCGGAAAGGTCCTTTCTAAGTAAAACTTTGGGGTCGGTAGATTTTTTCAATCAAAATTTAGGGCAATTGTTCAGTACTGGCCATTGACATAAATACATATAAATTTAAGGTATATTACTGCGTACAGGTATATTACGCACGTTAAAATATATCTTCTCACATGGTCCCACGTAAGAGTACATAGACATCATTGAAATAAAGTCACGTGGTCGGCTCCCATCGGGTGCGGTCGTACCTATGTTTTAAATTAATTTAATTAATAATAAAATTATTGTTTAATATTTTTATGATTTAATTTTAGTCCATACCGTTTCCTTAATAGTATAGAGTAGTTCTAATAGATGGCGTTAGTGTTTCATGTTTAGTAAACGCGCAAGGCAAATAAAATTATTTTATTACTTTGCTATTTATATTGTCTAATAATCGTATTACTTTTATATTGTCAAATAATAATTTTAATAACATTTTTTAATATAAAATACGTAAGTATTTATCATCATATATCAAAATATAATAAATAAGAGATAAAACCTCTCAAAGATAACACACAACTTTTAATTTAGATTACTAGAAGACGTTTTACTTATTTTAAATCTAAATGAAATTTAAATGAACTTCTGTACATTACTCAGCTGATTGCCTGAAAATATTATTTCTAGATAAAAGCGTCCGTCAAACTTCGATATAGAATAGGGGCCATGGAAATTGATTACGTAATTTTTAATATAAGGAATTGGAAAAAAATCTTAGAACCTACATTGATTTTTTCGAGACAAAAATATGTAAGAGTCTAACAATCATATAACAGCGTTCCAGTTATTGCTCTCCAGAGAACACAAAAATAAGGGACAAAAACACGAACATTTTCATAAATATCTCTTTGCGAACATTTCATCAAGACGCACCGATTCCTCAGGAGAATAAGCCTATGAATATTTTGAGGAACACGAATTTGGGTTGTAACCACGAGAGATATTACATATTCTACCACACGATACTTGTAAAACCACTGTTACATCTAATATAACTAAATAATATCGTGGTTGCATTATTTTTGTAAAGACGTAGGATTACTCGGTTGCGCCCTCCCTGAGGTTTGTCTTTTGTTCTTGTTAAGGAGGATTTATTCGAGTATTAGACTCAGAGGTTCTATTTTTAAGCAGAGATTTTGTGTTTCGAATAATTCTTTATTTAATGGCCGCTTTATTATGTTCCATTTTTAAATCCCCTTCAGGAGCAGATTTGCAATGGAATGTTTTCAAATACTATTAAAATAATAAATGATATTATGCAAGGGAGTAAAGCGATGCGATCAAAAACTTCTAACAAACCTTATCCTCTTTATTCTATGATAAATAACATTTTGCTCTCTAATTTATCATCTGGAAGTCTTATTATAGATGAGAAATTAAATTAAATATGTATAGTAATGCAATAAAGCGTCAGTAGCCTAATGGCTAGGGCGTCGGACTGGCGATCATGTGGTTGCCGGTTCGAAACCCACCCATTACACTACCAACGTGAACTCACTCATAACACAAGCATTTAGCTTAGCATAAGGGGTTAACAAGAATAGGTACTAGTAATGTACGACCGACATTACTAGTAAGCCTTTTAAAAAAAAAATACGCTTCTTTAAACCAGAAAATCTGTTTTCTAAAATATTACGATACGTTACGTGGGAGAGCCATGCTTCGGCACGAATGGGCCGGCTCGACCGGAGTGATACCACGGCCTCACAGAAAACCGGCGTTAAATAACGATTACGTTGTGTTTCGCCGAGTGAGTGAGGTTACCGGAGGCCCAATCCTCTTTTAAAAGGTTGGCAACGCACTTGTGACTCCTCTGGTGTTGCGGGTGTCCATGGGCGGCGGTAATCGCTTACCATCAGGTGATCCGTCTGCTCGTTTGCCCTCCTATCACATAAAAAAATATATATATTACAATTATGAGAAGCCGAATTCATAAAATACCAATCTTTTTTTTATAATCTAATTCTCTTATTGTCAATCCAGTTGTTCTAATTATGTCTAATTATTTTTAAATACAGATGAATTTTGATTTTGGGTAACATAATTCGAAAAGATACCTATATAAATGGTTCATATTAAATTAATGATTTACGTTTTGAATTTATAGATAACATTGTATACATGAAACTATACGCTTAGTCCTTTACACTGCCCTTATTCTATCGCAATAAAGTTGATTTTTGTACTGTAACTATATGCTGTGTATAGCTTGGTGTGTTGCTATGTGTACCTATAACCACTAATTTTGTTAAAATTAAACATTTTAATTAGAATTTATATTGTTACAGGTATTGTTGATGATTGAATCGACCAAAAAGTTCACAATAAGAAAAAATTAAGGAAAGCAGGGTTGGTAAGACTTGTCTGTTTTATGAATTTGTAAGATGGTGGAAGTCGTGAAATATTATAGGTATCATCGTTATGTCATGTCCATCCAAAAGTTGTCTGGTATATATCGCTATTAGCGGTAAGAACGCCATTATATCCATCCTTTTATTTAAATAATTATTTTAAGGGTCCGGCGGAGCTTGAATTGCCCACAAAAACGTAATAAATCATAATTCAGACAATATTCTACCAAATTTTGTTATTATTCGGATATGGACACCGTTAATCTTGGTTCCTACGGTATTATTTTTTCTACTACTACTTCACTGGAAATAAAAGACAGGAAAATCGTTGCAAACTTGGTAAAGTTATCAAAAATTGCCTTCGCTTTCATTTATTTTCAGTGAAGTATTTCGGATGAAATGGTAAAGTAAGAACCTAGATTAACTGTATCGGAATAAGAATAATAACATAATTTCATAAACGGAAAAATGCCTGATATCCAATCTATCCACCGTATATCGGTATAGCCCAAAAATGGGGTGCAGAGGTCTTCCTTCGAATACCGGTCCCAGAAATTGGGTTGTAGTCGCTTCGTGAAAAATACTGATAGTCGTATCTGGTTAATCTGGAAGTCGATCCTAACATGCTTGGTTTGGAGTATCACTCAGTAGCTAATGAGGTCTACCGTTTTTAAGCTCACCAGATAGCGCCACTGCTGGCGAGATAGGTCCTGAAATATAGCTTTTAAAGTGTGTTACTACGCGCATGAAGACAAAGTAATAGATTTAATCATATTTAATACCTTTAAATCGTACCGTAAAATATATATAGCATACCATAGAGATACGTATCTAGTCCCGTTTTGTTCGGTTATGAAGGAGGACATAAGTTTCCGAACACAGATGTAACTGTCACAAAACATTTACATTTATTGATCTTTAAATCATATTTGCCATAATTAATCTCAGATATTGCAAAATATTCACTAAATTGAGTAATAAACCCGTGTAGCTTACCTACCCACAAACAGTGTAATTTGACATTTTGGCGACCTTATGCTACACTAGCGCCTCTAACGGCGAATTCACACACGATTCAACCCTCATTGTGAAAAATCGTGAACAGTTCGCATTGCAAACGTAAGACTTTTGCGAAACGGGTTCAAAAATTATAAGTAAAGGTCCTATCACTTGCAAATGGTTATGATAATTAAACAGTTACTCTAAATAATGGAGGAGTATAATTTCAGAATATCAGTTCAAAATAACTGCACATACACATACCATCACGTCTGTTTCCTAAAGGGTTAGAGTAGAGGTGTATATATGCACCCAAGTCTCATAGTCATATTGTATCCCTGAAAGGTTCACATTGAATTAAAAATTACCGTATACATATAGCTTCTGATCACTTTATGAATAATGCGAATCGATAAACAATTCAAACCCTGTTATTGTATTCGCAAACATTCGAAACTAATTAGTTCGAAACAAATACATTGATTACCATTAAAACCTCCCTATTTTAGCCATATTAATCAGACTACATTAATGCTAAATGATGTTGTGGCCGCATTAACAAATGCCAGCTTCCAATTTGACTAATTAATTATACAGTAAGTACTATTTGTTTTAGGAGCAGTGTACGTCAAAGGTTTGTCAAAAACAGCATTGTCAAGCTAATATTTTTATTCTGTGTAATACGAATAAAGTAGTGATAGCCTAGTGGTATGACGGTTGAATTGCCATATCAAAGGTCTCGAATTCGAACCCAAGGCACGCACCTTTGACTTTTCGTAATCATGTGCGTATTAATTAATGATCACTCGCTTAAACGATGAAGGAAAACATCGTGAAGAAACCTACACGCCTGCCAACCCTGCTTGGACAGCGTGGGGGACTATGACCTAATCCCTCTCATTCAGAGAAAAGACCTGTGCCCAGCAGTGGTACAATATACTGGCTTGATGATGTAATACGACTAATACGGTCATCAATTTGTGTACCAAATATGAATACTATAATGTGCGATTTTATCGCGGAACTATGAATAATTCAAGTTGTAAATAAAATATAGTATTATTTATCCCACAAAGCAGCTGGCACATCGAGATTGACCCATTTTCAACCTTATAAGAAGCGCAAATATTATTAACCACAAGTATCGTATGAAAAGATTTAGTCCTAAAATATTTTTTGTTTTACCAACTTAATTCGTTGATCATAAATTTTAAGTCCAAAGAAAGACTAAGGTTAAGAATACCAGGGGCCGTATTATAACGCGTTAACGCGATCATTTTTAGCTTGTAAGAAAGAGATGAGGCTATTTAATATGTAGAGCGACATCTCTTTCTCACAACCAAAAAATGGTCGCGTTAACACGTTAAAATACCGCCCCAGATAATGAATTTTGATTTGGCACCAAACATCGGAAAAAGTTTATCATATTTGTCTAACCTTGAACTCAACGTAGCAAAATCAAGCAAGCGAAAATGTTACTATTATTAAATTCTAAAATTTGTTTGTTTGTGTTCTTCAATTCTTGAGGACAGGATGACAACGGTACTTTGCTGAGAGGAAACTTCCATCACGGAAAGGACATAGGCAATTTTAATCTCGATCAAATCTGGGGTCTCATGCGATGTGATCTCGTTTCAAAACAATTGACTAGCAGCAACAATTTTTTTATAATTATATGTTGTGACAAATCTTCTGTCTTATTTAGTCGGCTTATTCCCGTGCGCTCCAAATCTATTGTTCTCTAAAATATTTTTTTCCATACGTTCATTACCAGGAGCTCCAAGGATTTTTATATTTAAATAATAAATAAAGCCACATTTACCAATTTTATTCCCTACGGCTCCAAAACATTCTCTAGATACCTACTTTGTTAGTTTATTTTTTGTTCAGTAAATTTTTATGCGTTTTTACACGATATTATTAAACTGACTTAATAATACATATGACTCACTCTCATAATTTAATTTCTATAAGTTACAAGTTTTATAAACCTCATAAATGCAATTTGCAGTATAAAGTTGAAAAAAAACCAAGTCCAAAAAAATGTACAGGCAAAACCGCTGACAAAAGTCAGTTTATGATAAACAATGTTTATAATATCCTATATAGATGATCATCTATTATTATAACAACTTTGTAAGTCATTTAAATTCGGGTATGAGCCGTGTCCGGTCGAATTTATATCGTAAAAAATGATTTTTTGATTGGACCTGCTGTAATGGAGTTTATAAGAAGAGAAGAATGATATAGAGTTCATAATACCATTTGGTATGTTTTAAAGACTTTTTTTTTAAAAAGTTGCCCCACACTAGGATTTTCTCCTGTATCGTGGGTGCGTTTACAAACACAAATTCTCACAAACAAAAACACCCAGACCCGGAGCAACTACCTGCAGATCATACAAATATTTGCTCTGTGTGGGGATCGAACCCACAACACGTTGCGCAGAAGCCGATCGCTCAGCCGCTACGCCAAACGTGTCGTCTTAATTTAGGACTGAATATTCTTTAGGCGTTAAGAATTATAAATAATTGGTAAAGATATTAATGATAAAAAGTTCCACTCCACTTTCATTACGAAAATTGAAAAATGTTGACATTGTTATAAGTGTAATCAACAATTGTAATAAGGGTTATGTACCTAATGGATCTAAAGTGAACATCAACTTTGGTGTTTTTTAGCAAATTAGAAGTCATGAACTTCACTGTGGTTAAGTACTGTATTTTAGGTACCTACGTAAGTATAATAAATGAGTACAATTTATTGATGCAACATTCTTTAAAAGACTTTAATCGTGTCCTTAAATAGTTTTTTACTTTCCATCAAACTTTGTATTTTGTTGCCTGTATTGGGGTGTCCGGGAAGTATCGCTACACATTATTTGACCACCAAATTTAGTAAATTGATAACCAATAAATGTGACGTCACATCTGGGGAAAGGGGGTCTCACAAATGTGACGACGTGTGACAGGGACGGGGGGGTCAAATGGATGGCCCCCTAGCAACACCAGTAACCAGTACCACAATAAACGTACTTTATCGGCGAGTTCCTTCTCCAAGCGCCTGATCTTCATCCTCAGCTCCCTGTTCTCCAGTTCCAGCAGACTCAGGTCGGTACCGAAGCCCTTGTCCTTGCACGGAATACTCGACAAGTCCTTATAGCCGCGCGTCGACGAGTCCTTCGTCGACGCGCGGTTGGTAAATGTTACTTTTATTCCAGCTATCGCACCAATTTTATCAACGACACACTGCGTTAGAACAGCTCTATATAATACAAATGGACGAACGTTAGGTCATCATGAGCAAGTGGGACGTTCCACTGACGGGATGCTTACACATGTTATTGACCCTGCCCTATTGTTAACGCCATATGGCCACCGAAATTATCTTGTGCCCTCACAGAAATTAGCAAAACCTCCTCAAAAATAAACTTCCTTGGTGTGAAATTCGTTTTACAAATTTCGAGTTAACGACTTGTTTTGTAAGTAATTTTCCTTGTTTTGTTTTTCGGGAATTTTAATTTAGCGCTCGGCATATTTTGATAAATAGATTTCGATTAAGTATTTATATATATAACATGTAGGATTATAAATAATGTCGGTTTTAGTAACATTGAAATGGTTTTCATACCTTTGAAAGCTAGTTAGTAGGTAAATAAGCAATGTCCAAAATTAAACGCTTCCATGAATATTAAGCCAGAGGCTGGGATTAATAGAATCATTAAAGCAAGAGTATTATTACAACATAAATAGATACAAACATACCACAACTTGTACTAAACATAAATATTATCTATTTCTAAGGATAAACCGATCTGGAATTAATCAGGTTGGTTTCTGTTGACTGACATACGCATGCTCGTTTGGCTATATTACTTATTTTTTAAATAAGCAGATCATTGCTTAGACCATAGACTAGGAATGTAAAACTTCCTCTCTGTACGTAGGGATGAGCTCCAATGATTCTCCTGAGTAGCTACGTAAGACTGGTTCTAAACTATTTTACTGTAAGCGGCCGTGTGTATAAAAGAACAAGAGTCCGGAAGGGTACAGTATCTAGTGGAAAGCGTCTGGGGCTACCCTGAGAAATCTTAAATTACACTGTATATTATGCTTTTTTCTTAGTACTAATAATGTAGCCCTGAATAGAGTACTGATAATACCAAAAATTGTACTGTAAATAGTCCTACAGTAGGTACAATTTTCGGTATTTTAATATTTATCTATATAAAGCGAACCTCGGCTGCGTCTTTTGCCACATAGTTTCTCCAAAATAGAAATCCTCGATCAGAAGCGTATGTACTGTTCCATTTTAGACCCTGTTTTGGTTTTATCTAAATTTCTAACAATACCAAGGTCAAACGCATCCTTGTGAACAATAAAGAGACCTCATTGACGAAATGATTTCAACCTCAATGTTTTATTTAGCACAAGTCAGTAGCGGTACAGTGGAATAAACATTTTTCCACGATGTTTACATGTTTACCCGTACGCATGCCCCTCCCGGGAATCAAATACGGAATAAATCACGTGCGATGTCTACAAAGGATAGCCAATAAAGACTGTTGTCCAATTCCGAAATTCTTAGAGGAAAGGCGAAACATGGCTTCAGCATTTATTATAATGTACACAACATCCTCGTGTTAAACGATTCCATCAATATCTACTGACTAAAATCTAAATCTTAACATAATATAATAATAAAAGGTATAATAATGTAATACTAAAATATAATACTAATACTGAAAGGTTAACGTGTGAAAAGACTAACCAAAATAAACCAAAAAGCGGTGTTAAAACCTAAGCCATATGGATAAAATGACGTTTTTTACAAACTACTTAAGTGTAATAGCACGGAATTACGTTCAAAACAAGAGGTCAATTATCAACCAATAGACAAGGGTGGAACGTGATAAAAACAGATCTCCTAACACGTAATTACATAATTGCGCGCCCTCGCCGCCCGCCGCTGACGGGTAACGACGCCACACGAATATGGGTTAGCCAGCGACCAAAAAATAAAATTACATAGTGCGATGATAGTATGGATATGACTGCGTTTCTATTTTTGTATTATTTTATTTTAGTTTTGATAATTTTTATCATCATCAAACATTAAATATGGGATTTGGCGAGTTACGGGCCCACATTTTGTGCAATGCCAACAATATCTACATAAATTCAGGTTGGATAGATATCCTCCCTCTTATGAAGTCGGTTAAGAGTAATATGAATGACATACATACTTCTCTTGCTGTACGCAATTATATTATAATAAAGATAAAGCTAACTATATATTAAGCGGGACGCGTGCATAATAAATATTAAAAATATTTTAATTATGCAAAACACTTTTTATTACTGTTCTATAAATTAATATTTTTCTAAGAATTCGTTAACTAATTTATCAAATAAATTTTAAATTTGTGAAATCACACCCCATTTATCTTGTTTTTAATTTTTATATTATATATGTTTATGTATAGATGAAATGAGAACTAATCTACGTTACACTATTTTTTTCTAGTATTTAATAGCCTGTTATTCGATTCCATAATAACTAATACTGTACCGAAGTTTTGAGAGAGAGTAGACTTAGATAAATCAAAACATTATCATTGTAAGCAGCAGAGACGGTAAACCAAAATCTATGAATTTTTTTTATTTTCCAGGGATAATCCTCAAAGCAATTTCCTTTTACAATCCTATGTAGGTATTCATTTCGAAAAAACAATTCGTCTTGTACACTGTTTGTGTAGATTAATACGACAGTAAAATATTCAATAAATTATTAGGTAATAAGCTATTACAGTTCCTTAAGTTTTAATATTAAAAGATAAATATTACAGTTAGGTGTCAAAAGAAGAATAAATGGCTTTGCGAAATCACTTTGCCACACCTGAGTCGCAATTTTTTTCAAAGACACGGACTTAAGTATTGACAAATAGGTGTGTAAATCATTTTTATTGCTTTGATTGTGTAAAAATTACACTGTATTATTAAAGTAATAAAGTAAATGTTTGTTTAACAGACTCAAACGCTCTATAAAAAGTGTTTATTTCACACATAAAACATGAAAAAATTTATTATCAACACTAAATTACCTTGGATAGGCAATATTAATTAGTGCTATTAAACGAATAGATACAAATTATAATTATGGCAAAACACAAAATAGTGAAACATCAATAAAAAATAATAGTTACAGACTTATCCATATTATTTCCGCAACAATCCGTGAAGATAGAACAGAAAGGGCCGAAAACAGGTTTTAATAAGAGCGTGGAAGTAAAATATTTTCTGTACCGGAATCGTTAATAACTGTAAGTTGCGGTCGGAGTCAGCCGGGCCGAACTGACAATTCCCTTTTAATTTGAAAGCCTGAGCAGGATTGGGGCTAACAAGACGCCGCCTAATTATAGCTTAGATAAAGAACAAACAAGAACCAAAGGCGATTTAGGATTGTTATAACGCCATGCCATATGTTATAGGTAAGGTAATTCGCATGATTAGAGAGTACAACAGACATGTTTATAATTAACTGATGTGAATTTATAAGTTTCTGCAATGGAATTTGACAAGATAATACGCATTGATCAGTTCAATTCAGTTAAGATTGGAGTTTCTAATGCAAGGATTAAATTGAAAATTTACGAGACTTTAATCAAATTTATATTGTTACTAGAAGATGATTTCTCGCTAATCAAGAACAGTATTGAACATTCAATGCTATCTGATCTACGTAGATTGAAGGAAAGTAATAACATGTAATGGCAGGTTTGAGATGAAATTACTGATCTGCGACTAATGATTAACTGAAATAATGTTTAGAATAAACGAATGGATGTGAACTGATATTGTTTGCAATAGTCTCAAGAGAATGCCTGTAATAGCTATTGTTATTTATACGACTAAAATAGTTTCTACAGACTAGATGTTTTTGGGAAAATACATGAAATATTCTCTTCTAATTACTTTAGTTTGTTGTCTTGTTATGTTTTCATATAGCAACGGTAATTGAAAATTTTTAAGGGTACTAAATCATTTTGCTTGCCAAAATTATTGTTTTATTTTAACGTTGTTGACGTAATTGTAATTTGTATAGCTACTCCATTTTATAGGTTGTATTGAAATTGAAATTGTATTGAATTTTTGTTGCAAGATAAAAGAACATTAATTACATTTAATTAAAAATGATGTTTTTCTTTGTAAAAATTACTGCTACCGACTTTGAGTTTATTTTTGAAGTCGGTCAATCCTCGTTTTAAATCTCTTCTTCTATTAAGACCAAAAGGTATAAACGAGTATACCTAATCGGCACCAACATTTTTATGCATTTACCTATAGGGATTACGAACATAAATACATTAATAGATTAATAGATAGGTTACCTCACCACATAAGAACTAAAATCATCATTTAGAGTCCAGCCTAACTTTTTGAGAATATAAGCGTAATGGAATAAATTATAAAGGTACTAGTAGGTACTAGGTGTAGGTAATCCCAAAGGAATATGTGAGTCAAAGGGCCTATATTCTTCTCCATGGTCTAATCTGTATATCAAAATTTATCAAAATTGTATCAGACGCACACAGACATACAGAGTTACTGTCGTATATATATATATATATATATATATATTAGTATGATTATGAATTGTTTTGAAAGTAGGTGTAACAGCTGACATACGTCATGTAACAAACGATACACGCTGCTACCAAACAGATCTTGAACTAAATTTGGAATAAATTAAACATGCCACAATAAACTAAGTTTTAACTTGTATTATTATAATCTTCTATCGTTTAAAAGTTACTCAAACGTTAAACAAATCTTGGGTTACGAACGGATTACTAATTCGTGCAATTAAAATTAATGAAATTGCAATTGGTTAAAAACTTAATTGATTAATACCCAACACACCCTCGAGATTCAAGTCCTTCTGCAAGGTCTAATCCACCAAAATTTATCGAAATTGTTTCAACGGTTTAGGCGTGAAAACATTTCAAATAGACATACACAGTTACTTTAACATAACTATATATAATATTAGAAGATAAGGATGTATGGATTACCATAAATAACATGCATACCATCACGCCTGCATTTCCCGAGAGGTTAGGCAGAGGGGTACTAATGTACACCCCCAGTTTAGGTCGTATGGGGGTGAGCCTATTGGCATTAATCGGGCACGAATCCCAAACTCCAAACTGCGACTGAGAATTTCATAGAACAACCGAATAACAGGAACTCTAGGATAGCAGTCGCGCTTAGGGTCACTGGGCTAACGAGGCAGCCTCGTTACTGCCTCGTTAGCCCAGTGGCCCTAAGCGCGAAGTATGGATTAAAGCTATTAATTAATATTTTCATGTTTTTACATCCAGACTCACGATTCTATGAAAGCATTTCCGTTTCCTTTCGTTTAATTGACACTTCCTAGGAAAGAAATTCTCATTGGAAAAGTGTGTAGGTTTTTTTTTGTTTGTATTTCCTGATATAAACTTGATCGCAGACTTCGAATTGCAATTCTCTGCTATATTAAAAAAAAAAAAAAAAAATTAAAAAAATTCTTTATTTACACCTTCAAGTTTACAAAATACTGGTCGATTTTAAATTTAGAGCAGAAAGGTAGTTATTGTAACATATTTAGAGTTGAAGCTGATACCTAAACTAAGATAAATTAATATCTTGTACTATAGGCATCAGCGCCCACCCCCAAAATTAACATTATATTTATATATATATATATTATATAATCTATTCCAGAATTCTGGTCTAAGTTTCAAACTAAAATCACCCTCGTCTGTATTGGTGATAGTTCGCGATCTATCCTTGTGTTATGCATATTAATAAGCTTCCATGTCATTAGGGGGATAAGATACAATATTCCGTTGGTCGGTCTTCTATGTCGCTCCTTCTAGGAAGGATTCGAGCATCATGAATTAGTCTACTTGATATAGGTAATGGAGCCAGTGTGTTTCTTAAGGCTTTGAATTAATTATAGCTTTTGATACTTAGAAATTATATGTTAAGTGTTTATCTATATCATATAATATTTTGCACTATATATTAGTAAAATATATTTTTAGGTAATTTCCACTAATATTTAGACCAACTTTGGTACCTATAGTCTAAATAAAATAAATGAAATAGGAATCTGGGAATGGAATCTATCCAATCTTGCGAAATTTTATTGAAATCTATTTAACAGTTTAGGCATGAAAGGCAGACAGACAGATTATTTATAGATAGTGTTACATTTATAAGATAAGTACCTTTAGTACCTACGGACTACAAAATTTCTGTGCCCAAAATGCGTCGCTATTACCTATTTTTCTATCTCGTATTATTTTTGTCAGAAACTTTCGCGGGCGCGCACACAACATAATCAAAGTTTCACCGTGATCAGATGAATGGTGAGGCCGCTTAAAGGACGAACAAACGAACATAAATTTTATATATATTAAGATTAGAATTACACATGTCATCATACATAATAATATACTTTTATGACATAAACATAGTTTTCTTAAATGCAGAGATCAGGAATTATGTATGTAATCTAGCAACATTTTAGCAAATCTGTATTGCTTGATCTAGCATTTATGTTAATCTCATTTAAGTACCTACTAGATAAGTCTGCTTTTTTAGTCAAATCTACTTAAAATTTGAATATAATTTAAATTAGTTTTCCATTAAGATTTTTTGTAGACGTTAATTAGACTATGTAAGTTCAGGCGCCTGTAACAGACCGTGAAAAATGTAAGTTAACAGATTGTTTTAATTATCTTTTTACGTCACCATTTTGCCGACTAATTGCCAACAAGGCTAACCTAACAAATTAAAACAAACAACTAGAGCTTATATTTGTTAAATTTTATGTCCAAGATATATACCTATACCATCTCAACCACGACAGTTCACATAAATCTGGTGTCTTCTAGGAAATGAATAATAATTATGATAATTATCACGCCTTTGCCACGCCGGTCTTCAACATGGCTATAACAATAATTAAGACCGTAAAAAGCGTTATCTTCAAAACCAGTAATGTTCAAACAAAAACACTGTCGCTGTCGAGCTCTTGATTTCGATTTACGACGTCTAACCACTGGACCACGGCCAAATTACATTTGCCGCTGACGAATCACAATATGAACACAATTTCTTTATAGTCCTAGTACAATTTGGGACTTGACTAGTAAAAGTTACTACAATTGGACTTTTTGTCATAGTGAATCTCATCTTTTGGTGGTGCACTATCAAATTCTCACAGCCCATTACCGTATCAGAAGGAAAAATAAACGGGTTTCTTCCAAATTTAAATGAATAATAAGTAAAAACAATTATTTTAATGAATGGACGAAAATACAGTAGGATTTATTAGAAAGAGATAGACTATTCAAATTCGGACGGTAAGACAAGGAAGCAAGATAGACAACGCCTACGTAGTTTCTTTGAATGTATGATTCGGCGAGCGATAAAAATCGCCGGTCTTATTCGTCAGTCTTTTTTTTAATTAGTGAGGGGTCCGACATGTGAACCGAGGTGGCGGCCATTGTGTTCTGCATAAATACCACATTTAAAAATGACCGGACTAGTAAGACATGTACATTGAGAAGGATATGATATAAAAGAAACATCGGATGGATATAATTTGAAAACATTCCAGTGTTATAGGCAGAATAAGATTAAAAAATGCATTAAAATCAGTTTTGTATTATGGTGATTGCGATGTTTTCTGCGGTGTCTTCATTTCCAGTCTAATGTTGCCATTGATCAAGGTATTGATTATTGTTGCCATTGTTATTAAGACCTTATTTCTCATGAAGGAATTGACTTATAAATAATTGTATACTAACGAATTAGTAGATTGTTTTTTTTTTTTTCGAAAATCTGGATATGGCTGTAGACTGACTTTTAATGAACATTCGATTTTTCAAACGTTTAATTTTAACAAGAGTCTGGATAAGATGTTCTAATAGTTAAAAAAGAAAGATAAAATACTAGACCTACCTACTTATTTTCTATTTATAACATCCTGCATACTTAATCTGTGTGTAAACGCATGTTTGACAAATAAATTTGATTTACTTTGATTTGATTAGAAGTTAAACAACAAAATCACTAGTATAGGGAAAAAAAAATACTTAGCTCTTTCTCAAAGAACATAATGATAAATTTACGTAAATAAAAAAGTAACACTTTCTCGCCATATAATCTTATAACATGGTTATTAAACTTGAAGCTTATTAAGTAGCAAGCGATTACACCTCTGTGCTAAACTCGTTTTATGTTTTACACTGTTATTTTTCTCAGTTTTATTCATGCCGTTGCGTTTAGCTCGTGTGAATTATGTCAGTTAACTTTCAACATTAAACGCATAACATCTTATTAGTGGGTATCTTTTTTCGTATGGTAACATTAAAAACGTTTAATTATTTCTAGGTGCGTAGGTATTTAACGATTTTTTACAATTCTCAATTTCTTGGTCAGTGGATGCAAAATCGTTAAAAACTGCACAGAGAACCTATGAAAAAAATATAAGAAACATTTTTTAATCAAATACATGCGTAGTCAACATTTAATGAAAGAAAACCTTTTTTTTTAACAAAATAATACCACAATTATGGTACTTTTGTACCATAATTTTCATTCTATATCTACTACATTACCTTGTTAAACCATCCATCTATCTCTTTGAAAGTAAGTAGTTTAGATACATCATTATAGAGATAGCAATTTTCGCTGCGCAATAAAACCTTATAAGTACGAGCCTCTCTTATAATTTGCATAAATTAAATAAAGGTTAACACCGTATAATTTATCACCAGCGATTCAAAGTAAACAAAATTAGTAGTAATGCTAATTTGTACATAATTATAGAGCATTTTCATTATTTTCTTCTTCGGAATTGTATGTTAGTTGCGGCAGTTTTGTGAGTATTCTTTGAAGCAGCACGGCATTGCCAAATGACCTGAGGGGACAGATGATGAGTCGTCTACTTATATTCCTTTGTTTTAAGTAAAGTATGAGATTTGTTTTGTTACGGTAGTGCGGAGAGCCTTTGTTATAATGAAGGCAAGCATGAGTTAAATTAATCTAAGACTTATTTATTCTTCATAGGAGAGCAAATGGATGTTTTTGTGTTTTTCAAGCATTTTTTCGACAAAAACATGGTAAACAAAGTACTACGTTAGCAGCTTAAGATCACTTCCATCCAGGTAGCTATAAAATTCTGTTGCATCAATCCACGAGGTTTTATCAATATTTGATAGACAACAAAGAGGGAGCTTGATTGTAAAGCTTATACAAGCTGTGAGCTGTATTCGAGAGCCTGAGGCAGTTGGCCTACATACACAAACTAACTTTGTGCTTTAGGCAAGCGGCAATTTTCATTTCCCAGGAAACAACCTATTTTCTAATGTATTAATAGAGTACCATCAAGCTTGATTGAAGAGAGCTGAAGATTACTCTAGCAGCAAATGAAAATGGCTTGATAGAGATGTATCAAATGTAATCAGGCCACTGTAAAGTATAATACCATGACAGATGCCGTCTTATATGTGCAATAATTTGGTATTTGACTGGATTTTATATTATTATAATGGGTGGATTATAGATAATACACTTAGTGAAAATATAATTAAATACAATTCGTATTCTGAAAAATAATTTATATCGGCTAATAAAGTTCCAATACCGTAGCCTATGGATGCTTGCAACACCAGGGGTATAACTCGCGTGTTGTAAATTATGTAACTGAAAATTATGGAGGAATAGTTGGGCTGGCAGCATAGGAGACATTCTGCCATGCATGACAGGAGCGGTAACAAAACACCACCGGTCCCCCACACTGCCAACACAAAGCTTCCTCGTGGAGCTCTGGCGACCTTGATCACCGTTAGGAAGACAACACAGCACGGAGCTATATTATTTGGTTACGACTTTTTGCAAGGTGGAGGTACTTCCCTAGTTCAGCAGCTCCAATTGTGAGTAGAATTATTCAACACCACAATGCCCTACCTCTCTTAAATGCTTTTTGCTTTCTAGCAAAACGCTTGTAAGAATCGGATGGCGCAGTGAGTTGTGACGTCAAAATAGTCTATAGTACCTTCTCTGTCTAGCATAAAACGCAAATGCATATGACCTCTTTTTTTCTGAACTGATTTTAATTTTGTTTTCGTTAATGGGCTCTATTTATGGCCATAAAGAAACAGTGCTAATAGAGACAGTCATGTGTAAAAAAAGACGTACATACATACTGCGCCGACCTTATGTAAATTGGGATAAGAGCACGAAGATTATGACAATAAGTAAAATTAGTGGCAATTGGACCTTACAGGTACTGTAATAACTAGTGGGTCGGGTGTTATTGTGTTGGAGCACAGGACCTTCAACTTTCCATTATGTCTGTAATTTGTTACTTGGCCGGTTAAAGAGAACTAGAAAATAGAAAAAGGTAACTAAGGTAACTTAGTAGTTTTAGACTTTGCATTACAAAGAGCCATTAAAACTAATCGCATTAAAAACATATTATGGTAGAATAGAAAGAATTTGCAAGTTCACATAAAACACAAGAAGAATTGGAAAACACTTGCAATTCAAAATTATTATAATTTATGTCTATATTGTTAACATCATAAATATTTTCTACACTTTTCCATTTCCTACATTTAAAAATTAATATTCTAATCCACTTAAAGTAACAGTTACTTTGAATCAAAAACTTTGTGTAGACTATACTTATTCTCAAATAAACCTGCTACAAATTCTTAGATAAAGACACCGTGACTATAATATCGGCATGTCCCTAAAATTCTTGAATGTCAAAGGTTAATTATAATACCAAAGTCACTGACAGATTCTAGCATAATTTTCTTAATTACAAACCGCTGCTTCATTACATGTTCAGATTAATTAAAGTCTGTTAAGTAGTTTCCAAGTTATAACTACTAAACGTTAAGTCGCGCGCACCCACGGTCTATACGCTTTCATCGCAAACTCGATTTCATATGTACAAACCTAGGTAAACACTACTGAATAAAGCAGGTGTATACAGAACTCTTTGATATGGAACCAAAAAAATCTATAGATTTAATGCTATTGAACTAAAAATCACAATAGGAAGGATATGTGACAGAGTAGAGGACCAACGCACAATAGTTTTTGAGTGTTCCCACAAACATAATTGTGCAGTCAATTTCATATTCACTATTCCTTGTGTTGAAATACTAAGGGTGATAATTCATAAGCAAACAGTTTTTAACTGGCAATACGGTTCGCAGTCATGTGAATGACATTTTCAAAAATGTCTCCGAGATTTTTTTGACAATACTCAGTAATTGGTGGGTTGGGTACCTGGGCATTGGTTTTGTTATACTACAATACTGTTGGTTTACAAAGGGATATACGGAACCAGAATATCAAAGTAATTTGCTCATTGAACTTCTTGTATAATGAATATAGTGGTTAAATATATTTGATTGCGGGCCATTATATTTTTTATCACTACCTATGATTTAATTCGTATAATTTTCATACGATTTTGATAGCTATAAAAAGGGAGTTTTTATATATAAGGGGACTTTTTTAACCTTTTTGTTTTTAGATAAGGTATACATAATAGTTCTCACTGTTGGTTCAAATTTGTAACTGATAAAATCAAAATGCCTAATACAGCAAAAAAAACCTAGTGGAATAGTGCCTGTTTAGAAATAAATGTTACTCTTACTCACCTGATTTCATGTTGAGAACAGCGTGTCCACGAGGCAATGAAAAGAAAAATAAGGCAGATTAGACATTGTCAAAATATTTGTATTAATTAACTAATTATACCGGGAAAATAGACACTATCATATTTCAGAATTCATTTAAAGAACTAAAACGACTTGTGCAATATTGGTCAAACTAAATTCGACTTACAGTGGGTAACGAGCTTATAAAGTTTGCATACAAGGTCCGTAAACATGTCTAGCAATGTGAAAACAATGCTTCGTTGTTGCATGCAACGGAATTGACGAATAACCTAGCATCACGCATGAATTCCCCGAAAGGCTACCAGAGCACAACACTGGCATAGTTCCCGCCAGATGCACGTTGGCTAAGAATACAATAGACACCTCTCTACATAGTGGAAACGAACGTATGTTAAACAAGCTGACAGAGTCTTGTACGTTTGTTGGTAAGTTCTAATGATCTGCCTGGCTAGCTACCTCGGGCTAAGAAGTTTTACTATGTATGTATGTATAACTCAGAGCCCGAAAAAGTATTACATGATGTTGGATCTTGTGAACTTTTTTGTGCTTATCGACAAACTAGCATCAAACGTATTCAAGTTAATATTAAGTATAAATTCGTCTGTTAGGTTGCATAACAGGGGTGACCTTATTGACATCCAGGTACAAAATAATTATGTACTCTCAAGTCTACTCCTGCAAAATTCTAAAGAGAAAACTTCAATAACACTGCTCGATTTTGGACATCGAAGTAGAAAAGTTAACGTCCATGAAATAAAAGCTATATTAATAAAAGATTCCTTGAATAATAAAAATGATCTTAATACCTGTAGTCTGCAAGACATTAACGTGGTTTTGAAATTGACAGTAGTAAAAATGTTCACGGCTTAATAAAGTACTTGTCATGATAAGCTGTAAAATAACAGTGATAAAACTGAAAATCTGTGGACGTAAACCTTTATAGACTTAAAAAGAAGTCTTAAACTGGGTGACTTCTAACTCATTCCAAGAATTTTTGTATATTAAATTAATGGGGAACCTGCATAACTTTTTTCTAATAAAACATGGCTCAAAAATGTTTATAAAATTTGACCTCTAAGGTAACCGCTCCGTTGGTGGATATTTTTGTATGGAAGATTCTTGTGCATTTTTATGAGGAAAAGTTATTCAGATTCCCTTTAGGACTATTAAAATATGTCGATTGATTTCAGATTTACCCTCTATGATAATTATGTGGTTCTGTTTATAACTTCTTCATAAACATTAAACTGATGATTTTAATGTGATTTGACTTTAGACATCCAAACAACCTGTGCTAAAACAATCTAAAAAGTTGGGGTGGAGAAGGTTTTCTAAAACTTTTTAATGAGAGTAGGCTGACATAGTAGAAGAAGAAAATTTTAAAAGAAAGCTCTTAAAAGCCACCACAATTATGTCGGTTCTGTAAAGAGAAAGCAGCGATATTAAGGCACCTTTTCATCAACAATAATACCTATCTAAATGCGAATTTATCCACGTATAAGGGATCCCTTAACTCTGAGCGAAGCTTTTAGTTACGTCGAAATTCGCAGACCGCAACATCTGGCGTGTACCTCCTACCAGAATACTCGTAGATTGCATTTTGTCTACTTTCGCTAACGAATGAACAATTTCCATTGCAATATCAACCCTTTCAAAATAACATAAGGACGACATTTCTACAATAACAAAACCTGAAATTTCCCAGCGCTTAGGACATTTTCGCGACGGAAACATGTTTCAATCTGTTGTCTCCTGTTTTGGTACTATCGAGCTATTCTGTACAGATGCGGATTGCGGGTAGAAGAGACGCAAACTCGATTTCCTTGGGACCAATTTCGTGAAAATGAAAACGCAAAAATGACTATGAGATATAGCATAATGGATACCCAGAAATGCGGACCTGTGTTTGGGGAGCGTTTTGTTTCACAGACATTAGAGTTAGATCAAATTGTGTCTAGGTACAATCTTGTAATCTTTTGTAAAATACAAGATGGGATTCTGATGTTATTTTCTTCTTGGTTAATTTTATTTACAATGTTTGTAAAATAAGTTTCGGTTTTAATGGATAATATTAATATTATTTAGAAAGCTATTGTGGTTTTCATTAGCTTTTTCTGCATAAAGCAAATAAATCTTAGATTTAATTTGTTTCGATAAGAATGTTTAAAAAAATAATTTAAATTTAAAGTTTGACACTAAAATTACTAAATTAATTATTTTAGTGAAGGAATCGCGGGCAGGTTTCGAACCTGCGTCTTCTGGTTAGACACACCAGACGCTCTGACCGCTAAGCCACCGCGAGTCGGCAGACGCAGGTTTTAATCCTGCCCGCGATTGAATTTTTCCTTCACTAAAATAACTTTATAATCTTAGCATGGAAAATGCAAAAAAAAAACATCACAAAAGATTACTAAAGTAATTGTAACGTAGGCCTATAAAGGTACATTAATAAATGCGAACGACAACAAGCTGCATGTAGGAAGGAAAGTAATACACTTTTAATATTAAAAACTACAACCATAGCCTAACTTAAACAAGGTTTATATTACCTTCTTATCTTAGCATTCTTTGTTCCTAATAATGTTGCAAGAAGGTAGTTATATTATATTAAAGAAAAAGTTAGCGTAAAAGGATTGTGCGGCTGAGCTGAGAATCGAATAAAGAAAGTTTTAATATTTTTTCCCTTTGTTTCCTCTTTTCTTTTTCTCATTTGCAACACTTTCTGCCTGCATTAAAGTGGATAATGATATCCTTTCTGAGGCAGTAAAAGTTTATGCAATGCTACTTAACGAGTAATTTTTTCGGATAACTGCGCAACAATGTAGACAACAATTAGTGATCAATAAAAGTCTTTAAAGATTTTAATTAAATATATCTTTTGAACGGTTAAAGATTTATTTAAAAATATAATCGATGTATTTAAAGGAGGACGCATATCTTGATGGCAATTCCATTTTGGTACTGAATGGGTGCCTGGTTTAATTCACACATCCAATGATGTGTTATTTGGTTCATAACAATAATTAAGTATTAAATTTCAGATAACATATCCCATTTTGTTAGTAATGTCTTATTCTGTATATTTTTCAGCAGTTTGTTAGCAGCGACCTCTGCCGAACTCTTCGGGTATAATATGTTTAGATGATTTAAAAAATACAAAAAATCGCTTCCAGCGTATCATCATGCATTAGAAACAATAACAATGATATCACGCCCATCAATTCGAACGGGAATATGTGATATGTATCTAGAGCCTCCAGCATCGTTTAATAAATCAAACACATTATATCCTATGATTGTTTCGATACGTTATTGTCTCACATCAATAACTACCTCTGTTTACACAGCCCTACTGTGGGTGTGTGGAAGACAATCGTACGTAGATACGTCACATACTGGAGATTTTATCGGACGATTTTTATTCCGAACTTAATAAACGAGTGCTGTAAAGTGAGATTGAAAAGATTTGTGTTAATAACTGTATTGAATTTATTTTACTTAAGTCAATAGCTTTGTCATCAAAATAATAGAATTGCGAGTATTCACTGCTTCTTTGTCTTTAATTGAATAAAATAGTTCATATTGATAAAAAAAATTGATTTGTTAAACTGGTCATCAGTTTCATGGCCCATTACGTCGAATGATCTTGTAGGTATAATTTCGTCACTCATGGATCATGGAAAGCTTTTATTTGATACTAGCGACCCGCTCGCAGTTTTACCCGCGGTGCTTTGCTCCTATTGGTTGTAGCGTGATGTTATATAGCTTATAACCTTCATCGATAAATGGGCTTTCAACACAAAAAGATTTTTCAATTCTAACCAGTAATTCCTGAGATTAGCGCGTTCAAACAAACAAACTCTTCAGCTTTATAATATTAGTATAGATTCACTGCTAACAACGGATCCATTAAAACCAATTCTAAAGGTATGCCTTTGCCACAGTTTACACTAAATACCAGTAGTAACAGCAGTATCAAACGGCAAATTATTTTTTGCTACTTGGCTAAGTAATTGTGAAGATATTTATTTAGCACTCATAAATTAACTAGTATAATATTTGAATCACTTCACTCCACGATACGCATTTGTCGCGACTGTCGTAAACATACAGACGTACCCTTATCAAAATCTCGGTCGAATGTCTACAGTGTACCGCGGTTCTTATACGTAGAAATACGTCAAATATATCCGCACGCTCGAAGGCACTCCAATTTCTAAGTCCTAAGCAAACATGTTCCGGCGGTAGTAATTGCTCACGATGTTTACAATCTTTTATTGTGTATCGAAGATCAAATATTGTCTTTGGATGCATCAGCTGTCTCACCTAAAGCCGCGATTGTTATTTGAGACAAATTTTCAGAAGTTAATTTGGCGTTGATTAGGTTTTTATTTTGTTTGCGAACCATCCGCCAATGGTTTTTTTCCTTTAGTTTGCACAGGAATGAACACGACCGCTTAAAGATCTTTTTATATTCTATTATATTTTATAAAGTAGCTAGTAAAGTTATACAGTTATACAATAGTAGTATTTAAACACGATAGAATAAACAAAAACTACTATAAAATATGCTGCAAAAGAATTCAGAATTAAAAAGACAAAGAATTCATGCTCCAGTTAAGTTACGAGTACGTCCCAGTTAACGAAATTTATAGCTTCTTAACTTAAGACACCATAAACTTGACTTGTACACACCCCTAGGTTTACGCCCAACAACAATATTATTAAGTAGCCTTTTCGAAATCTGGATAAAAAATGGCGGTAAACCGATATGAATAAACGGCACCTACTGACGGCTCTCTAAAGTTACAACACTACAAAGACGCTACCATGTAATTCGAGATACTAAAGGAAACTAAGGCGACAGTCGACTGGGACACTAAAAAAACACTTTCAATCGAGCGCAAAAGAAATTCAATATGGCACTGCAACGCGGATTAAATTTTGCACAATCTAAGGCGCGATCGGCAGCTGTTACCAGAAATTTAGCCAACCATTGATGTGATGAGACTCGACGAAGGCAAGATAAACTTCAACAATTCCTCTGAAATAATTAAGATAAAGTAACAACTTGCCAGAGGCAGAAACTTTGATGAATATTAAGAGAACAATGAAGAAATCGAAACAATAGATATTTAATAGTTCATGGACACCACGGGATGACTTTCTTCAAAAATATTTAACGGGATACTTTATTACTTGGTTTTATAGCTTACCATGCTTTGTACATTCTTAAAATAATTACAATATTATAAAGAGGAAATTGCCCTATAAAATTTCCATTACCAAAACCCAACAACGTATGATGATGTTCTGTGTTTATCTTAGGCGCCTTGGATACCAGGTTTTACGATACACATTACATCAGTTTTCAATAAAATCCCCATATCAAAGTCGTTTTTAAAGAAACAATACAGGAGTTCAATATAGCCACATGACCATAATATATAAAACGATTTTATGCACGCTTTATGGAAATATTGTTTTACTTTTTTATGACAGCTTTTAAGTCCAAATTTCGATAGGTACTTACATTTAAATTTGAATCGCATCGATTTCGATATAAGAAACAAGAGTGGTTGCATTTGAAAAACATATAAATACGTTGTAATTAAAAAAAAATTGAGACGATAACTACCTAAACCTAGGAGACTAATTTATTGTTTCCTTAGCTTCTCTGTTTAGTAATTCGAGATTCCTGAGCCACTAAAGAGAGAACATCAGAGTGTGTAAATAAAGCGAGCGACGCGGTACGACAAACAATCAACCAGCCTTGCGGACGTGTAATCGGATACAAAATGGTCCTTGGTACCACTCAAGAGCTCGCAGCCTCAACACACAGTAGCCGCTCTCTGAAGAAAATTACATCGAATTACAACATTTCCCCGGTGGGACGATAAAAGTGGACATGCAATACGAAAGTCAGGACTTTCTTCCTATCGTATAAACAAGAGAAACAAGGTAATCCTTGAATTTTTTATGAGCTTTGGCGAATGATGCGATAGGTTCTTGGAGGCAATTACTTTTCTACGTAAAAGTTGTAAACGTACGTTTTGCGTCATTTCTCGATAATGTAGGCAATGACATAAAAATTGCGAAATATGTAAGTTTTAAAAATACTTATCATAGATCGTAATATAATGATTAAGGACGCAAGCCGAGTTTTATTTTTACTTTTATGAAGCTATAATATCGAACTATAATAACATTGGACGAAGGAAAAGCAACGTGAGTGGAATTGAATAAAATTTACGATAATGTTATCATTACAAACCATCGGGTAGCAAATCCTTCAAATAAATTCCAGGCCTCGATGGAACGAGTAAATAGTATTAGCCCCAAGTCCATTGTTCTGATAACTCAGCGATTTTTGATACCTTTCAAATAAGAGATCTCAGAAATACCGTAGTCACATAACGTTCGTTCAGTTGCCTTCTATCATATATTTCTATAAAACTGCTTTTACTGCAAACGCTCTCATAGTAACGTCATTGAGTATCTATCTTTTGTCTTGAATATAAGCTCAATTTTTATTTTGTAGATGAAAATTTTTCATGTGACTGTATCTACGTTCTACAAATGATTTTACAGTGTTGCGAATGTTTCTGCACTACTTACTCCGAATCTATCTTTTCTCGATGCTGAATATGCAATTTTATGGTTATTCGTGTGGATGGTTCGATTCGTGGCGTAATCTGAGATGATTGATGGTCGATGTGACTCTTGTAATATCCAGTGAATGACTTTTCAAAGGGATGCCAATTTGCAGAGATCAGACATTTTGTCTTTTTTGTAATATCAGCGCCTAGATTTATCATATAAAATGAATATTTGATATTATATTCCGCGACATTTTACTGACCTCGCCTGTACAATAAACTTAATATAAAGCACATGTTTCTCACGATGTTTTTTGTAACTACTAAAAAGGTTACTCTTTTTGATAAATAAAAAAAAACAGTACAGACTTCGGTGACATATCAGAGATCTTATCCGAACTAAACCTTTGCACAATGCTCGGTAATAATGGGCGCACAAAAAATGATCGGTATCAAAAAGCAGCACTAAAGGGGACAAAAATGTCCACAAAACACACAAACACAGAGCACATCTGGTGACAAAAACTGTGTGTTTGTGTGCGTTCTCGACCAAAGGGTTTTGAACTTATAGTATAGGTTGCTTTATATATTACTACTGAATAGAAGCACCAAAAAACGGTCGCAACAGAAAACGGATTTATTTAACATGTTTAATAACAGAGCGGCTCGTAAAACTAGCTTTATTTTTCTTTACTATTGTCAATCTGATCTTTAGATGTGATATGGTCCTCGCCTCGCGGGCACTCTCGTTAATGGGGTACCTATGAGGCCGAACCCGCATTGTATGTACACAGGAGATTTCTATACCAGCGACCCTACGTGACAAAACTTTGTCCCTCCCTACATTCAAATTTCTGAAGGAGCAATTGAAATTGGAGATGGTAAAGAGAATTAGAGCGGGGTCTTTTTCGAGCGCCCGTTTTGTTTCGTACGCGTTCAAAGCGGGGTTTCTTTTGAATCTCGATCATCCATCGAACTGGAAGTGGGGGGACGCGTTTATTAGGATTCCCTACGGCCTACCAATCGGCCGGTGCGACATCGCGTAATCTAATAGCTTATTAATGAAGGGGAAGTTTTCGATCGACCCCTATTTTTCTATGCTAGTAAACTTTAAAATAATGGATGGCGTCTCTCTCATTCGTTTTATTTATTTTCTTGTTCCTGTGGCTGTGCGCATCGAGAAGTGGGAAGGTCGGTGGCGCGGGCGATGGCTCCTCCCACTAAATTTATAATACAATAAATGAGTGAAGCCGCGGCGTGGAACCGGCCGCGGAGATAACACGTAATGTGAGGTTATTGCGAAAAACAAGCGGCAAAAAACTCATCTGTAGTAGAGATATACGGTTTCGCGTAGTAGAACCTTTATGAGCCCAGCCAGAGCTAATATACAGGCGGTAGATTCGCGCTTCATGGATTATATGAGCAATAAAGAGGATAATTTAAAATTACGTTTGCCACAATGTTGCTATTAACCATGATTGTTGAAACGTTGAGCTTAGCACGTATGGTTTACATGGTCTTACATAATATTATTATACATACTTTTCTGTCCTCGCTACCTCCGAAGTTTTTAGGTTACAAATGATTCAATTTACTTTTATCGTTCGAGAAAAAAGACGATAGATGAGAAAAGTTGAGTAGACGAGGCGCTTTTGGAATATTAGTATGGAATAAAACTTAATCCAAGGATGGTAAATTGAATTTAGAAGCATCTATAAAACCACAGATTCGTTTTAGCTTTTAGGGTTAATTTCGATATAATATTTTTTACTGTATTGTTACAAAAAGCAGATAATCTTAACTCGTTTTAGACACGGTAGTGATAGCTTAAAGGAAGGAAATGACTGTTTCATTGTGTCGGTAAGCGTGTAATTATGAATCAGTTTCTTGTTGTTTCGACGTTCTACTTTAAAAGTAATTTAAATCCAATACATAAAAAGGACCACCCCTTTAGAATACGTGTTTCATTAAAGCAATCGATTAATTGAGTCTTCTGCATTATGAGACCATAATTTTCATTAAAAGATTCATTCTGAAATCGGATAAGAAGTTATTTTACAATTTGTTTAACCGTCATTGGTTTTTATTTGTAAAACTTCTAAAACTTTTCATAATTATGTATCAAATAAGCCGAAGCCTTCAAGCTATGAAGCCAATGAGATAAAAATATGCATCTGAATTGGACTCTGTTAACCAATAATGTGGCATTTTCTTGTCTGGCATCGCGCATGATTTGTTCTATCGAAGAATCTGAACTGATTCTTCAAACAAAACAAATCATTCGCTACTAGGTACCCCTAGTTCAATAATAACGCATTCTGTTTTTTTTTCTGCCAAGCAAAACATCTGAGTAACTATACGTGTCATACATACTATCGCGCCTATATTCCCCGAAGGGTTAGGCAGAGGGGTAAGTACTATTGTAGACCCACATTAAATTTCGCCGGTATGTTTAGGTCCCATGTAATACGGGGCGAGCCTATTGCCATTAACCGGGAACGTAATCCAAACTCCGAGCTGCTGTACGTGTCCTAAGTTCCCAACACAAAATGCATCTAAGACCATAAGCTTCGCTTTACCGCTACGAAGAATGTAAGAGCCCAATTACCATTGACACCAGGTGAATCGCTTCGCTTAGTCACGTAGTAGTGGCGTGCGAGGTCTGAAGGTAACTATTGTGTACAAATTGATGACAGGCTTTCTTATCAGTTACGGAGATTTACGTGTCTTATTCTATTTATGTGATACACTTCTGAATAACAAGTGTCACTTGGTTGATGCAAAATGTATCTACCTATGTATCTATAAATTATTTGAATATTCATTACCTACTGGATTTTAAGTACGAATCTGCAAGGAAGAGATTGTTTTTTATACCATTAGGATGGTAAACAAGCATACGGCCTGCCTCATGGTAAGCGGTTACCGTAGTTATGGACGCTTGTAACACCAGGGGTATCAATCGCGCGTGGCCGACCCTGTAAATTAAGGAGGAATAGTTGGGCTGGCAGCCCTACCTCTCAAATGATATAGATACAACGGGTTTTGTATAAAAAGGGGTATTTAACCTTACAAATTAAAAAAATGCCTCATTAGCCTAGTGGTCTTGAGCGCGACTGCTACGCATGAGATCCTGGATTTGGGAACCCAGGATCTCATGCATAGCAATCACTGAATAACACTACTAGACCCCCAGGTCTAGTAGTGTTATTCAGATTTTCTATGAAATTCTCAGTAGCAGTTCGGTGTTTGGAATTTGTGCCCGGTTAATGGCAATAGGCTCGCCTCCTATTACATGGGACCTAAACATACCGGCGAACTGTGGATATACAGTAGTAAGCCTCTGCCCATACCTTCGGGGAATACAGGAATGATAATACGTTATGTTATTTCAAATTAAAAAATATAGTCTTCTTATGAAGTCTTTCTTCTTATTTAAAGTAAGTTTAAAATGACTGTAAATACATATTTAGTTACCTAAGCAGAATTGATTCAGTATCTTCTCCACATTTATCTTTTCCACATCAATTCAAGCAAAGGTGTACATATTTGCATTGATATATTGGCCAATAATACCTATTAATAACAAAAAGATAAGAAAACGACGCGTATTTTTTTCTGATTGGAACATAAAATTCTTTTAATATAAAAACATTGTAAGGTGACATCATTATGCGCATTAATTTCACACAAAATCTAATTTATCGACAATTTTAGTTCGTAATTTTGATAAAATATAATTTAGTAGTGTTTTTATTATATATTTAAATAAAAGTCAATAAAGTCAGATATCGATAATAACCAATATTTTTTTTATTATGTTTATTACGTTGAATGCATTAACGGTTTATATTTTTGAATAACTAGTAAGTTCATGTAAATAATATATTTTACATAGGTATTATTGGAATTATTAGGCTTGATAATAAAGATTCTATTATATCTCTGTATAAAAATAATGTTGTAAATACTTGTAATAAACGACGTGTACTTAAATACGTAACTAATTATTACGGTCCTTATCTCTTTGATCGAAATTCATCGAAGCGCGTCAAGTATAACAAATTTTGAGGCGATGACTCGACGGCTACGAGTTCCTAACACTGAGTGACGTCATGAATAATATTACATAGAAATACGTTTTACTTAGTTATACCTCATACATGTGTCCACCACGCCTTAATGGACTTGTCATGTTATGGTAATAACTTACAACCTGATAAAGTCGTATATCATTTTATTAGTATATCTGAGAAACCACCAAGTATGTAGGTATCTTATCCGAAATTTTTGATTAATGTTCGACCAAACCTGTACTGGAGCAGGCAGTATCCGTGATGCTGAGATTACAATGAAATATATTGTGATCGTACGTATAGTGATGTATATTCTTGTATTTTATCAATGTCAGACCGGTTTGATATCGGTCTCGGCTACCGTGCTGCAATTGTTTTGATTTCGATTTCAGATCCAAAGTAAAAATTCATGTATCAGATACTAATAACTACTGCAGGGAAGGTAGGAATGTTAATCCATTAATCACGAACGTAATCATTGTAAGGCAATGTTCGATACTTGAATTGGAGGCCGACTCTATTTTCACCGTGAATATTATTTACAGCGATGGAGTTGACAAAATGTAGCGTGATATGGCAAGAAAGTGATTTCATAAAAAGCTGCTCAGAAAGGGTACCACTATGTTATTTTTTAATACAACATGCCACAACGCATGTATCCCATGGGTTAGGCAAAGATTTTTGGGCCATTATCTGGACATAAAGCCAAACTTCAAGCTGCCTGAGAATTTCATAGAAAATCCCAATACTTACACTTTTATCGGTACTCAAAACCCGGACCTCTAACGTAGCAGTCGCGCTTAGTACCACTACACTAATGAAGTACTTAGTTATTTTATTTATAATTATTTATAACCCGTTCAGCGCCAAGCTATCTACCACATTTATTAAAAAAATACCATGATATTTTTTTGTGATTTTTTTGGCATTTTCCATGCTAAGATTATAGAGGTATTTTAGTGAAGGAAAAATTTAATCGCGAGCAGGATTCAAACCTGCGTCTTCTGGTTAGATACACCAGATGCTCTGACCTCTAAGCCTGGTGCATCTAACCAGAAGACGCATCCTGCCCGCGATTGAATTTTTCCTTCACTAAAATAACAATACCATGATATTTTCACATTATATATTTTTTACTCTGATCGCAATATCAGACTTATTTTATCTACATAATTATGTATTTTTAAAACTAGTCTAATAATAGTTTATTCATGGGTAAAAAGATTAGCCAATCAACAGCTTTGACAAAGAAAGATGGTCTAGGAGACAAACTTTTATTTTATACTTGTGATACTTTCTAACATTCAATTTTGTATAAAAATATCCTTATCTCCCAGTGTTAATGACCTGAAATTTCTGTCTTATCACAAAGAACTAGCAATAAATAGGTCAATTTATTATTTTGACGACCAAAAATTATGTGTCGGCTGCGTCGTTGGCTATGCTATGAACTATGATGGTTCTGATAAGACTACTTGGTCCAACTGGTGATAAAAGTGCTTGATCAAAATAATGTATGTGGTAGTTAGAATAGTAATTTAGTTTTATTATAAGATAAGCTAGGTTGTAATTAATATGTGTCTTGGGATGTGGACTATCTAAGTGTTAGAGATATGTGGAAAATTTAAGATCATGTTTATCTAGTTTAATTGGTTGTTTTTCTGTAAATATTATTTGGGATAATATTTGAATAAGTAAATCAGCCTCTACCTGGATTCCAAATTTGGTATTACTGTAAATTATTATTGTACGTGTGGTATTTTTATTTTGAAAGAAAATGTAGTTATTTATTTAAAAGTATCTGTAGGAATATGTTCGGGCATGTCTGCAGACGGACAGACGATCGATGGAGCAGACAAGTGTTACAGTGGAGACTGTAGCCCTGCGACAAAATGGACCGATGGTTTTAAGAAGATGGCTGGCAGTGGATGGATGCGAGCTACCCAAGACCGGGATGGTTGGCGCTCTTTAGAGCTACAGTGTTAGGAGTGCTACCTACAGATTTTAATAGTGATAGATACTTTATAACATTTTCATTAAATACAAAAAAAAATTATACCAAAAGAAATGGGGACTATTGGAATGGAAAATTAGGTACTTTTGATTCACTTCATATGAATATGATAAAATGTTACTGAAATACTATTTTATTATACCATGGCTATATAAAAACTTTATTCCAAGCCATACAGTACCGTTTCAAAGTTAAAAAAATACCAAAAACCATAAACCTTTCTGATGCAAATATTCGGAAAAAATAAATTATTACATGTCCATAAAGTAAAGAGTAGCGCACCAAAACCGTTTTGTATTCCGTTTTCGAATATCTGAACGCATAATTTTAGAATATGGAATGAAACTCTTCCAAACATAAAGAGTGGGGTACCGGTGTCAATATTTTCTAAGTGCCTACGCTTTCTGCCTTTGACAAATATGTCGCCATTGTTGAATTACTGAGGAAATACAAAAGACAAAAGACACGTAATATGAAAGCCTTAGCGTCTTGAGCTTGTATTATGCAGACATCTATGAGAGTAAAAATTTGGGACCCGTTTAGCATATTAAATCTGGGTAATTTTGTTTAAATTTTGTCTGCCTCGTTAGTCTAGTGGTCCCAAGTGCGAGAGCTACGTTAGAGGTCCTGGGTTCTATCCCCAGGTCGAGCAGTGTTATTGGGTTTTTCTATTTGTGTCTGGTTAATGACAATAGGCTCGCCCCCTATTACATGGGACCTAAACATCCCGGCGAACTGTGGATGTATATTAGTAGACCTCTGCCTAACACTTCGTGGAATACAGGCGTGATGGTATGTTACTTTGACTGCATGACAAAAAAGTATACCTAAAGGCAATAGTATCTAGTGAAATGATAAGACTGTTTTTACATGTGGGCATTTTCTCTTCACGTTTCCATTAAACTATAATTTGTATAAATGTCTATGTTCAAAAAGTCATTAATCAAAATTACATTATCATGTAAATGAGTACAGTCATCCTCTCGTTAGCGACAACGTACAAATGTCTATTTTTGACCCATAATAAAATTGGCTAATAATTTTCCAAGATTTTCGTTTTAGTAACTTGTCTAGATTGAAATATTTACGGCTCAATAAATCACAAATAGCCAAAACTCGTTTATTGGCAGATTTATTTAGTATTCAAAAGTAATAATGGCACCATTACGAAGAGCCCGCGCCGTTGAGCAAATTTTTAATTCTATTTAAGTATGTAATCATTTTTAATTAACGAATATTGTACTTATAAATTAAATTATTTATTTGTACAAAGGAAAACACTTGCATTCATTTTGGAAAAAGATGTAGTATTTTTAACAAGAACCGAGCTAGGTAAATTATAGCAATCATCATAGTATTACGTAATAGGGAATATGCATGTCATTTTTTTTTATCAATTGTTTACATTATTAAAGCACCGTAAAAAATATTTCTTAGACAAAGATATTTATATTTAAAAATAAATATTCTGCAATAACTGTAATCAAATTCCGGAGATTTAAAACGCCGCCATGTTGTACGCGTGTTATGTGACGTCAGTTTCCGTAAAAACAGTCACTATTTTATCGTTTTATAATGTATTGATCGTTTTATCCAATCTATTATCAATATTTTTAAGTTTTCTAACTAATTGGAACATCAGGAGAGGTCTGAAATTAATTTTATAGCTCGTAATTAAAACCTAAATGTTTACGGTGACGTCATAAAAACATCACAACGTGTAGTTTGACGTAAGTTCCGTTTGGATCTTTTAAACTTGCCGCGCACTTTTTATTAATTAAAATATTGCTGAAAAGACGATTAGGAAAAAAAAATATGGCATGGACATTATTCTATAGCAATAAAGATTACAAATAAAAATATTTGATTAATATTTTGAATCATATATGCATATTCCCTATTTGTTGATAACGACTGAAGTAACAAATTCACGGCAAAAATATGATGGAATCTATTTAAAGCCCGGACCTTTTATTCTGTAACCAACAAAAGAAAATAAATCCCTTATACAAAGTATCAAAAAGTAGGTTACATTACAGTTCTATTTCGGTAACTTCTCTTTTACAAAAGAAGTTCTATATACGCGCGTTCAGAATTTTATAAGCGTGGAAGGAAAGATATGGTACAGAATAGACAATTGACAAGGGTTGAGGAGACATAAAGAAACTTTGATGTGAGCTATTGAAGTACAAGAAAATTCGCGACTCGTGATCGGAATTTTGCTTAGTTTGATTTGCGACTGATATCTTTGAAGATGCTCCTCAGAGAATTTATTAAGGCCAGTACAATTTTGAATCGAAAATTAGTTTTGATGAAGTAAGTGCTGGGCTATTTGAACAAAGAAATAATTTAACGTGAGCAATGGAAAAGTTTTAAAAGCTATTTGAAAGTTACAAATTTGTATAATTGTTGTTGTAATTTCCATCTCAATTTCAAATTATCTAGCCATTATTGTTTGGATAAGTTATTAAATAAAAAATAAACGAATACTTAATTTTATTGTGCGATAAGAAAACTTGAGTGTCACTTTTGATATGGAACACTGAATGAATGTGGCTTTCGTCGTACTATTACTTAATAAAAAATACGCACGCACTCTAGCGACAATTCATACGTTTCGATAACCATAAGCTTACTCATTCATACGCCGGTCGTATCGCAAGATAAATTGCTCTGGCACACAAATAAACGCGCTCTACGAGAGAAAAAGGAACAAAAACCCTACATATAAGTATAGGTACTATCTATACGCGTCTTGTAGCATAGACGCTGTAATTTATTATATTCAGTTCGCCCCGATCCATTGACTTTTGTGGCCGACCAGCGACCATCTTTTGTCACCCCGTCAAGAGTTCTAAACGGCCGTGTAATATGAATTAATAAGCACAAAGAATCATTATAATGCGTTTATTTGTCACGAGAGAATTCCTCGAGAGGTTTTATTGTAAAATGTTCACCAGACCCGGCTTTTGTATAATATGTCCGGAACAAATTTTGGTGTATCGCGTGCGCAAGATCATGCTTGTTGAGCTGTCTGATAGCAAAGAGTATGCATTCGATAACTACCTATCGAAAATCTAATGAAAATAAAAAGTTCGAATTTAATGTCTCGAATAGTAAAAATAACTATACCTACAAGGGAACTGAAATAATTATATCATAGTACGGCGCTACTTTTGAGTTATGTAGTAAAATAAACAAAACTTCATTGGCACTCGGATATATATTATTTTCGTATCGGCCAAAGCATTATTGACACATTACATCAAATATAATTTATAGAAAGTCACGTTCAATGTGTTTACGCGAGTATTCGAAGCAAATAACATGACAAACGGAAGTTTGCTTTGTCACCTTTTCAAAAATATTAATTCACCGACATAGATACTCAGTGTCCAAAACTAATATAAACTCGTTACCTATCCTATTTACGAAGTTTTGCTTACAGATTTCCAGTTTGAAACTCAATTAAAGTATTTTGCCTCTCTGAGGACTTAGGCAGAAAACCTTGGCACTTGCGAGACAAGTAGCGTTATCGAATCTATCGATAATGACTTGCCATGCTCAGGGAGATGAAAGGGTCGCCGAAGATCGGTGGTGTCCGAATAGATGTAATGTGCCAGTGGTCGGAGGTTATCGAACTAGCCCAATAGTTTGATTTTATCCGAAAACGTTATTGGTATTTGTTTAAAGTTATTATAGTGTTGTAAAGTATGATAATTTGTATGGAGACATGGAAATAAATAGTGAACCTTATCTTTTTGGAGCTTCAAGAGTTCAGAACGCAATGCATATAATCAGCATTTCGGTAAATAGGCCAACGCTACGATTACTTAATCTTTCTCGTAATGGGCTAAACTATACCTGTTATTTAACTGCGGCAGATATTTTCAACTTTAGAATTAGGTATTCGATTTTTTATAAAATAAACATACGTCAAAGTAATTGCAACACTCCTTTGCTAAATCAATAAATTGTCAATCAAAGCAAAAGAACTGACACGGACACAGTATTTTAAAATTTTCATCATGAATGAGAGACTAATAAAAAAATATTTTGTGATTCTATAAATGGAAGCTGACAATTCTCACTAATAGAATAGAATTACACGAGCAAACGTAGGCGTCTATTATCTTATCTTCGAGCATTATGTACCATTCAATTTGAGAAACTTCGCCGAGATGAGAGTGGTAATAAAAAACTTGCACTTCCAAGATCTAATGAGTAATTATCACTTTATTGATGAGTTTCCACAGTACCACAAGCCTGTGTGCTGAAATACCTACGTAGAAAGGTACGTGTCTACATTATGATAAATTAATAAATTACTATAAAAATACAATCTTGATTGACGAAAAATTAATAAAAATTCTTTGGCACCCGCTGAAAATAATCGTGAATTTATTTAAAATAAAGCATGAAAAAGAAAGTAAAAATCAAAAAGACAAGACAGACATAGACGTGTAATTATTTCTTGACATACTTTAGAAAGAAAGGAAGATGCATTTGTAGATAACAATAGAAAAGGAGCTAATACTAAAGCTGTTCACCAATACGAAATGCACCGCATGTCCGACTAATGACAAGATTTACTCTAAAGCACGTAAAGTTTGATGGCAGTCGTAACTGATTTTAGTATTAAAATAGTAGCAATTCGTAAATAGGAGCTTAAAGAGTTTTACCACAGGACTTTAAAGACCAGTTCCATTCTTGAAACTGTTTTGTTGATTGTAATGTCTTCATTAGAGCAGCGTCATTATGACGCAGTCTTATTAAATTACCGTTATTGTACCCATTGTTCCATTTGGAGAACGTTATTATTTTTCTAAGGAACTACAATAAAATGCTAGCAAAACTAATATACAATAGATCATTTTCAACGGCTGGTTTTTCCTTCGAAGCTCCTCCAGTCGATTGATGCTGTGTGTTACAGTTTGTAAGGTATTTGTACTACTGAAAATACCAGCAACCGAGACATTTAAGTATGGGTCAGGATGAGTGGGTCCAGTTTAACGCAGATTCGTAGAACTGGTATAACTTAGGTGAAATATTAAAAAAAAACATGTTACGTTTTAACGTAAGCTTGTCCAATCCTCAATTTCGATGAAAAATAAATTATTGTACACTAGTGGTTCTAAGGGAAACTGCTACACTAGAGGTCGAACAAGTGTTACGGGGTTGAAATTCTCAGTAGTAACTCTAAATTTTGATTTATACCCGGTTAATGCCTATAGAATTGCCCCTTATGTCATGGCACCTGAACATACTGGCGATCTTAGGATAAAACATACTAGTAGACCTCTGCCTAACGCTTCGGAGAATACAGGCATGATTGTATGTTATGTTAAAATAAAAGTTCAACAACATGGAACTCAAAAAAGAAAAAGTAACACAATGATGACAGTAAAACAAATAGATACCACGATGTCATCCGTCTGTTTGGATTTAGTAGGAGATTAGGATGGACAATAAAAAGCTAATTTGACAGTAGCTAAGTCACATGTGTGAAGGATAAAAATAAGCTGTTGAAGGGGGATACTTAAAACCACATGTTTGAAGTTTATTTACCGTGCTTTACTACCGTGTACGTATATCTCCTCATCTTATTGTAAGCTTAATCAATAAAAACAGAAATAACTCAATCCACAATTAATAATGAACATAGAATACGAGAAAACAATCGAAATGTAGGTGAATTCCTTAATCAGACTTAATGGACTTTCACGGACATAAAACTAAAATAAATGGAAGAAATCAAATATACTGGACTTTTAAATAATGGCGATGATACAGACAAGGACGTCATCGGCAAAGACCCGATAAATAGAACATTAAATGAAGTCAACAATAAGACTACCGATGGTGATATTTTCATACCTTTAGAATCTGAAATGCTTATCTACTTCTCTATTCTGTTCAAAGCAGCAAAATCTCTGGAAGTTGATTTTAGTCCACCTTGCGTTACTATACACGTGCTGAATACCAAAACTGCAAATATGGAACAATGTACCCAAAAATAATTTCGCAGATGTTGCAACTTCCGACTTGACCCCTGACAATACGAAACTATAAAATATACGTGTAACTAAACAGTCTAGGTATATGTATATTCACCACTTACGTGATGGGGCGTTTATATGGTTCTATATTTGGAACACCTCACTGCAACTTCGATCGCCGGAGGTCAATTCGTGCTAATCTTCGCTTACGTAACCCTCGCATCAATTCCCGTTATGGAAATTATGATAGAATTGTTTAATGCTGACTTCACGAAAAAAAAAGAAACGCTTCGTCACCATTTGTGACACGCGACATATAATAAGCTAACGATTCTCTTTCATTTAAGATTTATTTGAGAATATTTTTTTTTAAAAGCACATTGCTTTTGGAATTAAATTTAGCTGATCATGAAAAACGTGGTTCGAACTATTAAAATAAATTTAGCGTGTAATTAGGAATGAAAGCAATTAAAATAATTCGTTTTAAATTTTATTGCATTAATAATCCATAAAAACCTTCAGACGCTGTAATAGTTATTGGGAAATTTATGTTTTTACAGCAGCAGTACTAATCCAGTATATTATTTAACATTGCATGAAATTGACTTGACCTGAAGTAGATAGATTTATAGACTTAGGAAGTAATAAATAATTTTAACAATCATTGTATACTGATAGCTTGAAACTTAAAAACTGTAGCACAAATTTTGATACCGTAAAGTCCTTAATTTTTTTTATTATTGCAAAGAGAAATTAGTACCAAAAGAGGAGTGCATATCTATCAAGCAAGACAAATGAATAGCTCTTCCACCTTCATATGATTTCTAGGTACAAAATCATGCTGATAGCGAGTAATTCAAAATGCGCTTGGAAAAATAGGAAACATCACACTGTCCCTTTACTTCAATCTCATCACCATAGCGAACTATTTTTGATGCGGACATCATAAGGCAAACAAACGGTGTTTGATCTTTACGGATTGTCAACATGAAATTTTCTTTAAGTATCAATCTAGGTAACAAAATTATCGAAGCGATGAATTAAATAATACTTTCACTTACAAAGTAAACAATCACGAAACGCTCTTAACGGCAGTTAGTATTGATTAGTTTATTTTAGAACTAATTCGACCTGCCAATTAGACTCTTGTCATGGAATAAATGTTTACGCTTAGTCCTCTTGGCAAACTTTCTCATCGTTCTAGTTGAACCGGTCTTTTAAATAAACCCACAAACGATAACTATATTCGTAAATATTACAATTTAGCCAAAATATATGCATAATACATGTATGATGATTATATTAGACCTAATTAAAAGTTATGATCTTCGTGTTTGCGTATGGTTGAGGAGTAAAAAATTTACATACAAACGAGTTGATGCTGAGAAAAGTAATTCATTTTATGTTTGTTCTATTAAGTTACCTAGCTGTTGCTCTATGTTATGGTAATTTTAAGGAGGCTCTATTTTATATCTCAAAATGTGGCAACTACATGGACAATGTTATTTTGTATCGTTCTTAACCATTGCGTTACGAATTTGTTTTATTGTAGCCAGCTGAACCGCGGAACTTTCGGTAGGTTCTTATCGTTTTATCGACATTAGATTTTCATTAAAACTACAAAAACCAGTTTTTAATGTACATGCTCGGTAATATTCAACTAAAAACGAATACACCTGACGTATAAAAATTTATATGGAAATATAATTTCGAATTCGTGATAGTGTAATTGAATGCTGATTAAATATATTGCTTGTTTTACGAAGTCAGCTTCCGTAGACCAAAAAACAATTTACATTATTATTATGTTCGCTAGTAATGTCAAAGCACCAATCAAAGCATGAAGATTTACGAACGCATTCCAATCAAACTAACGAACCGAGATTTAATTAAAAACGTATCGTCGGAACTTGACATTAACCAAATGAAATTTACGACACCGCTAAAACATAGAGCTCAGTATAAATTTAACTCATTTCTAATAAGAAAATTATGGAAAACGATCCTATTATAATTAATAATTCAGTTCGAAACGGGGAATACATTAAAGATGTCTATACGAGTAATAACGCGTAGATTTTTATCCAACTAAACGTACGGGTTTTGAACCTTAAAAATAATGTTGATTGAAACAACAATTAATGTATATCCTAACTAATTTTAGGTATAATAAAAAGATTGAACTTTTAATAGTGGTGGTTTAAATGCAACAACAAATGAGCTGTAATATTTTAAATTAATCGTGATAATACGTGGATGTGACAGCAAATTTATAAATTGGTTACAAGATTAATGAGCTGGGAGTGTCATAATAAAATGTTGGTTTTATTTGATTTGCCAGTGAATTATGTATGAAATTGACAGACGGACCTGACTATTGACGTAATTTTGAAACAGAAGTCACTTATCCACGTAGGGGGACTAATCGTGGACAAATGACAACCAAATTAAAGAGTGTTGCTAATCATACAATGAAATAAAAAGTAAATTGTGAACCAACATACATTTGAAATGTATCATTGATTCTGTAATGCTAGTGTTCGTAGTGACATGAAACAGTCAAAATGAGCAGTCAATTTAGTAGACTGTTAATTTAATGAGACATCCGTCATTGGTCAATGGTCCCAAGCGCGACTGCTACGCTAGAGATCCTGGGTTCGATCCCCAGGTTGAACAGTGTTATTGAGATTTCTATGAAATTCTCAGTAGCAGCTCAGAGCCGGGATTTGTGCCCGGTTAATGGCTATAGGCTCGCCCCCTATAACATAGGACCTAAAAACACCAAACGATCTCTCGGTGTACAATAACTATGCCTCTGCCTAACCCTTCGGGGAATACAGGCGTGATGGTATGATACGTTGTTTGTGTAACAAATATTACTCGGACATATTGGATATTACCGTTGGGTATATGATTATGTTTCTTTTATAGAACCGTAAGTGAAAATTGTAAAAATAAAGCCTTTATTTTATGCAACGATACCATAGAAAAAGAAAGTTGTTTTTATAAAAAAATAAAAGTCGTCAAAAGCTCCCTGATGGTCGCCATCTTGCATCAGCGACCGTTATGCGCGCGCGCATTTGTTTGCATCCAGGTGTAGCGCTGACAAAACAATCGGCTCTCGAGCGAGAAAGGGGCGGAGAGGCCATTCATACATTTTTTTATAAAATTCACCAAAATAAAAAGCGAATCTTATAAAAAGTTGAATGCTCAACCAAGAGGTGGTATCGATCGATAGCCGGGTAATATTTCATAATATTAACTACTTAGGGATGTGAAGAATGGGTGGGGTTATAAAAATTATAATTGATTGGGCCTATTGAATTGGCTTCTTTACTTAAAAGAACCTCCTCCTTATAAAATTTTATAACAATATCTTTAGGTATAATGGCCTGCCAAGTTCTCAAAATAAATTACCCATTTTATTTTTGTATTACAAACTTCACGATAACCTTATTTATTTATAGAACAAATAACCGTTTTAGTATAAGACCCAGTTATCTCAAAAGTTACGTGCGTGAACAGCAAAAATGAAATCTTAGTTTATGAAAAATATGTGAGCATTAAAGTTAATGCATGCAGGGACGCACTTACATTCCATAATTTCAAAAAGAAATCTCTCGATATCATAGTGCATAAAAAATGGGCAGCCACCTATCATAATAGCACGCCACTGGATACCTTATTGTAACATGTTTTCATAAGCCTTAAGCACCGCCTCGTCGGGTCGAAGATCTTAACGCACCGTCACACTTCAATGCAAATAATTAGGTGTATATTCTACAATTTGCCAAAGATCTCCATTGTATTCTTTGTGCTGTAAGTGGATTCTGTTAGCTACAAAGGGCCAGCCGCATGACACTGCTACCTCGAAACATTGTACGTGTGTGTATAATGTTATTATTTGGTGCCGCATCTCTCACAAAAGCCGTTGCGTCCGTAATTTTACAGTTTAATCAGCGTTAAATGCTCACAGAGTTACCGCGGTTCTTAAGTAAAAAAAATATGAAAGACTCGGCGCACTCAGCGAAGGTATACCGAAGAATTTGGGGACCATAAATCATTTGGGATGTCGATGACGTTAGCAATAAAATAAAACGTCTGCAGATAACTATTCATGAAGCTCGGTGGCGGCCGCAAAATTTTAGAAATAGTATAAAAACTGACACTGGAAGACGAATGAAGACGTGAAAATAAAGTTTTCTAATGAAGAGGTCTTTAGTGATAATATTTGAAACAAATAGGTATGGTTCGGTTATTTACAAAAAAAAATATAATTTAAATAAAAATCATAATATCATGTGGAAGTAAATTTTTGTGGGCCCATAAATAGGTTTAGAAAATGTTAAACAAATTCTGACAAATCGCAACATGTTCGAGGAATTTCTGTGAGAATATTGACAAATCGTTATATTATACGACATTCTAATAACAAGTCTCACAATATTATAACACGAATATCATTATACATTTCCGTATATCAAGCGAACTGGATTATGGAAGCCAACGGCAATTATAATGATGGATCTGAACACTGAACTTCAAAGGATGTAGAAGAAATCATCTAGCTCCATATAGAAATAATATTACATAACAAAATTAACGATCATTTGATACATAAAAGAGATATGTCATCTATTATGTCTCATTGCAGAGTGACCATTTAGCGTGCAGAGGAAATAATTTATTCAAAGCATACTACGCTCTATCAAATTATTCGACCGCTAGGAGTACTTGTGTCTAAGAAAGTGAAGCTCTATTTTATACATATTGAAAAGACGAATTGTTTGGAAGTTGAAATAAAAGCTGCTTTAGTAATTGGAATCAAAATAATACTAACCCATAAAAATACGAAACTAATAATAACAATTGAATTACGAAGCTAATGAAAAATCAATTAATCGCCATTTCTTTTATATATATTTAGGTCAAGTGACAGTAATTGCGAACTTGTAAGGCTTGTAAGCTTCTTAAAATTTACAATTTATTTATTTATTGACGTAATAGAAGCATAAAAGGGAGAAGGACTGCCAAACATGAGAGAACTTAATCAATTTCAACGCTGCGCTACTAGCAAACTGATTGCTACTCGTATTTTTTATTTTACCACTACCTAATAGATTTGTCATTACTCCTATATTAGTAAGACGAATCAATTAAGAGCTTACTGTGTGGTAGCTAAAATTAATTAGCCAACTTCCCTGGTATGGTTCACAAAAACAGCAGATGCGAGATCGCTGCATTATACAAGCTCCATTATTAGTTGTTCAGTAATGTTTTCGTTTTTTTGCTGTTTTGCTAACCACCCGAACTAAAACACCATCTGTGTTCGGCTTCGGTTCAGTGTAATGATACATACGGATAAAATTATGATCCAATGTGTTGATGGATGGATAATTGTATGGTTAATAGAAAATGGCATGAATAACGTTATTTTGTAAAAAAAAATCTTAAGGGTCCGGCGGAGCTTGAACTGCCCCCAAAAACGTAATACCAAAATAATTCGTAAACCAAACAATATTTTATCAAATTGTGATATTATTTAGATTCGGATACCAGTCTAGGTTCCTACCGTGCTATTTCATCTACTACTACTTCACTGGAAATAAACGACCCGAAAATAGTTCCAAACTTGAAAAAGTTTTCAAAAATTACATTCGCTTACATTTATTTCCAGTGAAGGATTTTGGACAAAATGGTGTAGGAACCTAGATTAACATTATTTGAATCCGAATAATAACACAATTTGATTAAATTGTGTTAGAATTACGATTTATATCGGGATTACATTTGTAAGAGAAATTCGGTCCGCCGGACTCTTAAGGCATTGTAAAAATTACTTTTGTCTAACCAGATAGCTTATAGTCATGAATTTCATATTCATCTCGTGAGTTTTGAGCCTGAAAATTATATAGTAAAAAAAAGATAAATGTTCAAGCGAAACAAAAAAGAACGTCAAACGTGAGAGCAATATGTAAGTACGGCGAGTTTAACTTAATTATAACACTTGTCTATAGGGACCGACGAGATTGTATGACTGTATAGAAGGGGAAAGATTTATTGCGATCTTGCCGACTCGGTTAGTAAGTGTTGCCTGACTTTTTGTTTCATTCCCTCCACGCTTAATCACTGGATGATCTTGGGCTAATGTGTTTTCGGTATCGACTGTAGTCGGCTTAATAATCGCATCAAATTTATTTTCTTTTTCTTATTCGTGGCCAGCAAAAACATCTACAAAGCTAAAGCTTAACAATCCTTACTAATATTATAAACGTGATAAATTGTGAGTATGGATGTACGGATGTTTGTTACTCTTTCACGCCAGAATGGCTGAACGGAACTGGATAAAATTTGGCACAGAGATAAATCATAGCCTGGAATAACACATAATACTGGCTACTTTTTATCCAGGTCGAACCCAATCCTGAAGTCCACGCAGACAAAGTCGCAGGCAGAAGCTAGTATTAGATAAAATAGACTTAAAATACACTAGATGTTTTTCTAAACATTTTCTAGAACAATCTCTCATTGAAACACCGATTACTTACAAAATGAATGGTATCTATTAAATGTGAGATAGGTAGAACTGGTTCCCAAAACATAATATTTATCATGGAAACTATAACAAGACTCTCCAAGTTTTTATTAAGAACCTCCACTTGTATTAACTGGGAGCAATAAATTTATTTTAATTGATTACCGTTAATTCACAAAGAAACAGACCGCCTCCAGTCTTTAATTACATTTATGATGATTACAATCCGTTCTAAAATGTTTTGCTTTGCGTGGCTGTATGAGAATGTAAGTTATCTATCTGGTTTTAGTTAAAATAAATGTTAGACAAGTACTATTACTATGTAACTATTCATGGCAATTCATGCTCTTTATTATTTTTTGCTGACTCAAAATAGAAAATATTTTACTTGATTGGGCGCGCCTTTTGTTTTTTTTTTGACAAGAGACAATGAAATAAATCGGCTTACTTTTATGTTAATACGATTTTATGAAGAGCGTAATATTATGCTGAAGCGTTATAACATACACTCGGTATAATGTATGAATGTGTTCATTTTTTTTTTATTGATTAGGTCGGCAAACTAGCAGACGAGCCACCCGAGCCACCAGAGGAGTTGCTGATGCGTTGCTGAGCTTTATGAGCCTCTACGGACTGCAGACTGCCAGAGCCGCAGCAACCGACGGGAAACTGGTGGAAGTCGAAACACACACACCAAGGTGCTTTACGACAAACTCCAACGTAAGGGTGGTCGCCAGCCTGTCAGACCCCGAGAGGTCCTACCACCGAGCAAGTCAGATATTTTGTCGGCTCTTACGAGATGCCTATCTGAATGGCAGTGAGGAACTGTATTCTAACCCGTCCCCACACAGGGACTACGACTACTATAGAATTACTTTCAATGACTTGTGCTTTCAATGAGACGTTTTTAATAATTGTACAGTAAAATAATGTTCTTCTGGTGCTCCTAGGTGTTATAAAATTAGTATTTAAACGCTAACAGTCCATCTATTTATGCCTACAGGAAGCATAAACAATAACACAACTCTTTCTAATGAGTAATAAAAAATTAAAAATAGCTGCCATAGTTCATACTAATAAAAACACTGTTCCATAAATTATGGAGCTTGACAAAATGATATTTAATGTCCCTTCATTCTATAACGTGTGAGAGCCACATCATTACAGCAAAACTCATTTAGGGGCAAATACCTTTAAGGAATCCATTCATAATTTTAAGGACACGTTTTTTCAACGCTTCTCTATCATCAATCTGTTCGTCTTGAGTACTACTTATTTCCATGTTATTTCTTTCGTCCTGCTCTTTAAGAAGCATATAGAGGGTAACAAATAGAGAATGTATTATCTATTTTGTCTTACCCGTGACAATAATTAATTACTGGATTTAAACGCTTCCTCACGCCCGTGACATTAACATAAATAGAATGATCTTCGTTTGCTCATTCCAGCCCCTTTGATTTCAGTATTTTTAGCTTAACAGGCTCAGGTTCTGTATAATAATTTGTAAGCTGCAGATAGATCGGTGATTTCAGTACTTTGATGTTTTGCGTTATTAGTTGGCTAGTGATTGTCGGCTTATAGGTTTCACGGCCTGTTGGACAGTGTTGAATTTGTTAAGTGACGGCTCTGTTCAGTGTAATCGTTAAAGCTTGGTTGTTATCACATAATCACGTATTAAGGCTGTCCTTATAGTCTGTTTGATCTTGTCGCTTTAATATTAAGTGGACTATAAATTTGTCGATACTGATACATTAAATAACGTTTGCTAAATGTCTACCTCCAACAGGATTGATGGAACAAAAAAATTGGACTTCTAAAATCTAAAAGAATTTTATTTGCAGTTACTATCGTATAACAAAGACTACCAGATTAATATTTTGTGTCAGATATGATCATAAAGTTAAAGATTAATGAAAATAGCATTCAAAGGGAGATTGACAAAGAAACAATAGTGTTTACGAGTTATGAACAACAGGCTGCCTCTAAGCGCAAGTGAAATATAACAATCAGCTGTTCTTTTGTAACAAAAGTCTCTTGTTAATGCTAATTAAATTGTGTACTTTATTCGGTTTCCAACTTCTGTTTTATTGAAAACATCATCATCTCTCTCATTAGCATAGTGGTCGCAAGCGCGAATGCAATGCCAGAGGTCCTGGGTCTGATTTCCAGGACAAGGAATGTGTTATTGGGTATTTTCTTATGAAATTCTCAGTAGTAGTGGGAATTGGAATTTGTGTTCAGTTAATGGCAACAAATCACAACCACGCTTTCCCTTATTATTTGGAACCCAAACATACTGGCAAACTGTAGGTGTAGTAGATACACCAAAACTAAGCCTTTGGGGAATACAGACGTGATTTGTATGTATAAATTATTGCATATTTGAAACGGACGAAATAAAGAAACTTCTTAAAGAATAATAATATTAATAAATATTAATAAATAAATATTAATAAAGGTACAGGTTACATGTAAATATGTCTACTTTGACTACCTACTCCTCTAAAGTTTTGCAACACAGACCCAAATTAAAAGTTGCCAAGTAACTTTAACAGAAAGTCAGTTACTACTTCGTAGACAAAACAAACGCTGGATTCGCCAATAAATTCTATTGTAACAAAACTATTAGTGTTCGAGAAATTGTCTTCTAATTTCTCGCGCCGAGTCCGTCGCATTGGATTTATTTAAATGAATTTATGTTGCAGCGGTCGCCATTATTGTTAAGTCAGTAATAAGCTCTACCATTTTATTGGTTCGCATACGATAATTAGTTTCAAATGCACTGACCCGATAATTTCCATGATATTAAAGCTAGTGTTGAATCCTGTGAAATGAATTTCTCGAAACCCATTTCTGAATTAAATATTATTTTTATGTTTTACATTTTTTGGGAAATATTTTGTTATAGGCAAAATTTTATGGAATATATTAATATTTCAGCGTAATAAAATTCAACATGAAAAAGCTACGGCTTTTTCATTTATTTAGCCTTTCACACCTCTGAAATAGTACGCCTGCTAGAATATTTTCTGTGTGAATTGAAAGAGATGCAAAACTAAATTAAAATGACCTATTAACTTGACGTGAAACAATGACATCGAGATAATAAGGCATAGTAAAATTACGCGTAAACTTGATGCCTACATTCGTAGAAACATTAATTAGGGAAACTAGACATCACGCCGCGTAGATCTTTATCTTAAAGTTCACAATAAAACTAACATGTTTCTCATATTTCATGGCGAGATCGCACAATTTCAACCGTTATTTTAGCATCTCTATCCAGGGCTGTCATCGTCAAATATGTACCTAGCAGTTTTTTAATGATATATCGCGTGTGAAAACGCCGCTAGTGGCGCTAGTGTAGTATGAGGTCTCCGAAATATCAAATTACACTATTTGTGGTTGAGCTACATGAGTTTGTTACTAATTAGAATAATTTAGTGAATATTTTGCGATATCTGACATTATGGGAAATATGAGTTACAGGTTAATTTTTACGGCACGATTAAGAATGGCATTAAATATTAATGTATTTACTTTGTTTTCACGCGCGTAATAACAAACTTTAAAAGCTTAATACTTCAGGACCTTAATCACCAGTACCTAGCCCTCATTGAGAAGCATGGTAATAATAAAATATTTGAAGCCGATTATTGTTTGACAAATTATAATAATAATTATTATGACACAGAAATAGGATTTAAGAAAAACATTGTCGATGTCTTCTTTTAAGTATAGAGATGTTAGTAATAGAAGAACGGATCTCTGTATCTGTGTATATCTGCAAACACATCAACAAAGCCTGTTAACAACACAATATATACCTACATCTGCCTCATTAGCTAGATCTGGGAATCGAACGCAGGTCTCCAGCGTAGCAGTCACGCAAAGTGTTATTGGTTTTTCTATGAAATTCTCAATAGCAGTTCCGAGTTTAAATATTTGGTGTAATGATAAAAGGCTCGACCTTAATATACCGTGTTATAGTACCTACAGCTCTGCCTAGATTATACAAAGATTTGAACATTTAAAACTTTTCTGTATTATTAAAAAATGGATATGAACCAGCAACCCTATTATTTTCTTGTATGTTGCACTAACTGCTTGGATTTACATCGCGAGTCTACGTGATTCTTGTTGATTATGAAGATAATTTGACTAAGAAACTTATACATACGTGGTTTTACAGTAACGCCCTGGCGCCAAGTGATTGCATCGATTTTGATGAAAGGTTTTAACGCCCAGTTCAAAGATAGTAGATAAGGGATTTATCTTTTTCAACGAATGCAAATCATTATGCGAATGAGTTTCTTAAGAGTTTATAACGTTTTTAACTGTTTCTTAGCTTGAAAATTGAAAATGAAGTAGTGCAGTAATCTACTTTTTATTTTCGAAACAGATAATACAAATAGGTACAGTCGACAATCTTCACCGTTGCACACCTTTCACAGTTTTTATACAGTTGCATTTGTGACGGAATACGGGCGGTCCAAAGGGCAAATTGTATAATTAATTTGATGTGTTTTCGTTATTTTTTATGTAGCCTCTTATGTTAACAGTGGGACACTGTTAGGCAAAGGCCTCCCCTAACTCAGTCCAGGATTTTCTATTCTGGGTTTTTTCATACCATGTTGGCAAAAAGCGATCGAAATCATCTGGCCAACGTCTCCTAGGACGACGTCGTCCGCGAATAGCGATATAAAGTATACAAAATATTAGATATATAAATTGTTCTGTTTCAAAATTATGACATTCTACATACAGAAATTGTTCTATTTCGATATTACTACGTTTATTATAAAAGAGAATCTGTTCCTACGGTCTATAATTTGTAACATTTTTGCATACAACTTCGTGATTATCTCCATTCCTTGTGTTGTTCACACGTCATGTCCGAGCAAGTACTTTATTATGTTTTGTTTGTGTTTTACAAATGTAACATAAAGGCTGCTCGTGGATTTTCATGTATACTACACAAATCTTTTAATACGAAATAATAACGTTTCTTTTTTCTTTTTATTACCAATAACACCTGCATTAGGACGTTCTCCTGTATCGTGGATGAATTTACAATGTTGAATGAAATCCGCTTCGTTTTTTTTTATATTGGTTGGAAATCTTCTCTTCATCATCACCTCATTCCACCATTGCATGACGTAGGCCTCTTAAAAAAAATCTACCGTTACTCTAAAAACTAGCTTTTACTAAACAGTGATATTAATATGCACACTTCAAGTCATTATAATAATTATATACGCTATGTTTATCAATAATTTTATTTAATAGGCATAACGATAAGCGGGTGACCTTATTTTAAAACATTTTTTATATGTTTTACATCCTGTATAGATTTATCTATCAGTGTTTTAGCATGATTAAGCTTTAATTGCCATTAAATTATGATGACATGATGTAATTAATGTGTTTAAATTGATTATAAACTCTTCATTTTCTAAAGGAACATCTTGCCGCGCATAATGTCAATAATTATGTTAGTAACTACATATTTGAATATATTTATTACTAGCTTTTGCCAGCGACTTCGTCCGCGTGGAATAGTTACTTTGTTCCCTAGTTCTTCGCCCGCGGTTTCACCTGCGTTGCCCCGTTCCTAAGGGTTGTAGCGTGATGTTTTATAGCTTGAAACCTTTCTCATGAATCACTCATTTTCCCAACATTTCCCTTCACTGCTCTGCTCCTATTGATCGTAGCGTGATGAAAAGTATACTATAACCTGCCCAGGAGTATGAAGAACAATTGTACCAAGTTTCGTTGAAATCCGTCGAGTGGTTTTTGTTTCTATAACGAACATACAGACAGACAGACAGACAAAAATTTTACTGATTGCATTTTTGGCGTCAGTATCGATCACTAATCAGCCGCTGATAGTTATTTTGGAAATATATTTCATGTACAGAATTGACAGATTTATTATAAGTATAGATTTAGTTTTTTATAATAAAGTCAGTTTATATTATGGAACTCGTGCCTAATTTAACAGATAATCTAGTGTTTTGTCTACTCATCTTTAAAACAGAAATCCTGTTGAGTTCTTAAGATGTACGGCACCGATAACCTTGCTCGTTTATTGGAACACTTGGAAATGCTTATTTTTATTTCTTTCTATGTTATTTATAACGTGTTACAATCTGTATCTTTTTGTTTAAATTATGTAGGTACTTTTTTAATATTTACATACATACATACCATCACGCCTGTATTCCCCGAAGGGTTAGGCAGAGGCGTACTAATTTAGACCCACAGTTCGCCGGTATGTTTAGGTCCCATGTAATAGGGGGCGAGCCTATTGCCATTAACCGGGCACGAATCCAGACTCCGCGCTGCTACTGAGAATTTCATAGAAAAACCCAATAACACTTTGTTCGACCTGGGGATCGAACCCAGGACCTCTAGCGTAGCAATCGCGCTTGGTACCACTAGACTAATGAGGCAGTCTTTAATATTTGAAAATATAAAATAATGTTTATTTAGAGACAGGATTTTAATATATGATTTTGTAATTGCGACTTTTTTTAAATAAATATAGTTGTATTTTGAATACACTAAAGATTAAAAGATTTTTGAGTCTTGTAAACATTATAGAACTCCTTTGACAATTTATTTCTTCAGACAAGAATGAGTAGAATGAAAAAATGGGATCCAAATAAATTCACATCATAATGTAGGTAAATATACCTACATAATAATTATCATCAAAACTAATTATAGACTCTATAGCCTTACTTATATAGCGTTACTCATCTACTCATATATCTTATGGTACTATCAGATTATTATCAGAATAACAGATTAAGGGGTCAATTGAGTTTCTTTCCATAACTTTCGCGTACGACTTCACTCGTATCGATACGTTGTTTCTACGAATCAGCAAATGGCCCGAACGATACGTGCGTCTGATTATATCGCGACGATTGGAGCGTGAGCTGATCTAGATTGAGGCCTGGTGATACTTGAGTTTCTATATTAATACTCTTCGCAAGCATGTTCAATATTATAGAGTAAATTGTATGATGTTCTGTTTCAAAACGTTGCCCAACACTATCATTTTCTCTGAGTTTAAATATTTGTTCTGTAACTCGCGACCCGCTCAGAAGTCGATCGCCGATCGAAACCATCGTGCCATAGGAACTAGCAGTTCACAAATTACGTCAGTATTTCCATTACTAAGAAAGCTTTAATTTGAACGTTGAAAAATATTAGTGACAACCTTCTAGCATCATATTTCAACATGAGCTATACAATCATTTTTTTTAAACTTTATATTGGATAATGAATAGACGAGCCACCTGATGGTAACTGATAATCGCCTATAGACACCTGCAACACCAGAGGAGCCTCTAATGCATGCGATAAGTACTCCTACGGACTGCAGACTGCTAAAGCCGCAGCAACAGACGGCTTTGGTCCTCACACGTAAAAGTCGAAAACATCGCCATGTGGTGATAGTTAATACTGTTATAAATATATTACTCATTACCATTACCCATTTTTTTCGCTGTCAGTACTCATTTTCATGAGTACTAGAACCCTAAAAGTTTTTCTTGTGACTATATTGGTTGTTTGTTGACAAAGAGGCATTGCGGTGCGGGCCATAGGATCACCGAATTTTAAATTTGATACAATATCTAAAACAAATATTTATATGAATATTCACAAACGAAATAAATATAATCCTAAAAAACATCTTCACTATCTTTTTGTGATTTTTTCGTATTGTCCATGCTGAGATTATTAAGTTATTTTTTAGTAAAGGAAAATAATCTCATCACATTCTGAACTTACGTCATAAGGCCAACGTCACTTTATGACGTAAATTCAGAATGTGAAGGCAAAACTTCAATCTTGCGGATAGGGTTCGCGGTGGCTTAGAGGTCAGAGCGTCTGGTGTATCAAACCAGAAGACGCAGGTTCAAATCCTGCCCGCGATTGAATTTTTTCCTTTACTAAAAAATAACTTAACATCTTCACTAATAAAAACACGTAACTTTTTATAAAAATAATCTAAACTAAAGACTGCACTTTTACAGTGTAGACATGTTTTCTTCTTATAATATTGAAATAAATTATTCGATTTATCTAAAGAAACTAGGCTTACATGAACGTGAGAAAATGTTGATACGCAACGGATCCAATAATTTTCTTTCCATATTGAATCAATAGTGGAAAGTTTTAGTCTCGATCGAAGGCGAGAGGGTGTATTTAATGGTTGATGGAAATATTGCTATACAACCAATACTTGGTTTTACTTTGTTCATTTAATTTAGGGTGACTGGTAATTTATGTAAAATACTTAGACACGCGATTTTACCTATGTTAATCAATAACATTCCCAGAGAAAGATTTGTTATAGAAAAAAACATAAAGTATTAAAAATATCCAATGCTTATTGAAATTCAAATAAAAAATGAATGGTGTCTTTGGAAAAGTTGTTAGTTATAATGAGGACCATCATATGTATAAGTATGTTAGTTACACTAATTTCATCCTACATATAATTTTATTATGATGATGATTAAGATTAATCTTGTCACAAATATATATTATTCCAAGAAATTTTATTGTGTTATTTGACGCGTAGTAACAAAATCGCCTGAAATCGGACTCAACGCGCTCCATTTAAGCGCAGCCCCAAGGAAGGATACACAAAATATACCAATTTGTTTTTCTCATAGCCGCAGGGCAAACGCTACAAACTCCAATTATTAAATTCTTCGTCGAATATCGTGCATCCCTTATGAATGTCCACCAAACAATGGCGACATAAGAAATATGAATCATAACAATTGAGTTGTATACCATATGGATATCAAAAAGATTTTTCTCTTACATAATTCAGACGGTCACTTCATTATTAATTAATAAAAACATATTTATGAATTATTTATTATACAGATCGATCTTGAGGAGAACGCTATGCATTGTTATGGGTTAATTTATAGATGTCTTTGGTCGTCATTAATACTTATTTTAGAAAAACTTTTAGCGTTGGAACAGAAGAAACAGAATTCGATTAAATTTTAATGTCAATTTGAAACCTATTGAAAAATTTGATTATACTCAGAGGTTTATTTAAAATCAATAAACAGTAATCTTGATCAGAATAACTCGAAATAATATTAATAAAAACTCTAAATAATATTATTATATTTCATCAAAGATTTGTTTATAATAATGCTAATCACATTGTATCTAATAACTTGACAACCAAATTCGATACAATAATGAATGTAAATCGGCTCAAAATTTGGGCCAATTTGCATAATAGGAGGTGAAACATTTGAATTATTTAAATAATTAAATATTCGTTTTATTAAAATCCAATTTGAGTATTTTGTCCTGGAGCAAATGTTATGAATAAAATATCACTGGTATTTTGTAGACGCATTTTTGTAAATTCATTTTTTCATTTCATTTCTATTTTACATTCCAGTTGGCCAAGCCTTCGTTTATCAGCATTTTAAGGCAATATAACTAAAATATATGCACAGAAAAGTTTTATATTAAACTGAAGCCAAACTCAAGCGATTTGTCATTCGTAATAGGTATCCATACAATAATTCTCCTTGAAGTTCTTTCTAGGTATTGACAGCGAACTTATGTAAATCGATGTAGGATTGGATTAAAAACTCAATTTTTAATATTATGTTCAGCGGACGTAGTAAGTTGAAGCGACAAATAAAGCTCTACACAGATATCTCCACAATATTTTTTGCTGGCATGTGATGGATGATAAATTACACCACGACTCCGCTTGAATGCAAATCTCTCGAAGTGGGTCACCCTGTAGATATTATTTCTCACATCCAACCACAACTGGAGAAGACCTTGTCTTAAATGATTGATCTCTTATTGTACAGTGACATTTTTACGATTCTACGATGTAATAGAATTTTTTTACAACTCTTGGAGTGGTTCTTTGTAGTTGGATATATTGTGCTCGTCCTTACTGCTATTGAATGTTGAACAGTTCCGGTCACTGATGGATGGAATTGACTGTTTAACTAGTGACATAAAGTGAGTTATGAATAGATGCAACATTCTCACTACAACTTATTGTGATCTGTGTATCTATTCACAAGTTAAATTATTTTTACGAGCACGTGTGTGAAATTGATAGATATTATTAATGCACAATGTTTTACCACCTACTGATCAAAATATCGTATCTACGTGAACAAATGGGATATTTAAATTAAATTTAAACTTACATAAATATGGATTAATTTTATTTATAGCGTGCGCATCGTTAGTTTCGATGTATTTATATAGGCTGATGATTAATTTATATTGGTCACTATTTATCTCCCACGGTATACGTCGGTAATTTTGCTACATTACTCGGAAACAACACATTATTATATTATTTAGAGAATGCAGAAAAGCTGCAAGGAAGGTTGAAAAAAGTAAAGTCCGAACTAATAAAGCGCTCTGCGCAATTATTGGAGTTTAACCGCACGGGATCTCGCTTCCCTTGTACCAATCACGCCATTAGTTTGCTAAATTGTACGCTATAAAATGCAAAAAACTTCGGATTCCAAGTTTGAAGTTTAAGTTCTGTAATCATCACTGGCGCAGATACCAAAGTTCTTTTTAAAACGTATCGCCTCCGGCATGTTTTGAAGGTTCGTATTGTAATGTGAAAGAAAAGAAACCTCCTAAAATTAGCAACGATGAATATATAATTAGATTTTTTGCCTTTATTAAAGACATTTTATCATAATGTTGTGTTTTCAAAGCGGTGCACAATTTTGAATTTAAATGACTAATTACTATTTGGGAGACGATAAAGGGAGACATGTGGAAATCTGCATTTCTGCACGCAAGTTAGTAATTTCAATGTCGGGTTAATTCGGTGTTTTGATCACTTTTGCGTTTAATTTAATGCTACACCGTTTTCGAACCATGCTTTTTACCGTCAAGAACTCAAAATTGACAAACACGAATACACTCATAACTTCATAAGGTATAAATATAAGTTTGATTGGTCAATCAATTGAAGAGCAGCTATAATTTTACTGACTAATAAGCGTGGGGATTGGCGTTCTGGATTCGATTCTGAGGTTGAATAAATCATTATTAATTTTCCTGTAGAAAATTCTCAGTGGCAGCTTGGGGTTTAGATTTCTGCCATGTTAATGGCAATAAGTTCATCTCCTATTGCATAAGCCTATATTTGGGACCTAAAATAGCATTACAGTGTTATTTATATAGAAGAATAATGAAATACATACATTGTACCTATTTATCAGCATAGGCTGTTTGTCAGGATCTAATATCCCATGGATAATCTTCGAGGCCACTTGTCTATACTTTGAAACTCATCAGTGGAGAACTATAAGCGAACTTCTAATTTTAGAAACATTATGCTTGCCGTGCGTCGTCGGCAGAACATCAATCATGAAGCACTTGGAATAGGCCGAAACCAAGCCGAAACTATGTAGTTTAATAAGAAACTGCTCAACAAGAAAAGGTTCTTGTGATAGTTTTTATATTGCCTAGAAAACGATTATTGGATTTATCTTGTCTTTGATGTAATATCAGCTGGTAAGTATTGGATTTTGGTTTTTCGCTACTACAACTTATTTAATACAAAAGTTGGTTCCAAAACTTGAAGTAATATTATCAGCATGATGTGACGTATATATAAATTCATTTTTTTTTAAATCTTATAGGAGGGCAAACGAGCAGACGGGTCGCCTGATGGTAGGCGATTACCGCCGTCCATGGACACTCGCAACACCAAAGGAGTCACCGTGCGTCACAGTGCGTTGCCGACCTTTTTAAAAGGGGATTGGGCCTGCGGTAACCTCACTCACTCATCGAAACACAACGTAAGCGTTGTTTAACGCCGGTTTTCTGTGAGGCCGTGGTATCACTCCGGTCGAGCCGGCCCATTCGTGCCGAAGCATGGCTCTCCCACGTAAGATAATCAATGCATGTAATATTCAGAAAGGCCTTCTCTCGGATACTATAAAACTAAAAAAAAATATAATGCTTCATCCTATCTAGTAATTTCTCAACTATGTTGTGGTTGGCTTCTTCTCTAACTAGATGTGGCTGAGTATCAAAATTTTACATGAAGTGATAACAGGAACCAAAAGCTTAAGGTGCTCTTCGAAACCAGTGTCTGTATATGTTAAGAATGATCACCCATCTATTAATCAACTGCGACAAACGCTGCTAATTTTACCTGATCTCTAGTACTCTATTGATTCACTTCCCCAAAGGAAAAGATCAGCGCAGCTATCACTTGACCAAATGTAGAATCAATAGTACCACCAAATATATTAAAAAACACAAATTTACATTAAAAAATTAAGTTGTTTTTTGTGCTTATCTGCAATCAGTCCCAAACTATAAGCAAATTTGTTTCATGCCGTTCTAATCGTGTCCATGGAGCTCCTCAGCTGGAGACACATCATCCTTCACCAGCTGGTATCAAGAAAAAAATAAAGTAAAAAAATAATATTAAAGAATCTTTTTTGCTTACCTATTCTCTTCATCCGTTCCAAGAGACAAAATGAATTTCGCGGGGCCCAGTTACTAGTACTGGTAAACATTTTGACGTCATTATTAGGAATTCTACGAGGGTTCACGACAATTTCTGTTACAATTACGGTACCTTAATAACGGCTCGGTCCCCTCCTTACGACAGATCCAGAAAATTTGATGATGATGATGACTTATGTAACGCAATCAAGTATAACTTTTGACGCGGGCACCGGCCTCAGTAGCGTCAGCAAGGAAAACATAACAACGATCATAAATTATATCAAGCTTTAGCTGTTTCAAGTTTATCTGAAATGACTTTTATAACTCAATGGTTATTAAGTCTGGTAATTGGTGGTTAGGTCTTTTTTTCCTGGTCTAGCTGCATCCTGCGGTTTCACCCGCTAAAAAATGACAGACTTTCATACAAACTTTCACCCCCCCTTTTCATCACCTTAGGGGATGAATTTCCAAAAATCCTGTCTTATCGAATGCCAACGTCATACAAACAACACACCCTCCAAGTTTCAGGTCTCTACGATCAGCAGCTTAGGCTGTGCCTTGATCCGTCTTTCAGTCATTCAGGACAAAGCATTTTTTTATGTGATTGGACGGCAAACGAACAGACCGATCGCCTGATGGTAAGCGATTACCGCCACCCATGGACACCCGCAACACCATAGGAGTCACAAGTGCGTTGCCGACCTTTTAAAAGAGGATTGGGCCTCCGGTAACCTCACTCACTCCGCGAAACACAACGTAAGCGTTGCTTAACGCCGCTTTTCTGTGAGGTCGTGGCATTACTCCGGTCGAGCCGGCCCATTCGTGCCATAATAATTATGTATAGATAACACCCCAGCGTTTCCTGACGACCTCTGAGAAGAAATACCGAAACTAACTCAGAGAATCATGGTCTCTTTTAAAGTACTGACATAATAGAACACTTCATGTATGTGAGTGGCACAATGTAGGCTGCTATGGTTCTTTATGGAAAGAACTATAGCAGCTTTCAATAGACAAGTCCCAACTGACAGCACGCGTGCATTGCGTAGCTCAACCATAATTTAGGGAGCTCAACGAACTGTCGCATGACGATACCAGATCAGCAGGAAATTCGTGTAGGTGAAAAACTGTTTCAGTTTATAGAATTTTCATAGTACAATTTTTGTATCCATCATAAATCACTTGTATCATAATTATAAATTGTTGATGTCTCCCCCAAACATACAATGAAATACGATAATGATTTTCAAAGATATTAAATAATACTTCATTAATTAATTTGTTTTTCAAAGCTAATAGAGTCGGTACTAAAAAATAGTACATAAAAAGCAGTGCAAGTTGTAGGATCGGCCAAAAAAGAAATTCAGTAATCAATAATTTTACTAAAATTTTCTACGCCTCCATTATCACTAACTGACGAAAATACTGTTATTAAATATGTATCTGTTTTAGTAGATGCTGAAAAACTGATTGACTAACAGATTTTTTGACCAAAACATTTAATATCCATATCTATGGAAATTAATTTTCATATAGAACCAACTTGTTTCTCCAACGCTACGTGTGTTGATGACGATTAAAGTAATATAGCGTAACATTCAACCCGCCATTACTACGGCACTAATCTGTATGCGCTTGCGCAGGTAGCCGGTGCCGTATCCAGTCAACGTGTGATCTTTGGAAATTTCACAAGTAGGTATTGTGTAAATGTATTATTGATTCAATAAATGAATTGCCAATGGAAATGTATTTATTTTGGCCAAAAATTACACAAATAAATATTGTTCAGTCATGAACAATTTATGTACATACTGTTTTTTTTATTAAAAAACCACTACGTTGTTCCACACTAGGAATTTCAAAATTTAAAATTTGTGACTCAAGCTAACTAAGGACTCAATAATCAACTTAAGCGTGTTTTGTAGACGACCACTTCTACAAAACACGCTTCTTTCTTTTAGCCGTTGCTCATTTCATTTGAAAGACAGCAATGAGTGTGAATTTAATAAATAATAAAAATAATCTGTTCTAATGTACTTCCATACTAATATGTCTGCTTGTTTGTTACGTTTTCACACACCTAAATTGCTATTGATATTTTTTGTAGATCGAGTTTAGAAATCCGAGTGAAACCGCGGATAATAACTAATTGAAAATAAAATCCAAATCGACAAAAAAAAATTAACTTACAGTTGTCACATTAGTAGACAATCGTCCAACCAAAACTGAGCAATATATTCGAGAGATTGAAAACACTATTGTACTCTCGAAATTACACACGCAACTAGCCAGAAGCAGTCGGATCAACAACCGTAAGCAATAATCATTACTCTCGTCTCATCAGCCTTGAATGATGCTTTATTGTCTCTATTCGGCTTGTTGTCGACTTGTTACGACTACAAAATAAAAAATAAAAAGATATCATCAAACTTGTATTATAAAACCTCACGCAATCGCCGCGCGCGCACCGGAAAAAAGTTGAAAATAATTTCTGGCATCGAATCGTTGGACGCGGTTGTTGAAATACTTCAATTGCGCCGGGATTGTAAGATGATTAGGTATAGGATCATTTTGCATGCTGTACTTGCGATATCTATTATGTCAATCTGAATTTTCTCCAGAGTAATATCCTCCCACGCACACTCAGGTTCCCCGCCGAGGTTTTCCCAAAGGCCTACAACACTGTCGCTTAACATCAGGCGAACTGGTGATCAAGCGTAAGCCTATCATGAAGAAAAAATAAATGGGGTTCTTCAAAAAGGGTGTGAAAAAATTTTTAAAGGGTCGACAACGCGCGAGTGATTCCCTTGGTGTTGCAAGCGTCCATAGGCTACGGTAACCGCTTACAGGCGGGCCGTAGGCTAGTTTGCCACCTTAGTGGTATAAAAAAAAACAAAATTATAATTGTAGGTAAAAGTCTTTATATATATAATTCTTCTGTGAGTGTGTATGTGACTGAACTTCTCTCAAACGACTGGACCGATTTTGATGAAATTTTTTGTGTGTGTTCAAGGGGATCTGGGAATGGTTTAGATTCACAATTGGACCCGGTAGGTGGCGCTGCAATCGAGTTTTGGGTTATTTTCAGGGCAGGACAACGTCTGCTGGGTCCTAGTGTACTGTGTACTAGTTACACATATAAATTCATTGAATACAACAAAATTTACTTTCAATGTATACTATAGTGGAAAGTTCGAAGCCAATGTTAATGTATCCTGTAGTGTATTTAACTAAGTAAGCCAGGGAAGAAACGATATACCCACGTTTGTATTTTACCTCTACATTATGTGCAACTACACTGCAACCTTTGTTCACATATCTGATTACATTACATGGATTCTTGCGGAGTTCCTCGTTCCTGCGCCCTATAGATTTATTTACCTTCAAAGACGCACTTGCCTCCTATCATCCAAGACTGTTTTTCAACAAATCGCGAAGTTTCTAAGAGAATAAACTTTCCCCACACGAAATTGTTATTTCTTTATTGTTATGGCAATCTAAATCCCTGTTTGTAGACAAAGCGAATGCAAGATAAACTCCATGGAATCTATATTTTCCAGTAAAGCGGCAATAACTTTTTAAGGCTATCATGAAAGTAACTTTTACGATTGTTAGGAATTAATATCTGAAAAATGGTTTTGGACCCTCATATCTTACCGATAAAGTTCGAGTATCGCGGAAAATTGCTACCGATATTCCTTTGTAACATGGTTTTCCAATTTTGTACTTCAGCTAAAAAAACTTCAATGTATTTTTCTTTATTATATTGGCGTATCTTTTTCACTCGGATATCTAAGAGCTCAGCCGGTAATTAGATATTTTTTTTACAAAACCGGGAGGTTAAAGGATGTTTGAAAATAAAGGGTTCAGGCAGATATTTTTTACGCAGCTGCTTCGCCGTGAAATCTTATTGGTTCGCTGTTTGTTCTACAATCTCCTAGTCTAGTACGTAAGTAAACCCAACCTTTGCGTGCCTTATTTTTCTTCACACGCTTCACGCCTAAATCGTATCAAAATCTGATTTTGGCGAAAATAATGTTATTTATAAGAAATGCAATGACATTTACTTTCATGCCAACCAGTCGGTGTAGTACCTTAAAACATATTCGACCGGTTGGGATAAATGTATATAAAATAAATATTGCTCTCATCCCAATAGAGATATCCAATTGGACCTAATGTTTTTATCACATAAACATGAAAAGTGGATATTGCACGTAGGCAGTATTTTTATATTTACGTCTACGTGTTGGCGAACCAAGTGTTGTAAATATAAAAAAGATTGTTTTAACACGTTTATGTATGTTCAGGGCTGGATATGTAACATGTTTATGAACTTTTGGATACGTGTACATCAGATAATATTACATAAAATCATATTTTGTGAAGGTACCAGGCATTTACTTTGAGTGCGAACGAAACCCGTGCGGTGAAAGATACACCCTATAATATATTTTGGCAGTATACATAAAGCCCGCAAAGTTTCCTGTCAATATTATGATTGACAACATCATATATGTTATGACAATCACATCTGTCTATACGTTTCGCTGCGTTGTCTACACTAATAATAAAAAGAAAAGATTTGTATTTTTGTATGTAACAAATAAACTTATAAAATACTGGACCGATTTCAAAAATTCTTTTGCCATTAGAAAGCCACATTAACATAACATAACATAACATACCATCACGCCTGTATTCCCCGAAGGGTTAGGCAGAGGTGTACTTAATGTACACCCACAGTTCGCCGGTATGTTTAGGTCCCATGTTATAGGGGGCGAGCCTATAGCCATTAACCGGGCACAAATCCAGACTCCGAGCTGCTAATGAGAATTTCATAGAAAAACCCAATAACACTTTGCTCGACCTGGGGATCGAACCCAGGACCTCTAGTATAGCAGTCTCACTTGGGACCACTAGACTAATGAGGCATTACATTACATTATCACTGAGTAATATAGGCTATATAACATCATGCTACGCCTCTTAGGAACGGAGCAGCGCGGGTGAAACCGCGAGCGGGTCGCTGATCTAATATATTTTTAGTTTTATTTTTCTTGTTTTTGTGGTACCTAATATTATAAATTTCATTTTTATTAAATGATTTGAACGCTCTCATTGGATTTTTGGCATTATAACATTATTATCAATGCTCTTTAAAATGTTGTGTCTGTTAAGAAATAAGATATCAATCGAGAATGTGTTAGTATGAGTTTTCTTTCCTGTAAAGTTAAAAAATAAAAACGCTTTTAGTACTCAACTTGCAGGTCAATCTGGAGACTTTCTTCGAAAACCAGAAACTATCATAGATAAAAGAAATGGCCGTGTGCTTGCCCCTGAGCGTGCAGCCACTTCTTTAAAGCAAAGCTGCCCCTGGCAAAATGCCAAAACGCTCAGAATGAACAACTAAAGTAAACCGAAAGAATTGTGAGTAAAATCATAAAAAAGTTTTGATTAAACGTATACAGTTCACTTTAGTATTATTTTTTAGTAATAGTATGAATAGAAAAGGACCTGTTGAATAAAACATAGTTTTTGGAATTTAAATGCCATTGTTACACGCAATTCTATATACATTTCTTTCTTTAACATACCATTACGCCTGTATTCCCCCAAGGGTCAGGCAGAGGCATGTTAACCCACAGTTCACGCCGGTAGGCTTAAAACCTATATAGGTAGTAGTAGGGGCAAGCCTATTGCCATTATTCGGGCATAAATCCCAATCTCCGAGCGGCTACTAAGAATTTCGTAGAAAAACCCAATAACACTTTGCTTGACCTGAATAAAACCCAGGACCTCTTGGGTAGCAGTCGCGCTGAGGACCACTAAATTATTGAGGTAGTGTTTCATAATTTTGTACACAAAAAAAATTGAGATTAATACAAAACATTCATCTACACTAATATTATAAAGAGAAAAGATTTGATTGTTTGTTTGTATTGAATAGGCTCCGAAACTACTGGATCAATTTGGAAAATTCTTTTCCATTAGAAGCCAACATTATCAATAATAAGGTCATCAAAACAACAGTTTCCAAGATTTGACCTAGGCATGTAAAATATTGCGTGTGAGCAACACTAAGTCAAAAAAATATATTACATATAATTTTCATAATAAATACACATTAAGAAAAGTTTATGGCTCAGATAATACACATCGTATACATTTTACATCATCATCGTACATATTTTATGAGTATAACATGTAATTGGGTACCGAAAAAGCATTTTAGTATCTATCAGCGTAAAGTTTTATTTTGTTTGACGACAACAAGTTTTAATTTAATGAAAACCAAAACAAATGCTAAGCCTTAAGGAGCTAACCACACTCATAACAAGTTACGCAAAACGAATTAGACTTTTCTCATATATAAACAGTAATGTACTACAAGTTGTTTCAACTCGGCAGTAGAAATAACACCCGAATAAAAGTTCTTTTTGTTATTTTAACCCACCACCACCGCCTAAAAAGGTCGCCTAATTTGTCGGACGGAATTCGACATTATTTTACTTCTCCATTGTTTGTGTTCCGATTACCGTGAGGGTTAAATAGCGCGCTTAAACGTCGACTTTTTCGTTGAACTTCTGCGTTTAAGGGGACTGAAGTCGGAAGGGTTAAGCTTAATCGTAAACTGCTTGCGCAAGCTCTTTTGTTTTAGATTTGGAGGGTATTTTGGAATTCTTTCAGACGGCGCTTTTATAGCGGAAAAAATCTTGGGGTCGTTTGAATAATTATGGTGGTTCAAGAATTGTCGAAATTCCAAATTGTGATAATATACAGTGGCTTATTTGTGGTAATATTCGTAAAAAATAGTATAATACCATAGGTACTACTAAATTTATGTTATGGACATAAACTTAAATTCATACATAAGTCTACATCAGTCTGAACCAATGTGGAGGTAGTCCACATTATATCTATACAAATAAGTTTTACTGTCTACACAATCCTTACTTCTTTACCAATAATATAAACGTGAAAGTTTGTGAGTATGGATGTATGGATGTTTGTTACTCTTTCGATTCCCAGGTCGAACAAAGTGTTATTGGGTTGTTCTATGAAATTCTCAGTATCAGCTTGTCCCCCATTACATCGGGCCTAAACATACCGGCAAAATGTAGAATTAGGACTAAGCCTCTTCCTAACCTTTCGGGTATTCGGGGAATACAGGCGTGATGGTATGTAAATTAACTTTTATTTACATATTTTAGTTTTTCATTTACCTGCCTCACCAGTTTCACTCTTACAATTGAGATGACTTTCTCACAAGAGAGGTAGGGCAAAGCGAAATTGAATAATTCCACTCCAACCTCCACCTTGAAGAAAATCGTAGCCAAATAACATAGCTCCGTGCTATGTTGTGTTCCTAACGGTGAGCAAGGTCGCCAGAGCTCCGTGAGGAAGCGTTGTGTTGACAGTGTGGGGGACCGGTGGTGTTACCGCCGCTGTCATGCATAGTATAGAAGACATGACGCGCCAGTGATATCCCTGGTGTTGCAAGCGTCCATGGGCCACGGTAACCGCTTACCATCAGGCGGACCGTATGCTTATTTGCCACCTTAGTGGTATAAAAAAAATGAACATAACAACGCCTCTCAAGCTAAAATCCAAAGAAATATACCTATATACACTCGAAAAACATAACACTCCTTCTGGCGCAATCGGGTAAAAAAGCCTCGCCGCCAATCAAGTCCTTACAACAGTTTAAAAATATTAAAAAAGCTACCAATGTTATCCTTTAACTAACGTTTATTACATAAGTACTTAGTACAGTGAACTGCTATTAATTTAACCCTTGCTTCTACTATCAGCGGTTGGACGAGTTGCGGTGTGTATCAACTGCGGTTCTTACGAGCGATACAAATATGTAAATACAGAAGTATCACAACTAATATATACCTACACCGTGCGCGATGAATTGATCAGCAAAAATGAAGCTGTTTTGATAACATAACATAACATACCATCATGCCTGTATTCCCCGAAAGGTTAGGCAGAGGCGTATGTTCGCCGGTATGTTTAGGTCCCATGTAATAGGGGGCGAACCTATTGCCATTAACCGAGCACAAATCCAGACTCCGAGCTGCTACTGAGAATTTTATAGAAAAACCCAATAACAATGCTCGACCTGGGGATCGAACCCAGGACCTCTAGCGTAGCAGTCAACCTTGGGACCATTTAGACTAATGAGGCAGTCTGGTTTTGATGTCCTTAAATAATAGATTTTCTGTTGTGTTCTGTAATTAATTGCTAATATCATGTACAGTCAGCGTCAAATAGTTCGTGACATCCAAAGTGGCCAAAATGTTTGCAATACGACCTTATTCCAACTGTAACAAAGACGCGTTGCGAACTATTTGAGCACTTTGGGTGTCATGAACTATTTGACGCTGACTGTACCTAATATAATTGGTTCTTTTTTGTTTTTGCTGTGTAGGCTAGGTATACAAAACCCTGAAATTATAATTTCAATCATCAAATTCAAATTTAAATGTTTTGTTTTAATCTAACTGTCCCCCGGCATACGCCTGGCTCTCTTCATAAATTTATTATAAGACTAGCTGTTTTCCCGCGACTTCGTCCGCGTGGAATAGTTACTTTGTTCCATATGAACTTTCATCCCCTATTTTATGCCCTTGGGTAGAATTTATCAAAATCCTTTCTTAGCGGATGCCTACGTCATAACATCTACCTGCATGCCAAATTTCAGCCCGATCCCTCCAGTGGTTTGGGCTGTGCGTTGATAGATCATTATGTCAATCAGTCAGTCACCTTTGAGTTTTATATATATTTAGATAAGTTTTTACAAACGTTTATGAACGATAGGAATGTTACTAATATTATAAACGCGAAAGTTTGAATGTATGGATGTTTGTTACTCTTTCACGCCAGAACAGCTGAATGGATCTGGATAAAATTTGGCACACAGATAGATTATAGCCTGAAATAACACATAGGCTTTTTATCCAGGTCGGACTCAATCCTAAAGTCCACGCAGACAAAGTTGCAGGCAGAAGCTAGTTTATAATTATTATAGAAATAGTACAGTTATTACCTCAGTATTATCATCAGATACCTCAACATTATACTTAGGTATTTGAAGATTGTATACTGACAAATTCGGTATTATTTATATTGACACACGTCCTTTTAAAACGAAAAAGATCGTTTCTTACAGAGACCACGGTGGATAATGACAATTTGAAAAAGCAAAGCTCTTTGTTAAAGTTTAACTTCTGTATATTTTTATGTTGTGACGGTTTCTATTAACCGCCTGGAGATTTAATTGACTTCATCATGCTCATAATTAGAGATGACGAAATCTCAAATATTTCATACGAGCTTCTGCCCGCGACTTTGTCGCGTGTTTAGCCTATGTGTTATTCCAGACTATAATGTATCTCTGTGCCAAATTTCATCCAGATCAGTTCAGCCGTTCTAGCGTAAAAGTGTAGCAACCATCCATACTATTAGTAAGGACTAGTTTCAGTTTTAATTATTTTCCTTAAATTCATAACAATCACATAAAATTTTTCTGACAACATAAAATATTTTTTTTTTTTATTATTGAGAATTTTATATAAAACTGCGATAAAACTTTTCTCGACCTGGGAATTGACGCCAGGTCAATGCTGAGTCGCGCTTACGACCACTAGACTAATGAGGCAGTCTATTATATGTTTATGGAGCAGTGCCAATTTAGGTTACAATACGAGTACATACATTTGCTAACAAACAGCGCCAATAACAATGCCTAAATAAGGTGTGAAGCTTCCTACAGTTTAACAAAGTGCTATCTCGATTCAATGGCTGACTATCAACTCGATTCGAGCTTATCAACAATCGGTCCTCTTAATTGTTGCTCAGCGCATGTTGGGCCTTAATTAATGAAAATACCCACAGCCTATCTGAGCAAACATCTTTGATTTTGAATGCAATTATTGTTCTCTTGATAAAGGGATGGCGTTCAATGCGATGGTGCTAGTAAATTTTAATAAAAATCAATTATTGTGTGTTTTTTTTATTGTATAAGAATATAAAATGTATTATTTCCAATTTTTTTAAAGGAGTTTAAGATAAACTATAAATGTTTTTTTGCTGTAATAAAAAATCCAAATAAAGTTTTCTTATTTTAATACGCAAAAAAGCTATTTCATTCCTTAAATAATGTACCGCCTAACGAGTGATGGAGCATCACCCAATGAGCCATTTATCCAATAATGTTTACTTCGAATAAAATTGATTTTGGGTTCCGAAAGACTACATGAATCATCAATCATACGTGCATTTCATGTAGGAGCATAGGAGCTAGAGCTAGGAGGAGTAGGAGCATTTCATACTTCTGAGTGTTCATCATTGAAATACCTAAATAAACATAAGAATGGTTTTTCTATTATTTTTTTTCCATTTACGAACCATTAAGCTGTAGCAATAAAAATTCGTAAAATCTGCAAACAGTAAAATTATCTCAAACTAAATTTTAAACGCGTAGCCCATCCATCTTTATAAATGAATGCAGTAGAGTGAAAACCTGTTCGGATACACCTGAACAAAAATTAAATTTTAATCCGCTCATACCGCATAAGCCCATTCAAATTATCTAACACGGTTGATCTTTAGTTGCTCACTGAAATGTGTGCCTGCAGCCCTTTTATTCTGCGGCTGACGCGTAGGGCGAACTGAAAAGCTTAAATTTTAATTAATTTTTCACTCCATGGACTTCTTTAATAATACCGGGAGGCTTACTTGCCAAAAATATTGTACAATCCCTTAAAATTAGGTGTACAGAGTCCAAAATTAAGACGTGTTTAATTAGCAACGGTGAACCCATTCGTAAGAAGGCTTAATAAGGCGAAACGAATAAAACAGAGGGTGCACAAAAAGTAACAATAAAATTAAACAGAAAAATATTTATACTAGAACACGTTGAATGTTCTCTTACTTACATCATATATAATAGAAGAAGAAGTAATATGCTGGCCCGCAGGTTTGCGCGTTGTAGTGACCAAGTTAAAGTCACAATATTTAGAGCCTACTGTCAGACTTTCTACACGTGCGGCCTGTGGTACAGGTATACGCAGAGGCCGCTCAATGCCCTACGTGTCCAATATAACAATGGATTTAGGATGTTGTTGGGGCTACCCCGCTTTTGTAGTGCCTCTGGTATGTTTGCGGAGGCCAGGGTAGACGGCTTCCATGCCATCATACGCAAGCGGCTCGCATCCTTACTAAGCAGAGTCCGGGCTAGCACTAACAGCATCCTACAGGTCATTGCAAGTAAACAGGACTCAAATATCCTGAAAACATTTATTCGGACACAAATTTTATAAATTTTATAAGCATTTTGTTAATCTTTTAATGTATTTGTTTTCTATAAGTATGGACTTGTAACTTGGTCTGAAATAAAGATTTATTATTATTATTATTATTATATATATCAAAGGCCGATTTACAAGTCTATTTCAGTACTTAATGAAGACTATATTGTGACTAGACGCGTGTAGATTGTCATTACACGAATGGAGCCTATAAGTTTCATTTACAATCAACATTCCTTCTACTTAGTACTCACCTAATTGGTAAATGATGTAGGTAATAAATATAATTAGGCTGAAGTAAAGATCTCGTTATTTACTATTTATTTTTTGTCCAGACTCTTCTCTCAGTTTGAATAATTTATTTGATCTCCATTAAAACTCAGTCGGTTCCAAACACTCGAACATTATGTTAAAATTACACAAGCTCAAAACATTTTTTATATCACACGTTAAATACGTTACCAACACAAAGGTCTTCCAATTCATTTGCTTATCTATTTAAAAGAGCGGGTTGGTCGGGGTATGACACATTCAAAATCAATGGAGCCTAATGTCACAAAATGTCGGTGGGGCTCATCCATCCACCAAACATGTCGGGCAATGAATTGAGAAAAAAATGTAAATATGCCTCTCAGGTTGCTCGACCAAGCGAGAGTTTTGTTGAGCCACCTTCAGAGTATATCGTTAATACGAATACCCCACCTCGGCTATTTGCGTAAAATATTGTTTACCGATGAAGACAGACAATATTATTTTATGTGTATTTGGAGCAGTGTTTGTGTCAGCTATTCACCAATTTGTTGTGTGAGTTACAGAAATAACACACATAAACGTTCTATAAAAGAGGATTTAAACAGTACATCATATTTATTTTTATCCTGTTTTGAGCTTGACTGTTTAAATAGCTTTTCATTATTCATCATCATACCATGCTTCGGAGCTTGACCGTTGTCTTTATTATCTATTTTTCTGAATTATTGAATAACTATAGTAGTTTTTTTTTAAATTCGTCAATGCTGCTTCCATAAAAGAAAAATAAAAAACTTGTTCATAAGGATTTCATTTAATGCTACCGGAAAAAAATTATCCGAACAAAAACTACGAAAAGAAACAGATAAACTTAAATAAGTAACAAATACAATTCGTATTGTATTAGAACTAACTTTATCCACGAATGGTAGAAAGAAACCCATAGTTTAAATTCAATTTGGAACTCTGAGGCCTTTTCGTATACAAAATATTATCCGAATTCTAAATCTTATTCCCTTGCCAATTCCGGTAGCAACACTAGTGTTGACAAAATGGCTAACTTTATATTCAGTTACATATCTTTCTGTATTTCGGCCGACTATGGCACTTGCCAAATGGTGTTCCTTAATATCGGTCGAGTTGGCGGGTAAATTGGCAACGGTAATGTTGAAACCTTCACGTCTATAGCGGAAACATAAAGTTCTATACTGTATCTACCCTCGTCGAACTCTTTCTGCTCGAAAATAACTAAGAGTTACATTGAATATGTGAATATTATTCACCATTCATTTGGTACTAGAGCCGTGGAATAGCTTTTTCTTGTTATCTAAATTATCTATTATCTTCTTATGCGAAGGTATTCGAGACTCGAATGGTATTGATAGTGGGGATATGTAAAAGACCTTTACATAGGTGGTTTATGTTTGTTTTGATATGATAGGATTTCTTTTTGTGTTGGAGCTTTTCGGATGTATTTGATTCACATTTTGGATGTTTTCTTTTTATTCCGAGTGGCGGAAGGCGTTCTTCTATATTTAGAGATTATACGCAACCATAATAACAATTCTTTGTTTACACCTCATTAATTTATCGATTAATTATGATTCATGAAGATGATTTCTGCTGGTTTGTGTTTATCCAGGGTCAATGTCTAGAAAACTACATTCATCGCTTGGCTCGTAGCAAGAGATTCATTCTCGTTGATATTAATGGTACGATCCGAGATTAGTGGTGCGCCTACGCAACATAATGAAGATGGCTCCAGATTTCTGCAGGCAGTTAAATACTTTTTCCTCGTTGTAAAACTTAATGATTTTTATACCTTCTACGCCCCTATTATTTATAATGTACCTAATAGTACTTACGTAATTACTAAAATTAGAAATTGTGTGGACTCCATACCTGTGTGGACTGGTACCTTAGTTGGCTAAAGCTTCCGATGTATCAAACCGAAGGCCACAAGGTATATATCAATATAAAGTTACAAAATGCAATAAAATTGTTAAACAATAACATAATAATATTCATTGATACAAAGAATCAATATTTTACGAACTTTTGCAAGCACTCTAGGAGCGCGCTATAAATGTTTTATTGTTCATAAAATACTCAATGAAGGTAATAAACAATGAAAGTTACTTCATAAAAATACTCGATAAGACATTGTGAAAATATAAACAATGGTAATCTAGGCGCGCTATCCAGTAGCCGAAATAGGTGTTAAATGGACAGCGGTCCGTCTTATCAGTAGAACGTCAAGCATCCCGGCAGAGGACGTGTTCCTACCAGCATAAGCGGACCTTCGATCATCGATTGACAAAACCACTACTGGAAAGATTTTATAAAGGCACGGGGGACGGAGCAGGTCTTTTGCGAGTGGCGACATCACTCACGCGTGTACGTGGGAGGTACATTTGGAAGAATCAAGATCGTTGCACAACGGAAGCCAGGTGATGCATTGCCAAGTCCGCTCCCTCAATCGCCAGATCTGAGATTAGATCGCGTTCGTTTTCTAGCGCAAACTGCTTTAACGTACTTGGATTTGTTTGCTCTTGTGATTCATCTTGTACATAGTGGATATGTTTATTTTCACTTCAGATTGGAAAAAGTAAATTAGGATTTAGTTCCTTTCTATTGCCTCTGCCGTTGTTTGCACAATGGTTTGTCAATACAATTGTATTTTATTTGCTCACTCGGATGGGCAAGGTGTGAGTTTTGTGAAATGTCTTTGTGAAAACCGTTAAGCTTTTATGGAATGACAAAATGCTGTAGGCATGTTCGCTTTCTATTAGAGACTAATAATGTAGGCATTATGAACAAACATTACCTTCTTCACGGTTTATGAAACCTTGTCACATTCACAAGCTTCAACAACTTCAAACAACTCAATCTATGTTCCCATTCTTTCATGTTCGATTAGTTTTTAAGCTAATCTAATGCCAAACATGTTTTTTTCGATTGCTAAGCAGGAAGTATTTTAAGATAATATCTCGATACTCTCAAGCATTCGTAAGATAGCGTGAAGCGGTATTCCTACTATCACCATTCCAAAATGAAAATAATAATAGACGTCAATACTTTTGGAGACTATTTTGTTATTCAAATTGAATCGAGTAATAAGTACTGCAATGATCGAATACAAAATCGATTATTTTTGCTGTATTACTTATTCAACTGGTAGGGACTTATTTGTGTCAACACGGGATTTCTCTTGTGCCGCACTTAAAAACTCCAGAACATCGGCATACTATTGGTAAATACTCGAAACATTTGTTTACGTAAACTTACATAAATTACTAGGTAGGTACTGAAGTTCCCTTCGAGATCGATTGAATTGTTTGTTGCTATAATTATTGCACATATATCAATAGCATCCAACATTGCTATTATCATTGACAAATAGTTATAGGTAAAAAAGATGTTTAAGTTACCTCTGATTAAAATAAGATTTTGTACACTTTGTGGAAGAAGAGGTAGAATGCGATTTTGACCCTTGATTAGTCCAGCGACCCCATTTTTTATCCTATGTGGAAATCTTTATGGATACCCAAGAATTATGTCGGACTCCTAAGGAGAAAAATAAGCTACCTACTTATTACTTCAATGTTAAACAATACCGCTCGTCAATAACAATGCGAACCGTATCTGCCCAGTGGGTCGACTTATAACACCGATGGCGATGGGGCAATCATATGAATGATTAAGTTTATTTACCTGTCCGCCAACGCGTCTCATACACGCATGTATGTTAAACGTAATCGTGTGTATGAAGTAACGTGGGTGTTTATATTCATCAGAGGTACAAGTGTGGTTCTATCTTTAATTGAAAACCTTAACAACACGTTAACTGGCATTGATGGATTGCGATTTCTGCAATTTGTTTAGTGTCATTTTTAGAGTCCGAAAGTTGATTACGTTTTCTTTTTCATATCTTTGAAATTAGTGTAATTATATAAATGCATTAAGATTTTTCTATTAAAACTTACTAAGATTTCCGTTAATCGTGGATCTCGGTTTAAATAGCATAAATCCAGACCCAGAATCAATATTTGATCTGTACGGAAATAAGTTAATTATTACAAACGATTGACCACGTAATACTTCCACAACGAAAAGTTTCAGGTAATCAAACGTCTTATACAAACTTCTGAAACTCAATCTTGAATCGAGTAAATATTTTATAATCCAATCCGTATTTGACCTTTAACAACTCCAAGCCGTTATCTATTGAAGTAACCGAAGATAAATCTATGGTTTTAAACTTTGTTCCTCGCGAATATAAATTACGAATCCCTACGCGCTCCTTCCTAGGTGCGTTAAAATGTACGGGGACTTAGCTATGCCTAAGATAAGAAAATAATGTCTCCTTACAAAGGCGTACGCAACATCTTTCTTATATAGTGTATCCGAACTCATTATCTTTTAACACGCTGCAAAACTTATGCTCCGCCGACGTTGTTCCCTATCGCGCCTTTTAAACACCATTTTCCCGTCCTTTGCTGCGTCCCGTTCTCATCAGATACGACCAGGCGTACACACTTATTTTATTTACCGAGCTAAGACGATTATTTACGATGTAAAGCGTGTAATAGCTTGCAGTATCTTGTTTTTCTATACGAGATCCGGCTTCCACAACATGCATCATTTGAGGCAGAGAGATTCGAAGATCTCGAACGCCTACATACCGTTTCTTTTTTCTTTGCGAATATATTCGCAACACGGCGCAGATTAGCATAGGAAAGTAATTTAAACAAATTGCCTAAACGATTTTTGTGAGAAACGCGACGCCATTTGTTTAGATAAAGTAGGTAGGCCTATATTTTTACGAAATATAGGTTTGTTTGACCAAGTTTTTACTTCGTACGCGGCCCGTGTTAGTATGCTTACAGGATTTTTTTAGAGCGCGAAAGTTTTGTCATCCCAGCATCGTCACAAATTCCTCTGCTGAGATTACATAACTCGTAAACTTCGTCAAAATAATGCCGCAATAAATCTAGTAATGTGTACGGTATTCTCGTCAAACTTTTTTGTTTATTTTTCTTTCCTAAAACCGAGGACCGCGAACGCTTTCATAATTCTTCGAAATTACTTTATATACTTTTAGCGATAACGTAGAAAAAGATTGTCACATTAAAAGCCTAAGTTAACAGTTGGCCGATAACATTTTGTTAAAAAATACATAAAAATGTATATAAAGATAAGTCTTTCTGCGTTTTTGTAAAATTTCCACAGTAAATTTTACTCGTATACGCACAAAAACGATTTTCGGATAATGTGCTCCCATTAGAGGTTCGGAAAATGATTTTTGTAAGCTATTTGCGCTGTAAATTACTTTTGATTTTACAGAAAGTTATATTATAAATAATTTAAGGCCAAAGAAAAATGCTTTTAATAAAAACGGCGTAAATGGTGATGGAAATTAAGAGAACGTGTTACTACGCACCCTACGTTATAAAGATTGTTACCTATTTTAAATAGCCATAAAATTATGTAGTAGCGACACAGCTGTTATTAATTAGGAAATTAATATTTACAGCGAAGCCTTTAAACGTGCGCAGAGGCAAACAAACTTTGGTTACTACCAATAATATTATCCGTAAACGGTAGAATGTGGCGCCTGACCAGACTAGCACGGATCGTAAAAATCCCGCCTTTTTTTGTTATATTGTTTGACGGGTGGCCAACATAAAATAAAGACTATTTATAACCTGGCAAAGAAAGTGTTTCGTATAACATTGGAGGTAATAAATATTAATATCGGCCGTCCAAACTTTCGTTTATACCGCCGATCGTTCGGCAGAATAAAATACAACAGTAAGAGGTCGGCTCCCTTGAAAACTAATTTACTCAAGGATGGGAACGAAAACAGATCACTTTTGTTATTTTAACAACCATTATATTAGTTTGTTCTTGATTACTATTGGGGTATCTACATAACAAAATTATAGCAAGTGACAAAAACTTTTTCATTCAGATACTGATCTTTGTACTTGAAGTACACGCTCTATGATAGACTCTGTTTTTGCTTTCCATTAGGTAAGACGGGACAAAGTTATATATAACACTAGCTTCCGCCAGCGGCTACGCCCGCTTTATCAACGACCAATGCCACTTCCCAGAACAAAATAATCAAATAATTTTCCCGTTTTTGCAACATTTTTTAATTGTGCTCCGCTCCTATTGATCGTAGCGTGATGAAAAGTATACTATAACCTGCCCAGGAGTATGAAGAACAATTGTACTAAGTTTCGTTGAAATCCGTCGAGTGGTTTTTGTTTCTATAACGAACATACAGACAGACAGACAGACAGACAGACAGACAAAAATTTTACTGATTGCATTTTTGGCGTCAGTATCGATCACTAATCACCCGCTGATAGTTATTTTGGAAATATATTTCATGTACAGAATTGACCTCTCTACAGATTTATTATAAGTATAGATAGATATAGAAGAAGATAACATAACATACCATCACGCCTGTATTCCCCGAAGAGTTAGGCAAAGGCGTACTTAATTTACACCCACAGTTCGCCGGTATGTTTAGTCAAAGTTATATATGTATGTCATATATATAAAAAATTATGTGTCTTTCTGATGTATGTCCGCATAAGAAGGCGCAGTACAGTAAGTATAAATTAAATAACTATCTTGTCAATAGAAAAAGTAAGTAAGTATGTCAAACTCAGTTGAAACTTATAATAAACTTGGTGTAGGTATTTTCTATAGGTTTCCTTGTCACATTATCGACAAAGGTTGAGGTATATATTTTTCTGATCCCAAAAAAAGCCATTATCGTATCGAGTCGATCGACGACTCAACACAAACACATCCTCCGATTCAATTCTAAACCTCTACCATTAAAGCAACGAACAGTAGAAAAAAATACTTTGCATTGAATTGTTTCGAATGGCCTTCAGTTCTTATGGGCTTCCTGTATGCAGATTCTTTTCACTTTCAACCTAGGTTTGTTTACTATCAACAACATCATAAATAAAGGTTTATTCTTAGAAATTTTAAGTAAGGGTTGTAAAAATGAAAGTTGTTTGTACTTTATTGCTGATGTCGTATGTCATTGTTATTTTCTTTTATTTCTCTACGGCTTTATTGGTCTAACGACTGTAAGCGACTGATTAAAGTGACCGATTCTTAGTATGTAGAAAATGTTATTGGAAATGAAATCTTCAGTAATAGCTCAGTTTGCATTTGTAGCCAGCAATAAGCTAACCCCTTTTGAATGGGACTGCCGACAAACTATGGGAAATGCTTCAGAATATAGAAGTGACAAAATAAATAAGAGAAACAAGTTTACAGCCTTAATTGAGAAAAATTTCTCTCTTTAGACAAAATACGAATAAAATAAATTCTTCTGTTTAGATAAGAAACAAAATAAGTAGATTTTGGTGTGCGTTTTGCATTCGTAAATAATTACCAACATGACCTAATTATTTTACGAGACAACATCACCTTATAAAATGAACATTGAGCAATAAATACCAACCAGGTTTACTTCCAATGCTAAACCTAGAGTCTCAATAAATCGGTGAACGTTAGCCACAAATAACACCATTAGTCGTACGACTGATCCGTACTGGTACAATAAAACGAATCTAATTACAACTGGCTCATTGCTCTTGTGAACTGACAGTGAGGAGATAAGTCGCATATGTGAACGATAATTAGTACGCTATGTGTAGAATAAATACGTTTTTTTATGTCAGTCCTCGCACTAGGTAACATTTATCGCTACATCCATTTGTGTATAGAATTTAGTTGTCCATATACTGTCTCAGCCAGTTAGATTTGATTACTAGAGATAGGATTTTGACATTTCTTTCTAAGGACCTTACGTCAAAATTCTATCTCTAGTAAGCGAATCTACTGACTGATTTGTTATTGGGAATATTGGTCAATTGGTCACCTGACCAACTGACTAATATTAGCACATTGAGACTCTCGACCATCTTTCAGAGAGCACGTTAGGCCGTCGGTCCTGGTTGTCATACGGATACTTTCAGACGACAAAAAATTGTGGTAGTCAGAAACCCGCAAAGCCTGAGCAATTCATCCTGAGGACATTAGTTAGGTACATCCACAAATTTGAGTCTGGTGATAATTTTATACCTTAACCTATTGATAGTGAGCTTAAAATGTAAAGAGAAATAACGGCTATTGATAATTTGATGAAATAACGATGTAAGTATTAAAAAGTACACACAGAACAATATACCGCGGGACGAACAGGACCAAATGACCTGGCTAGCTACCACCCTTACATATTATAAGATCGGCTTTGGATAGCTTTGTTGTATTGTGCATATGTGAGAGTCAGAGCCGGATAGAGAATGAACTAGAATTGCGTTCTCCATTGTGAGGCCCTGTTTGAGCTATCCACCAGGCAAGATTTGGGAATAAAAAAGAAAATTTACTTTTAAATTAATAGTCATCACATTATGGAGAAATTATAATGTGTATGACAGGCTTAAGTTATTAGAAGGGTTTATGAGTACTTAAGCTACCGTATGTGTCGATTACTTGTAATCTACTTTTCACGACTACTTGAGTACCATATTTACAAGTGTTAATAGGTAAATGATACAGCTCATTAGTAACTGAGATCTTGCTCTGAAGTGGGTTTTCAAAGTTGAGGTGTAACTTAAATCAGAATCAGTTTTATTTTACCTTCTCAAACTTAAGTATAAAGGTAATAAGAATATTAAAAATATTATGTGTAAGATATAATGCTTGGAAAGGTTATGTTGGTCGATTTGTTAGTGTTTTTAGCTCTAGTTTTATATAAAATCCTTGAAGTTTTTCAAGGTGTATGGTATTATACTTCACCAGCCATCTAAATCTAAAAGGAAGTCCAGAAATTGAATTGTAATGAGCTCGATTATAGATTTATTTGTCTAAAGGCTTTTCACCACCTCCTAGTAAGTTCCCGATAAATTAATTGGCAGTAAATTTCATACAAATTCTGTTCCATTTTTGTATTTATTCGCTGAGTAAGGGCTACTCAGATATGGTGAAATAGGCCCTAAATCTTTATGTTAATCAGCTGTTCAATGAGTTGATTTTTGTGTGCCGATTATAGTTCCCTATATCACCTCTGAAAAGTGTTTAAATATTACAAAAGCAATGCGAGCGATGCTTGCGTTAAGCGATCTTTAAACTCGGTTTAGCTTAAGGTTTATTGTTCAAACTTAATCCCATTATAACGTGCTTTTATTACAGTTACAAGAGCTAATTAAGGAACCATTTTCCTAACACCAGATCACGCGCCATTCTTAACATTACCGAGGTAACCTCTTTACGACCAAAGGTTACATTTCATGGCGTATGTAATGCCCCAATAAAATGTTTGTTATTATAGTAAATCACATTAGGACCGAGGGAGCTACACGTATCTCTCATAATAAAGTCGGAAAACCAAGCTTAATTAACGTTGAAATACGGCACGCTTGTTAAAAATGAGAGTCAATTTGCAACGAAGTTCTAGAGTCCCCTTTATTATCAGTTTGTGAAATAAACAAATTTGGAAATGGGATTTAGGGACTGAAGAGCTCGTATGATGAAAGGTTTTTCCAATTTGGAGTTGGTTTTTTGGATGAGGCTTGGCTCCGGTAGATTTGATACTGTAGTATAATTTGATTGGGCGACAATGTTGATTTCAAAACAACATACGAATAGGTCTGTATTTTTTGTTATTGTACTTGGTTTTCCTGTTACCCTGTACGGTAGGATGGGAACCACAGATTGCCATGTGCTACGATTAATTCTGCTACGTCCACGTCCTTACATCTTGTTATACCTACACGCGCCATATGCGAGTACTACGCACTTGACCTTTTTGAAGGACCACACCAATAAGGTCGATTCGGATCGAAACATCCTGAAGGGTTTTATTTTTTAAGCTTTTATTGTGAGTTTCTTCTAAGAATTGCTTTTTTGGAAGCGTTTTCCTGTTGTTATAAAAATATTTAATTAATTTTAATTAAAATATGAATCAACAAAATTTTCAGGCTTATTTATTTAAAATCACAACGCAGAAATTAACACACCCAGTAGGTACTTCCATTTAATGTGCGCTTACTTTACAAGATTAAGTATACGATCATAATACAGAAATGGGTGGATTAAACTAAAAGAGTAACATAATTACACTAAATGTTCGCGAGTCTCCAACATTTCGGTCTCGAGTGTCGAGCTTCGCTCAATATGTGGTAGAGAAAACAATTCTCAATTTTCCCCGCCTTCCCCTTTAAGCAAATCCGCACGAATTCCTAATCCTTATACGGTTGGAGTCCCGGAGGATAAAACCGTTGATGCAAAGTTCCTGGATACGATCTTCGAATAAACCTACTTTTGTGTAAGCTCCTTATAGACAAATAAATAAAACTTTTCTCTTTGGATTTTACGGACTTGCTGGCTTAGCGTTGCTGATTTGACTGCTACACTATAGGTCCGATTTTCAAGATAGGAAAAGTTCTTTTAGGTTCTTTATGAGAAACTTCGCATATAGAAGAAATTATTGAAGTTTATCGTGACCTAAGATTTGTTGAAATAAAACTACTTTTTACGGATTTTATCGCGTTGTATTGATATTATTTGATTCCCGACGTTTCGGATCCTTTACAGCATCCATGGTCACGGGTAGACTAAGTTGTTGGACGTCTTAATGTTACAATTACTAACAGCTACCTTACATTTTTGTTAATTATTGGCGATCCGATTCACGCAGAACGAGCTCACCGTATCCTTCGGTCTTGCAGTTTTGGACTTGGATTTTGATTTTATGGAATCTATAATGGGGTTCCAAGCAGGTGGTAAGACCCAGCCATCTTCTCTATTGAAATTTGGATGTTTTTTAATTTCAATAGCCTCACGGATCATCCTGAAGGAATCGGTTTTCTTTTGCGAGGACTTGTGGTTTATCAAATCTGATATAGTGCTGGGCCTTGTCTAGAGTATGTTCACAAACTGCTGACTTCTTGAAACGGCGGTGTTAGACATTAGAGATGTGTTCTTTTCAATACAACGTGATAAAATTCGTAAAAAGTAGTTTTATTTCATTGTCTAATATTCGCGTAAGTGTCAGAAACCAAAGATTTGTTGTCATAATAGTACTCCTGGTATTCCTTACTTTACTCCTACTAGGTAATACGTGTTATGTATGAGCTGCTATAAAACTGTAATTTATGCTAGTGAAGCGAAAAATCAACAAAAACAAAACATAGTTTTGTATCTATTCTACCGGAGAATAAAGACGCATAACATTCTAACATTGAATTACTTATAATGGATATTTAATTGTTGTTCCATCTTCAACGTTCGTGTTAATCTAAACATCTCAATCACTGCATACAAGCAATCTAACAAGCCGCTACAAAAACTCACCTACTTATTACGCAAAATTATACACTGGCAACATAAACACGTGCGAAGCAATCGTTCCAAATACAAAAAGGTTTCACGCCATGTGCGCTCAGGTTCGTTAACCTCACCTAGCTTCTCCCTAAACATTTCCAGAATTCCTCTATATCTCTGGATCGTGGCACCAATCCTCTGGTTTAATGTCAGTCGAGACTACGTTTAGGAGTCACTACGTTGGAACTAGCAGACCTCTTCTTAATTACCATGCCTTACTGGAGAAATAAAAAAGTTAAAGCCGTCGCTAGCTCTTTTTGTGGGTCTCTTAAAACAAAACTTCGGTAATTTTATTTTTTATTGGAGGCTACATTCGATGAATTAAAGAGCCATCCCTTTGAATATTTTAGTTGAATCCTTCGCTTTGTCTATGTGATTTATGACGATAGATAGGTGTTTACTAGAAGCTATTTTACGAGTAACGCTTCGTAGATGAAGTTTACCAATATAATAATAATATAAATCCAAAATCTTAACGAAAATACAAAATGGAGATAGCTTATTTCATTACATCAATTTAACATTTACGAAGCTAATGGTGGTTACATCCCGAAATTACCTATTTTCTAGGTTAAAAGAAGAGGGCCTGAATTTTCTTCAAAGGCTCCTGCTAATATGTATAAGAATCACGTATAAATAAAAAGAGTCATAAAATATTCTCAAGCCGATAGCTAAGCGCTACTATTCGATGAGACGTGATCGGACGACTCATAAATAGCTGGTACTGATCGCTCCAATTCTGTTATAGAAGTTCTAGCGATACACATTGGTACATATATGAATAGTTGTAGATTTTCTATATAGGTACTTTTATTTCATTGTTATCAATAATTTGAAACACATGAATGACTGCAACAGTTTTATTGTATTGATCCAACGTCAAAAAATTAAACTTTTTTTTGTATATATTTTGTTTTTTTTTGCATTTTCCATGCTAAGATTATAAAGTTAATTTAGTAAAGGAAAAAATCAATCGCGGGCAGGATTTGAACCTGCGTCTTCTGGTTAGTTACACCAGATGAGGCAGGTTCGAATTCTGCCGGCGATTGAATTTTTCCTTTACTAAATTAACTTTTTCTATTGTATCCAATAATATTCTTCCTTAAATCTCTAAACTCTGAACACAATTTGTTTCTAACAGATGAGCTGTCATCTAAATCAAGCATAAATAGCAGCCTCTAATTTATTCATTGATTTATTTAAAATGATCCTAAGTAATTATTCTTGAGCATCGACACTATTATTTTAACTATTGTTTAAGTTATCCGTTGAAATATGGCAGCAGGCCCGCATTGATTTATATGTATCTGTAGGCGTCATATAGAAATGTATGAGAATATTCATCGTGCACATGATAATTAAATTTGACCTCGGGCGTTAGAAAATACAACTTTTGCTTCTTATTTATGACCACATCGAACCTTACTTGACACATTGGGTAGACCAGGTGCTAACATGTTTCCAGCTTTAGCAGTAAATATTTTTAACGCTGCATAATAAGGTAAAGAGATAATTCAGTTATTATATGGTTGAGAACACTAGAGAAAGTTTGGTACTTAATGTAAAATACTAGTATTTTCCCCGCGGCTTAGTTAGCATGGAAGTGTTGAGTGGGTTCTTAATAGCCGTTTGATAAATTAGTGTTTAAGTTCTCTGTGTTTTTACCTTCCTCACAGTCTTTCTACGCCTAATTATTTATCTTTGTGTCACGTGATATTGATCTTGCTTTTTCAATATTATGAGAATTTTACTGAATTCTATCTAAGCGGATGCCTGCCTATACCGTATAAAAGTTTACTGGCAGAATTAAAATTATAGTAATATTTAGTCAATTAGTAAGCTGTATGCCGTTTCTGTAGAACACAATTATAATGAACATCTAACTGTACCGGCATCAATCAATACTGCAAAGAAACTGTAACAACAAAAAGTTGACACTATCAATATGAACTTAGTTATATCTCCGTATATAACATTATATAAGCTTCGATGACTACTCTACACACTGTTGTGTCGTTAAGGTCAAAAAACAAAATGACAATTGAAAAAAGAATCATAACAGTGTCTTCCTATACGTATTGTATGTATTTATTGCATGCATGCGAAGAAAGATATATGAAAAAAAAAGAAAAATTAGGTAGTTTGATAAAAATAATTCTCTAACACATAGACCATTAAGGACAGTATCCCATTCTCGTGTATAAAATACTGCTAAAACAACAAAACATACGATACGCGTATTTCACTGATATCAAGAAAGGATTCTCGTTTCCATTTTATCGCCGGTGACAATCTCAGGTATTAGGAGAACTCGTTTGTTTTTTGTGTGTACCAAACAGTATCTTATTTCTACGTCGGCTTATTCGACCTTAGAGGCAGATCTACTGATATCACCGAATGTGGTAAGCCGCACATGGTATTTGAATATTGGTAGATGCTTGAGAATAATAGAATTTGTGAACAAATAAAGCAGTGGATATTTTTTTAGTGATCAGATTTATTCCACTTTTGGTATACGAAAGTTAATTTTATTGAATTTTTTTAACATAACATCACGCCTGTTCTCCCCGAAGGGTTAGACAGGGGCGTATTAAAGTACACCCGCAGTTCGCCTGGTATGTTTAGGTTCCATGTAATAGGGGGCGAGCCTATTGCCATTAACCGGGCACAAATCCAGACTCTGAGCTGCTACTGAGAATTTCATAGATAACTCAATAACACTTTGCTCGACCTGGGGATTGAACCAAGCATAACATTCGCATTCAATTCAATTATCTTAAAAAATCGATTAGATTTTTTGAAGATAAGGAAAATTAAGACAAATTTTCAAATAGACGGATAAAATTTCTAAAAACGGTAATTATGATTCGGCATCATAATTATAAATCACAGTTTTAATTAAATTTTGACAATTATTCTGAAATTAGACACAGACACTTAAATTTTTTGTTGGTTTAGATTCTCACAAGTATTTATTACAGTGCAAACAAGATTATTTAAAAAAGTTAATCTGATATCCAATCGATTTAACAATATTTAACCGATACGACAAAAGCCTTCTCCCCTCAAAAGATTTAGCTTCTACGAATACCTAGATTATTTTTTTAAATCTAAAAACCTTTTCGAAGCTTTTTGCCTTTAATCTTTTTATTTACAGAAACAGATTGGAACGTGAGTGTGATGTTGATTGGAAGCTATTGATATTGTGCCTAAAATTTAACTTAGACGTCTTATGTAATTTTCGAGAACGATTTTATCGATATTTTGTAATAGATAAACTTTATACCTCTGAAAGAAAAACTGAGATCGGGTGGCTTGAAGTCGATTTTCTTTTTCTAATATAATAATTATTACATACGAGTATATCTTACTCAAAATAAAGCTTAACGGGTTAGGTAGAGGTGTACAGATTCAGTGGTATGCTTAGGTGCCAAGTAAACCCCGAGTTGCTACTGAGTTTCATAAAATAACGCGATAATAATGCTTAATGACCTGGGAATCGAACCCACAATCTTTCGCTCTGTATCCGCACTTGTAAACACAAGAACAATGAAGGCATCCCTAAATTCTTATAAAGCATTATTATTGATGGTTTTAACGCCAAATGCTTTTTTCAACAAGGACAATATTTTTTATTACCTACCTACCTAAATGTCATTTTAATTTTTAATTACTTTTCGTAATGTACCGTTAACATGATTATAATCATGTTAACGGTACCGATATCGGTAACGATACCACCACGCATGTATTCCGTGAAGGGTTAGGCGGAGGCGTACTAATGTACACCCACAGTTCGCCGGTATGTTAAGGTCCCATGTCATAGGGGGCGAGCCTATTGCCATTAACCGTGCACAAATCCAGACTCCGAGCTGCTACTGAGAATTTCATATAAAAACCCAATAACACTTTGCTCGACCTGGGGATCAAACCCAGGGCCTCTAGCGTAGCAGTCGCGCTTCGGACCACTAGACTAATGCGGCAGTCAATATGATTAAAATGCATGATTAAAAATTGTACATTTTAAGTATAAAGATGTTTATTCAGTTACGCCGTGCAGTTTTTAACAAAGGCAGCAAGATAAAGTAATTGTTGGTTTATTATATTTCGCACAAAGCATAAAAACCCTTTAATACTGTTCTTTAATTATCCTAATGAGTAATAATATATACGTAGGTATTAATAACTGTATGTTTAATTCTCTACCAAGGATTATTAACCGCAAAGGTTAGTGAGAATCGCCGCTATTTTTAGCCAAATGACTACTATTTAAGTCAGCTCATAGATCTCTTAAAGCCAATTGCAGCTATAAAGGCTTTTATAGGGTTGAAATATTGCAATGGTGCATTACGAAGAGAAAGTAAAAGTCATTGGACTCCCATTTTGGTTGAATTCGAATAAAGTTAATATTTTTTAAATTATTATAGCTTTTTGGTTAAAAATCAATGTTTTTTCCATTTTTTGTTTCAGTAGCTTTGTTCTAGTTGATATTGTTTCTTACTTAAATGTTTTTCTCGTGAAAATTTCATTAAAACAACTTGTTTAGGTATTCATTTCTATAGTAACTAATTTACGATTCTATAGGTTACCTACCTTTACACGTGGCGTCCCCACAACGATTTATTTTGTTAGTCGGATGCTTATAGATTTAGGAAAACAATTAATCTTCTTGTCACATAAATAGGTAATATCTTTTATGATAAAGTAATTATTCCAGTATAATTATCATCATCTTTCCTATTAAAAAGATATTTAAAACTCTTTTAAATGCTCATTTTATTTATAGTTTTTTTAATTAGGCGTTTATTTATCTGTTATAATTAAAATAAATTTAGGATTATTATTATCTCAGATTAGTGAGACCACACTCGATGTTTTACTTGACAATTTTGTACCATAAATGATAATAAAATGTTTATTAAAACAGTTGATACTCACAATGTTATTGGTGTTAAATGACACATAAATACGTTTGCGTAGCCCATATACGAGGATAGTCAAAGAGTTTTAATATTTCATTGATATGTTCCCGGATACAAAGCTATTAGTAGCCCGCAGTAAATTTTACAAATTAGTACTCTATGACAAACTAAAATTAATGAATGTTCGAGCCATTTTTTAAGCTGTCTCTTTGCTCTAATGATGGACCAGATGTCAGCGATGATTGAATATGTGACGAACATTTTAGTTTTATCCTTTTTAGGATTTTTCGGGTCATTGTACTAATGGCGTCCTCGGGTCCGATATGAACTAATTTCCATTATTTCAAAATTTTTAACGGTGTATTTTGTGCGTTCAGTACATAATATGTTAAAATGAAATAAAATGATTCAGCGAATGATGACAAAATTAAAAATTATTTTACTTGGCAAAACATTAAAATGGGATAGTATATTTTTGTTATGCATTGCATTAAGTACAACTCAAAAATTTCAATACAATATTAAATAAAAGAACAAAGGTTTAAAACCGGTACAAAAAAATTCAACTCTCTTCGAGTTATTTTAAAAAATGCATTGTACAGTGCTGTATTTTCAAATCAAATGGCAATGGAACAAACTTTTGTGATCAAAACAAGTTGGCGATGCAAATAACTGGCGCGGAATCGCTATGGAACCCATTAAACTGTATCCGTGCCGATACACTTGGGGCTGCGAACTTTGATTAAATTTTCATAACATGAAGCTTAAGCAGACTCATTGTAAATTATAGCGTCATCCTCAATATTTAATGAACGAGACCCGTGTTAACATGTGTTACGTACCGATCGTGCTTTACAGATGTAAATTTGTTATGCAACTGAATAATTTATGTTGAGTCTAATGAGTATTGTGATTTCAAGCTCATTCGTGAAGGAATAAATTTAGATTCATATTAAGGATTTCCTATTTGCAAAAGTACATGGTTCTAATACATGCTAGCTACTCATTTAGTAGGTACATTACTACTGCCAGATAACTGTCACTAAAATGAAACACGCAGCATGGAAAGTTACGACAGGAAAAGACGATAAGCTCATACATAAACTGAACCTAACTGAAATGTTATGATTACTTGAACGCAACCGAAGTACGACTTTTGCGCGACTTAACAAAATGCTTCGCGTTCCTCCAGGACCAAGACCGGCTATAACTCATCCAACTATCGCCGTCAACCCGCCGAGAAAGCTATATATTAAGTTTGATAGTCAATTATTGGCACTCGGTTCTGGTAACCGCCGTCTCTGGGTTATCTAAACCATATACCCTCGCTTGGGGTAGGCCTTTAGTAATATGCTATTCATAAACCACGCAAATAAAGGTCGAAATACACTCTTGGGGCGTTTTGATTCATAGTCTTAATTTGTTAATATCGTGTGGTGCGAAATATAGGTACTGCAGTTGGTAGGACTCAATTAATATTTGGAAGGTTTAGCTTGTGTGTGTCGTTGCCTTATATTTCATTTTATTTTAGTATGGTTTGTAATTTATATTGACACTTCAATTCAGAAAAGATATTCACTAGAGACAACACGAACAATAATGAACCATTTGTTCGAAACGGCCAACATTTAGAATTACAGAGCAATTAAAACTACATTTAACTTACGAAATTTAATGATCGGTGCTAAATTCGGGGGGATATTTTTGGCAAACACTTTTATTTTAATGTCGCTGTTAAAACTCTCACCGGATTCACTATCAGAAGGATAGTAAAGTATCATTCAAATTCATCGTTGGGAAACTCGAAATGAACCTACCATAATGACGGTCTTTCGGTGGAGCTATTTACTACGCTCCGAAATTTCTCATGACTGAGGCTCTATTGAAATTCTTCACCAAGTTCCAGATTGAATTAACGACACTAAAAAGTGCACGAAATCACGGCATTCTCGGCGAAATTAACAGTACCAGAGATCTATTGTATTACTGAAAGCTCCCTAAAGCATTCCTTGAAACGTTTGAAACGATACAAATTTAGAACACGACACCCAACCGTTTACAATCTGAGGCGAAGTTTTAACATTTTGACAACAAATTCTACTCGAGAGTATGTTGTAAGCCGGTTGTTAAAGCACAAATAGATGTTCTAAAATAGATTTGTTAACGAACAAATACGAATGCTTCGAACTACCAAATATTTTTTCGGGGGCAACGGTGCATGTGATTAAGGGATGCCATATTATCTGATGCTTTGTGTCCTCGATTGTCCTCGTTCTGCGGTCTGTGGTTGACATTTTATCAACAACCAATAATAGATCTTATTACGTTGTCATTAAGATTAACTTTTAAGATGGAATATCTTTCCTGATATAAATGTATTGAGTTACGCAAACCCACCGTTTGGACGAAAGCTGATCTTTGCCGGTGACATCTCTAGTGCGTAAAGGATTATCGAATGACAACGTATATTTTTTTCCATACTTGTGTATTTAGACGATATTCAAAGGGATCCGTTGCTTTTACTAGGATGCTATTAAATTGCGCATGCGTCTTTTGTCGTCCCATATGGCATTTTCCAGCAGATGGCTCCTTTGTTAAGCCTACATGTTCAAGTAAGCTAATATCTTTAAGTATTTAGAAATTCAAAGGTATTTGAAATGACATTGGATGTGTTTCAAAGAAATGTGCTTGTATTGAAATTGTTAATGGGATCTTCTTTGTTATGAGCGTTTGATTTCATTATTTTTTAATTTGGTAGTGGTTGTATTAGATGCTCGAGTATGTAGATGTGTCATTAATCGCTGTCTAAATAGTATCAATATTTTTTATCACTATTATACGAGTACTATTATCGTAGTAAGAGATTTAATCATTATTTCCTATGAAAGTTATTAGTTACGAAAATAGCTATAAAATCATCTGAAATAGATGTGTCAAATACTTTTAATTGATCAGTGTGTCTCAAATAAATATGACAAACCCATTCGCAATGCTATTTTCAGCTTCAAAATGACAATTGAGCTCAGTTTTAATTCAAAAACTTCGGTATAAAATTAAACACCGAAACTAGAACTATCTACTTAAATAATGACAATTAAAATTAGATTTTCAACAAAATTTAACACGAATTTATATAACGAACTGCTTACATAGACCCTACGTACGTGGTAGCAGAACCAACCCTTAATACATATAATGTTCGGTCGTATTTATGTCTAATAGTACCACAAACAGATTAAACCTTCGTCCCTCTTAACTTTAGCAAATACCGGTGGTTCCGTAATTTCCATTTCAACACACAAACATATGGAACAGAATTTTCAACGCAGATAGTACTTAGTATCCCCTTTTAACGATAAAGTAAGTTAATTACAAAACTAATTCCATTACGGTGGCTGTGTCCGGTGCCAGACCCAGAATATTGTATTAAATTATTATAATACATACGTTTATTGTTTAGTTTGAAGTTTGTGACGTGTATTGACCCTCTTGTTAGGGCAGGATACTTTAATATTAAGAAGGGACTGAATTCATTTGCATATTTATGTCATCAATGTCTTTACTATAATTATTTTTGTATGTTTTCACTACACATTATTTGGATTTGTAATACCTATATGAAATATAATATTTTCTGTAATATTATTCTTTTTTTCGATAGTAGCTTTGAAACGAAAAGATTTGATTGGTATAATAAATACCTATGCTAAAATGTACCAGAATGTATGACAAAACCTGAGGAGCACAAGACTCTAAATCATTTCCTAAAACGATTAAGTCTGCAGAGAATGAAACAAATCAAATATCAACAATTGTGACCCTCCACAATAGGTTAGTCCACATAAACTTGTCAGAAAGACTTCTACCTATCATAAATTTGCTCGGCACATTGGCCACAGTAGCAAACAAGTTTTCCCATTACTTGTACGGTGACTAGCGACACCAGATTTCGTTGACGCAAGGAGACAGATATTGCGTAGGAAAGGTAGTTTCACTTGTACAAACAATAAAGATCCTTAAATTACTAACAAATAGAGATGAAATAGCGGAAAGAACAAATTGTAACATAGTTACTTTGTTGCACCTCGTACCTAATTTATTATAGTTGAGAAAAGATTACCAAAATTATGGAAGGAAAATTGATACCGATATCATAAAATTCCAATATGGCATTTTTCTTTAATGCTGCAAAAATATCTTAGCAAAGAAGATAATTATAAATAGTACTAGCTGTACTCGCAGTATCACCCGCTTAAAAATGACGGACTTTCATACAAACTTTGCTCCCGTCTTTCCGTTTTAGAATTTCGGAGAAAATCCTTTCTTATCGGATGCCTACGTCATATAAAGAACACACCCTCCATGTTTCAGGTCTCTACGATCAGTGGTTTAGGCTGTGCGTTGATACGTCAGTCAGTCATTCAGGACAAAGCATTTTATATGTATAGATTATGCTTTTCACAATACAATAATTATTTTTTTATACTAAACATTTCTGATAAATAAATCAAAGATTTAGATTCTCGAAAACAGCAGTATCAAAGAATGATAGACGTCTAGACGAGGACATTAACGCTATCCTAAGAAATTCGAAACGTCTGGCATCCCGAAACGGACCCATCTACAGCCTTTGATAAGGGTGTGAACGACAAAAATAACTGATGTTGATTTCATTTTGATTCGTCCGCAAACAGATAATAGGAGTTTCATGAGTTGACGACTAGATGCCGTTAGTAGTGGCAGGGGAAATATAAGTTGGGACCGTAGGGTGGAAAATATGAGAATTTATCGCTGCGTGTATGTTCATAATGGGAAGAGAATGATCAGATGAGTCAAAGGGCGTATTGCTACTTATGGTATACGATGATGACGGTAATGTATGTATGAGATTGTGTAGATTGTAGACAGGAAATTGTGCGATGCATTTTCGCATGCAATGCACGTATACCACAAATAACTTTACTTGCGTTTACCTATGTATTGTCTACTGCCTCTTTTGTCTCTTACTAATATGTGGTTGCCGGTTCGAAACCCACCCATTGCACTACCGGCGTGAACCCACTGGTAACACAAGCATTTAGCTTAGCACGACAGGTTAACAAGAATAGAAGTAAAAAAAAAGAATATTATTATAGAGCGCAAAATGTGTCGTATTGTAAGTGCTATGGTTTCTCCCAAATAAACGCTGTGTCACTTTACTTAGTTTGCGGTTACTAACAAACGCAATAAATATATTAAAATTTAATTTACCATTACTCACTTAGCTTCATTACCAACTTTATTATATTTTATTTCCCTACCAATCGTGCTTGACAAATAAACCTGCATGGCAATTTTTCGGAATGTTTTGATCCAATAAATTGCCTCACTTCCAAGATATCCTCGCGCAAGATGTCGAGACCAAATAGTCCGAAGCGCGGTTACTCACCGTGAAGTCTTGGGATCAATTTCCAAAATAGGTAAATTGTTACCTACTGGGTTTTTCCTTTCGGGGTTTCGTCTTAGAGGCCAGGATTTGTGTGCTATGGTTCATGGTTCAAGAGGTTCGCTCTCTATTACACAAAATATAAATACATACCGACGAATTGTAGAATTAGGTATACCACTATACTTCTGTTTATCTAACCTTGATCTAACTTTAGTCACTTCAGGATATTCCTCAGATATTTTATCTGTCTGCGTTACATTTTAGGTCCGAAAAATTCGACATCCGAAGTTTCTTATTGCCTTTTTTGCCCAACTTGAGATTCAAATTGAATTAGTTAAGGTAGGAAGTTCTAAAATAATTCCTATCTACTTTTAAGACAAGTTCCATCGTCGTTTTTCCTGTAAGTGGATTTTTTGCCTTTCAAACAAGACATTTCTTTATTGAATAACTTTGAGGGGCAAAAGGTGTAATTTATGTATCTGGCTTTATTTTTTGGAGGTGGAGTTAGACGAGTTTCTATTAGGTAGATACCTCTTTCCAGTTTCTCAATATCGTTATCATTATTACTTTTATAACGATTATGATAATATTATACTAGTGTTATGGATAGATACATTTATCATGTTTTCTATTCTAGAAATAAAATACTGTAACTATAGCAATTATAAGTTTACATAGTTTACATAGTAGCATCTGTTACATTTTCATACAAAATCAAACTTCACGTATGTATCTATGTAGAATTTAAATTATGTTAATTAGATACTTACGTAGAAGTATCTAGTTAAATTAAGTGAGTTTGTGTTAATTTTACCAGTTGTGTAAGTACTAGCAGTTATTCATGAATGTACTGAACTTCAGCTACGAAGTATATAATGCAGAGTGTAGGACTGGGAGGGTACCATTTACTCGCACTGAACTTTGCTAGAGGGACTTTCAATTTTCAGTATGTTTGCATATTGGCTGAGTTAGTGTTCAAACCTACTTCCATTTTAACATCGCGATGAGTACTTTAGAGTTTCCAAGTGTTTGAAATTACATTAGAACTTTGTCTGTATCTACTTGAAGGTTGATATTCTGATTTCGGGAGATATTTATTATATTTTATCGAAAACTAAACCAAGCAAATAAAAATGAAATATTTCAAACACATAAGAAGGTAACATAATAAATGAAACAAAAGAAAATAAAATTTTAAAAATGTGTATTTCTTGTTTTCGTTTTTTTATATAATAATTGTTTTGCCTATTTACAGTTTTATATACAAAATCGTAATATATACAGACTCTTTATTGACAATGTTTTTTCTAACTAAAATATAATAATAAATGCATCTGTACATAGCTATAAGTTTTAAACTTTGGCATTATATAATATTTAAGCGATCCGAATATTATTATTTATAGTCACTGTTTTTTTATAACAAATATCAATATTATGTACATCGGATATTCCGTATTTATAAATTACTATCGCAGAAATCAGGAAATTATTCCGTAACAACTTAAAATAAAACTAGCGGCCTAATCTATACAAGTAAATGCAAACTGTGTCAGGCTTCGTGAATCTTATGTTTTACAATAAATATAATGTGGAACAACCTAAAATTAATTATCACCATTTTGTTGGACTAATACGCTTAAGCGTTGCAAGTAATGTCAGTGTCTGTTTACCTGCGTTGGAGCATACGCTACGCCCAGAGCTGCGCTTGCGGCGGCATGCGGTGGGGGTGCGCGTCGCGCGTGTGCACGCTGGTCGGCAAGGCCAGCCCGTCGCCGAGCAGGGGGGGGAGCTTACCCGGCGGTGGCGGAGGGGGCGGCGCCGGCGCCCGCCCGGCCCCCACTGGGGACACTGAAGCGTAAATATTCACTGTCGACCGGTGATACTGACACTTCCGTAAGTCCGGCATCGCAAACCTTAACTTTTGCCAAAACTGTCTGTCACCCCACTCTATACAGGTATTGGCCTTCAAACACAACCTGAGCTCCGGATCGATGTCCCTATTCGGTAGCTCTCCTAGCAATATTATTATCAGTCTTCTTCGTCTCTCTTTCAGTACTTCATGGAGTGCCGTTTTGAATTCGAAACGACACCATTCGTTGTTGATGAAATTTTTTGACAAGACTATTATCGTCCTTTTGGATGACTCTACGGCCTCTATTATCGTATCCGCTACGTATGCCGAAGCGTTAAAGTCCCGGTAATGTAGACAGAGCCGGAAACTTGGGTCGGTGGATTCTAGGCCGGGCGCTAACATTTGAGCGACGAACGCTTCGTCCTTCACGCTATAACTTATGTAGGCGTCGAAGAGACGATCTTTGTCGGCTTCATCGTCGAACGCTGTACTTTTATAGCACATTCTGAATCCACAGTGATAGTAAATCCACACCCGGAGTTCACGCCGCCAATAAAATACGCCGCATATTAATGCCGAGCTCGTAATAAACACGCATAGAGATATTAGCAGTAGGGGAAGATAATCATTAATTACTTGATTTTCTATTATAGATGAGCTTCCTCCCACGTGACTTGTGCATATCGTAGAGTTAAAATCGCTCATTAGCGGCCCCACGGCATTTGTAACGTTGTCAAATATACAAGTGATCCTGTGGGCGTCCTCTACTTTTCCTAAGTTATTTTTGAACCAAGTGCGAAATTTATGCATGTACTGACAATCGCACGACCAAAGGTTCCGCGAGAGACTTATCTCTACCAAATATGGATTCATCGTGAACTGCCACACCGCGAAGCCGTAAATGTTATTTCCTTCCAAGCGCAACACTTCTAAATGCCTCAACTCCATGAAGGTCCGATTATCGATATAATGTATTTTATTGTCTTGTAGATGCAACTCGCGTAAATTCTCCAGAGGCGACAATTCAAAACCTAACAGCTCTTTTATATTGTTTTTTTCTAAATGCAATATTGTTAAGCGTTTTAGTCCACTAAATGTATTATTATACAGGGCGTCAATATTAGAATTATTAGCGTACAATATTTTTAAGTTCTTACGTCCAATAAAAGCATGACTTGTTAAACCACCAAAATTATTACCGTCTAAATATAGTTCAGTAGCGTCCATAGGTATACTGCTAGGTATTTCCGAATACCCAGCAGCTGAACAGTCCACAATATTTGCCGACCACGGTTGGTCATGATAACATGTACAGTTCGATGGGCACGTCATTTCACAATCACAGGCGTCAAAATCACAACAATGACACAGCGTAAAACAGTGAGTTTTATATGTACACAAAAACTGAGATGATTCCGCTTCGATAAGTGGAATATAAGTCCTCTCACGATTATATAATAATTTACAGTATATGCTCTCCAAGTCCATAACACGAGGATGTTGCCTAAGATGGTCCAGTTTATTTATGCGCTGTAGCCATTCCATAGTACAATCGCACTGAAACGGGTTTCCACCGATATAAAATTCGGGTAGCGGCCGTCCTGGATCGACCGGAGTTAGACGAAGCGCATTGAGATCCATACTAGTTATCTGATTTGCATACAAATCGACTCTCGTTAAATTGGTTTTTCCAACAAAAGTTTGAGCTTCAACTTGTGTAATTTGATTATCATTCAGGAACAGCAACTCCACACTGCTGGGAATTGAGTAAGCCGATATTTTTGTCATTTTGTTGAAACTTGCATCTAGTGTTTGCAAGCGGAGTTCCTTATCCAAGCGATAGTTGTTTCCCAATTCCTTAATATTATTACTGTGAAGATCCAGCCACTGAAGTCCCGTAGGGATAACAGTGTAATCAAACCACTCTATTTGGTTATCTGATACATTTAGCCACAATAGGGATGGGATATTTACAAACAGGCCTTGGATTTCAGTGAGTTGGTTGGCGTCTAATCTTATAGCCTGTAAGGTTGTCAATGTCTCAAAAGCATTCATATCGATGTGTTTCAATTTATTACGTGCAAGATTTAGAATTTGCAGGGATGGTAAATCTGAGAACACGTCTTTACTTATGTTTTCTATTTTATTGCCGATAAGACGCAGGCCATATACGTTATGCAAACCGACGAAGCCGGGTTCTTCCAATGACGTTATCTGATTCTCTCCCAGATCAAGAGTCCTTAGTAATCGCATATTTCTTAGCGCTATGGGCACTTTCTTTAAACGATTCCCATTTAAATTCAAATCCTGTAGGGAGGATGTATTTCTAAACGCTTCTGGATGGAGTTCTTCGAGGTGGTTGTTGTCTATAGATAGTAACGACAATACATACAGACCATTTAGAGCGTAAGCGTCGATATGGGATATCTTGTTGTATGATAAGATCAACGTATGTAGATTGTTCATTGGTGCAAATGTATCAGCAGCAATGCTCTCCAACATATTATGCTGAACATTAAGTATTTGTAACGTGTATAAATCTTTGAAAATCTTGGGATCGAGTTTCGTTAATCTGTTGTTAGATAAGTTCAATAGCACCATTCTTATGAGACCGGTGAAAGTATTCTCATTAATCCATGTACTTGTTAAATGATTATTAGATAAATCCAACGCTAACAGCTGATCTAGGTTAGCGAAAAGACTTGGTGAAAGCACACTTATAGAATTGTTTTGTAAGTATATTTCTTTGATGACCGGCCTGCTATCTCTAAAGAGATCTTGCGGAAGAGCGACGATTTTGTTGTTTGAAAGATCAATTATCTGCAGCTGTTTCAATCCCGATAACGCTTTGTCAGCCACCATTGATATTTCGTTATCGTGAATATGAAGTTCTTTTAGTCTTCGAAGAGCCATGAATCCATTTTCAGGCATCAACACAAAGTGATTGCTGGAAGCGTCTAAGACTTCAATATCTAATGAGCAGGTTGCGTGTGACATAGAAGGTGCCGAGGGAGATGGCCCCTCCTGTTCACTTATTAAAGCTTGATGCATTGCTCGCTCTCTGAATCCCAAATCACTCACATCTTGTAGACGATTCGAAGACACATTCAAATATACTAAGTTAGTTAACGGGCAAAACAAGTTTTCGGGAAACGACCAGATGTTATTAAAACTGAGGTCCAACTTTTCCAACTGTCGAACAGCCGTAAAGCTTTCTGATGCTATCTCTAAACTCATAGCGGCCCACTCTGTGTTTTTCGTTCGAATCGTTAAATTTCGGAGGTCTCTCAAGCCAGAGAGTACGCCAGGCGGCCATCTTCCAATTTTACAGTTATCTAAAACAAGTTCACGTAGTTTCACCAGATGCGCGAAGCTCCGATCATCAAGGGAGCTTTTATACATCATTTCTTCATTACACTCTATTCTTAATGATGTAGTGTGTTCTGAAGGGATCACACTGAAGTTAGTTGTGTCGAATTCACTGTTTATAGTGCGGAGTTTACACGTGAGAGAAACTTCATGTGCATCATTCGGGCCTCTTAGCCACCACTGGCAGTCATCAGGTGCTTCATATTTCAGTGGAAGAGAGCTTTGGTCGGCAACGTTGAGGCCGACAACAAACCAAAATAGGATTTGGCAGAGACCTTTTCTTGAAAAACTTTGTTGTAGAGCCATCATGGGGAAAATCAAATATCAAGGAAGAAAGAAAACAAGACCCGATAGCCTCAGTGTCATGTTTTTTCCGTCGGCGTTCGCGTATTGCGTCCCCTTGCCGGATGTGTAGTATCCATCAATTTATTAACACTTTTTTAGTTTCAATTTAACAAATAGTCCTTGTTAGGATAACACTCATGATGCGTCAATATCAATTCACGATCCAGTGATTTCGCGTCCTTGGTAACGTAAACAAAATTTTCACAATAACTGTCCACACTGGTTTATACTGAATTGTCCAATATTCACAGTAGTTTTATTCAAATTATCTTAGAAGTACAAATTAACAGGCTTTATTATGTAAAGTCCGTAACTGAATATAGTTTCGCGTAAGTGATAAGCGTGTTTTCACTGTAACGTAAGTCCGATCAGAGCGTCATGTGGCGCGACCGTGCCCAGACGCTGCTACCAGTCGACTGAATGTTGGTAGAGCCATTGCAGTGAGTCGAGTATACACTTGGGAGAGGGGTGCGGAGCGGGGCGAGATGAGCCGAGCAGTGGCGAGCGTTCACGACGACTTATTACAATAAATTATTTTTTCGGAGCTTTAAGCGATCGACTGTGCGTCTCCCACACCGCAAACTTTGAATGAATCCAGGCATCAGCTGCTTTGGGAAGTTGAACTGGATTTTATATTAATCATAGCTACTGTGATTTGTTACTTTATTATTAAAGTACGTATTTTATTTGCAATAACATTATTTAAGATATAGATAACTAATTAATAGTTTTAGTAATCAAAACAATGTAGGTATAGCCTTTAAAATAACACCAAGACTTTTTGCACAAAATTCCGATCTACGTGAGAAATTCGGTGCATTAACTCAACAGCCGAAACCTTCTAAGTTATGGAATATTTTGCATGCCTTAACACGATCGATTTAATACCCTATCAAGACTTCTCAGAAATTATAAGATGTCTGGAGAAGCCTACTTTTAGGATGTTGTGGTTAATGTGTGCCATTTCAGATTAATTCGCTTCTGATTTTGTGTTTTTAAACTTTACCCGTCCTCGTTATAAGTTATAACATAAGCTCAGACCTTTTAAATGTTTTATTTTTTCATTCGGAAATCTGTCAGCCTATGACTAAAACCATGACCGGCTCTATATACAATTTTAATACGATTCCAAAGATGCACATAACCTTTTTTAATTCTATTATGAATATAAAACTTGCTCAAAGAAATCAAAATTAACTTACCGCAGTAAGAATAGAAACTAAAAATTCAACAAAAGACATCAAAAACGTTTTCAAAGTACACGTAATCGGGATTAAAATCAACCCTTTTATAAAATGCTAAAATTAAAAAGCAATGGCATAAAGGTATTAAAAGCTTAAGGTAACGAAATTCTTTAACAAAAGAGGTTTTCTGTTAACGCTTGGCAGACCACACTGGCTGTCAGACGACGGAAGATATCATTTTAATCCTTTTAGTTAAGTTGACTATGAAAAGACAGATGCCTTGCCTTGCATCCGTGTTTTTCTTTTGTCACTTAGCTGACTCTTAAATGGTTGACGTGAGATAAATTAATAGTTTGTTATTAATTTTGATAGAAGCTGAGGGCGGGCGGATTTAACCTTTTTAAGATAGAAATTGTGTGATTTTTATTGATCTGTTGTAGGTACTTTAACACATCATAATAATTATTTTGACGTATTTATTATTTCACGTTCTTTTAGATAATAAACTTGTCATTTTAAAAATATAGCATGACTTACATCTGTACTCATAGTTATTGCACCCTGTATTATTACAGGTACACAAATAGGTAACAAACTTTCTGAAGTTTGCAAATATTCTCCTAAACCTAGGTGATTAATATAATTATATAAATTTTATAATTACAATTTAGGTGATCTTGATCACTACATAGAGCCAAAAAAAGCCCACATATCAAATTCGGGAATAAATTCATATTTAGAATTCGTAGAGCCTTAGCAATTTTCTAATGTTAATCATAATTTGCAAGTGACTTTTTACTAAATACTGTGTTAATACTATGTCCTTCAGGACACAGTATTCTTCACATAGCTGGTCCCCTATTAAATAATCCGCACATAGGTAGCTACCCTGTTCTTAAAGTCAAGGCCATAAGATCGTGAATCCAATCATGTCCTTACGAACCATCCGTAGACCGATCCTAACCAGACCATATGCTTATAATAATAGTATATATTACTCCATTATATTTATTCTTATTTAGGTGGTTAATATATACCTAACAGTTGCTTATTTTAGGTCAAACAAATTATTATATTCCTTCAGGATTATGTAGGAGGTGTAGGTAGTAGGTAGTTTTATTTTAATAATCTTTTATAGAAAATGTAAGCAGACACTCATTAGTGGGCGTGCATTATTATGTTTTCAAAGAGTAGGCGTTAGTATTGGGGAAGTTTAATTACGAATCAAAATCTTTTACGTATTTATTTTTAGATACCTACGTTTTCCTTGATCACAGGCCGTTGTTTTTTGGCATCAAGTCTTAACACCTGACTTTAACATTTATGTCACAGATTCTTCTTCTTTATCATGCCGGATATGGATCTCCTCTCAGAATGAGAGAGACTAGATTTTAGTCGATAGATGGCCTAATGTAGCTTGGCAGATTTTACATGCTGTCGAGGAATTCTCTCAGATATGCAGGTTTCTTCGCGATATTTTCCTTCACTGTTTAAGCGCGTGATAATTTACTCAATTAATTCGCACGAGTTTGAAAAGTCAGTGAGTGGTGCGTGATGATTCGAACTCAAGATCTTTGATTTCGCTGTCTAATTGCCTTATAATTAGGCTATCATTGCTGTTATGATTCTTCTAGGTTTTCTTAACATAGATTATATATAATCACTTTTACGAGTCAACGTTTTATGTTTTTACTTTACTTTAAAACTAGATGGCGCCACAGGACTAACTAACGATCACGGAGAATAAATACCGGAACAAACTCAAATATCATAGTCTTTATAATATCACTTTCAGTGAATTCTTAATAATGATAAGATTAATTTTAATCATTTGCTTTTTAAGAAGATACCTATATTATATTAGCTTTCCTTTTATTGAAGACATCGTAGCATGTCTACTTTCTGCTGTCTTTGCCTGTATATCTTTTACTTTTATTAGTTAGCGCCCTTGCAGGGTTTCATATTGACACACATTATTGTATCTTGTAACATCCTAATTACATATGAAAGCAATAAATATTTGAATTTTAATTTTAATTAATATTTCCTCTAAAAGCATCGAGATATCTTATGGCTAGTCCCTACCTATATCAAATCCGTCGATAGATTTGCTTACTAGACATAGGATTAGAGATAGGATTTTGACATAAGTAATGTCAAAATCCTATATCTAGTAAGCAAATCTATCGACGGATTTGATATAGGTAGGGACTGGCCATTAGTCGTTTTTATTTCCGAATACATCCCTTACATAACATACCATGACGCAGGTAGGTAGGTAGGTATTCTCCGAAATGTAAGGTGCATAATTATGGATGCACCTAACATTTCGGTCACGTTAGACGTGATGGTATATAATAAGTAGTTAGGTATATAGGTACCGTCACGCTTGATTCTCCGGGGGCTTCGGTAAAAGTGTTCGGTACAGCTATAGTTCGCCAGTATGTTAAGGTCCCATGGTATTATAATAGGGAGCGAGCTTATTGCCATTAACTGGGCACAAACCCAAACTCCGAGTTGCTACTGAGATTTTATAGAAAACCCAATAACACTTTGCTTGACCTGGGAATCGAACCAGGACGTCTAGCATAGCAGTTAGCGGGTAGTTATGAACCAACTAACACATTCAACCCAATAAGACTGGTAAATTATACTATTGCGGGACAACATCCCTTGCGTATCGTAATATACGATAACATTTATTTTTACTATGTAATTCTTAAGCATCACATTTCAAGCATTCTTAAGCTGTGATAACAACAAAATTTACGATTACGTTAAAAACAATAATCCTGTAAACGAATACTTTACGATCCCTGCGTAAATTCATAAAACCGTGTCTGTTTATTTGTTCGTCGCTGTCACAACAGCAATATCATTCATCACTATGTGAGACAAAAGCTTACACGTAGCGATGACGTAATTACGCTCATATTCAGATCTAAAAAAACACATGTTAACGTTTCGTTATTTCAAAAAACATCTATCAAGGAGACGCCGAAGCGTGTTAAAGTTATTACACCGAAGTGTTTCACATCACAATCTGTCAGCTGAAGGAATGAATAATGATCAATCGTTTTCGCTTATATTCGCCGTAGGGGTATCTCCTTGCCCACGCTTAGGTATTTATGTTTTTTGATGAATGCGCACGTCGGCGTTACGATGAAAATTGTTTGTGCCGATCAATTTTATGATCGGCCGAACGGTCGAGTGTATCTATTTTTCTTATAAATAGGTAACCGATTTTTTGTTTACCTGTATCGTTTACGGAGCTCTCGAACCGTTGTTTTGGTGTAGAGGCTATCATCATTTGTACTGTAAGGTCATGGCAATTTCTATATTGTATATTTACTTCTGTAAGCATAAGAACTGCACTCTAATAGGTACTTATTTATATTCAAAAACGATTCTATGTGTAAAATTACGTTTCCATATTACGTCAAAATCATAATATAAACACATAGAAGTTAGATTTATCTCTGTACATATAAAACTATGCATCAATATGCTCAGTGTTTCAATTATTTTTTCACTTAGATTAGAATAGGCCTACTTTTAATCCTATATTGATTGATGAAATGTTTTTGATAATTTCCTTCGCTCTCTTTAAGCACATACTATCAACATAGATATTATAATGATGTATTTGATAACTAGCTTTTGCCAGCGACTTCGTCCGCGTGGAATAGTTACTTTGTTCCCTAGTTCTTCGCCCGCGGTTTCACCTGCGTTGCCCCGTTCCTAAGGGTTGTAGCGTGATGTTTTATAGCTTGATACCTTTCTCATGAATCACTCATTTTCCCAACATTTCCCTTCACTGCTCTGCTCCTATTGATCCTAGCGTGATGAAAAGTATACTATAACCTGTGGTTTGGGCTGTGCGTTGATAGATCACTATGTCAGTCAGTCAGTCACCTAACGTAAGAGTAGACAAATATAATCAGAAAGCTCCGAACTGCTAAGCTATCGGGAGTTACACGTATTATTGTGAGTCAACCATAAAAGATAGACATTTGCTGTCGTGGAATATTTTTTATATAATTTTAAGGAGAACATTTCCGTCATACATGATTTCTGTGTAGCTTTAACCATTAAGGCTGCACACGCGACGGAAGCTTAAAAAATGGAGTAAGTTCTCCAGTTTTCCCAACATTTCCCTTCACTGCTCTGCTCCTATTGATCGTAGCGTGATGAAAAGTATACTATAACCTGCCCAGGAGTATAAAGAACAATTGTACCAAGTTTCGTTGAAATCCGTCGAGTGGTTTTTGTTTCTATAACGAACATACAGACAGACAGACAGACAGACAGACAGACAGACAGACAGACAAAATTTTTACTGATTGCATTTTTGGCGTCAGTATCGATCACTAATCACCCGCTGATAGTTATTTTGGAAATATATTTCATGTACAGAATTGACCTCTCTACAGATTTATTATAAGTATAGATTTACAAAATTCACTAATATTTTCCTATTTCTCGGCGTGAAAAGAAAAGAAAATGTAAATTCAAAATCAGTTCGCAAACATTGAGACGATTTTCCTGATTTGTTTGAAACGTTACCTAATTTAAACGTTTTATATAACAAATGCGATAACATTTTGAACATAAATTCTGTTATCAGAACTCCGTAGGATAAGATAAAGGCAAGTTATAAAGGCTGTAGGTAATAAGGATACGTAAGTTACCGAGAAATAATATGCTTACTTTGAACTTAACCTCTGTATCTCAATAATATAGACTTTTTTTCAATCTGGAATTAGTATAGATTTTACTGAACACTGTGTTTGGTATAGAAAGCTCAATGTGAATGATTTTCAGTTACTTCTATAGTAATCTGTGAGAGTACTACGCTTTATATCAGGCGCTGAAGCTTTTATCCGACTATAAATATAATATTATTATATTATATTAATAGTCGGACTGACCGGACCGACTATAAATACATATATATTAGCGACTGAGCGATCGACTTCTGCGCCTCGTGTTGTGGGTTCGATCCCCACATGGAGCAAATATTTATGTATGATCTGCAGGTAGTTGTTTCGGGTCTGGGCGTTTATGTATATAGTAATTTGTGTTTGTAAACACATCTAACAATATAGGAGAAAATCCTAGTATATCGCAAGGTTTTTCCTAAAATATATAACTTTCCTTTTAAGAAACGATTTCGACAATATACAAGAGATTCCAGTTATTTAAAAGAGTTTAGGTACCAATAGGTATTTTCTCAAAGGTTCTCTCGTTGCCATCGTCTTTGAAGATACACCACAAATTGATGGAAGTCAGAGATCTGTTATTTGCTTCAATGTCAGTCTTCCACAATTTCAATGCGGAAAATGATAATGAATGATAAAAGAACAGATAAACAAAAATAAAGTATTCTAAACAATTAAAGCTCTTCATATTTTTGTCCTAATACATCACCCAAAAATATCACTGACATTATCACCATGGCTTATCGGAAACTGTAAACCAAACGTCAAGAGCCTCGTTAGAGCACTCGAAACATTTCAAGAGCATGTTTCTTCACAGAAAAAGTATAGCAAATAAAAATCTCTAGGAAATGTTTATTTACCGTCAATACGCTGAGACGTAAAACAAAATGTGTAAAATATTCACCCCGTGTGTTTTGCACCCAGATAGCGGTACAAATACGATAACGCGCGTATCCTTGTTAGCATAGAAATTGCGTTTGAGCTACGTGCTCATGTATTTATGCTACTATAGTTAATGTAATTTCGTCTTGAACTTTTTTGGTGTGAAGTAATGATGAATATATTATATTATCAACAAATTTTCTGTTTCCCAGCTGGGTATGGGTTTTCTCTCAGCGAGGGTATGTTCGTTACATTTTCTTATACGCGCATGATTTCTAAAAGATAAGAGGTGAGACTTGGTGAGACTCGAAACCTATATCCATGGTTACATAACTGCTAATTTATGAGGTATTTCTTATCGAGTCAATGGTTAAATCTTCATGAAATATGAAGTCACTTCAATGATACTAGGCGTGGCACAAGATGACAAGAAATACACCAGTTACTTGCAGTTGGGCAGGGCCCATCTACGTTAACTTAGCGATCAAGTGGTGTTTAAATAATGTTAACTTAAGTATTTGGATCAATATATGTACGTAATCTCTGATTGCTTTGATGTTTAGTTGCATCTACTATAGGTAAGTACTAAATCAAAGACCACACAACTGCTAAATTGTAATTAAGTTTTGAAAAAGCATGACATCCGTTTATTTCACGGGGATTAAGAAAAGTAGGAAGCCATTTTTCAAACGCACAAAATCAAAAAATCTAATCCCAATTCGACTTGGATCAAAATGTTCCCAACGGTAGCTATATATATCTCGTAAATCCGGACAGACAAATGTAAAAAAGAGAAACGTATGCAGTGTTAAAATATGACAAAGTAAACTTCCTGGAGGAAGCGTGGTAGGTGCGAAATATTTCCGTCTTAACATTTTTTATTTAACCTCAATGTTGACAGTCACGGCTCTTAACAATACTACAGCGCCTATAACACACAATGACCCCAGCCCGAGAAGGGTAAACACGGATATTGAATAAGAAAATCCGTAATTCATAAAGTTGGCACCGTACAAAATCAAAATATATGAATCTTGACAATGCGCGTGAATTACTATATTAATATCCTTGAAATCTAATCAAAGCAATTAACAACGCTTCTTTCTTTCCGCGGGCTATGACTATCTTTTTCGCTCTTGATGTATTTTGTATCCTCTATCCTCTTCCTGGGAAAGTTTTTTAGAGTTTAAAAGGGCAGATATGTGACAGGGGATGGCTCGCAATATTTCACGTGCCGGGATCTAAAACGCACCCACGCTCAGGTAGCAAACATTATCACTATAAGCGGTGTTCATAACTAAAAAATAAACCTTTTTGAAAACGATGGCGTAGAGTCGAACTCTTGTAATACTATTTATTTTATGAGTGACTGCGAATCATTTATTTTATAAGGTCAGGTAAAAATGTTGTATATTATCCGTAGATTTTGGGTATACTCATTAGGTATTATATAATAATATTAATATTACGTTACGACTGCTGCTAATTACAGAATTTTCTATAAAATTTGGAAATTAATTAATATTTTGCTCACGGAAATATTTGCTTGATCAATAGATAAGGAGTATAATATATCAGACTATACATATAATAGCCCTATTCTCGCATTATTCGAACACGTATAGTAAATATATAATATGTTTCTATTCATTTCTCTAGTCCCAATTCCCGACGAAACTATGAAACAGAGAAAAAAACTTCGAACTACGAATAAAAAATGACTAACAAAAATATTAATCTCGAAAATAGATAAAGAGCTCTGTGTTCGAACGATCTTTCTGCGATACGCCATCTTTTGTGCCAATTATGAGGCAGCATTTGATCTTTTTTATTCATTAAAAAAATGTCAGCAGTGGGTGGGAATTTGTGGACAAGATTCGTAACAAGGTGTCTTTTATGCCTATGTCTTCTATTATTGTTATATATTTTATATCTTTTTTTGTATTCTTTGAAAAAAATAAGCTCATTTTTAAAGTCGATTATCCCTTAAGCACAAATAAAGCAATTATATTTAATCCTTAAATCTGTTTGGAAAATTAGGATTAAAGCATTATTTTTAATACTCGTATAAAAACTTGCTCGTCAAAAAATTAAGGAATTAAAATTTAAAACGGATTACGCAGAAAAAATGTTTTAAGTTTATAAAAATATTGAAAAAGAGACGTCTATAGAAACATAAGCTTCTGCCCGCGACTTTTTCTGCGTGGTCTTCAGAATTGGGTCCGACCTAGATAAAAAGTAGCATAAGTGTTATTCCAGACTATAATCTATCTCTGTGCCAAATTTTATCTAGGTCCGTTCAGCCGTTTTGGCGTGAAAGAGTAACAAACATCCATACATACAAACTTTCGCGTTTATAATATTAAATAGAATTAGAATTACTTATAATTAATTCTAATTCTATTTAATATTAATTACTGTAATATCACATTTTCAAATAGACAAGTGAGCTGTGAATATTGCTAAAATATCATACTGATGTGAATTTTCATGTCTTTGAATCGAAGCATAGTACCGTGAGCTAGTACGTACAAATCTTTTTTTTTATGGAATAGGAGGGCAAACGAGCAAACGGGTCACCTGATGGTAAGCGATTACCGCCGCCCATGGACACCCGTAACACCAAAAGAGGAGTCACAAGTGCGTTGCCGACCTTTAAAAGAGGATTGGGCCTCCGGTAACCTCACTCACTCGGCCGGTTTTCTGTGAGGCCGTGGTATCACTCCGGTCGAGCCGGCTCATTCGTGCCGAAGCATGGCTCTCCCACGTGTAAATCTATATTAAATTTAGAACTAGCTTTTTACTGATAAGATTCACATAAAGACTCCACATTGTGTGGGTTGAACTGCGAAAGCCTATTTTTCATGTTTAAAAAAATAATAAAATATTACATCGGTCAGTATTTTGTTTAATTTATTAAGCATCAGTAAAATGTGAGTCGCATAATGTTAATTAAAGTTTTGTTTGAAGTAAAATATTTAACAACCATCTCGCCTGTATTTCCGAAGGATCAGGCAGAGACGTACTAATATACACCCACAGTTCGCCGGTATGTTTAGGTCCCATGTAATAGGGGCGAGGCACATACAGACAGTACTCATTAACCGAAAACAAACCCCAAACTCTAAACTGCTATTGAGAAAAACCAATAAGACTTTGCTCGACCTGGGAATCGAATCCAGAAAATCTAGCGTACCTAGTCGCGCTTACGACTACCAGACTAATAAGGCCGTTATTTCATTTTAGTTCTTTCATTTCGTTTAAAATTACTTTCACTGGTTTATTTTCCTGCCAGATGTGTAGTAAACACACATAATTGAAGTTATGACATGTATGTTTGATTAAGTAAATTTATTTACATTAAATATAATTTAAAAAAGATTTATATGAATGTACGAGACTAAAATATGTAAAATTTTATCGGAACATCTCATTGATATCGTAAAATGCAAAGTTGCTAACGATGACTGACATAATGTGTCACCATTTAAATGCAAATTCTCTTTTATGTTTTTTTTTTTCAGAATGATACGAAAACGTATAAACGTCAAATAAACTAGCATTGTATTCATTAAATACTTTTTGGAGTGGAATTTGAAATGCGTAATGGAGGATATAAAAAGATATGGAGTAGGTTTATCAGTTGTTTCCTTTGTTGAGTTTTGGGCGGGGCATATGTGAGCCTATCTTCATTAATTTATTTTATTATTTGTCATCGGCATGTTAAGAAATTGTTTTCTTATCAAACGACAATATACCATCAAGCCTGTAATCCCCAAAAGGTTAGGCAGCTATTCATTTGTTTATGAATTTTTTTTGTTACAGGTTAGTGAAACTGTTTATGAAGAGATTATCTCCATCATCTGCAGACGTCTATCACAGCAAGGAAATGGATATACAACTTTTTTATGGTATAGAGGGCAAACTAGCAGACGGATCGCCTGAAGGTTAGCGATTACCGCCGCCCTTGAACACCCGCAACACCAGAGGAGTCACAAGTGCGTTGCCTGCTTAAAAGCGGATTGGGCCTTCGGTATTCTCACTCACTTGGCGAAACACAATGTAAGCATTGTTTCACCGGTTTTCTGTGAGGCCGTGGTATCACTCCGGTCAAGCCGGCCCATTCGTGCCGAAGCATGGCTCTCCAACTGAAGATATCTGACAGAAAACAATAAAAGGTTGTTCTCCAATTACTAGGTATATAAAACCTCTTAATATTATTAAGATTCTTTAATTATATTATATTATTCACTTTTCTCCAGTTTAATACCCTAAAACAACGTTTACATTTTATGTATCTTATAGGTTTAAATCTTATGGATCATCATATCAGCTAAAGAACGATGCTGAACAAAGAACTCTACAATAGATTTCCACAGGTACCGGTTTTATTCTGCCCGCATTCAATGACTGCTAGTGACCTACATAACATATCACCACACCTATATTCCCCGAAAGGTTAGGCAGAGGTGTATTATTTATACCCACAGTTCACCGGTATGTTTCAGTCGCATGTAGGAGGTGAGTTTCTTGCTACCCCGACACAAACCCAAACTCCGAGCTGCTACTGAGAATTTCGTAGAAAATCTCAATAACACTTAGCTCAATCTGGGAATCGACCCCAGGACGTCTAGCGTAGCAATCATTTATTAGCATACAGTATTTATTTATTGAAAATTTGCCTCTAAGTTGTCTCGTCAGTTACGCTACTTTTTATTACAGGTATACAGACTAGTTACACAACAATTTTATTGAATTTAAGAGACAAAGGCATTTTTCAATTGCACTTCCCTTTGCTTTTGTCTATCTTGCGTGTGACGGTGGCTATGGAATTTCATTTAGTGCTCGGCTGCCCTAACCACATGCGGCCTGGAGGCTCTACTGTGTGAATATAAAATCCTTAACGTGAGTTTAGTTTTTCCATTCCATTGCGGAAACATTGGACGTTTCGGGTGTTGGACATTATGGGAATTGGACCATTTGAATCAGTTGAACAATTTGGGAATTGGATACTTTAAACCTGGACAATTTAACCTGTATTTTTCATCAGATTTTTTTTTTATATATGAAAACGAGCCACCTGATGGTAAGTTGTCATCGTTACTCTTAGGTACAGGTTACATTGCTTTGATGTTACTGGTCTCCATGGGCGGTGATGACTACATATCTTTAGGTGGCTCGACATGAACAATAAAAATACTACATGTTTCGTTTTGTACGGGTATTGAGCTTATTTGACAGACCGCAAGAACAATTAAATAATTCAGGTACTGCAAAAACAATTTCTTACTAAGCATTTTCGTCGTAGAGCTAATACCATTTATTTCTAATAAACATTTTTTTTCTCATAAATAAAATTTCTAAACATTATTTTTTGATGTGTATTGTAAAATTTATGATATTCTATTTCTTCTGTATCGTGTGACTTCTTGACCATACTCGGAAGAATGATAAGCCATACAAATATTCGTGCGGGTATCACACCGGCAATGTAAGTCGAAACGTCCATTTGAGTCTATTTCTTTAAGTTTCGTGGTAGACCTGCTCGGTCCGTAGGTCACCTTGCCTACATCGTGCAACGCTGGCAAATTATGCTTCACCCAGCGGGACACGAGACCCACCTAACGCCATACATAGAATATCTCACACTACTGCCATTATTTATTGGTGCTTTAATTTTATTTTTAAAACAGTTTAGGGCAGGTGCAGATTTTAAAACCAATATTTTTTTTTTTGGTTTTATGCGTTGTTTTGATAATTTTTCCCTAGCACTAGTTTTTCCTTAGACACTAGCGCATAAAGTCAGTAAAAATAGTTTTATTTCCATACACCGTGTTGGTAATGTTAGGCAATTAGGTCAAATTGCTATAAGCATTGCCCATAAATAGGACCTAAATATACCGGAGAACTATGATTGTATATTAGTAAAACTCTGCTTAACTCTTCGAGAACCAGTTGGGCCCAAAACGTAAAAGCTATGTGAAACTGTAATAATAAATAAAACCATTTTCTTTAAAACTTACACATTATACATATTAAAACGGTAAATGAATGTAACTTGCTTTGGGGTTACGGTGACCGATATGAAATCTTTATTTGATTATTCAAATTAATAGGAATACCTCAGAAAACATTTAGTAGCGACCTGGCGTCTTATAAAACATGTTTCCACTCATTAATAATCATCCATTTATCTTTAATGACAATTATTTATTTTTTGATAATGAAATTGAAAGAGCTAGGTACTTCATTGGTCTAATGAGTGTGATGCCGCAAACACAGATGTTGGTCATGAGGGTTCGATTCCGAGGTCGAGCAAAGTCTAATAGGATTTCGCTATTCTCGGAAGTGCTCGGAGTTTAGATCTTTGCCCTGTTAATAAGGGCCCCTTTTACATAGGAGCTTTAAACATAACTAGGAACTGTGGGTGCACATCAATACCTACTGCTATGCTGTTATGTTATGCTTTGAAATCAATAGAAATTTACAAAAAGAGAAACCATTTATTTCAAATATTCCTTAATTTTTCTCAAGTCAAATAGTGGCACTGATTTTGTAATACATCGGTGAAAACTGCATTCAATTCCATGCAGTAGTTTTTGCGTGAAGCGTGTACAAACATACAGACAGACAGACAAAAATTCTAAAAATTGATATTTTGTCTTCTGTTGCTCTAATAAAGACGCTCCATATTAGTTTGTGTTTGAAATCTATAATGTACAAACTTCGGCTTGTTACAATTTTATTATAGGTATATATAAAAATTAATTTGGACAAAGACTTTCCGTTAAGTGTCTTTCGCTAGAACAATTCAAATAAAATTCTGATCCAATGACGAAGGATGGAGATTTCGACAACCGTTAACGCAAAGTTATTTAACGTTACTTTTATTACAATAAACTCGTTAAAATTACAAAAGGTAAAGTAAACAGGTAAAGTACCGAAACAATCTTTGCAAAGAGAGATTATCTCAGTTAAGATAAAAGACAATACTAAGGGCCGACAAAGATTGAATTAGCAATACAAGATAACGAAGGCATTTCAAAGGCTACGCAGCTTAAATAAAAACGATATTTATGTAACAATGTAATGAAGTCATGCGAGACAAGATGACGGACTTAGGACATTTGAGCGATGATGTTGAAACGTGGTTCCATCTATTTGCAACACAGAATAAAAGGCTTCGAGTTGCTACTGAGAACTCCACAAACCCAATGACTTCACGCTCATCACTAGTTTAATGAGGCAGTCAAAGAAATTTTCTGACTTGTCATTAGCAGAGTAATGCCAAAGTTCGAAATTATGATAATTTTATTAATTACATTTCTTAATTAAATGGCAGAAAAGTTTACCGAAGTGTCATTTGAATTTATGAATTTTAACCGCATTCATCAATATCAGCAACACATAATGCCTAAAATAGTTATACCTACATCTCAAATTCACAAACTTTCTAGACATGTAAAAACTTTCGGCTTATTGGATATTAATTTAGGAGAACTGCTACGGTATTAGCGCATAATTAAAAAACTTGAGGCATTGACTTAAAACTTGGAAGATGCAGAAACCAAATACTAGCTCCAATATCTTCATGCTTTGCATAAACAGTTAATTAGTTTTAATAAAGTCGTAAATTTATTAAGAAGAAATTTGAGTCGTTCAGTTTTATGAAAGTTTATTTATACTACAGAGCTTCACAGCTCTTTTGTCTTATGGAGATTCAAAATTTAATTTTATAAACAATTTATATAGTTATTATTTGTTATAATGTTAATGGTATGTGCAGTTCACCATCATTGCATACAGGAAGTACATACACGCGAAAAACATAATCTTTCTTCTGGCGTAGTAAGGTAATTAATTTACACAACTTCTAACATGGTTTAGACATGTTGAAAGAATGAATGAAAGACGATTAACGAAACGAATTTATAAGGCGAATGTCAGCGGTAACGTTGGTAGAGGTCGCCGTAGAAGGACACGCTGATCTTATAGGCGAAATCCATCAAAAAGGTCAGGTGCGCAGCAGTCGCAACCGGCGTGTATGTATGAGAAGATGTAAGTATGAATGTAGAAGAAGAAGCAAAAGAAGTATGCGAGAATCGTAGCAAGTGGCAGTCTATAGTTTCTGTCTACCCCGTAGGAGAAAGGCGTGAGTGTATGTATGTATGTAACTTTTACAATTTAAAAATATCGGTAAGTTCCATTGAGGTATTAGGTACTACGTATCACCACTCATTTTTATGCAAGTGCAAGTGTTGAATTGCTATCTAAGTTAAAAGAACTTTATGAACATAGTTATAATATTGGTTGGTTATTACTCGACCTTGTATCTTTCGGTTTGGTACACCAGACAGTATAAAGAAATGTGTCATCAATAGATCTTACTGACGTCACCTTAAATCGGAATGTGGAATTGAAAATCAACAATATAGGCAGACCTCGTTAACCTAATTGGAAGCGTCCAGTGTACTAAACTGGAGATATTCTCTAAAGACTCAATATTAAATGTATCACACAACTATTCAAACAAACATGATCATCCACTCAATAAAGATGAAACTCCAACTTGACGTAAACTGAAACGCGGCCGACCGTAACTATATTATCTGAGTCGATGAGAGCATATTATATACAAGGGCCTTAATACAATAGGGTAACTTAATCAAAATAACATATTAACATCTAACTTAATAGCTATTATGTTTTGAACTAAATATCAACGTACATAGTAGTTTGCATAATCGCGCCTTCAGCATTTAACAGGTCTTCTAATGGTTACAAGTTGGGATCAGTTGAGAAAGTTGCGGGGAGTGGTTGCGATGAAGCGTCCTCTGGTGGACTCAAACATACAACTCGCGGTGACCGCATACACCGCTTGTATACTAGAATATATTTGCTCAACTCTACCGTCCTAGCAGTTCGTAATTGCGCAAGTCTGTCAGTGAATTTATTATGTTTAATAACTGAATCCCACAAGCGGTCATAATGAGCACATAAGGTTTAAAATTTCAAACTCCATTGTATAGATAAGCTGGGAATTTTTGTAAATAGTTTGTTCCACACTTGAATTTTTCCTGTATCGTGTGAGCGCTTAAACATTATTATTTACAAATAGGGTTTACCATCCGTCCGGGTTTCCCCTGATTTGTCCTAATATAAAGGGCGTCCGGGGAGCGTCTGGTAACTAGGACAAGTCCTAGTTACCAGATTTAGGAGGTGGCAACCCTATTTACAAACAGTGACACCTAGTCCTGATAAACTGAGCGCCAGTGCCCGAAAGAATATTTACTTAAATTGCGTGCCCCATCTCAGTCCCTGTATATGCTAGCCATGGCAAGTCCAGAGCTTTCAAGTCTATAGTTATTCAAAATACTTTGTTACTTAGAGACTAATATAATTATACGAGTAAGCTATCTTATTACCACAGCACGATGTCATTACAGTTTAGCGCACTTCTCTTTGATGGTCAGTCTAACCACTTCAGCTCAAAAACCAATAAACAGTATCTGATCGAACAGTCGAAACAGAATTTCGATTAGCAAAACAATTATCACTAATCTTATTACGCTACACGTGTTGGCTTTTTTCTCTCTAACAATCAGTCTTACTATAGCGCCGACGATGTCATTAGATCAGTACGCTTTAGTTACTTTTCTTTTTAAACTTTTTGCTCCGAACTAGCGGTATTAGTATAACAGTCGACAGGGACACTGGTGATGGAATGTTTCGAAAGAATTCGAATACAAATAGTGAGTAGATATTGTCAGTACAATGCCTAACAGTTCGATTCGATTCGGACCTTTTGTACAATTCGTAGACGGGAACTCTTGGTTGCTAGTCATCCCTTCGGCCAGTCACTTTTTTAATCGAAGATTACGAATCGATGCGTGATGTGTGATTAAATGCTCTGATTTTGTTGTTTTTTTTTAAGGAATCAAAACTGTACCCTTTAGCAGTTTTGGTTCTAATAGGGTTGCAATTTATAATACATACAATAAATGCTTTTTTAAAAATTTACTATACAACGTGTAACAGAATAAGCGCAAGACCTGATAGTAGTTTGTTCAGAATCGACTACCGAATCGATTACAGTGGTTTTTAACATGTGTTAATTAAAAAAAAAAAAATACCTAAAATATGGCCCCTGATCCATCAATCTAGGTATGGAAAACTGAAACCTATTTGCACAAATTGTTATTGTGTGCGTGTGCGCATCGATATCGTAGCCGTTGCGAGTACGATTTTGGTACGGCCACAAGTTTTATGTTTAGCTGATTTATCAATTTCTTGAAAAAAATATGCTTACGTCTCGAAGTGAATTTCGGGTTTCGATATTATAATAATTATGATTCGATATTCTAATCGATCTGTTCAAAGGTCTTGCGCGTTGTATAAGTTTATCATTGAGAAAACGATAAGATTGAGATCGTTTTAAGAAACTAGTTTGAATCATCATTTTCTAAAAAAACATCACTGTCTCTTTTTACATTTTTGATATAAGTATATTCATTTTAAATTCATAACATTTTTCTCAAGAAATATAGCCTTTGAAATACATCATATTTTCTCGGGAAAGTATGATTTTAATATTCTCCACAGTTCGTGGAATATCCTTTTTGTCGCTCGAAACATACCTAATAACATTTTACCAGCAGAATGATAAAATTATGCGTACTTGCTATTTTTGTAACATATTTATAGTTGGAAATAACACTAGATTCAATAAACTATAATATTAACAGACGAGTATTACGAAAATAACTGCTATTCAATTTATATTGCTATTCAAATTATGTGAATACTGTAGCTAACGGTATTGGTGATATCTACCTCTGCCAACACAAAAAATAATATATAAAAAACTCGAAAACGAAAAGGGGAGAAAGGGTCAGCATTGCATTTGTAACAAAGTTCACCCTTTTAACCCTTCTTTACAGTCAAAACCTTGATAAAACCTGCTCTCAAATTACGGTAGCTATAACGATGTAACACTGGAATACTTTAATTTTTCTAATTTACGGACAATTCGACCAATATATTGTTAATTGTAATTAAATTGCTAATAGAACTACATTATTTTTAGTGTGATTTCGAAACTGGCTCTAGTCGATAATAGATATTATCTTGAAGCCACGTGACGTGCGGTGTGTATGGCTTATGAATACAGAGACTCAAGGGCTTTTGGGTTTCATTTAAATAAATTGACGACACGTTTGGTGTAGCGGCTGAGCGATTGGTTTCTGCGCCAAGTGTTGAGGGTTCGATCCCCACACGGAGTAAATATTTGTATGATCTACAGGTAGTTGTTCCGGGTCTGGGCGTTTGTGTATATGAGAATTTGTGTTTGTAAGTATCCTAGTATGGGGCAACGTTAGATATCCTAATGATAATTATGATTATTATAAATTAAAATATTTTCTGCACCGATTCAATCATCATTGTGTTCGCGGAAGCCCCAGAATAGCTTCCAAAATAATTGTAATTAATTATTATCATTAAATACCTCATGCTTCTAGTGGTGTTAAGCGAGAGAAATTCTCAGTAGTAGCTCTGAGTTTGGATTTGTGCCGGGTTCACGGCAATAGGATCGACCCCTATTACCTTTTTTATTCATGATAGGCTTACGCTTGATCGCCAGTTCGCCTAACGTTAAGCGACACTGCGATCTACGATGGAGCGCGCTTATCTAGAAGAAACCGATTCACTTGTGATTTAAAGACACCCAGATTATATCTATTGGGAAGGACCCACTCGGGAAGCGCATTCCACATTTCAGCGGTACGCATGATAAAAGTGGACTTAAACCTGTGAACTGTGGGTGCTTATTAATATACCTACCACTGCCTAATCCTACTAGGAATACAGATATCTGTTTCAATTGGAGAAATGTGATTTTGTTTGAGGCTATGTTTAACCCGAGCATTGTTTAACTAGATACGTCGATATGATTATGGGGCTAAACAAAAAAAATTGTAAGGAAGTCCATGTACGTAGAAGTCTTAATTAACAATAAAGCGGACAAGTTATCTGGCTACCGATGAAAATATTTCATCAATCATGTAACAGTTGATTGATAATGTAACGTGAATTACTGATAGATCGTGCTGCCAACCGCGGGAATGCTCATCTCAATTTATTTACATGTGTTTGTATCACTTGTTGATGTTGCCAACGGTAAAAGATAGTTTTGAAAGCAAGGAGGTACGTTGTATTGGAGGAGTTTTAATATTTTTCCCTGAAATAATAAATATCTAAGTTAATGTTAAACAGAGTCAGACACAGATTGTTCTCTCTCTTCGGCTAAGATTCAGAATATGAGCGTTAACTTACGCTTCGATATGTCAAATTCCAATATAAAACTTAAACAGTGCATACGACAGGAAAGAGTCACGATTCAACTTAAGTTTATGATAATAAAATAATAAAAAACAATAATTTCATTTCGTATTGAAAATTTGACAATCAAGTTACTAACATAATGATTATTATGGTTTTTTGTTTTACAAATGGGCCCACCTACAGTCATTAAAAAAATATCCACAATAAAGTAAAATTTTAATGATATGCTATTTTTACGGAAACCAATCGCTAACCCTACACGAAAAAATATTCCAAGCAAATTTCATAAGCTGTGCTTTAATATTTTCCTTCCTATCCATCGCCATTTTCATTTTACCGATAAAAAGTTGCCTCATCCATCATAACATACGGCTGAGCACGACCGATCATAGATACGAGCGCTAACGAACCGTCGGATGTGATTGAAAATCATCGCAAAGGAATGATGTCCTAGTCGGAAGCCATTATAAATCATTGCCAGACGGTAGCCCATACATCAATAAGGTCGATTATTTGATAACTTCACACAAAACACGGTCAGCGCTTGTTTTAAATGGAGAACCGGATTTATGTGTAATTAAAATAAAGTTTCTATTAAATATTTTCTATTAGTGAACAGTTTTGGAAGTGGAATGAAAGTTGTGAAGGTATTTTGATTGGCAGTATGACCTTTGATGGGTTTATAGACCTGATATACGAATTGTTACGAATGAACACGATAGTTATTTGGATTATTATGCCGTTTATATGTTAGGTGTTAATTTTAACATATTTATTCGAAATAAAATGTCTCTTCGTTATAAAAATAGCACCAAAAGCAGTTATTCCCTAGAATTTAATAGTATAGCTACTAATATTTTTAGAATTCATTATAAGGCTGCCAGTGCCAAAAGCCTCATTAACAAAAATTGAGCTAAGGTCGTGTGTAAGTAGATACGGTTTCATAATTATTTACAAGGAAATAATTATGCAGAATGTCAAAACAAAATTATCATGTATTAAAACTCATTCAACAAAGATCATATAAGGAGCAAAAAATACAACAAGGAAATTGTTCGATAAATTAATGAGAATACAATTTACAATAACAACACTATATATTCTAGCAAAAAATCGAATACTCAAAAAGCCACAATTACTTAATTAGAGATTGTGATGATAACTGAGGCAGGTGTAGCCATCAAAGATCACGAGCAGCGCCGGACATCGATTCGTTACAAATACGATTCTTTAGTTACACCTCGTTGAGTCAAGGACTCTAAACTCATTCCGTACACAATGAGAAAAAAAAAAATGATACAAATTAACCGATTGAACCCGTTTGTGAGGACCCCTAAAGAGCGGGTTTTTGTTAAGTGAACTAATTTATACTCACCTGTGTCATAAATAAGAACGAAACAGCCCTAGTGTGAATCATCCCACGCTCGGCATATTCCGTATTTTTTAATAATATATCGTATGTATGGAAAGAAATGAGATTCACATACAAATTTGTATATTGCAACTATGTAAATTCTAAAGATAAGAGGCTAGAAAAATATGTATAATCTTCTATTATATAAAATTCTCGTGTTACAGTATTTGTAACAAAACTTCTCCGAAACGGCTTGACCGATTCTTATGAAATGTCTTATGTGTATATTCAGTACGTCTGAGAATAGGACGTAAACTATTTTTATACCCCTAAGCAATAAGGGTGGTCCACCCTGATTTTTTTTTAATATTTTGTATTTTTTTTATGATTTGGCATTACAAAATACATACAATCCTAAATTTTCACACTTCTACCACCAACCCCTATTTTTTAATAATTTATATGGCAAAACAACGTTTGCCGGATCAGCTAGTAAGTATTATAGGCAATAATAATTTATCCAGTAAATAAACTTCATCAGGTGGACAATAAATAAGTTCTACGCTAAAAAGAAAAATGGCTGAATTAATTTATAAAAATATTTTTTTTAAACTTACAAAGTAAAGAGCTATCTAGTTAATGATAAAAAAGTATAAAAAAGCTTTGAAAATCGCGAATCCTAAAATCCCATTAGATAAAAAGGTACTGCAGATGACTGAGCACCTCTCATACTGCTCTATATTGAACCCTAAGTTCGGGCAGCGAGCGGCGCGCTATATTATCGAAAGCATTTAATATTTTTATTCGATAAAACAGACGGCATCGTGGTTTAAAGAGATGTTAACATGTCAAATAAAGTTCGAAAGTGCCAATTCTCCGCTTGTTTGCGAGATTATATGCTGTGTTTAAAATATTCGCATGTCATATTGCATTTAATATAACCGATATAATACATTTTACTCCCCATTTTTAGAGTTTGTAACTTTTTTATTAATCAATGTGAAATTTTATCGAATAGTCTATTAGCATTATATATTTTATTATTTAATTTTGCTTTTTTTATTATGCTTGATGTGACTTTATTATGATTGATTTTATTATGACTTTTTGTATTTTCAGTTTATTTCAGCGCTCAATTATGATCTGTATTACACACATATTTGTTTAACTTACAAAGTCTCTGGAATATTAGATATGGAAGAATTAAACAAATAGTCCTGTATGATAAAAGCTCTTTAGCAGAATATATCTAAATAATTTTACTCGTCATGACTTCGACATATCCAATTTCCATTATTACGCAACCGTTTACTAACTGTAACATTAAAGTATTATTAGACATGCCTACATATAAATTAGTTTCTGCTTGGCGCCCGTTATTAAAAAGGTCCTATTCGGCTCACAGTATTCCATTTCGTCTGCCAGTGGGGGGTTAGCCCGTTTCAATCGTTGCGACAATTAATCACAGTACAGCAATGTCATCCGGCACACCGGTCAGGCCGAAAACACGCCAGACGTATTTATTGTAACTTTTTTTACTTTTTATATTCGCGCGGTAAAACGTATGGGAGGGTGACTTGTGTATAGTTACCTAGATAGTAAATGACTTTGTACTAGGTAACAGCTTTACGTATTAATTTGGAATTTTTACCAAGTACTTAGTACTGTTGTATATTAACGACTTTACAAATAAACGTTGTGTAAGCTGTAACACACTGTTTTTATTCCGTCATTTGAATAATAGGATTGATTGTTTGATTGGTGTTTTGTGCATGTTGATCTTGTGTATTTTGTAACTTATGTGTGTTGGGTATATAGGTCGCGTTGGATGTGGCTACTGAAGCTAACTCCTATTTAGGAACTATCTATAATGATATTGAGATTCTCCTAAACTAACCACCAACGTCAGACGTCAATTTTCATCAACGACGTCAACTATTTATTATTTACAAGAAACGAGTTCTATCGAGATAAGATTTAATAAATCGTCTGTTTAAAAATGGCAATACTACTTTTGAACTAAATGATATGAAATAAATTAAGTATTCAATAAATTTAGTAGTATTTAGTTATTAATAAATAAATTAATTAATTAATTTGCGGAGGAGTTCTTTGATGCCCTCTTTTAGTTATATTTATTTTGTTTTATTTTAGTTAGTTTAATAATTTACTTATCATAATTTAGTTAGTTATTTAGGTTACATCTGCCTTTTAAATAAACTAATTTTGTTCATAAAATAATTAAATAAATTTTAAAATTCAATTCAATTAAAAAAAAATTAAGTACCTACATTGAAGTTGATTAATAGTCTTAAAATTTATTAATCGTATTTTCATTACTGGACACAATTCATAATTACAATTTTAAATATACCATAACATTTATTTGAACATGATACAATTATGTGCAACAAGTAAGCACCAAGATAATTATAATCGAATAATTTGATTATGAGATGAAATGGAATTTATAATTGTATAGGAAAAAAGGCACCTACGGAGAAGAATAAAATTACAGTCGTAATGACCAAATTAAAGCTTGCCAAATTGATAATGGTGTTAATACAAAAAGCAGTGTCGAATTGTACCATAAGAATATTTTCTGATCATTTATTATAAGTTCTATGTGAGACGTCAAGAGTAGAAGCGAAACGAATTACTGGGAATCATTTCGGCCGTAACACTTTTTTAGGAAACAGCGGACTATTGTACTTAAATTAATTCTTAATTTAGATTTACGAGTTGAAGAAAAGACTCAGGATTCAGATTCAAGAATTCAAACAATTTTTTGGGTGTTTAAATAAAACAACAGTTTTTCGCAATTTAATAATAATACGTCTCTGCCTACCACAATGGGAGATAGGTGTGAGAATATGTATGTATGCAGTAGTAATAATAGTATCTTTTATTTTTCCTGTACTAGCTCTTTCCCGCGGTTTCACTCGCATTTCAAAGGAGTTTTGAAAGCCTATGTCCTTTTCCAAGGTCCAATCTGTCTCTACAGTGAATGTCATCGCAATTGTATCAACGGTTTAGACAAAAACGTAACAAGCAGATAGAAAGACGGAGTTACTTTCGCATTTCTAATATTAGTAGGTATGGATTTTAAAGTAACTAAGACCCATATCATCATATCATAATCATATCAGCCAATAGAAGTCCACTGCTGAACAATGGACCCCAAAGACTTTCACAATGATCGGTTACATGCCGCCTGCATCCAACGACTCCCAGCGACCTTTACCAGGTCACCCGTCCATCTCGTTGGAGGTCGTCCCACGCTGCGCTTTCCGGTGCGTGGTCTCCACCGGAGAACTTTTCTGCCCCAAAGTAGTGCAGAAATAATGACCTGAATGAAACCACACCTTATGAATAGTTAAATTTGTGTATATTATGAAGGCTTAATATTTACAATACATGGGCAATTAAACTGTATGACTGAACTATACTTTAAATCATTTAATTAACCACACAATTATTTTGTTATCACAATAATTTTACATTTGTTTAAAGCCTAAATAGTATTCGAATGTATTGTAAAATACACAGAATACCCATACAAATTAAATAAATGACCTCATTAACACAATAAAACCATACAATGTTTGTCGTAAATTAGTTAAAGTTACAGTGTAATTATTAAACACTGCATTTGTTTCCAAATTCATATTCAGCAATGCAGTAAAAACTTTTAACACAAAAGCGTGCAAAACAACTACCGAACATCTGGTTAAAAGGGTGGTCTAACATAATGTGGAGGCGAGCCATTTCGAATCTAAGGGCTAAAGCAGACTTGCCGCTTTTAGCATCGGGAATCTACGATTGAGTACGCACGCATCAATCCGTATAGTACGGTGAAAATAACGCTGCGTGTCTGAAGTTTGCGTTTCCGAATGGACGTGCAGGTAAAATCACATAATATGAATAAATACCTAAATATCGAAATTAGAACAATTATTACGAATACAAAACATTTACGGCCACAACTCTCTTTACAGTGAGCTAATAACTTAAAATTTAGCACATTGAATCCTCTTGCATACAACGTCAGATATGCAAAGTTATTTTGACTGAACTGTAGTTACAAATTTTGCGAGGCAATCAAGTTGACGTGAGCGCCCAAGCTCAATACAGCGAATGTTCACAACATTGTCCACACTTTCGGATGCCAGTCGTAATTTATTGAGGTTTTGACATCTGCGGAATACGGTTCATTCGTCATTTTGATATTACAACCAAGGCAATTATTAGTCAAAATGCGATTCAGCATCAATCCAATCGCAAAATCGCCAATTGCTTATACTAAAAGTATTGTGTGACATGGTCCTAAGTACTTTCTACAGTATGAATGCAGGGTCATGAAGTAACTTGAGCCTGAGCTAATCAAAGACGTAAAACAGGAATTTATTGTGTGCAGTGTACCTTGGCAAAGTTTATTGTGCATTACTATGACGCCAATTACTCAACTCACATGTAACTGGGTTTAAAGCCGTATACAGATGTAAATAGCTCTGAAATGTATGGTGTTTAGTTCGGTACTGGACTGTATGAATGATTTGTTCTTTATTCGAAATTTATTATTCGAATCTCGGGAATGGATAGGTACTTACCTACATGATTAACATTGTGTGGTAATTGTTGTTTATTAAAACATTACATAACATACCATCACGCCTGTATTCCCCGAAAGGTTAGGCAAAGGCGTACTAATGTGCATCCACAGTTCGCCGGTATGTTTAGGTCCCATGTAATAGGGGACGAGCCTATTGCAATTAACCGGGTACAAATCCCAAACTCCGAGCATTTCATAGAAAAACCCAATAACACTTTGCTCGACCTGGGAATCGAACCCAGGACCTCTAAGGTAGCAGTCGCGGTCAGGACCACTAGGCTAACGAGGCAGTTGTTTTTTTTTATCTCATGAAATTCTGTATACCTTTACGTCATTGACATAAAGTAAAAATTTCAATAATTTTAATTTATTTCGATATTTTTCTGCTTTAAGATACCTATGGTGTCTGTACTGTATTAATGATGTGTACCTACTGACTCATTTTATGATTGTAAAGGTGTTGGAAAAAGTCTAAAGTATTTTTAATGATTGCGTGGGCTAAATGTTTCTATACATTAGTTATTTTAGATAAAGAATTTAACAAAGATTATTTAATCTATTTTCTGTTGAACATTGACTAATATTGTTTGTTTTTGTACAAGTTTCAGCTAGAGAATCATTCCAATAATATCTTCGTATCAAAACATCGATTAAAATTTGCCTTCCACTGTCTTTAGATTCGACTTAATCAAAATAAGGTCATGCAATGACGAACAATGTTAATAAATATCTGCTACGAGTACTCGATACGATTCTCTTTAAATTTATCTAATCTATGTATTGGAAAAGTTATTTGTAACACAAATTTACTTTTGATTGAGAAGCATAGTACGAACTGTTTTATATTCCACTACAGTAGCACAAAATTTCAGTATAAGTATATTATATTTTCTTTTGTCATTACATATTCTGATGAATTTATCTTTTTTAGGATCTGTGACGTACGTATTTCATTTTCTACCAAAATAAGTTCAATGACCCCGTTGTATCTCTTTGTTTTCAGCACACCCTTTCATAATCTGTACATACGTATCTACCTATATTACGTTTCTGTATTTCACGGTAATACGTCAGCCCGGAGCTAAAAGAGGGAGCCTGCTAATTCAAACCGTACAAACGACTAAAACTCCGGTAAAAAGTACAATCGAGAAAAGGGTTGCAACCCCATTGAAGATTACAAGATAAACGTGGAATTCGTCAAGAACCCCTCTTGGTTGTACCTTTGAGTATTAATGTTAGCTATAGAACGCTTCATTAGAGTATGTAAGAATACTTAATATAGTTTTTTCAGTAATGCCAAAATTGGCGAATGCCAATTAAATTATGCAGAGTAAAATGATCACCTCGCCACTACCTTTGCGCCGCGTGTCATACGTTCGATTCCCAACCGAGACGTAATAGTTATTTGTGCATTTCGTGGATATTTGTTTGGAGTCTGGGTAAAATTTAAGTCCGTTAAACGTGTGTTTTTGAAATGCCCTGCGACACAAAGCTTGCTCACTAATGCGGGAGTTATCTTTTTAAAAGAAAACATATTAATATACTTATGTAGGAAGGTTCCCTTATTGGTAGGTTGTCTAATTCATACACCGCTGGTAGGTTTCGTACTTATAAGTTTAAATTTTAAAGTTTTGCGTTCAGCTTTGGTTTGCAACGTTTAATTTCCGGAGTAGAAATTATTAGGAAGGAGTAAACCACGTTTTCGCAATGTGCCAAGCTATTACAGTCATGTCTGGACCTTTCAAATAGGTGCTTTATTTTTTGTACTGTAAAATTATACAACTTTGACCTTAGGTATCCCTTAACATTATTTTTATTAGAAACTGCATTTGATTTGTGTAAGTGCGTTTCCGAACACAAATTCTCACATAATTTACATCTGGAAAAATATTTGTTCCGCACGGAATTCGAACCTTAAAATCAATCCTGAAATTCGCTTATGAGGCCTTTGCGCAAAAGCCAATCGCTATGTCACTGCGCCAATCATGCCGAATCAAATATATGCAAACTTGGACATGCAGGATGGACTTACATATTACATAGATATCCATTAAGAAATTATTTAGCGTGAATAACCTTAATTTAAAAATATTCGAGCCTTATCGTAACTGGATTTTCTTCTTACAAATTAATAATATTATTAAAGTTGACTACTCAGAAATTGAAATCGAAAATTTCAATTTGAAACGAGCATAATAATTTGAACCTATTATTATTCTGCGCAGTTATACTGACTGAAGTATAATTTAATATTTAAGGTACAATTGTTATCTGACTTGTTAGTTGGTCATTATTTAATTTCTCTTTGCCTCGAGACAACTGTTTGTTTGTTAAACTTCGGTTATTATACGGTTAGTACATTGATTGTTATTTGTTACATGATTTATGATAATAATAGTGAGTAGAGAATATCAGGTACTGTTTGTCGATTTTAACAAGAAATTTTTCTCCAATCATGAACAATACAAATGTACAATTTTATAAAATTATTTTGAATACCAACAAAATTTCTTCAACACGGCACATACGTGCAGAACATAATAATATGCAAGATATCTAATAATAGTAAAAAAAAAAATAAGGAGAAAACATAGGTATTTCAAACAATATATGAATAGGTTACTATTTTTACCAGTATTACACTCCAAAATAAGCTAGGTAACATGAAAAATCACTTACGCTATATCCAATCATAGCACACTATTACATTCAAAGAATATGAGGCGTAAAAGCGCCGAGGTAACAGGAGCGTTATATGGATAGAAGTATGGATTCAAATAAGCAATTTCCTCGGAACAAGTCCTGATATCGTGAGCAGTAAACCGCGGTCGAATCCCAAAGATACCGCGGATTCTATTCAGATTTGTGCTCGTGAGAAGAAAAAACAAAATTACAGACAATTTGTTCCGATATCCTTATTGAGACTCGCGAGGTAAGCCGTATGTGTGTTATGGAGTAGCTTGTTACTCAACATTGATCTTTAGAATATCGGTTCCGCGATTCAATTGACTTACAATGTATTGCGGGTTATGCCAACCTTCAGGAAGTACATAAATATTGTTATACTTGGCTATCGTGATCTGGTTATCAGTTTTTGCTGGGCTTTCTACTTTCAATTTGTTACATGGTCAAGATGTATTATGGTTTGTTCGTCCACCAATTAGTACAATATGGACCTCTAATAAATAAGTACTTTAATTCGGATCGTTCACCTGAGCCCGCCAAATTAAAATTTCGCGTGGTTTTTCGCAGTTTGTCTATAATAAGTACTGAATTTATGGTAATGGTAATTGCGACATTAACTATACAAAATTCACAATTTTTATCTAAAACCATTGCTCAAAAATCATTATTGTAGCTAAAAGTACTGTAAAATGTCAATTTTGACCAATTACACAGATTGCGCCAAGTTTTTGGCTTGATAAGGATTTATAAGTAAAGGTTTTAGTTCTCAGTTGTGAATGTTGTATAGTTAATGTCGCAATTACAACTGCCATGAATCTAGAACTTTTTATAGACCTACAGACTGCGAAAAATCACTTGAAATTTGAATTTCGCGGTCTCAGCTGAACGATCCGCCTTAAGGTAAATAACTGCCAATTAATCAGCATAAAGCTGTCATAAATGTTTTCACATATTTAAAAAAGAGTTGTTTTTACGTATTTTAATTTCGTTAGGAATGTTCGTGTATATTTTTGATATTTTTCACCGATTTAAACTGTATATATTTTGTTGGTAGCGGTTATAGATAGTGTGTTAGCACCACTAATAGATTGATGTCTGTTTTCTTTTTAAAAAGTTATTAGGAAGTAAATGGGTATAAAGCAAGTCCAATTCCACCTAACTTTTAAATTAAGGAACCCAAAATTAAGCTTTTATTTAATAGTATCGGAAACCCAGACAGGTGAATAAAAGTTGTTTCTAAAAATACAGACGGTGAATGCAAGAATGTACCTAACCAAGGAGGGAGCATTACAGTCCCCTAATGACTACCTTGTAGAGAGCAAAAGTTCTGCGTTCAGCTTGCGCTGGACTTGAAGTTTATCTTAATAAGACGGTTTCAAATGACACGGATGTAGAAAATTTACGAATGCAGAACTTTGTTGAGGTTTTTGGAAAAGGAAATAGGATACAATACTTGTAAAATATTTTAATGCATTTCGTTGGAATTTTCGTTAATAGGATTGTGTTTTACTTTATATAAGATTAGTTATCTTCTACAGAACTTAGAATACCTAGTCAATTTGGTGAGAAAATTATTTTAGTTTTTTTATTGAAAGAGTTTTCAATAAAAATACTAAAACTGACATTATCGTCGCCTTGCAGTGAAAGCCTCGTGACGCACAAATTAGAACGAACATATTATGTTGCTTGCGAAGGTATTCTTTGCAATAAAAATAAGGATTTGTGGTTTACGAGGTTTTCACTGCACGGCTACGATATATAGAATATAGGCAGTACATAGGCAGTAAATCCTATTGATTATAAATGACATATACAAAGTAAATAATAGTCAGGAAATAAGTAACTTTATCCTCTTATTTTTCAACGGACTACAGTTTCTAGTGAACTTCCTTTTTCGTCGTCACTTTGAATTTAACTTCTCTTAGAGGTAGTGTTGGAAAGTTTTCAACAAACATAATTAACAGATACTTATCTTCAGACAAAAACTCAATGAAAACAAATGTCTGACCCAATTTGGCTTCATGGCGGTATGAGATTAATCGATTGACTTATCGCTCGGCACGGAACAAAGAATTCACTTTGAACACATTAATCCCATCTAGAGCAATTAAACGTTCTACTTCTAAGACTTTTGATTACGAAAAGACAATTTGTACTTGACCGCATTTCTGTACTTCATGCGTCGATCGTTTTTAAATCGGTCACCCTTAGCTGTTGACAGCTGTCTTATTTTTGCCGAATCATCCCATAAATAGGTCAGTTTATCTGCTTTGGTATCAACAAAGTTGGTGACAAAACATTAAGAGTCCGGCGGACCGAATTTCCCATACCACATACCACCAACCACCAACGTAATATCAAAATAAATACCGTTAGGTACTCTACCATTTCGTCCAAAATACTTCACTGGAAATTAATGTAAGCAAAAGCAGTTTTTGATAACTTACCAAGTTTGGAACGATTTTTCCGTCGTTTATTTCCGGTGAAGTAGTAGTAGACAAAATGGTACGATAGAAACCTAGATTAATGGTATCCGAATCCGAATAATAACATAATTTGTTAAATATTGTTTTGATTAGGATTTATTACGTTTTTGCAATCTAGGCTCCGCCGAACCCATAAATTCATGACTATTTCATTCTACATATAAGAAGGCAAATTATTATCATTTGACATTTAATACGTCTGAGTATTTCGTCTGCACACCCACTTTCGTATTGTCATCGTCGTTCCGATTACGTAACATGCAACTGCTACTAATTGCACAATTATCCTATATTGTAGTTGACAGTGAAGGTTCACTTACCCGTGTTTGGAATGTAACCTATATCTCAACAATTATTTGCTTGAAACATGAGAGCTGTGACGTCATAGTAATATTCTTGTGTTTGTTGACCTCGTGCCAGTAAATTATATAGATGAAGTGGACTTGTATTGTTAGTAGATTTTACTTGCCAAATTGTCATATCTTTTGGCTGGACGTGATTACATAAATTTATAGACTGTAATATTTAGGAATAAAATAGACAGGAAAATCAATTTTAAATAACCTAGAAAAAAGCTAGCTAGCTACTATTGACTTGAAAATTTGTGGTAAACTTTCGCTTCGATTTATGAATATTTTGTTAGCCAACATAGTAAGGAAACCTCAAGAGACAGGGAAGTTGTTCGATTGCTACTTTTACTTAATATATTTACCGAAGCTATAACAGTAAAAAGACAATAGTAGGATACGAAGGCATTTGAATGTTAAAACAATTCGTTGCATATCAACTTTATACTCCATTCAAACTTTTAAACAGCTCAATATAGGATCTACCAGGTGCACCTACAGTAATAATTTAAGAGACGCAAATGGTAAATCACCAGTATCGCACTTATACAGAATATATAATAATAAAGTTAGTAGACAGCTCCCATACAATATTCGCATAATTGATGCAAGTCCTTCTGAAGCTTTTGTACATAAAACAAATGACGCTCACCCCCATATATCACGCGGTAGGTCTCCGCATAGGCACCAAGAAATCAAATAGAATTTTCGAGAAACTAGATTAAGGCGCGCATAAAGCTCAGTGCATGAATGCTGGTAACCTGAGACTTGGCAGACAATGCTGGCTCCCTTATTGCTCAGCTCTTAAATTGTAGTGCGGTTTCAATGCAAGTGCCGTTGACGTTAAATTATTGTCGCCCATGCAACGTTACACCGCCTGTGCTGGCACTGTACACGTGTGCACTAGGCTTTGGGCCTGTTAAGCTAAATGTAGGTCTATTATGGTCATTCGATGTGGAGCTACGAAATTCGAGGAGACCGGGTTCATCTTTTACAGGAGTAAAAATATATTCTTTGCTCGTATTATTGAATCAGCGATGTGTTCAACAGATTAAATTTTTTTTTATATTTATATTTTTTTTATATATTTGTGTAGGGCTGCAAGCACTTCTGCTGAGAATGAGGTCTTCTATTCTCAGGTCGAACAAAGTGTTATTTGGTTTTTCTATTACGATATTCTCAGTACCAGCTAGGAGTTTGGAATGGTGTCCTTTTAATAACGTCTTAGCATTGCTAGTGAGATTAATGTTCATAGTTTTAGCTTTCTTTTAGATGAGAATCTATCAATATTTTATCCAGCGATCCATTTTAATGTGTTGAAAGGTGTCAGCACGACTTCAGCCGATTAACTACAGCAATAAAGTGTTAATTTAATAATAGTGCATAACTAGTATTGTCACTATCTGTCATAAAAACAAGCTATTACTGCCATCGCACGAGTATAACCTGTTTTGCTCTGTTAATTTTGACAAGTTGAATAATATAGCTATTATATACGAGATACGGAGACACAAGATTTTTTAAGAATAGGTATAAATCCAAAGCTTTATTAATAGGTACTTTACTTTTCTTTATTGGTAGGTTTTTCAACTCTAAAATCTGTTAGTAATTTTATTTATTAATTATTTGTTAGTAGTTATGACCTTATAAGCTTCATCATCCTAGAAAAAATTTCATGTTATCTCGTAAAATATTTTGTCTTTATCTTCTCTATCTTTATGTTATTGTTTTGCTCCTCTTGGTATCTACTTTGGAATTGCAGTGCTCCTCCTGACGTCACTGTATAATAATATGGCCAGTCTTTGTTTATCATTCGAAAAAATGCTTTACTTTGATTATTATCCTTCCATGGTCAGTCACCTTTATGACTATGAGAGATATCCAAGTATTTTTATTCTATATAGTTATCTTAGATTTATTTCACTACACCTACATTCGACCAGATCCGTTTAGTTCTAATATTTATTATGTTCTATTCCATATTTGTATAGTGTGGTACAAAATTATCATTTGCCTGAGGGTTAGTCGCGAGTGTTGTACCTACCAGTAAGTGTTGAAAATGCCTAAGGCGGGCAATGGACATAATCATCACATCACTATTTGCTTCACACATGCCTATTATAATCATAATTATGTCCGTTTCATTGGCACATTAAATTTATTTTTCAAATAGCCCAATCCGAGATCAAAGGTCCACACAATTACTGACGGAACTGTGCCAGAATTTCGTACATTATCGTACTATTTTGGCATCATGTGATTTTAGTTCGTAATGGGGTATCATTTTAGTCGACGCGCGGGCAAGTGCATGCGTACATGCCTATTATATTACGTCGATAATAACCATGTTGTTTTGCTGTAAATCTAATAAAATTCAAACGATGTGTAACCTTACTGTTTGCGTATTAAGGTTCACAGTATTTTACACTTTCTGCAAACATAAATTTGTGCCTATCAAAACTTAATACGCGATCGTGGATCGTCCATACATTTGCATGCTATATTCGACTGTCATTATCTATGTTATAGTGGAAATAAAAGTTAATAACACTTTCTAATTTCATTTCATGTTGGTAATTTGACTATAACCTGCACATATGGGTCGTTATGTTATTAAACAGACCTATAACAAAATATGTTTACACAGACTCCTTGGAACTAAAAAGGTTTATATAGTGTGAAATCTAACTTACACCTTACATGCTTTTAAGATCAAGATCAGTCTCTTGAATTTTCATTCAATTCGAATAAGAAAAGAAAATAAACTAAAGATGAAACCTTATCTCACGATCACAATACAATTAGCTCGAAGCAAAATCTACTAATTGCTGCGACCTCTTCGCCTACTACGAGCACCTATTCCAAAGATGGTCAGAACAATCGAATTATCGGATCGAGCGGCCGCAAAACGAATTAAACAATCGATTTAATCGTTCACTTAATTACGTAATTAATGTCTGAATGCACGGCTTGCCCACAGAGCCTGTTTAATGCCCCTGCATACGTACCGCACTGTAGCAGAACGCGGGACCACGAAACATGAAGTATTGTGGCTATAGTTTGGCTTTTTAATGATCAGAATCGAAATCGGATTCGATGTTCGAAAACAACGATCGCTTTTTTAAAAAGGAATGAGGTCGGGGTAGCGTTTCGTAGAATTTCTTTGATTTTGATAGAAGACTTTCGTTCGTTTCGTTTTATTATATCGTAACTAGACTATTTGACGGAGTTCTAAAGAAACATGATATTTGACATATTTTTTGTCACAGTTAATTTATAGTGATTACCGGAGTGTACCTACTTAACACATAAAACACAGATTCACGCCAGCTTATATTTAAAATTAAATTATATTAAATACAAACAAAATCTGTAATAAATCTTCGGCACCAGTTACTAAAATTTATGTGTTTAAATATAATTGCACACCAAAGTTTTAAGTGCGAGAGACAGCCCTACAATTAACTTTCGGGCTAATTGCTCGTCAGTAGATCATACATCAAAAAATGTACCGTTACCTTTCCTTAATTACATTACCGGCACAAGTCACGTTTCAAATTGAACCCGCGATGTGTAAATTGAGACAAAAATCGCAACGATTTGTACCGAAAGTAATAATCTTAATTAATCGGACCAGGACCGTAGTCGTACCTCCTTTGTCGGCCCAGACATACTTAAAACGTAGTTACAAATTAAGGTGGAAGTTTCAATTACATTCTTGTGCAACTATTGTCTGGGTTACACAAACAGCAACATAGAGGCATTGTATACATTCGAGTAATTAAGATCGAACCTTTCACTCTAATAAAGGTTTGGAGCGTAAAACGTTTTGGTCCTTCGACCGAGTAGCGTCGTAACTCTTGCAATTAAGTCGAATTAAAAATAAAGTCCGAAGAAGTCTGAACAGTACAGCTGTTGATTAAACGCCATCTCGCGGGGTCCCCATCAATAACAACACTTTAATTAAACACTTTTATTCGCGCTTGAATGGCGGGGACGCTAGTCTCGGCTTTTAATTTGCTTTTTTTATTTCTTTCATATCATTATTTTTCTTAATAGAGTCGACAGTGTGCCCCGTTTGGCCACTGTTTGGCTAAATAAAGGGCGAAACAAAGAGCTTTCGCGGTCTGGTGTTGCATAATAACAACAGAATTGTTTTCTTTTATTCATAAAATGATATCTTATGCCATAAGAGTATAAAACATAATGGTGTATTCCAAAAGTACTTAGGCACAGAGTAGACAACGTATTTTATAAAATATTTGAGACTAAGAATATTTTTTATTAACTCAAAAAATGTATCCCTATTTATTTTAGAAACCAAATGTTACGGTTAATAATAATACATTTGGTCATTTTAAAACGTGCCATTAATTAAAATCCTAATCGCACTTTTCATCGAGCTATATAATTATCATAAAAAATACATTACGGACAATTCTAATTTTGATAACATTTTATCTTCATGCTTTGATAACGGTACAATTTATGTATTATTTTAGGCAAAGCCTGCGCATAATAGGAAATGCGAGTACAAATTAATGAATTAAATTACGAAATACAATAAAATGAGTTTTAATGAGGTGTAATTTGTTGTTATTTACATATCAGTTATGAGGCCAGAAAGGGTGGACAGGCAAACATTAATGGGAATGCATTTCCTGTTTAAAAACAATAAAAAAACAACCCCAATGTGAATGATATAAGGATTGAAATCGCGTGTGATAATGTCGAACTAATTTGACCACTACCAAACGATTAATACTGAATATTCTGTTTAAATTAAATTAACGTTGAAACGACAGTAAATTTATGGTAAGTGCAATTGAAGGGTATTGGCGAATACCAATACATCTACAGAATATAACATAGATCGAATACTTATATCGATACGTGTATCCGGTATTTATTGGTATTTGAAGAGATAAAAGTTTCTTTAATAGAAGTTAAATCGATAACCACTAATCGAATAAAATTTGAGTCACATTTTACTGTGGGAAAGGGAAATATTGATGAGGTTTTAATCTCCTGTTTTGTGTAAAGTTCTTTGTAATTTCCCGCGGCTTGTATCGTGTGGAATTCGACTAATTCGTCGACAGTTATAAATAACTTAAACTTATAGCTATAAAGTGTTGGATATTTTATTAATTGTTATCAATAATTAAAGTGGATGCAATCAGCCAGTTACAATTTTATTATTGACGTATCAGTATGACATTATATACGTAAGAGATACATAAGAAAAAAATAAACATAATACGAGGGGTCTTTTTTATAGAATGGGAGGCAAGCGAGCAAGCAGGTCACCTGATGGTAAGTGACTCCATTGAATGCCGAGCCAAGAGACTAATAGGTAATGAAAAGCTGGTGAAGACTGAGCTTCATAGTTTGGATCACCGCCGTAAGGTTGCTTGCTTCTCGGTCTTTTACTGGTTGTCGAAGTACAACCGAAGAGTGTGATCAAGAACTCCATGAGCTCAACCCGCCATCCCCCTTCTACCATCGGAACTCCAGACGCACCGCAGGATACCATCCCTACTTGGTGATGTTCCACATATTCGCACACAGCGCTACAAATCTTTTTATATAATGCGCACATCCAAGCATTAGAACACCCTTCCTGCGTCTGTATTTCTGATTATGTACAACCCGAATTTATTTAAAAGTAGGGTGAACAGGCATCTTCTGGGTCTGCTCGCTCCACCGTAGAAAGAATGAGAGGTCTTAAGATGAGGTCTTTGCCCCAGAGGCAAGATTGAGGTCAAGAGCAAGCCCATTTTTTATTAAAAAAAAGTGGTCACCGCCGCCCATTGACACCCATAACACCAGAGGGGTTGCAAGTGCGTTGCCGGCCTTTAAGAAAAAAATAGGCTCGCTTCTTGAAGGTTGCCATGTCGTACCGGATCGGAAATAGCTCCGCTGGTAATTGATTCCACAGAGTAGTCGTACGCAGTAAAAAGTTTCTGGAGAACCGCACGGTGGTGGACACTCATTCACCAATGTGAAGAGGATGAAATTTCCATTTCTGGCTAGGTCTTTATAACAGCAATAGAAGCCAGACAATTGTCTTTAGAATTTTTGTATGTTTGTTTGTATGTTTGGACGCACCTCACGCAAAATCTATTGCAAGAAGTTGGATGCGGTGCACAGTTGTATTGCTGGAAGTCTATCTTAAAATCTGATGCTGGTACGTTTCACGTCGCATAGAAGCCGAGTTACAGTCGAGTATATCTCTTTGGGATGCGAGCGAAACCTCCAGCAATTTTTTTTTTAAACGTTGCCCCACACTTGTATTTTCTCCTGTATCGTGGGTGCGTTTACAAACACAAATTCTCACATACACAAACGCCCAGACCCGGAACAACTACCTGTAGATCATACAAATATTTGCTCCGTGTGGGGATCGATCCCACAATACGTGGCGCAGGAGCCGATCGCTCAACCGCTACGCCAATCGTGTCGTCAAATTGTCCATTTGTAAACTAATCCCCCTGCTGGGTACTTGTAAACTTAGATGACGCACATTACATATCAATCACTTTGTTCTAGTGCAGGTTTGCAGACTTCACACACTGTCGAGAATCTCTCAAATATAAGTTTCCCAATATGTTTTCCGTTACCTTTAAATCGATTGATCATAATTAACGTTTATAATACTGCGGTGAGGTGCGTGCGCCAGGTATGCAAACTGACTTAGCGGTTCATTGTCCTATCACGAAGCTATCACTGCTTGAAGTCTAGATTTACTACGTAAAGAAACACCAAGACATAGTCGTCTTATTTCTACAATATCACAGTGTATCACAGTGCCCTATATTCCCCAAATTTGATGACACAGAACGACTCTATGTCTTCTAACTGGAATACAGCCAGGTCGGGCGCGACAAAGTTAGTTCTTCTCACGTAATCATTTTATGAATGTTATGAGTTATACGTGCACGAGATACGGCGTGCAACGAGATGTTATTTATGCGTTTCTCGCTCACAGTTTGAAGTGTATGGATATGACAATGTAATATTCGGTGTCGGAATATGTAATTGAAAATGATTCACTTTGAGATATTGCGCTGAATTGACGGGAAACTGAAGATTGGGAGATTATGCGTCAGTCAATCGTGTAAAAGGATGAAGTGAAAGCATACGTTCGTAATAACCTTTCTTAAGGGTTCTTAACATGATAATTGATCTAGGAAAATGCTTAATAGGACCTATTAGGCTCTAATTGCCTCTAAATTTAGGTAAACCATCGCTCTCTACAATTGGTTGTAGTGTTCATTGTATCGAAAAGGGGCGCAGCGAGCGAACCAACGCGAACCACACAAATACAAAATTGCTGATGGATGATGATGATGACATCATCTTTCTAATACAGCAGATGTAATAGGGACCGGCGTCTAAAAGTTTCTACGATTTAGGATGTCGTAACATGTCATACATAGATTTAAGGTCATTCAAGTCCACTTGCAAAAAAGTTAATAAGAATCTGCCCTATTCACAAAGTCGTCACCAGAGTTGTAGCACGATACCAACAATAATTATTTTACAAAACTGTTTGAGACTTGCAAGTCGTGCTGCTCACTCATTTACATACGATTTTATTATTGGAATCTAAATTTCTACGAATGAAAATCCGATTTTGGTCTTTATAAACACCGGATTTCCAGTGCTTTCTATATCCTCTTTCCATCCAATCTCGTTTGGTAACATTAAAAATTCTACGGCTTGATAAAAATAGCAGCTATCATTTAGATACCTACTGAAATGAAAAGTCATATCATTTCTAAGGCTGTCGGTGAAGAAACCGCGTTCGCCAAATTCTGAACTGCACTTTATTGCAGTTTTTTTTTTCCAAGTGCCTCTCCCAAACAGACGCAAACGTTTACGGCGAAACACTTTTCAACGTTTTGCAATTGAAATAAAAGTTTATGAGAACATTGCATAGATAATAGCTAGGTGAATCTACTTGTGTATTCTGTAAAATGTCTCCATTTTTGCAGTTTTCTTTGAAGAATTTTGTTTTTTTAAACATAATGCTATTACAGTTTTCAGTATACAAGTTGAAAAAATCTATGTTGGAACAGTAAGTGTATGTATGTAGAGGATTAATAATTTGTCTAAACTAATATTATAAAGAGGAAAGATTTGCTTGTTTATTATTAATAATTGTGTTTTATTTTGATTTTAATTAATTTTATTATTCTAATATTGAGATAATTATGTCTAAAATTAAATATACTATGGATTTAATATCTGAATTAAATGAATTATTGTTACCGTTAGTATACTATACAAGGAATTATATTCCATATTGTGGATGCATTTACAAACACACATACCCAGAACCGAAACAAAAATGTGTAGGTTACACAAAAATTGTATGTTTATTCCGTTATGGAATCAAACCCAAAAAATGCGCCACAGAATCCAACAGCTCAGCCATTGCGTTATTTACGCCGCTGTTTTTTTTGTGTTTATAACTCAGTAGCGCTTTGATTTATTTAAATGTATTGTCAAAATTATGTATAATAAATTATTCTACTTTTTTAAACTACTAACGAGGTCTTAATCATCCGCTTGATTCATTTATAATCGACGTTGTAAAAAGTTGTAATCGACTAGGATGGGAGTCTATTAATTTTTGTTGAATACAAAATGACATCATCCTGATTTCTATTCTAAAAAGTATAGGTAAGTAGACAGGTTTCAAGTGGCATAAAGAAAAGTGATTTTAGTATCATAATATCAAAACAAGATTTCATTATCATCACACTTTAGTCGATGAAGGGTTGAGCAGAGGTTTGTTATTTCACACCACATCAGCTTTAAACCCAACCACCCAAGGTAAAAGAGATTGTAATTATTGCCTGTCACCTGTCAGCTCCAAAATACTTGCTGCTACTAAGAGTTTAGTAATAAAAACGGCAAGTAAAATGTTGCCTGACCTAGGATTTGAACTAAGATCCTACGCTCAGTAGCCTAGTTAGCAACCAAAACTTAAATACGGAAATAATTTATTAATAAAATCAAATTTAAAATTTCCAATAGATGGCGCTGTAAAATAATAAAACAAGCAAATCCTATAATTACAACTATCAAACGTTTTTAATGATATCGGCACATTCCGAATTGGGAATTCCGATTCAATCTATGATTGATACCCTATTATAATATCGTTCTCCTTGTAAGTTTTTATACAAATTGGATCATAAATTACGAATACTATATATTTTTTTCTATATCAATTTGATGATGATTTGATAGGATGAAAACTGATAGTTTGTTGTATAAGAGAAGGAAAATCCAACTCAGTTAAGGGCAGACTCATAAATACCTACTACCTAATACTTTATTATGACTTTGCTTGAACACACATTAACCTAAGAATCCCAAAGTCTGCTATGGTAAGTATGTTTAAGGTTCAATAATGAATAAATGTATTATTTTACTTACGACCGTTGGCTTATTATATTAATTAAATAGGATAAGTAAAGGGAAATTTCAAGGTAAAAATTCTTGCTTTTGAAGCTCAGAATTTGCAGGTTTTGTAAAAAATACAACATAGAGTTTATTGTTTCTGTTATGATAGAATTAGAGTAATTATAATGATGATAGTGCATAGTTAACTATGGGTTTTAAATAAAAATGTATCTCTTTATATATGAAATCTCCTAACAATTAAGAAGTCCGTTTGGCGTAGCGGCTGAGCGATCGGCTTCGACCACATGTGGGTTCGAACCCCACACGGAGCAAATATTTGTATGATCTACAGGTAGTTGTTCTCGGGTCTGGGTGTTTGTGTGTATGTGAGAATTTGTGTTTGTAAGCGCCCCCACGATACAGGAGATAATCCTAGTGTGGGGCAACGTTTAAAAAAAAGATATTAAACCTATTTATCAGGAACGTAAAACCTTTTTTCCAATAAAATATTATAATTTTATCTGTCATTCAAATAATAATACTATGTGTATAGATATTATTATAACCAGCAGCAATATGCTTACAAAAATTACAACGTATTTTTTACCATAGATTGACTAGATCACTATATCAAAACCTTATTACCTAAGGTGCTATTATAAAAATATAATCCGTCTGAACGACGCCGCGATATATAACTAGTTTACACGAATAATCCATTCCGCCTACACGTCTTTATAGAACTATTTTAATAACACTATAACAAGCTGTAAAATATCTCGTTTTATATGTATTAACAAGAAGATTTATAAAAAGCCCTGGTTCACACTCAATTATGGCACTCAAATATTTATAATATAATTGTACAAATAAGATAAAACGCATTAAAAAAATTAGCTTTAGAATGATAAATAATTAATTTTGTAAAGGAAAATAACACGTTTCTTAGTTAAGAAATCACATCTCAATTATCAATTTTATCATATTAATTAATTTCTTAAATATATAAATAATTATGATACAGATTAACATTGCCTCCTTCTAAATTATTGCTTCGGTATAATAATTGGGCAGGACCTTCCTCCTTTTTTTTTGCACCAGGCTATGGCAGTATGGGCAGTATCTGACAAACATGAATGTAGGTACACCAAATGATTACTACCTACTCTTATAATATAGCTTCGTTATGTTCCAGATTATTCCGGTAGCGCAGTTTTGTCCATTTTGCCGTTTTTCATCAGCCCAGTTCAGCTACGCAATATCCTGTAGTGTCCCAAAGCGCAACATAAAAAAAATGTCATTTGCTGTAGTAAGCCCACCAACATCATTGCGGCTCCGTATTATGGCTTTCCGGAAACTCCTGCGTGATGACGTCACATTCATACCGTTGTTTTTCTTGGACAGTGGTTCCCAACCAGTCCTACATGGACCACCGGTGGTCAATGTTAAAAGTTTACTAAAATATATTTGATTATAGTTTATTTTAAGGTTATTTTACTTTGACATTGTTGTCTCTGCTAACAATAATAAAATAAAGTAGTCCCTGATAAAAAAAAGGTTGAGCGCCACTGTTCTAGAAGGTTCCATTTTACAGTTTAAAAGTTAGTGAACAAATTCTAGTTGTTACAAAGTGTTGGTGATGGATCACATCTGTTGGTTTATGACTAGAAAAGTTTATATCAGTTTTACACAGTCATGTATCGGTTTTTATCGCTAAACTTTAACACGACACTGCACTTTACTTAATAGAGTTTACCGAAGTATATGTTGTAGTTATTTTTTTATACTTGATAGGTTGTAGGCATATTACATTGTTTAAATAGTCTTAAGTTACTACATTAAATGCACAGGATTTATAAACAGGTGTAGTGACGCTGGAACACGAAACTGCTGTTTCTCTTGAAATTAACTGCAATATTTATGAAATTAAATAAATAATGGTACATATACTCACACCTTTCTCCCACAGGGGTAGGCAGAAACTATAGAGCGCCACTTGCTATGATTCTTGTATACTTCTTTTGCTTCTACCACATACATCTATTCATACATACGCTCTCATACAATTATATAATATAAACATTAATTGTTTTTTTTATAAAATAGTGAGGCAAACAAGCAAGTGGTTCACTTGATAGTAAGTGATCATCGCCGCCCATTGACACCCACAACACCAGAGGGGTTGCAAGTGTATTGCCAGCCTTTGAAAAAATAATAGGCTCGCTTCTTGAAAGTTGCCATGTCATACCGGATCGGAAATACCTCCGCTGGTAATTGATTCCACAGGGTAGTCGTGCGCGGTAAAGAAAAGAAGAAAAACTCTAAGAAAATCTCATTTTCAATTATCCCGTATTGTACTAAACATTAGGAAGTGTATTTATTTTGAGGATTTCAGAAAGTCTTTTGTAATAAGAGCCATACTTTTTAAATTATGCTTTTTGACTGTGATTACAATTAATATTCACATTTATTTCCATAATTATTTATCGATACATATGGTATACGTTCGTAAATATGTAGATAACTAAACGATATATAATATATTATCACATATAATTTCTAATATAATCATCCATTTACAACTACATTTAGGAACTTGTATACTATATATTATATGAAATATTATAAAGCAGATTTGTTATTACTAATTGTAGTTTCAAATTCACCCAATACATTAGAACTATGAGCTCAAGAAACTCCGAACCTCAACTAAATTAAACATACGGAACGCAATTCATAATGTGAACTATTATAGTGACTGGTATGAATATTCTACGGAGAGCTACTACTGTACAGTAAAGTAAGTAGATACTCTGTAGAACCGGTGAGATGGGAATTCGTAATATTTATGTGAATAGACCCTTTTGAAATATTAAAGAAAATTCTGTTTTGAAATAATCCCAATTTTTTTTAAATGTTTTTAACTAACTTTAAGAATTTGGTCCACATATTCACGAGCATATGCGACCATCCATGCGACCGTCTCGAATTATTATAATCTTTCGGATAAAATAATATTTAAAATAATTTCATAAATAACATAGTTATGTATAATGTATAACTACAAACAAAAGTATACTATACAATGTGTTAAGAAAACCCTATCCGATCTCTCAAGGTATTGTTAGGTATCGAGATCTGGTTCTATTTATACAATCATTTTCAATTACAAGAAAAAAATCCCGAAAAAAATGAGGAAACTGAAATCGCAATACTTACGGTGGCAGCGACATCGTCACTGGGTGCCAAACATAATAAGGACTATAATGGCTTTTATAATTTCTTAAAAATTTTATGGATTTTGGGGTAATTGCGGCAATTAGGGCACGACGACCTTTAATTTTAAACTTCATTAATGTTTACTTTCATGAATATTTAATGTTTCTTATTTTATTTGGTGATGTGATTGGGATACCTATATGCCTATTTCGGATCGGACAGGTTTTTTTTAAACATAGTGTATTCAATATACTCGTATAGGTACAGAAAAAATCCAAATCTCCTCCTTGTTATTGAAATTTAACATAATCTTTCGAGAAATTAGATGAAAATCTGCAAATAAGCATTGGTGTACTAATGTACTCCCACACTCCGCCAGCATAGAGGGCGAGCATATTGGCATTAATACGTTAGACCAATCACAATGAAGCTTCTTTATTTTTACTCGGTTTATAATAACCTTCGTTCGTTTTTTTTAAAAACAGAGTATTGTATTATGCTTATTAAACTTTTCATAAATGTTCAATCAATTCAGTCACAAAGGTATCTAACTAACTATATACTCGTAACATATTATTTTCTTCGTGAAACCAGAATTGCCAATAACTCATTCGACACAAAACCCCGCTCTAAGAAATACAAATTAGGTAATTACGAAACACGTATATTTCGAGAACTCATAGTAAACACAATGCACGTATAAGATTACTTCCACCATAATAATTCTAACAAGGTACAGTACTTTCTCTTAATTGCCTTCTCATACATGCCATGGAAAAGTTTAGGTGATGGGATAAAATAAAGTTCTTAATATAATCGTCTAAATGCGGTCCATTTTGTTGCGCGGGCATTACATTCCAAGCTTTTTCATTGGTGAACCTTAATTTCTGTTGCTTTATTATGTAAAGGGTACTTGAATAATATTATGTGTAGGTTATTACATAGTTCAGCGGTGCGTGCTTTTTAATATATTTTGAGATTATTATGAAAATAGTTTATGAGGAAAATCTCTAAATATTTGAAGAGGAATCGATTCAACATTTGTATAAGAGATATATTGCCTTTATTTTATTTGACATATTTCTGAGAAGAATCATTTTTATAAGAAAGTGAACTGATATTTATAAAGATCAACGACAAGCAGAAGATGGTTGACACATTGAATTTTTTCCATTATTTTAATTTCAAGTATACAGTGCGTAAAGATCATTTTTAAATAATACCTACTCTGTAAAAACTTAACATTATTCTACCATAAAATACTAAAACGAATCGCTATAAATTATTGTAGTCATCAATAAAAAACTAAAGAATTAAAGACAAAAACAACTTCAGATATTTTAAAGAAAAAACCTTGATGAAATATTCACACTTACAGCATAAAATTTTACAATACTGTAATAAATAATTATGAGTATTGATAATTCGGCAAAGACTTTCAATAAACATTTACTTTGCTTAGACGTGCGAATTTTATCTAAAAATAAAAGTAAAATAGTGATGCGATTCACAACTTTTTACCAATCGTCACTGGCGTAGTTTACAGAAATAATCGATTGATGTAGGTAGATACTCTATCAAATTTTGAATTCAATCCAACGAACAGAAAACGAATAAACTTGGTACTTGACTATTCCTTGTTTGCGATACTTATACCGACACTTGAATCATTGATATATTTATACATCCGAGTACAGATTAGAAAGGAAATCATAAAAAATATGACTCGATTAACTGATCACTTATCGAATAACGTTATTCGAGTAGCATCAATTACTCGAGTCACTATTTTAATCGTATCTTTAATATCGAATACAAAATATCGAATTACAGTAAGGTTGTTTTAAGTTATCGTAAACTAAAATGATTCGGTGAAACAAGTTCAACCATAGAACCGGTTCTATCGAAATGTTTCTTGTATGTTTGTTTGAAAATATTGAATTATCATCCTAGTTTATTTCTAACTACATTAGGAGTCTAGCCAGATGCTTCTGAAATTAGTATTTTGCACAAAGCGATACCGAGTTTCGAAATCCAATTTCTGGGAAATCCGATACCCTTAGGATGAACTGGTTATCGGAGTTTTCGGGTTTCTGATTTCCATTAAGGATTGCCATAAGTGACAATTAGGACCCACACCACATAATAGGTCTGAGGCCTCGATGCCTTTAGGTCTCGATGGGTTAAGAATATCCATCCACGGACTCACTTCAACTTGCATATTGATTATTTAGCGTAGTTATTAAATATGACACAACCCTTAAATTTATAAATTGACGTTATAAATTTAAAATTAAAATTGAAATGTGAATCAGCTAAGTAATAATTCGACGATAGTTGAATTAATACCTATCAGTTGGATAATGATATTTCAATTAACAGTAACTTATTATTGGGTATATTATTCCAAATTGGTTCTTGTTTTTTTTAATGCATTTGCAGGAATCTATTCCTACACAATTGACCACGATTGATACAACAGCTATCCAAGTCATACTTTTGGTAATATTGTATAAAACTAGTACTTAGTTTGTCGGTAGATAAACTCCTTCATCTCTTCCAATTGTGAAGAAACATGGAATCAAAGTTTTTTTAAACATTCAAATATCAAGTAAAAAATATACATTCTAATGCTAATTCTTCAAACAACAGGTATTTGTGTATGTGTAGATATAGGGTCGGCAACATATTTCTAATTTAGTCTAGTATATAATAAATATCTCCCCTTCCTTAAAACTAATCTACGTATTAAAAATTAGCCTCATAAGTTAAAATAACTGGATACTATTGTGTCTTTGAGTAAAACGGCTGTGACAAACAAACAAAATTGACAATCACTATAATGCGCACATGTGTTTGATAAAGTTTATTATACTTGTGTGAGTTTATGACTATATTTTTTGTCATCACAAAACTTGTTCCTACATTAGAACCAAGATGACACAAAATAATATGTAAATTGACCTTTGATACCTCAAAATTTTTCATCTGGCCGTAATTTCACAATTAATTCGTTGAACAAAAACAAAATCTCACGAACATCTATTACGGATAACAGATCTACAAAATTAACAGTTCAAGACTCGGAGTAGATTAACATGGATGTGTTCGGAGCCCAGCAATTCGAAGTAACATCTTAACACAAATGATGTATATGTGAACGCCCATGGATGAAGATGGTAATTATCGACTAACTTCACTTAATGTGATAATCTTTAAATGTTCTTTGATGAGTTCATCGTAACGAGATTCGAGGTATACTTCCAGGTCATTTATTTGCTTTCTTATTTCGTAATGATCCTTATTAATTTAGTGAGTCTAACTATTGAAGTACAGCCTATCATGTAGAAATGCTTGATAAAATACTTGTATATACATTTTTTGTTTGGTGGTTGGACTTCTTGATGACTGACTGACTGGCGAATACCCTTATGTTGCAGTCCGTCTTTAAGCACCTTTGCCTGTGTATCCTTTACTTTGATGCGACTGAGCCAATTCCTCGGTTGTTACTGCTCCGATTATCTGCAGTCTCTTCAAGTTCGGCAACACATCAGCAGCCACGCCCCTCGTGTTACAGGTGATGATTACTTGATTAGGTGGTTCGTTTGCTCCTTTCCCACATAAATAATAAAAACATCCCTACCTACATACAGGGCATAAAATCTGCTAATTTTTTTATCCCTTTACCGTTGCCGATAAAAGTAAGTATATTTTTAAAATTTTATTAGGTTATCTTGCTCTTCAGTGTAACATTACCGTCACGCCCATAATCACAAAAAAGTAATAATGATTCATCGTATAAAGATAGTCTGCCAATAACGGTATCTAATACCAATGTGTTCTGTGCCAGAGGACGCTCCTACAAAATAAACGAATATAAAGAATTAAAAAAAACGATCAATTTTCCAATATATACTATTTTTTTTCAAGTTTATGGCCAGCTACTTATAGATTTGCTATTTTATCAATCGTTACTGTCGCCTGTTTATGATCGATAAATATCAAGCAAGCAATATCAAGAACATTTTGTAGGCACCTGCTTTTGTCTACCACTTACATATTTATTCGATTTAGTTTGAACATTCGGGTTCATTGTCAAATCGAGTAAACCTGTAGCCACCTTAATTGAGAACATAATCCATTCCTCACTTGCTGGAGACAGTTAATCTTACAAATCCTGCAAATACTGCTATCCCACATCTCTTCACCCAGTCACAAGAAAATACCGATACCGATAGGTCTTTTTTTAGGCTTTTGACGGACCATGTTCTTGAAAGATTATCCTTATGCCAGTGAGAAAATTATGAATAGAGAAGCCTAATACGAGTACATCCCCAAAGTCAACCAAATGAAGATCAAGTAACATAAATTCTGTTTAATATATTGCAAACGTGAATCTTTGATGCTTATCCAAGACACAGAATCACCCAATAAGTTAATCTAATCCCTAGTGAAGTTAATCTACTTAGTAATATCGATCCAATTCACTTTGAAACTACCCAGAGCTGACTTTAACAAGCGGTCTAGAACTTGAAGACACCTTTTAGAATTATTGATGTTAAATTACTAAGTAACATAATCGTATAACAGTACTGTGTAAGTTGTCTAACTTCAGTTGGTCATGGGAGATTTTCTTAGTGGAATACGCCATTAATGCACGAAGTAATTATGGTGTTTGAATTATATCGCGGCTCGGTTGGGATGCGCGAACGCAGTAACAAGACAACATAATGATACGACCGCCTTTTGTCTGGGTGTTTCGCCACCTGCCCAAACACTGGAAGTGTTGGGAAGTTTATCGATAATCGATAAAATTACTCTATTGCAGTGGACATTTTAAATTTCTTTACGACTTGAATTCACTATATAAAACAATACGTATTTTTTTATAATTACATAGTATCATACATAAAAAAATATAAACTTTTTGGCTTTTAAAATAAATTACTACGAACATAATTTCATATTATGTTCCTGACATTTAATGAAGTTGTAGAAACATAATTATTCTAAATAAGCTCTTGACCAAAATTAAATCGTGTTGAACAGTATCTAATAATAAAACGTTGTTGTTAAGTATCATACATACCTATTAGGTAATACGCAACTATGCGAACTGCTAAATGCTAACGATAATTCAAAAAAAGTAATTATTATTGTTATAATCTAGTAGGCGGGCCATCATGTGGATTGACCATTACGAACAATTCTTATAGTTTTTATAACGCATTCTATCAACGCTTAATAAAAACAATGAGCAAAAAACTATCGATACGAAAGATTGTAGGGTGAACATCCTTATAATGATACCTTGTTAGCGTCTGTTAGTCATTCCTTACCGCTGAGGTGCCGTCGTAAGGGAAACGAAACTCTTAATTTGAACTTCAAAGGTGTGATTTCTGTGCCGTCGGGAAGTGTTAAGTAATCATTTAAAATCGGCTGTGCGGGTGATTAAATTTTTAACGACTATTTTGTTTTTCTTCGAGTTGTCGTGCAATAATTACTCTTAACATTGTGAACATAAAATTTAACAAAATAAGTAGTGTTTCACAGAATACTTACTACATAGAATGCACAGAATGGCCCCTCTTCGCAATTTAACTTCTAACTTTGGATACCCCACCTACTTTGTTGTAGTATTCGTTGTCTTTAAACAAGGATCAAGGGATGAAAAAACACGAAGCATGATCACAACCAAAGCACAGAAAGATACACATGTGGACACACAGACAACGCTCCTTCTTTAGACACGTGTACACATGGCTATAATTGGTTTGTGGAAGTCTGTGGTGATGCTGATGTATGATGATGATAATGACGGAACACGGCTACACAATGTCCCAGATAGAGTGGTGCAAAAGGAAATCTGGGATGGGCGGTCATATTATCTATTCAATAATAAATATATCATTGGGCTATCCTCTGTAGTATAGAAATTCTTTTCTTCTTAGTCGGGCACTATTGACAGAGTGGTCGTGGCTTTCGATGGACAAGGTTGCGTGTCGCCATCACCGCTGGCTTCAAAGACTGCTGCACGTCGCGCGATGTCTTTCCACTTCTGGCGACGTTCAGCACTGCGGCGGATTGCCTAGCTTTGGTGATGAGGTCAATCCAGCGAGTTGGAGAATGCCCATGAGGTCTTCTGCCTTCTTTGCGGTCTTGTATTACAAGTTGCTCCGTCGAGTCTAAATTTTTGGAGATATGTCCAAAGAACTTCATTATTCGTAGCTGCACAATCGACAAAAGTCTATCTTGTATGTGGAGCTCTTAGGAGGATTCAGTTATTGGAACGGAACGCTATCCAGGCTTTTTTGAGCATGCGTTTCCAACACCACATCTCCAGTGCATTGATTTTTCGGCGATGTTGTAGAAATAAGTGTAAAGTGTAAAGTATGTCTTTCAGAATAAGTATAGAAATTATAACCATTTAAAAAAAATTAAATATTACGTTTTTTACGTTGAATTTTTGCCATTGTGAAGAGACTATTCACCAGGGAGCCCTCAAATTGAGCTCGGAAAATCTTGAATAGTTTAGAACAACACAGATTACAGTAGCCATGTGTAGGTTGATGTGTACATACAATCATCAGTTTCATTGTCAGGCTCCAGTAATAATAAATAATAATAATAAATTGTTTATTTGGTTTCACTGTTACAGTAATGGTTAGTAGCTATTTGGGGTCTCCCTTTGGGCAAATAATGCCTGTGTTAGGCGACTCCGCTCCGCTTCCATAACAAAGCAAGTACCTACATATAAGAACAGTTTAAGAAAAATACAAAAATGTTTAATTTAAACAAAAAAAGAAACTAAAAAGAACTTAGTAAGCAATTGAAACTGTATCAAAAATGTATTTGTGCGTGCATGATTGTGTGTGTGTGTGTTTGGGTGGGTGTGTGTGCGTGTGTGTAGGTGTATGTTGCGTGTGGCTGTTATTTTATGTGTTAGTTTAGTTGTATCCAATTTATAATGGTTTTCCTACACTCATAATAATTTTTTGTATATATGTATATAAGTAACAATTACAGGAACCGGAAACTTAAGGTGGAAGGAAATTTTAGTAAGCTTTAGATATAAAAAATATACGTAATCAAAACGAATACGTGTTCCAAAATAAATTAACTAAAGTACCTACCCAGATAAATATTGAAAGCTTAACAAATATTTAGTATCAATTGCTTTATGCGTAGATGGCAAATTAATAAAGGGTGTTTTAAATTGCGTACATTGTTTTCATTCATGTCACTGGTCACTGTTAAATTATTAATTCGATTTTAACCGTTTGATCAGTACAAATATAGTGAATTATCATCATTGAAAATCATGAAATGGAACCGATGAACGGATTATAGGTGATTGTTCATTCAATTTTGTTTGAAAATTATTTTGCATTACGCACATTTTCACAAATGATATCAACAGCATACGTAACAGTTATTTTCTTGAAACCTCCGCTGTTAAAAAACTAAGAGAAACTAAATATAAATTCGAGTACTTCTATAAAATATTTTACATTGTTGACATTTGGTTTTAATGTTAATCTATACCTTTACAGTAAAACATCGCTTCATTAAAAAACACTAATAATTATTCTTTTTATTTTGACACCAGATCAAGATGCAAAGTTACTTAGAAATCTTATCCATGTTAAAATTTAGTTGAAATCACTAAGTGCGAAAAATTATCGCCATTTTTAATAGAAACTTTTGAAAGATAAAAATATTAGTGTCCTTGCTTTAACGTTACTAACTAACGGTAATTACGTAGTCATCACAATGCTTTTGTGATGACTACGTAAACGATTCTTTAAAAATTTGTTTCAATTATTTTCAATTTATAGGCCAGACACATAAACGGCTTAACCACAAATCATTGCAGTAATTTATGAAACCGTTTAGCACTACATCGTTGTAACAACACATAATTCAAAGGTTGTGTCGGAGCGTATCTCACCAAAAGAGACTTTACCGGGACAAGCAGTGTGTATCGTTCTTTGTAGAGCGATTTATAGCTATTTCATGAGCTTTATTTACTTTTATAGACGTAAAAGTCTAAGTAATAAATTACGTCTTGGTTGGTGAGATGGCCGGACACTAGTACCTACTGTGAATAACATTTTCCCCTTATTATGTTTTGGTATATAAATTAAAGAGATTTATGCGCCTTATAGCAGCCTACTGCCAGTTTGGTTTAACAATTGGAGGGCGATTGCGACATCGCCTTGAATGTCCAAGATGTAAATGAGGATATTATGCTTTAGCGACAGATAAGTCTAAATCATAAACGTTTATTTTGTAGCTTTATTTGCTAACTAGTTAAAATTCTATATAAATAGGATATAATATACATATGTAGGTATATTATGTGTATGTGTAATCGACTTTAAATCGGTGATGACATCATAATTATGACGTATAAGCTAAAGATAATGATAAAACCCTAGAGCATAGTCTTAAGTAAACTATAAAGTTGTTATTATTGCCATAAGTAATAAGATTTCTTATTATTATTTGACATGACGATTCATTGTATTTATTTTATGTAAGATCCAGGTAAAAAGATGGCCATAAAATTGGGAATTACTTCTAGAGTAGGTAGCCTAGATTTAAGACCTAGTATCGACTTCGTCAATTAATGTCCCCCTCCTAGGCGTAAGACTTCTCTCGACATCTATTTATTCCAGATATAGTTCTGTAATAAAGGCCAAAAATGTATGACGACTAAAGTAGGTGTACAAAATATAAAACTTTCCCACGTAGGTAACACCTTTACCTCTCCAAGCTTTCCTCTTCCCGGTATTTCTAAAAATAAACGTCAGCTCTATATACTATTGCGCAGTAGGCTTTATCAATAAACGGCTGCAAGCCTACCCTTATAATGACCCTAGAAACTGGTGCACGTAATTAATATGCCATGCTGTTGAGAGCCATTGTACAATTTATTGTTTTACTGCGCGTTCGGACTATAAATTTCTTAATTGGCCCCCACTTTACGCTCAACGGTCCCTTAATTTACAAGGGCGAGCACAGACAGTATCAAGATTCTTTATACTATACTAGTTTTAAATTTGGAACATCACCGACGGAGTTAACAAGGCAACAACCCAGACATCATATAATTTGGGAAGGGACCAACATTATTAAAGCATACAGCTGCGCTTGCCGCGAACTTAATGTAATAATTTTCACTTCAATATAACAGCTCTGGTATGTTTTTTTTTTATTAGATCTATTTCTTTTTTGGCACTAACAAGGTTATTATTGAATCGATATAACCATAATTTGTAAATTAAAACGGGTATGTGAACAAAAATATTTTGAGCTTGGCCTTTCTTATGACGTTATGATGTTTTTATAAATTGAAATGGATGTTTATCGCGTCGATTATGATGCTGGGCTTTAATTGCTTCTTTTCTTAATAATGAGTTCTTTAAAATATAACATTTACTAGGTATAAGTAGGCTAGGCAACATCCGTTGCTAGTCGTATTTTTTAAATAAATATTTTTAAGGTGAAGAAAAGAAAGCTCGTATAAAAGACGGATCAAAAGCTTTGGTACCAAGCTTTCGTAATTTCTTGAATAAATTTTACTGAAATTTAAACTAGAGGAGCGATTTGAAAGCGAAATCCAATAAGCTTTACTTCTATATCTGGATTTATTTGATTTTTATTATAATTTTTTTCCTTTTTGTTGAAAGAACAATTTAAAAAACTAAATTCGATTTTATGGTTTGCAAAAGTCTTAAAAAATCACGTTTAGATATCTGAACGGACTTTCTTTAAGATTGACTGACAAAATTTATAGAACGGATCATTATATTTTGTACCTTATTTTTCTAGTAAAGTATAGTGTAGGTATCGTTAGAGAGAAAACCACAAATCCTTAAATATTCTTAGTATTTTTAAGATCGGATAAAAACAAAACCTTCGTCTTACCTCCTATTTTATTCAAACTCCAGTGATATTTACTAAAAAGCTTTACTCGCTAGACATGGCGTTGCAAAACGATGAATTCTTTTCGCATAGCACAACAACGTCAGCGATTTCAGACACGAGGCTCGTATGGTGAGATGGCGCCGCCAGGCACACCAAGTAAAATATTCAGGGCAAAAGTCAGTCACGACATACGATGCTCTTCCGACTTTTGAGGTCCTGGTACCACTGCATGTTTTAGGAGATTTTCATAACTCTTGTTAATTTTTTAGCACGAGTATCCTTTTCTAATGTGAAGAAATTGTGGTTTATTCAAATATATTTTATGCATTTAGATAATAAAACAGTGTGATAATAAAAATAAACATGTGAAGATCGGTTGAGAAGCAAAGTACCTTGCTATTCAATAGATGTCACAGACAGCACCATAAAGATGTGAATTCAGAATGTGAAGGAAAATGTCGATCTGGCGGGTGGGACTCGCAGTGGCTTAGTGGTCGCAGCGTCTGGTGTATTCAACCAGACGTCGCAGGTCAGAATCCTGCCCGCAGTCGAATTTTTCCTTCACTAAAATAATTTTACAATCGTTGGAGCTTACTTTTTCAAATTTAGGTACTTAGATAGCCATTGTTTTTTTGTGTATCACACCTGCAAATCTGACCCAAGTCTGCTAAAATTTAGACAAAAAATGTTTACTACATCCAAGTTCTTACTGATTTCCAAGTACAGGAATTACTATTGGAAATTTATCTACATTTAAATATTAGACGACTCTGTTTTAGTGAATTGTGTGTCGTTACTATACCTATATGTCTCTCGGTCTAAAAAAGTTATCGAATATTTGGAAAAGTTGGAGAAATTACAAGATCTTCCTACTAAAACTAACGAGGTGTTACCTATATAATTTTACTGACATCATTGTCATAAGCTTAGCAGGTAAGTTTATGGAGAAAATGAGGTATCGTCGTAAACCTGACGATTGGAACGATACGTCGAATCGTAAATTATCCCTTACAGGTTAAGCTGACATTTACTAGTGTCAGTGGTGAATGTTCGGTACCTACATCTGTCATTTCAATTTTATTCCATCATAAAAGCATTCCGTACCATAACTAGGTATATATTAATTAATGTTTATTTACGAATACAGCAGTAACTGTTACAAATTGCTCCACCAATATAGTAATTTTTATGGCAATACTCCGTGTCTTTATTGTATTCCAATCGCAATCCCATTTGCGTTCCACGTAATGAACCTATTTGTAGCTTTGAGTCATCAACGAATTTCACTTTTAAACCATTCATCGGTCACACAACATTTACTTTTATTATCCCCAAAATATTTTAAAAGCGAAACTTAGAATCGTAAAATCCTAAATGAAAGCAAAATCATTTGTTTCCAATCACAAAATCGCTAAAAGTGAAACTTTGAGTCATAATAAAAACAAAACAAAATTGTTCAAACAATAACTTTTGTGAATACATAGTGTCGCAATGAAAAACTAAGATAAAACAAGTGGACCATAAAGTTACTGTTGTAAACATTGTTTATAAAACAATTCGGTAGACTGAGACGCAAACAAAAGTTTTCGTAGAATTCCGCGCCACCTTTTCGGCTTCCTTAAATTGTTATTGCGATAATAAGCCCCCGACGAACATGTGACTTTTATGGCCAACCAGTTCTCTGGGTTTTTGGCAGAGGACATTCTGTCACTGACACAATTACTGGGCCCAGTACACCAGAAGAACAACGACGGCTATTTTTGACATATTGTGCGAAGGACGCTCTTGCAATACGTTTACTTTTTATGACTTTCGGTCCAATTTTCGTAACGTAATGAAGAAGGGAACAATTATGACTTCACCCAATTGTTTTTGCGGAACGTGTTTGTGCGTTATCAGGCCTCCCAAACGACTTTCTTCTGCGTCGTAAAATAGTTTCCGTGGTAAGCAGAAATGTACTTTGAGAGCGATAATGGGAGACTTTATTATCGTGTCATAAACGTGCCGACTTACTTTATATTATTTTGTACTATAAAATGTACTCGGGATCATTATAGAGTATCTCAGTCTTAATTAATAAGTTAAATCCATTAAAATAATATAGGATCTTATCAAACTGTAATGACAAAAGCCGGCAACGAAGCGTAGCAACTCATTTCAAAATTTATCCCTATATGAAAAAGATTTAATTTTGCTTGAGGGTACAAAACAGAACGGGATATGTGGCGGCGCCGAGCAGTCACGTGGTCTTACTTCATGCTGTGATGGTCATTGTTGCCTTCTTCAATTTAATTACGGATTGCTCAGTAAGCTAAAATTATAACACGTGTTTTTTTTTCCGAATCGTTAATCTTCAAACCAGACTTCATAATCCAACATTCTCATACAAAATATTTAGCCCACAAATTGGCTGACAATGTAATACAAACTCAAAACTCCCCATTGAATGCCTGTCTATAAGACAAAAAGTACTCAACTGAGAGTTCCTTCAAAATTGTCGTTAAGCCGTGTTACGTGTAATTAATTACCATCGTCGAAGAATCCGCCGCGCCCGGGACAATAAAACGCTTTCGGATTATGATATGAAACGTTGAAAGCTAATTCAACTCGTAATAAATCTGAGACTTGTTAATTATCAGACGTCCTCAGCGAGGAGCGTCGTAAAGGGCCCACCTCTTTGTTTAACGCGGTACTTTTGTCGACTTCAAAAGGTTTCAGTATTATCAAGTTAGATGTAATAAATAGAGCGTCTGCTGAGTAACGACCGTATTGTAAACCATCACAAAAATGCATGTTTTTTTTATTTCGTCGGAGGAGGAGCAGATGAGGATAAGTTGTCATCGCTGCCCAGAGACTCCTGCAACAACAGAGGAGTTGCTGATGCGTTGCCGAGCTTTAAATGCACCTACGGACTGCAGACTACCAGAGCCGTAGCAACCGCTAGGAGGAACAGATTTTCACGGGCATAAGTCAATACCAATGAGCTTTACGACAGACTCCGACATAGGTAAGGTTGGTCGCCAGCCAAAGCCCAAGAGGTCCTACTACCGAGCAAGTCAGATATTTTCGCGCGTCTTATGAGATGCCTATCTGAATGGCAGTGAGGAATTGTATTCTTACATGGAGTAAATTAAAGTAAGTTTAAGTTTCATGAATATAAAGAGCTTATAAAAATGTTACTATCAGTCCATTCTGTTCTTGTCTTCGGTCGATTTAATTAGGGCTGCTCAAAGGAAAATATGACAATTTTGTTAGGGGAATTAAAAAGTTACCTGTTCTTAGAGTAATGTAGTAACAAGTTTAATTTTCTTCGTCTCTCGTCCGACATTAGGCGGGCCCAAACGTAACTTCGGTATAAAATATTTAAATTTACTTTAAGAGCGAATAAGATATTCAGTTTGATCGCTTTGCCGTCGATTTACATTCAAGAACGGTTATAATGGTAACTTAATTTTATACTTATTTCTTGTTAGATTGGTTTAAAGTGCGTGTGTACTTTTTTTTGTTTATTCGTTTATATATTAAACAGTTTAAATAAAAAAGGTATATATTTTTAAATACTTGTAACTTCGAAAAAAGTGTAACCATCAATTTGTTTATGTAGTTATATAATAAACCAAGGTATTTAAACTTATACGTTGTTTATAGTTTAGAACAATATTTACGATTGTTTTAAATTATATATAGCTATAACCTATCAGGACAACTATAGGATAAACCTAAATTAAATATTTTTATTGAGTTATCTGATAATATTTATCTTATATTATTTGGTCCATTTTCAGTACAGCTACTACTCATTCTTGACAAATATGAGTCATGTTACTACTTGCTTTTCCCATAGGATACTATATAGCTAAAAATATTCGAGGTGTATACAAAAGAACTCCCGTTGTCCATTACTTTAGACAGAGATCGTTATATAGTAACCATTAGACGTCAAGATCTACCAAGCGTGAGACTATATTGGGCTGTTTAAAACATCCTCTATATATCGTTAAATAGGCGGTCTCTATATGGTAGGGGCCGGTGTAAACGAAGCATAACCTATGCCGTTTTTATTCTATAACGAGCCTACGGCCTATTATTACGACGTCATCGTGTCAAGCCCACATCACGTTGTACATCCGCCCTAAATCCAGATATTCAAACTCACAATCAGATATCGTTTGTTTTACCCTTATTTATTTAGACAAAGTCCCAATTGTATATTTCAGATCACTACTTACAACTTTGTCGCAATATGTTAGTAGTACATCTGTAATAAATGATAGTTAAATGATTTCTTGACAATTTAATGCTGAGGCGCCTTATCGTGTGTTGAAATTCGTTAATAACAATTATGTAGGAATGAAGATAACTTTGAGAGAGTTACCTAGGCACCTGTTGGTCAAGTTTGTGTATTTAAGGAAGTGAGTTAATGTGTTTTTAAGTAGATATCCTTGTCTTGATTGATGAATTGTTGGTTCCCGCATTTTGTTCGGCGGTAGATAACTATGCGTGTTTAAAACAAAAGTGATTTAAATTAGTTTATCTTAATAGAGATTAATGTTGTGGCAGAGAGGACTTATATTCATATATCGTGAGAGTGTGTTCCAGCCGGAATTTATTAGTAACTCATTTATCTTCTGAATTATAATTTGATGGAATTATTTTAATTTTTTTTATTGAATGAAGAAAATAGTCAAAAGTTGTTACGCTTTAATTACGATTCTTAGTTCGACCAAAGTGTTATTAAGATTTTTTCATTAAATTCTCAGCGGTAGCTTGGAGTTTGAATTTATGCCCTGTTAATAGGCTCGCCCCCTATTATAAAGGATACTAAAAAATAATTATTTTCAAGGATCAACATTTATTTTAATTTGAATATTTTCATTTATTTTATTTAATATTTTTTTAGGTCATTTTGCATATAATTATCTTCACAAGAACAAGTTACTAAATATTACTGAAAGTGGGTTTATAATTATCTGCAGATTATATTACATAACATTATAAAAATTTTGTACTATAATGTGTAAGCAATAAAAATCGAAAAACTTTGGTACTACGTACGAAAATACTTAGTTGCATGTTCTTTACGAATCGATAATCAACTTATCGATTGGTAACTTATTTGTAAGGAAGACGTGTTGCGATCCTTTTGGCCACTTTGGTGGTCACGAACTATTTGACGATGACTGTACGTAAAAAATACATAGTTGCATGTTCTTTACGAATCGATAATCAACTTATCGATTGGAAACTTATTTGTAACTGGTAGGTAGTTCTTATATACCTTTTATCACCAAATTAAAATAATTTTAGTTTTTTTTTATTAACCATCGTTTGTAATAACTTAGAGAGAAAAATTCTAATGCTATCTTTTTGTGTTTTTTTTTTCATTTTTCATGCTAAGATTATAAAATTATTTTAGTGAAGGAAAAAATATAAAAGACAAATTCAGAATGTGAAGGCAAATTTCGACTTGGCGGGTGGGATTCGTGGTTGCTTAGTGGTCATAGCGTCTGGTGTATTGAACCAAAAGACGCAGGTTCGAATACTGCACGCGGTCAAATTTTTCCTTCACCAAAATAATGAAAAAAAAATTGATCATTTTGTCCCCAAAATAAAATAGTTTTACAAAATTTTTGCACATCAAATTTACATTTCATATCGTGGGAGACTGGTGCCTAAGCTAGGCTCGGGGCCTGTATTTCAGGAAAGACTAATGCTCTTTATATTCATCTTCATCTACATAATAATAAAATGCTTTGTCCTGAATGACCGATCAACGCACAGCCTAAACCGCTCATCGTAGAAACCCGAAACTTGGAGAGTGTGTTGTTTGTTTGATGTAGGCATCCGATGAGAAAAGATTTTTGGAAATTCAGTCCCTAAGGTGAAAGTTTCTATTAAGGTCCGTCATTTTAAAGCTGGTGATATCGCGGGGTACAGCTGGTAAAAATATAAAAGTTTTTTTTTATACCACTAAGGTTACAAACAAGCATACGGCCCGCCTGATGGTAAGTGGTTACCGTAGCCTATGGACGCTTGCAACACTAGGGGTATCACTCGTGAGTTGCCGATCTTGTAAATGAAGGAGGAATAGTTGGGCTGGCAGCGTAGGAGACATGCTGCCATGCATGACAGCGGCGGTAACACCATCGGTCCCTCCCAATACCAACACAACGCTTCCTCGCGGAGCTCTGGCGATCTTGCTCACCGTTAGGAACAACATAGCACAGAGCTATGTTATTTGGTTACGTTTTCTGCAAGGTGAAGGTACTTCCCCAGTCGAGCAGTTCAATATTCGATTCCACTATGCCCTACCTCTCTTAAATAAAACGTCTAATGAACTTCCTATAGGTATAATAATTATGTAATGTCTTTTATTCCCTGGCACTGTAGGTATATTCACGTGTCAAACCAAGACACATTACAGCCATAGGCAGTTTATGACGTTTTATATTTTTATGAATAGATAGTGTCATATTAGGCAAAAATATTTAAGTTAAACATTATTCTTTGTACGGTAACCGAGCAATAATTCCCATCTTACTTATACCCTACAATACAAATAGTTCCCCAACTTATCTTCCTTACACATTACGTGCCCTGAATACCAAAGTAGGATACTTGAACGCTTAAGATATACCATTATAATACAGGATCATCGTAATCCGTTCCACATTTGAATTACCCATAGTGCCCATTTTTAGAAAGTTCCAAACCCGAAACATTGATATATTGCCTACTAGAATACCACAAAATAGATTTCCAAACAATGATTTGAGGAGTTTATTCAACAAAGCATTTATCAGCCCGGAATGCGTTTTTGAGGAGACTCATGACCACGAAACATCATGATTGACTGTCTATCAAATTTAATAATGATTCAAAATAATGTAAAAAAAAGTTTGTGTTAATTTCCATTGGTACCTAAGCGTACCCTGTTTTGTATGTCAAAAATTGGCGATCTTCATAATCAAAGCATAGGATATCAGTTTGAAGACATTTGCAGAAAGAACTTAGCCCGTGTGGTTTTGACAATAGTTCTGAAAATAGCGGCTATAGTAAATCACCCCTTACTCCACTCACTTGTTTTCTTCCAGTTTTTGACGTAACTTGGACTACTTTACGACGATGTTTCTATACCTCAATGGCCCAAAAGACAATTTGAACATCTAGGATTACTCTGTATCCGCACAATGAACGTTCCATTCAGACTTCATTAAACGCAATAACGTGAACGTAGCCTACCAACGCAATCCAGAAACTAATCTCTTTTGTTTGCATTTTGTACGAGAGCCAAATCTAACTCGTTAGTCGCAACTGAGTACGAAGGAGCAGGATCAAAAGTTGTGTTGTACACTGCGTTATTTGTACAACGTACATACGGAGAGTGTGGGCCAACTGCGTAATGGAATGCTTAATCTGATTAGCTTCTGGCTTTGTTGACAAAGTAAGAAACATCTTAATTTAAATTGGCAAACATAATCTTTCCTCCTCCCAAAAGATGGTGGGGTTATCTTCTAGTCTAACCAGATGCGATTGAATATTATATTTTACACAAAGCGACTGCTATCAAATCGTCGCATTCCAATTTCTATGTAATACCGATATTTAAACTGGCTGTCAGATTTTCACGCTTTTGATTACCTACTACTAACGATGGTCAAAGTTGTTACGTGGGAGAGCTATGCTTTGGCACAAATGGGCCGGCTCGACCGGAGTGATACCACGGCCGCACAGAAAACCAGCGTTAAACAACGCTTACGTTGTGTTTCGCCGAGTGAGTGAGGTTACCGGAGGCCCAATCCCCTTTAAAAGGTCGACAACGCTCTTGTGACTCCTATAGTGTTGCGGGTGTCCATGGGCGGCGGTAATCGCTTACCATCAGTCGTCTGCTCGTTTGCCCTCCTATCACATAAAAAAAACCGTCACCGATGGTTAAATGTGATCTTCAAGCTAAAGAGGGTTTTCTTTTCTTTGATTAGAATAATTTAATCAAATATTCGTTACAATCAACGTTAAACTATTGCTGAGATTTTCATAGAAAAACAGATACCTGAGAATGGAAACCTCACTCAGTGACCACACTTGCAATAAACTAATGAGACATTTAAAATTAAAGTTACTATACCACCATATTCCGATACTATAAATCTTAAAACCGTATCATCGCTCTTTACAGTAGATAATATCGACTAAGCCTCTACTTTATATGAACCAATAAAAAACAACATCAACGTAACATAGGCAAAAGGCGGGTCTAATGACACTCATCAATAAATTAAATGATGAGGCTGTAAAACCAGACACAACTCTTTATACATTGCATTATCATTCTAATAAAGAAATAGTCTTAATAGAATAAAACGCATTCAACGTTCATTTAAGCCACTTAAATACTGCGCTCCGTGCAATTTAATGCCCACACTATTGCTATTATTTTTCGCTAATAGCACTATTAAATGAAATTCTGTTTTAGATAGGATATCGTAAAGTAAATGCAGTACGATTTGATAATAGCTTGAGTTCAGGAATTTATTTGCTATAAATATTCTTAAGAAAATAAAAGCGCTATTTTAGATATTATCTTTTATGGCACGTGTCTTCTGAGTGTAGGGTGTAAAAAGGAATTCTGGAAACGATGTACCTATTTGAATATAGAATGTATCTGGAAATCAAATTAAATCACTATAATATTTTAATTGATACATCAATAGGACTATTTTAAAATTTTACTTTTTAGGTGCCATGTAATAAGAGGCGAGCACCAACGAATAACACCAACTTTGCTCCACCAGGGACTTGAACTCCGAAAGCCTCACCATCACTCTCTCCTTCGTAGTTGCCCCAAAATCATGGAAATTTGAATGCAAAATAGCGGGGTCGAATAAAGCCAGGATACTGCAGTGCCTTTGGGACTATACGCCATTCAATTGGCGTTTTCAAACGAATTGTGTGCCAATTACGTTATCGAGCAGTTTCCCGGAATAAAATTAAGTTAATGCCTAATTATTATGAGAGAATTACTACGACGGTAGTTAATTCGTGCCGAAGTCAGAGTTCGTTTCGCATAATTTCATTTTGATTAGCTTAATTTTCATAATAACATTTTAGTTATTTATATAAGAAATTAGCTTTAAAGATTTGGGAAGTATAACATTTTCATAATATTTTATAGCTGAGTGTGTGTACGTGTGTGTTTGTATGCGTGATAATTTAATTTAGTGGTTCCAAGCGCGACTGCTAAGCTAGAGGTTCTGGGTTCGATCCCCAGGTCGAATAAGTGTTATAGGGCTTTTCTATGAAATTCTCAGTAGCAGCTCGGAGTCTGGATTTGTGCCCGGTTAATGGCAATAGGCTCCCCCCCCCCCTATTACATGGGATCTAAATATACCGGGAATCTGTGGGTGTACATTACACATCTGCCGAACCCTTCGGGGAAAACAGGCGTGATGATATGTTTATGTTAATTTAGTTTTTCTAAATCCTGTAGAAAATTCCTAATATCTCTTCGTAGGTCTAACGTTATACATTTATGGAACTCCTGTGCGTGGCAAGACTTTCATTCGTCTAGACCCACCACTCTAAGCTGTTAATTGTCTGTCAGGTAGTTTTAGAATTTTATTAAGTAGGTAACATAAGGGCGACTTAAGCTTGAAATATAATTATTTTTACCAAAAGTAATTAAAAATTGAAAATGCAGTTCACTCGTGCATGTAGCTTAATTGACGTATTTTACGACTTACAGAAAATAAGAATCATGGAAGCGAACACCAGAAGAAAAAATATCAAAAGGAATTTTTGAATCGACCGTTTTGCAACACCGCGCGGTGTTTAGTTAAAAGAGCCCCTACCATTTGCATAATCGACGTTTCCACAGGTGCATTGGCAGCGCATTGGCAGCTGATTTAAGTACCATGCCAAGTGACAAGAGGGCTCCTCCGTCGTATAAGGCAATATGCTACGGCCGCTATTTTTATTTATCGTCGCTCGACGAGCTTCGGTGTTTTACGTAGGTTTGTGTCGGTGGCAAAAGTGGTAGAGGTTTTTATAACGTTTAAAACCGACGGGACATCTTGGCGTTTGTTTTGCAATTGAATGGTCGTGATCAACGTATCGGGCATTTGAAAGACTCTGCATATCAAAGTTTGGCATAACATGACTTGAAACCCACAACTGTTTGTTTATGTCGTGCTGGCTATGTGTGAATCGCCGGTGCCTGAGTCAGTTATTTATTTATATTAATGAATGTCTATTTAAAAATTCTTGCTGACTGGATACCAATTATTTAAATAATTGATTAAAAGAAAGCCACAAGACATTTTCTAATAAAGACTTTATAAATTACCTTACAAAGTCTTGGAAAAATAATGGCGACACTTTTTTAAAAATCGCAAAATCTTCTTAACCTGGTTCAGATACTAAAATTTTATTTTAAATAGAACATCCGATATCTCTTCGAAACAACGATGTTTGCGAACACATTTTTCTGTCCTATAAATAATGGAAAACTGGGCGTTTAGGTGTTATAAAGAATATTGAAACGATGTTGTTTAAGCTTAGCCTCCCACGTCGCGCGATCTTTGCTTGCGATGCACTCATTTCTCCTTTTATGTTCAAGATGTGTGCTTTGCTGGAAGAGTTTTTACCCTTATTGTATTTGCATGACACATCAAATTCTTTTTGGATGAATGTCAATTCTAACGACCATCTCCATAATTATTCTTAATGTACGATATTTTGAAGCTTACATGCAGCATGCATGCATGCAAGCTTTTGATGTAGATTGTAGGTATAATTGTAATTATTTTGATTGCATATCATAACCGAACAAGTTACGGTTACGAAAAGGATTGCCAATACTCGTATTTTTGTTATCATCCGCAAAAAATCCTTGTTGTAAGTTTAAAAATTACTATCGTGGGATAACTAAGATAATAAGAGTGTTATTTGTTCAATCGAATAAATTTCCTAGTTGATATCAAAAGTAGTTTGACAAATCGAGTTCCTTAGTCGTGATCGAAGAGGCACTTCTAGCATCATCAGTTCCGTGTATCGCAACATAAATCACAAACCATCTATATTCCGTGCGGTATACACCTGCGAACACTCTGCCACTTTTGAGACATAACGAAATCCAATTAAATACATCTAGATATTTCACCAACTGATCATTAGGGTGTGTACTCGGCTTGTTAGGGCTCCTGTTTAAACGTACCAGTACAACAACCATGGTTTCTAGTGACTTATTTCGTAGAAATCGAGTTTCCGAGAAATTCGTGTTTCGTTGTGGAATATTTATGTATGGATCGTGGCCGGTCAATGTATGATATCATTTTATAGAACGAACAAATGGAAAAAATGGAAATGTGAGGCAGGTTTATTTATGATTCAGGGTTGAGATACGCGTTTCAGTAATGGATGTGTTCAGGTATTTATGTTTGTGTACTCTGCCTTTCCATCTGTAATTTAAGTCATATCTTCTTTTACGATAATAATAATGTGTTGTAAAATAAGCACATGTCAAAATAGTCAAATATACCTTTGAAAAATTAACGGAATTTAAATAAATTAAGTATTTTTTTAAATGTCGTATTGTATACGACAGTTAAAAAAATACTTATTAACAGTTAAAAATACTTGTAGTAATAGCCATGTCTATATTATACAATTTATTTTTATTTAGGATTGCCAACATTTATTACAATATTCTTAGAACAAATAGCACCCATGTGGATATACTTTATCTACAATGAAGATTAAGATACTTTACTACTGAAATACGAATACGATTTTCGATGAAGATAAATTAAAAAATAAATTGATTTTTTTTAGTTTAAGTGTAGTTTTTATCTTCATTGAAAGTTTTACTTAAAAACGTAAAAGAAGTACAGTACAAAGAGTACTTCGAGTAAAAAAGTCTTAAAGACCGTACTCCCTTATTTTGCTACCATCATTATAAAATTAGTTTCACAGTGTATCCTGTTTGCTTCGCAAAATAGCCCATGGCTATTTCTCGTTACTTTGCGTGATCTTTGCTTAGTGGATACATACTCAAACATAGGATGTTGAGTTCTAGATAGTTGCGAGCTTTAGTTCATTATTAGTTAAGTTGTGCCTACGTGATATCATATAATGCGCTCGCAAAATCATTCTGTTCAAAATGAATATAGCCGCTAACACAAAAGTTTGTTCTTAATAATATCTGATGCGAGTAAAACTAGAAAAGTTATGAGCATTAGCTAGTTATTTCATTAATGAAAGTGATCGATAATATTATATTATAGACTAGCTTTTGCCAGCGACTTCGTCCGCGTGGAATAGTTACTTTGTTCCCTAGTTCTTCACCCGCGGTTTCACCTGCGTTGCCCCGTTCCTAAGGGTTGTAGCGTGATGTTTTATAGCTTGAAACCTTTCTCATGAATCACTCATTTTCCCATCATTTCCCTCCACTGCTCTGCTCCTATTGATCGTAGCGTGATGAACAGTATACTATAACCTGCCCAGGAGTATGAAGAACAATTTTACCAAGTTTCGTTGAAATCCGTCGAGTGGTTTTTGTTTCTATAACGAACATACAGACAGACAGACAGACAAAAATTTTTCTGATTGCATTTTTGGCGTCAGTATCGATCACTAATCACCCGCTGATAGTTATTTTGGAAATATATTTCATGTACAGAATTGACCTCTCTACAGATTTATTATAAGTATAGATAGTATCTAACTTTTCTTTAAAAAAATGTTATTGTATTCCAATATTGTACTGAATTATCTTATTAGTGTTCAAAATAATAACTTAGTGACCGGCGTACGTTTTTCCAACTTTTACACAGGATTTTAAAAAAAAAAATTGTATAGAATCTTGTCCTGGCACTTAGACACAACAGAAACAACAGGCTAGAGCGTCGGACTTGTGATCATGTACATACACCCATTGCACTACCGACGTGAACCCACTCGTAACACAAGCATTTAGCTTAGTACGAGGGGTTAAGAAGATACTAGTAATGTGCGATCCACATTGCTAAAAAAAGCTATATCCGATGCGAAGTCATGATCTTACATATGTGCGGCAGTTGATTTTTATTTATATACAAGATAATGTAAAAACTACTTATTTCCTCCATTCTGCATGGTTTTAAGACTACAAACTATAAGAAATACAGGCTATACTCTAGTACCTACGATATTTCGTCAGATTGAACTACACTTACATAATGATTGGCCGAATTAAAATCGTTTGATTGTGCACACAAAAGTCAGTCTATAATAAGTATAATTATGTTGAAATATTCATAGTAATTATAAATCCGGACCATCGATTGATGAAAACACGTGAGAACAGGCTTCGATATACTATTACTTTTTTTATAAAACTTTAATAACAACAAGATCTAAACCAAACAAAAATAGAATTTGCAAACAGTCGCAAGATTATTAAAAACGTTTTTTTTATTTTTTGTATTTTGAATGCAATAATATTATTATAATTTGTTCTTAATTTATATTACCGTGATATATTTCTGATTTGTAGCACTCATATTTAATTATTACCTAATTACTTATTCACTAAACATTTTAAAATAATCTGCTTGTAACAGATTCTTAATATCTAAGCCTTAAGCTCATAAATTACAAGAAAACTTTGATCTTAATTAAACATTTAAAGCTTAACAATTTTGCTGTAGATATTAGTTTGAGCTCGCAATACTTATATAATCAAAAGCCTAAATAAGGCTTGTTACTCTGTAATTAAATAACCAAGTGCCGAAATTCTGAATTATTTGTAAGCTCCATAACCGACGACCCAGCAAAAACAGTGTCTGCGTCACACACGGTACCAACAATATTAAACTATCATCCATACAAGAAACTACCAGTGGTGTTCATTAATTAAACGTTCACCCTCGTTAATATCAACACCTGTTCTTGAAAAGCATTTAATAATGACGTCAAGTAACAGCTGTGAGCGGTTGCGGGCAGAACGTTAGTTTTCCACGGTGCCTCTAGGAAAATTAAAACTAAATTAATTGTATCGAGGTTACTGCTACATTAATTATTTTCTTCATTACAGCCCGTACAGGATTTTTGTGTTTGTTTTACGTATGCTTGGCCAAGATTCATGCTATAAGGATTTGTACCTAATAATTGTGATGGCATCTTTATAAATAATATAATAATTAGGTTTCTAAAATAAATCATTTGGTTTTGGTCTGAATCATTTTATAAAGGCTGCTAGGAAAAAGTTCTCGCATGAGGACTATGCACTAGCAGACGTAGCGTTGGACAAACTCTAAGAGAAGGACCCTGGGAGTCCTCGGATGGAGACGGTACGTACCAAAACAGTCTTTGTGAAAATCTCTATGGGAGGTCATAATCGATTAATATACCGAGTGATGACTATGAATTTTATCTATTAGGCATTCTGGATCATTATCCGTTTCTCATTACAATTTCAATCAAGTGCATCCAGAATTCTTTGAATTTAATAGTGAAACAGAATACGTTCGAGCAACGTAACGTAATAGGTGTGATGTGGTCGGAAAAAAGTCAAATAATAAAACAATTCTAAAGAAAGCTCGTGCTCTACGCCGAAGAAGCTAATTATAGAGGTAGCCCGAATCGATCCATTTACACGATTGCACAAGCATCGAGTTCTCGATTACAAAATGACGTATCATCGGTACTCGGCTATGTTACATTATGAGCGACTGATTCTTTAATTAGTGACTTATCAAGATCGATACTTGGGGATGGTAATCGGTGCGATGTAATCGAATGCTAACGTACTTAATGTGTTCCATCTGATTGGATCATGCAATTTTTACAATCAGTACTGGTAAATGCCGTAACTAGAATCCATTTGTGTGACTATATTCAGAAAAAGAGTCATCAAAATATTTTTCAACTTAATTTATTGTACTATGTCCCCCGAATCATTATATTCCAAATGTAGCCCATGTCTTTTCGTTTTAAAAATAGGAATTAAAAATATATGTCCCTCTGTTCCATCCGACTAACACCAACTCTCATTACCGGTGGCCACTGATAACATCAGAAAGCCTGCGGCACTCCCGCCACATCACAAAATAACCATTGATTTATAAAAAAGTTTATGTTGGTCTTAACGATCAGTCAACTATATAACTTGTCTTATTGGAATAAGGTTCATAATTTTTTGATTGTTAATTTTTTACAATCCAGTGTAAATCTTAAAATTCTTGGCATTTGAATCTGGAGACACCGAAAGTTTTCACGATCGTGTGTGAAATAATGAAATCACAAATCACTTAAGCACAATAATTAATGATCTTACTAATAATAAATGCTGTATTTCAAAAACCAAAAAAATTAATTAAAGTTATTCTTTAATTTTTCAAATAGCTCCTTACATTACTCTTAATCTTAATTAATGTATGGATGTTTGTTACTCTTTCATGCTAGAACGGCTGAATGGATCTGGATGAAATTGGGCACAGAGATAGATTATAGTCTGAAATAACACATAGGCTTTTATACAGGTCGGACCCAATTCTGAAGTCCACGCAGAAAAAGTCGCGGGCAGAAACTAGTATTTTTTAAATAGAAATAGCAAATGTGTGAGTCGAAGAAATGATGATTTTGCAACACATAGGGTATTCCTACCTCGAGTGTAGTGAAGTGAGCCTACTTAATGGCGATTTAATGCGATTTTAACCAGAACGAACGACTATATAACTGCAATATTACCTTTTAACAATGTCAAAGTAAATCTATCGTAAAACAGTTACAGCCATTTAAGCAGGTACCGATCAATACAAACATTACGACCGGTAGAACGTCGCTCGGGTCATTAAACTTGGCGATAAATTAATAGCAGTTTGCATTACCACACATCAATCGAATAGAACATCTGTCAATCGAAACCGATAAAGATAAACTTCGAGATAAATCCTCGGTTTTATAGTCCGATTATTGTATGTCAAAAGCACCGGTTGCGCCGCCCAAACCGAATTTGATTACACCCGACGTTTATTTAAATCGAATCTGATTTCATTAATTACAAATATGGCCTCTAATCTTTATTATGTCAAATGCGTAATAAACGTCTTGTGTGGGTCCGAGAATCGGATGTTGATTTTTATTTTTTTCTCATTAAACTTTTGCCCCTAAGGTTTCGTTTGGCGCGTCGTTTTAAGTTTTTATTGTGGCTTGTTATCGATATCTAAATCACTGGTCGCATTAATACGACTGTCATATTACTTTTGGTAGCCTCCCCAGTAGAGATTGGGTTACGATTTATTTGATTGTCGACATAGGATATGAAATATTATTTTTAACTTCATTTTATTAATGATGTAACACGTAATATTTAACAATGGTTTAGTTTTTTCCAACTCGAAGTGAAAGTTTTATTAGTTATATTGCAGCGGAGTCTAAAATGATTAGAGTGCAGTTAAAGTTTGTATTTATAATAGAGAAAACGGTAGTAGAATTATAATTACTGCGCGTTTCGCATTTCCACAGCGCGTTCAAGGTACCGTAAATAACTCTAGTAGTGATATTAAGCAAATGTTTTTGCACAAACATGAAGTATTCACACGGCGCGTACTTACTTCTCTGAGCAATATTTCAAACTCACCTTGCGTTGCTTCTTGCCCTCTGCTGTATCATGTTGCTTTATTATGAATAGTAATGTGGATACGCTATTCTATGCTTCTTCTTTTTGTTGTGTTGTTTATTATATTTGTAAGTTTATTATTTTAGTGGTTGCTTTACTTTACAATAATTTTATCTGTTATTTATAAACGATACTTAATTTAAATACAGCAGTGTTTATATTCAAGTGTAGTAAATTCACAATAAAATGTTAACCTTTTTTTACAATTAGAATCATGTCCGATATACATACTTTGCCTATTTGTAGTTTCAGTTCAGTTTAATTTCTTTAAATGTTTTGACGTATGGGAAAGACTAAATTGAGTTGCAAACTGACGGCGTATCTACACATATCCAATGTTGGCAACAGGAAGTCGGTATACAGTTGCGTACTTGCTCATCAACGAGGGGATTCGCCTCAATCCACCAAACTTCCTCCTCGCAACATGATAACCGAGAATTTCTAAACTTTAGAGACTTAGAGAGATAATCTCCTGTGAATTAACACGGAAATTGTGACTTTGATGCTCCTCACAAATTTTATCATCATTGCTAACTGAGAATCTTTACGAGTTTTCCCAATTTCACTTCCTAATGTAACCAAAACGCGCCTTTAAAAGTAAACAACTCGCTTGAAGTTGATGTTGTAATAAAATTTATATACGAGTAAGCGCAAATTAGCTTGTAATTAAAATTCTGAGAGTTGGATAATGAATGTAAGTGTACATACAAAATTAATAAAGGCTGTAATAATAATAATTATATAAAGAATTTCTGTGTCGAAGAAAAAATAGTATTTATATAATTATCAGAAAAGACAGCATTAGGAATTATATTAAACAACCATCACTAAGGAGGCTAAGGTCACTGGTAACGTAATGCTAAAATAGGAAATTCCGATAACAATTTGCTCAACCGTTGAATTGAACCTAAGATCTTTAGCGTCAGAAACAGGTAAATTGCAAAAAAACATAATTATGTTACATTATTAAAAAGTGTTAAAAATACCGAATAACATCAATTTTACCTTTCAGGTTAAGACTTATTTTTTGAGCAGTTGTTCTAATAGGGACTCTAACACACAAATTGCATCATATTGCACTCTAATCAGTTTTTTCCTCGTAAATCTTCAATATGAACCTGTAAGCTGGAGCAGTATCATACCCCTCATTAAAGAGTACTTCCATAAGGCGATTGGAGTTTGTTTATTATCCGTATGTAATATAAGATGAAAATTGTAATAAAGGCTAAGGGAATCCCGCAAGACGTTAGATAACAAGCTAGGGAGGCATAGTGAAGGATCACTGTGGTTACAAGTAACAGGCATATGAGATTTTGGGTAGGTAAAAAATAGATAGTTTAACTATTTACATTATTGAAAGACACCTGTAAGTTTAACACACGCTATCCTGACAGGCTAGTTTTGCCACCTCTAAGAACTGAATTGTGTAGTCGTAACAGCTATGCCATGTCTGTCCGTATATATGTATAATCATCTACCTCAGGGCGTTAGAAATCTGCCTATAAATAAATTTAAAAAACATCTTTTCAGGTGGCTATGTTAACGCTGTTTTTACTCCACTGAGGAATATTTAAAATATAACATAACATACCATCACGCCTGTATTCCCCGAAGGGTTAGGCAGAGGCGTACTTAATGTACACCCACAGTTCGCCGGTATGTTTAAGTCCCATGTTATAGGGGGCGAGCCTATAGCCATTAACCGGGCACAGATCCAGACTCCGAACTGCTACTGAGAATTTCATAGAAAAACCCAATAACCCTTTGCTCGACCTCTAGTGTAGCAGTCGCACTTGGGACCACTAGACTAATGAGGCAGTATATGACAAATGTGCTGAGCAAAACCTGATAACTATAAGATCTATGTAACCACATTTATACGAATAAAAATTTGAATTTGAAAATGATATAGGTATATGTAACATGGATGATATGACGACATAGATAGGTATAATGACGATGTAGGCAAAATTTTCAATGAATATGATGAATGATGAATGATTTTCGTAAAATTGCACCTAAAAATACTGTTTTTTATTTAGTCAATTTGTTTGTCATGTGGGCGATTTTATGTTTAGAAATTAGCACTGCCTCATTAGTCTAGTGGTCCCAAGCGCGATTGCTTTGATCTTGAGTTCGATTCCCACGTCAAGCAGTGTTATTGGGTGGAAATTCTCAGTAGCAGCTCGGCGTCTGGATTTGTGCCCGGTTAATTGCTATAGACTCGCCCCCTATAACATGGGACCTAAACATACCGGTGAACTGTGGGTGTACATTAGGTAAGTACGCCTCTGCCTAACCCTTCGGGGAATATAGGCGTAATGGTATGATATGTTAAATCAGCAGTTTCATGCTGTTTTCAATTCTGATCATGACTGCATGATCCGATGCATTTAAATTGCCATTGCGTAACAGTTTATCATCGTTTTCACTAATGAATATTCATTTTCCAATCCATACCAGGTTTTGCATCGATTGTACATAAACATACCGCCCAGATCTTCTAACTCAAACCTCATAAATTCTCAGTGTGGAGTTGATTTATGCTCACATACGGTTCGTATGTTCCACGTACGTTATAACTGTTTCTGACCTTAGCGTCTCATCAGCATGTCTAAATCCCACAGGCTGGCTTTGTAGCCACACTCTTTGGATTAATCATAAAATATTAGTAAAGGTATTACTGATACGCTTGCCGAGATTTTTTGTCTGGATTTAAATCAAACACCTTGATATCCGAATGTCTTATCTAGTTCAGCTTTTGCTTCTTCTACATTATTTTCTTTTCTATTAATCATTTTGTTAATAAAAATGTAAAATGATTTCTATATTATCAACATTATAGTATACTGATGTACAGTTATACCTACAGTTCTCCGGTTTGTTTAGGTCCCATGTAATTGGGGGCGAGCCTATGTTTTGCCATTAACCGGCCACAAATGCTGGGCCTGGGAATCGAACCCAAAACTTCTAGCATAGCAGTCGCACTTAGGACCACTAGGCTAATGAGGAAATATTCTAGATGTGATCCATTCAATTTTGTTTAATCTTGCCGTTTAGATGATTACTGCTCTCTTAACTTCTAGTGAACTTTCTTTGATATAATTATAAAGGTAAATTGCTAACCACACGGGACTTAGCCTGTCGAAAACGTAAGTGTATCGACGGAAACTCCACAGCGCCTTCTAGACCAACATCGATTCATTTAGGTGATCAATCTCTGCAGAACAAAAACATAACTAGTGCTGGCGTGAAAGTTGACGGATAAATGGAGGTCCAAGCAATCTTATCTTCATTTATAGAGCAGTAAAATTATGCCGCGCGCGAAACATAAAGGCCTGTTTATCATCCTCTTGGAGGGTTTAGGTAATGTATTAAAGATTAATATCCTCACAGTGTTCTTCTTTGTAAAATATTTTATTAGTCTTTGTTCTTTCTTCGGGGCAGAAGATACTATTTCTGTTAAGCAAGATTGGAATATGAATTATTTAGTTTAGAGGTGACAGATTTTTGCAGAAGAAAGAACTTTCTTATTCCTCATATTCTTACAACTTATGCTAGAATATAAAATCAGTGTTTCTACGGTAAAGCAAGTTTTGTTTACTGTTTTTCTTTACGTTATCATGTAGATGATCTTTTTAGTATTCTGTGTAAGTAAAGATTAAGTGACTAGAGATAATACTACTTTAATTATCTCTTAAGTGGAATAATTAATAGGGTTATACATTTTAGTATAACGAATAAGACGATGAAAAAGTCCTCATCACATTAAAATCACTGAGACGATATAGTTAAAAAAAAATCTAGTTGGCCAACAAACATGTTTTCTACACCTGATCGATTTTACAATCGGAAGATTAAAACAGATCTTACCTATTGAAGTCTTCATGTTGAATAATTATCAAATAATTTTATAAACTAACTAGCTATTTCCCGCAGTTTCAATCACGTCCCAAAAAGATTAACATACTAGAAGTCCGATTTTAGGCGGCGTATCAAGATGAAACACCAGATTTTAAGTTAGACCTCTAGCAATACATCGGTGAAAACTGCATTCAATTCCATGTCATAGTTTTTGCGTGATGCGCGACCAAACATACAGACTGAAATTGTTATTTTGGCTTCTTTTGCTCTAATAAAGACCCCTCATATTAGTTCTTCTTTAATATCTAAAATGTACAGACATCTGCTTGTTACAATTTTATGATAGGTATAGATTAGGTTGGTTTGGTGCTAAAAAATAATTATGTATTTTTGGTAAAACTTATAGGTTTGTGTAGGTATCTAATATTATGATTGATTTTAAAAATGGAGGATTATAGTAGCGTTTCAGTACTAAACTCAAATTCCTTCCCTTAATAAGACCAAACAAACTCCTTCAATGAAATCAAAATAGATTATATCAAAGCGAAATGTTTGTATTGATACACAAATTCTGAGGAATGTCGGGCAAAATAAATAGGGACACAAATTGGACAAGATCCGCTGCGATTTCAAAACAGTAGATCAAAGTCGACAATGGACACCGAAACGCATTGTAACAAACTTCTAAGTCGGGAACAGAATGAACGAGGTTAAAAGCTAGCGAGGAACGATGTTTTGTGAACATGTCGATCATTGTGTCAATCGGACGGAGAACTACGAATAAAAATAACGAACAAATATTTCCAGTTAGTTTTTTCTTCCATGGTTAAACAAGACGTGTTTCTAAAAACCAAACCTTGAATTATTAGGTATTTAATTAAAAGTGTAAAAGTAACAATTCAAATGCACAAATGCATAAACATATTAAACTGGGAAGATACTGTACCCCACAATACACCGAATCCTACTATGGGATACAGGGATATAGTTATAGGTACTAAATAAATTAGCTTTAAGTGTAATTGTTCCAAATAAACACATTTATTAAATTTATTATTACCTATTGTTAAAAAACCGATAATTATCATTCTCACATTGTTATTGAGGTAAAAGGATTTATACTGTTTTTTTTTGTATCCTAAAAAGATCACCAACTTTGTTTCATCAGTTTAAGTTTCGTGTGAAATATTCTAACAATGGTTGTCCATTAGTAAAGTAGATTGAAGTTGTAAAGTGAACTAGAAACTTCCCAGCCACGTTGGAGAAACATAAACAGTGCAATCATATTTAAACTTTTCTCCGTATTCTGGCAGCTCCAAGAAAATGAAAAGCTTATTAAAATTTGTTTATGAAAACAGCAGATTATACTCACGTATTTTCGAAAATAAATTCCAAGAAAATATCTCGGCCTCCAATTTAATCAACACCATCGTAGTTTCATGAAGTACACGTCAATCTGTGTGAAAGAGCTTACATTAAACATTTCATGAACTTAATAAATTATTATAGTTTCAAACGGTGATCGACAAAGTTCGAGCTAAACACATAGTAAATCGTCTTCAAAAGTAACCTACTAAACTGAAATGGGGTTTCAAAACCAAGGTCGTGATGACTTGAAGGAAAACATATGACTTATATCCATCGTAAATGTCAACTATAAAACTGATGTAATTTTCTCAGCAACACCGGAAACATTTTGCATTGTTTACCAATATTAAATTTATAACATCAAAGATTTCACTACGAATAACGTTTAATGATCATGTAACATTAAAAATACTTCAGTAAAAATAAATGGTTTATTATTATTTTAGAAGATAATTCATTGGTTTTATGGATACTGGTAACGATTTCAAAGGTTTCAAGTAATTTTGCAAGAACTTCTCCAAAATGAACCGCTTTATAATAACAAAATCGTTCGCCATACCCTATCACGTAGGTCCCATTACAACATTTCGACATGAGTGCAGTTGGGCCGGGGTGTTTTGAAGTTCTTCGGATAAATATCGCGTCGTGAGCGAATGTGCCTGTTAACACGTAACGAGGTGTGGACTATAAGCTCACAAGTCATGATCATGTCTTAGCGAGTTATTCGCCGACCACTGACCTTATGGTGAAAGTGAGAAGGTCCTCAATAACCGACCTTGAAATTTTAATTGTCGACCTTCAACTCCCATCAATAAGATCGGTTTTAGTAGCTGGTGTTGATTCACACGCGTCGATTTAGACTTTAACGTGCCAGACGTCGGCACAAGCGATAATTTGTATGCCTCATTGTAGTATTATCTGTACGTGAGCTACGTATAACAAGTGTAAAAGAAGGAATAAGAGTATAAATAAGGAAATAAATGGGTTTGAATTATAAAGTCGGGTGTGTGTGAATCGATTCTAATTATAGTTTTCATGTGAGGATGTGCAGTGGAGGTTTGCAGATTTAACAGTTTCCTTCCAGCCTGAGAACAGGTTTGCGCACTGTATGGATTTATCGACGAGCAGGTTCCATCTGCGACTTCGGTAGATTCGCCGTCAGGATTCCGAAAGCATGTTTATTGTTCTGTCTTCATGACACTGCGTGATAAATTACCCGTATTTGGACGTATGGAGATGAATGAACACGATCCAGGGGTTATTCGTAAGGTTATTTTATTGTGAACCACGTTAGAAGATATCTTATGTTTTTGTTTTATAAGATTAACTTGTGTGAAGGGCGAAATAACTGCTACTAACAAATATTCTATATAGGACAAATACCATCTAGCTCACACTGTTTTGCACACTCATAATTTTGAATACTTACTACACTATCATAAATGAAATGACATAATTTATTTTTATTGAGCTACGTTCAAGTTTATTACCATCGTTACTTTTGCTTTGCGGTGTTAGCGAAGATAGTTAATCGAATGTCAGTTACTGAGTTGAATACTGATATTACTCTACGGCACAATTTTGTACTTTTTATGCCGTAAGCCCATCTCTTCATTTTAAAACCTAATTTATCTTAAGTATCTAAGAAAATACTTATGTGAGAGTTACTTTTTGGGAGGCCTTACTTTTTGAAGAAAAAAGAGGGTCCACATAATATTTTTATTTCCAGTAACACCTAATTCAACATTACATACTTTTGGAAGTACCCCGAAAGATTAGGCAGAGGTGCATTACATATATAGGTACATATGCTTCGCCCGTATATTTTTAGGTCTTAATTAATAGGGCCGTTTAATTCAGCAAATGGCTGTAATTTGTTTAATTTTATAGGGAATCCTACAACCTGTGAATCAAACCTAAGAAAGGCAATTGAAACTTGCAGTACACATAAATAACTAATTCTCCTGTTAACAGTGCTAACTAAGCTTAATTTGCTTGCGCGGGAAATGAGCTCACTGCAATAGTTCAACAGTTCAGGATTCGCAATCCTGACCACTTAACAACTAGTAACAGTTAAGCCGTACGTAAGTGAATTTGTTTCTTGGTGTCAAAATTAAATGTTTTATTTCAATTACACCAATTTTACAGGTACTTTTGAATTGTCAAAAACTTGGTGCACGGTTACGAATAGTGGGTCTTATGGAGAAGAACCAGCAAGAAACTCTATACATACTCCTTTATATAAAAAAAATGTTTGTATGCTGAAAGCTCTGAACCGGGAAGAGTGGAAGAAGGAAAGGGAGCCTTTTTCCCTATCACGGCTGATAATAATAATAGTTTGTAAGCTTAGGTTAAATTTTGTGAATATTATGGGAACACCTTAGGTTTTCTTGTTTCTGAGCCCAATATTATAACGAAAGTATTGTCATTACTGGGTATTGTCGCTTCTCCTCTCACATAATTATCATTTGCTTAAAGGGTAAAGAAAAACATCGTGAGGAAGCTTGCATGCCTGAGAGACTTTCTAGGCAGCGTGTGAAATCTGACAAATTCACATTAAGCACGTGGCGGAATATACATTAGCGATGGAAAAAATAACCTCAAAATTGGTTCATTGACTGCAAAGTTTTGCGCGAATATACAGAAAAATATATGCACAGGCGATAACCTCCTTCCTTTTTGAAAACGAATAAGAAGGTAGTCTTATTTAATTTAACTATACCGACTTCCGTCCACCTTCTGAATATTTCGAGTAAGCTGGACTGCTAGAATGGCTAATGAAATAAATATTCTAATTGTTTGCTAGCTCACCGCTCAGCGTTCATTAACAATGAAAAGGCGCGTCCAAAGCAAACATAACGTGAAGTCGACAAAGCGTATTCTAACGCTCAGTGTATCCTTTAACACAGCCTTTGTTGAGAATCTCCTCTGGTGTTGATAGAACATTCGCAGTTAACTATGCGGCTTAAGTTATAAAATATGTGCTCGTAACTTAGAACTGTCTTGGCATTTTCTTCCCGTGAAGGTTTAAGGTGTAACTTAAGAAGGTACACGCGGCACTTGGTATTTGTTGAAAACTGAAAGCTTACTTGGTGAATACATTTTTGTATGAGAAAGGATAAAAATATCGGTGTTTAATAGAAACTACTCAAGTTTCACTTTAACTATCATCAATTAAAACATCAAAACACATACCGTCACGTCTGTACAGCTCAAAAAAGTTATACTACTGTAGTATACCCATAGTTTTCTCATCCATTCAGTTCCGTTTCGTTATGGTCTGATCCATTATTATTAAATGAGTACTTACTTGTGGCATAAGGTTGTATCACCGAAAAACTCTAGTCCATCTTAGATCAATGGGCCTTACACCTTTCATCTGACCATTTACTTACCACCCTAAAGTTGTTTGGCAGAAAAATTACCGTACCATGCATAAAGTATTATCAAATTTAATTCTGAAAGAGTTTCCTTTTGGCATTTGGAATGGAGAATTTTTCTTCCACCGCTTCAGCTTCCATTCTAGGCCATCCACAATGTTGTTTACAGAACATAACATAAGACCGCTTGCACCCAACCGCCAGCACACTGCGTGTCCTCTTTCCTTCTACCAAGTAAACTTAGCTCTACAATAATGTACGAGAGATAATGCACTTCTAGCTAATTCCAGGACACTTGAGCCTTGATGAATTGTTTAATTTACACTTTGTGGGGTAGCAAGCTGAGATAGTAGTGTTAGATGTTGCATAACGACATCCTTATTAGGGTTGGGAAGCGTTTTGAGATCATTAGACTGCGATTTGCATGTTTAGCGAGGAGGATGTGTGGATTTCAGTTTAAGTAGTGAATTATACAGTGTATACTAAACAGACTTTGTATTTATAGATATTATCCAAACTAGAAATATGGAGCTGTACACCAAATAAAAAAATATAAGACATTTTACGATAGTACTTAATATTAATAACATAACATACCATCACGCCTTTATTCCCCGAAGGGTTAGGCAGAGGCGTACTAATGTACACCCACAGTTCGCCGGTATGTTTAGGTCCCATGTAATAGGGGGCGAGCCTATTGCCATTAATCGGGCAGAAATCCAGACTCCGAGTTGCTACTGAGAATTTCATAGAAAAACTCAATAACACTTTGCTCGACCTGGGGATCGACCCCAGGACCTCTAGGGTAGCAGTCGCGCTTGGGACGACTAGTCTAATGAGGCAGTCATAACATAAATTAACAATATTAATATACTTAATATTAATATTGTTAATTTAAAGTAAATATTTATGTATAAGTACAAGATGTCAACAAAAATACAAGAAATGAGAGATTTTAAATATAATCAAGATCCACTTGATTTTTGTGGATATTATAATATTAGAATATTTTCAATCCCATTCCTAAATATTAAACATTATATTTTTCTTTACTCAGCAGCCATCTTATTAAAATACGTACCTACTTACATAGGTAGGTACTTACTATTTAATAAATTCTAGAATAAAATATTGTATCTGCCTAAGCACGAAGTAGGCTAGCATAGGTTGTTTAAAAAACTTATTAACTAGATAATAATATATGTAAACACAATTTCTAATACAAAATCTAAATGGTCAGTGTTATGCACGGCTGAGGCAGTTAATTTTTACGATAACCGCAGCTGCATGCAGGGGGCGGGATCATTGTTAGTTTAACATAGAGACTTATGCGCAGCTAGTCTTAGTTATAGCAGGCTTTAAAAGAGGAGTATTATTCCGACTTCATAGAAGAGTTAATACGTTTTTTTTTGTTAAAAATATATAGATATTCTACCTACACGCACGATGCTTCCTTCCTTCTCATATAGTCTGTGTTTACCATTACGGATCCTACTAGTAGTCCTCAACTGACTGCTTCATTAGTCTATTGGTCCCAAGCGCGACTGCTACACTAGAGGTCCTGGGTTCCCCAGGTCGAGCAAAGTGTTATTGGGTTTTTCTATGAAAATCTCAGTAGCAGCTCGGAGTCAGAACTTGTGCCCGTTCCTAATGTAGGGCAACGTTTTCTTTTTAAAAAGAAAGAAAGAAGAAGAAAAGATTGATCGGCCGTACAGCGGAAGTATCCTGATTTTGTAAAAGGATTAAAATGCTGCCGTCTATAGAAACCAGCTTATTTCAAGGCCCCATGAGAAGTTTTAATGAAACAACTACTCAACACGCGCTGTCGTGGCCCACGAGATATTAAAATCGACATATTTATGAACTAATACCAATGTGCTTTACCTATTTATGACTTGTACTTTATGGATGTAATTCCGTTGCAATTGAAAATGCAGCTTTATTTGAAATTATAATCTGTGTTAATCGAATATGGTACAACAATGGGCTCGGTATATGACATCATTATTGTGATTCTTATAAAATTAAAATATGTAGATTGTTAAAAATAAAAAAAAATTTTCATGAATAGATAAACTATTGCAATTCTGAGAGTGAGTTTAAACGATACAGCATACCATTTTAGTAAAAAAAATCTCCTGGGAACCATTCTATTGAATAAACTCAATTCAATACAAACGAAATGAGAAACAGTGCTGACCCTTTCATTCATTAATTAATCCCAAACGTTCGAACGCAAAATAATAGACTCTTAAATCGATCACTCACGTGGAAGCGTCAATCGTTCTCGTAACATTCGTCAATTAACCTCGATTTTCGAACACGAACACGGTAAAATGCCGATTGATCGAGTTCTCGCTCTGTAGTTGGACTATACATTACCTTACTTGGCTAATAAAGCCTGAAACAGTAACGAAATGAAGATTAATTTTCACGATTCTCGAATAAGAAAGTTTATCGAGAAACGAAAATGTTACTTATCATTATTAAGTCTGATAACTGTTTGCTGTTTATTTATGGGAAAACAAAATTTATTCATAAGCCAAATATTAGTAAAATTTGTTTACTAATATTTGGCATGTTTGGTGTAGTGTAGGCATATTGTTTTTGATAGTTGTTCCGAGTCTGAGTGATTGTGTAACTATTTGTGAAGGCACACTCACTATAGGATGAAAACGCTTGGTTGAGGCTTTAGAAAAATATTGTTAGATAAGCTAAATAAAACCCCCTTTTTGATTAATTTATAATGTGAGATACTAGATACTAGATATATTCATACCTAGACCGATCGCTCGATAAGTTAACGGACGAGTCCATGTTTTCTGTAATTTCACTGCTGCACGCTCACTAGCAAAGGTTTTCAATATATATTTTCTTTCACATATGAAAATAATTACTTTTAGACTTTAGAATTCGCTACATCATAAAAATCTGTGAATATTTACCTAAAACAGCTATATAAGTATGTATGTCAAATTACTTTTGAGTATACTCGTAGTACAAGAGGAAATGTTCAATGCGGCCTTTTTGGTCCCCGTGTAAATTAAGGTTAACTGCCTAATATACATACACGGTATACATACGCGACATCTATATCTTCTTGTTAGACACTAGTCAATGCACTATACGTATATCAATTTGCACACTTCATTTAGCAATTAAAGCTCCCATGCGTTTATGCAGTGACAATAACAGTGGAGACATACGTTACATCCAACATACAATTAACTGATTGGCAATTTCGTCTGGTTAGAGACCGCCCGATGCGGTTAATTGCGCTGGCTCGTTCACAAAGACAATTAGTGAGCGCTGCTGGTGATTAGGTGAGCGTATGTACATATATTAATTAATTGTTTATAAATAATAGGTAGCAAATATGTAATGTATTTGATTCCACTGTCAAATTATAAGTTAATGTGGGACCAAGTGTCTCATTAGTTCAGTATTTGTAAGCGGAGCTGCTACGCTAGAGGCCCTTGGTTGCAATTTTCATGTTGAGTTATTGGGTTTTTATAAGTAATTCTCAGTAGCAAATTGTAGTTTGGATTTGTGCCCAGTTGATGGCACTAGGCTTACCCCCTATTACATTGGACCTGAACATAAGTACTGCCGTGATGGTGTGCTATGTTAAAAATGGCAAATAAAGTAGATACATTAGATCTTATACGGTGTCCCAACGTATGTAGACAAGCCTGGGAAACGAGTAGGACTGGCCTGAAACCAATGGGCTGCGGCCATCCAAGGCGGTGTTGAGTTACCCGCCCGATCAACTGGTAAAAATGTAATGTAGAATACTAATCAATAATACCTTGTGTAGAGAAGGCAACGATTTTATCGAATATTTTTATGAAGGACTGTATATTTAAATTCATATATTTCATAGAAACCATTGTTAACGATACACAGGAGAGGCTCTTGGCTGATCAATAACTACGCTGATCAACCAATCTCCAAGGTTAAGCTACGCTTACCACGGTCAATGTTTGGATGGGTGATCATTCTTAATAGACGAAATCCTTCCGCAACTTGAAGAACACGTTAAGGCATCGGTCTCAATTGCCATGCAAACACTTATGACAATTGTTAGTGACAATCAGGGCCTACAAAGCCTGACCACCATTCTATGATTTGGTACTGCCTAAATACTGGGTTGCGGTGGTCTAAAGGCAGTCGCTTCGCGTAAGATTTTAGCCACATACTCGTAAGCTGATCCTAAAATAGGTACACTGTTCCATATACGGTCTGATAATCGGCCTCCTAAAAGGCTGCCTTGATGGCAAACCCCGAGAGCGGACTTCTGATGTTTTGTCAAAAACTAAAGACTTCCTAGTTGGTTTCCCATATTAATTTTGGTTGATGTTTGACCATCCGTTCTGAAGATACACCACAAAATGCTTGAAGTCAGTTTTTTTGCCTAAAAGTAATTTAAATTTTAATCCCAACTAGACCGAAGAAAATAAAGTTTATTATATTTATTTCGTAACTCCATGTTTTATAAAGGAGTCTCACAATGTAACCTTATCGCTTCAGCATGCCCACGGTGGCGATCTGAGTACCGGTGTTCACTGATCAACGTCACTGACTCAGGTATTCGTGTTATATAACTAATTATTGACTTTATTTCTGTACAAAACATTAAAGCCATCACACTGTGGTGACTCAAAAAAAAAACAATGTAATTTTTGAAATTTCAGACCCTTTTGTACCCAAAAAATTTGTTTGTTTTGAGCAGTTCCTCTGCCATTAATCTTATATTCAGAATCCTTAGCATGTTTAGCAATTTTCTAGTGAGAATAATAATATTATTATTCATCAAAATCGCCCTTTTAAAGTCAACAGACGATCTTAGTATTTTTTTTATGGAATTAAGTCGGCAAGCTGATGAGCCACCTGGTGGTAAGTAGTCATCGTCGCGCATGGACACCTGCAACATAAGAGGAGTTGCTGATGCATTGCCGACCCTTAAGAGCATACGCAGACTGCAAGAACCACTGCAACCGAAAGGAACTGGCTCTTACGCGCAAAAGTCGAAACACACACCAGGGTGCTTTACTACAGACTCCGACGTAAGGGTGGTCGCCAGCCAGTCAGACCCCAAGAGGAACGTCAGATATTTTTACAAGTCTTGCCTATCTGAAAGGCAGCGAGGAACAGTATTCTAACCAGTCCCCACACGGGGAAAAATTTACAGTTAATGCTGAGAAATTATCATCATCATCATAATTAAATTAGCCAAAAGCTGCTGAAGAAAGGCCTCCCACCCATTGTTCAGCAGTGGACTTCTTTCTCTCTCTCTCCAAAGACTTCTTAGCATATCAACCAATAATTTTAGTTATAGTAGGAATACGTTTTGTATATAAATAGGGTAATTTATAATAATGGTACGTTTTTCGGTTAGTAAACTTAATTGAGACACAAAATAAAAAATATATATATAAGATTTTCTATTTGCTCCTCAAGCCCTTTTTGAAGACAGTAATAGCATAATTCAATTTATTAATTTGATAAGTTCCAAATGTTAATATTATTTTTAAATAATTATATTTTTTACAGATAATTGTGATAAGAGAAATTCGAAATAAAAATTATAAACCTCATTTTACTATTAAATTAAATATATTATAATTTTATTATAGAAAAAATATTAAAAAAAACGCTACTTATATGAAAATAATTTAGTAATTAATTCCCAAACTTAAAATTTTATACTGGCAGTATTTCTCTACTACTTAGTTTACTCATTGACGTCACTGGCTCTGGAATTTGATGGCGTAACGAATCCCATGACTAATGATTTATTTCTATAAAGGGTTGAATCTATGAGTCATTGAAATTGTTATGACGGTTTAATTTTAATCGTCGGATAGAAATGTACTTCTAATAACAATACACTAAGAAAAACTGTGGATCAATCACTTCAAATTTCTAGTTATCCTCGATAAGACATACAGCTGTTATTAAATCAGTAATAAATATCAGTTAATTATCTTATAATTATACATTTATATTATTATAATGAAATACAACGATCTAAGAGATTAACCATTTAAGGTGAAGTAACTATCAAATTAACGACATATTATTATATTATGTGCAGATTTATATCGCCAATATCATACGTATTCTGCTATGCATAATGACTGATTCCCTTCAATAAACACAATCAATTTAATTGAGTATTCAAGCATCTGCTTTATAGGATCGTAAACTAACAGCTCAATAATAGTGTATTTGAGCATTAACCTATAAGTAATTACTCTGTATAATGATTGGAATAGTTATGTAGGATAAATTTACATGTATTTCACATAAGACTGTCAGTAAGGTCTGGCTGTAATGAATGACAGCACTGTAAACAATCGTGTGGATTGGGAAAAGGCTGAGGAGAATGGGAAAAGGCTACGATAATAATATTTTTTCCATCTGTTGGGGACTGTTTCCAATCTACGATTAATTTACAAGAATTTAATCGTCCTCTTACGGCTGAAATTAATAACCGATCTATAGATAGGTTTCCCTACTGAAGATTGAAATTTGACATAAGAACCATAGAAATAATGTCAAATGTTGATGCCCATCAGGGAAAATAATCCAGAGATAGGTTATTAATTACGGCCGATAGCCTTTTCTCAACTATATTGGAATCAGCTTCCAGTCTAACCATATGTTGATGAATGTCACTATTTTACCCGAAATAACTGCTAGCAGATCTCCGCAACCCAATTTCTGGGCATTACTAATATCCGCTGGATAGACTGGTTATCAGAATTTTTCGGCTTCTGACTACTAACGATTGTTATAGATGTTCGAATGAAAACCGAGATCGACGATGCAACACTGAGGTGTACGACTATACGTACTACGAAGAATTCGATACTAATTAAATTATTGCCTGCTACGCAAGAGGTCCTGGGTTCGATTCCTAGGTCGAGCAAAGTGTTATTTGGGTCTATAAAATTCTCAGTAGCAGCTCGGAGTTTGGTATTTGTGCCCGGTTAATGGCAATAGGCTCGCCCCCTATTACATGGGACCTAAACATACCGGCAAACTGTGGGTGTACATTAAATACCTTTGCCGAACCCTTCTCCTTTACATAACATATCATCACGCCTGTATTCCCCACAGGCGTGATGATATGTTATGTAAAAATATTATTTACATTGAACCTTTTTATATATGGTATGAATGCAAATCAAACGCTTATATATGGAAGAGTCAGGCTCGCTACCAACTGTTATGGTGACGTAGATCACGCCGACATGAACGATGAGATGAATATATGCACCACAATATTACTTACTAACGAACACCGCCATATATAAGCAATAATAACAAGACTATTCATAGTGCAGATATTGATTAAGACCGCTAGACTATTATAATTACTAGAATATAATTATGCACCTTGTGAGTCTCTCAGATGCTATTAATCGGTTCAGATATACACCGCATGCAGAAGCCCTGTAGTATGCTTAAATGCGGATACAGCGGATATGTGGTTGAGAAATACGATTACCAGAAATGAGGAGAATAGTGAATACGGCTTTCCTATCACTTGATACTTGTAACATGTAATCATAGTTGTATAAATTTCAGAATCAAATTTGAAGCATAAGATCGACGGCTAAGATTATAAAACGACTGGGTAGTGAGAAACGGAAACACTAACTTTCAGTACATAATGAGATTCCTCCCGGTTTTTCGATACGATCCAGATACGACCGAGATACGACCGATGCAAATGTAGCAAATCCCGGGCTGTGCCTATAGGGCAAGAGGAGGCAAATATGGAATACCTAATATAGAGGCAAAAGTATTTTATATTTTAAGAAACGTAAAAAAGGGCAAAATGTTTTAACTTTGAACACCAGAAAATTTAAATAAAATAATATTTTTTAACCATGTACATAAAACCGTTATAAAAAGAAATATAAAAACTAAACCAAAACGAGTACCTAATCATTACAAAACCAACGAAGCGGACAAGTTTATTCAAAAATAAATAACGGTATGGTTTCCAAAAGGAAGCCATAAAAATTACTAAACAGGAAAAAAATAACAAAGCCGTCGAAAAACTGCACAAAGAAAATGACGTAATTTATAAAAAAAAAACACCTGAAAGGCAGCTTCGTGGCCTGGTGGATACTGAGCTTTAGATCCTGGCTCTCACATACTTCACAGGATACTTCACAGGTTAAGCTGTGATTTTTCTATAAAATACTCACTAGCAGTTTGGAATTTGGATTCCTGTTAATAGCAATAGGTTTGCTCTTATAACATTAGTGAACATCACTCAACCTCTAACTAATGCCACCTAATTATTCCTGTCTTTATCATTCTGACTAAAATAAAGCGAGACGACGCTAGAGAAGTAACTTCTGGATAAAAACCGAAATGAAAAAACTATTAGCTTATAGATGTTTTAGAATGTATCTAAGTATACCTTTAGTTTATTTATATCAACAGAATATTGCTGTATTGTGTCGCTAATGCACCTCAAATGAGATACATTTGAAGTCTTCATATGCGAGATGATCTAATATATACATTATAATATAACTTTGTTTAAGTGCGGATCCATCTCTGTAGTTTAGAAATTATATTGAATTGTTAATAATGTCAGCTAATATTGCCTAACGATGTACGACGATGAGGCGTATGAGAGTCAATCCGATTAATAGGAACGACATAGTAAAGTTATTAGGTAATCCGTCTGGCTTTATAGGTAGGTACTATATTGGTCTCAGAGAAACAATTAGCTGTGATAGGAATCTGCGCTCACTAGTCAATAAAACCATTTTTAACCGTTCTACTATCCACATCGAACAAAATTGACAATTGCGTCAATTCCGCCGGACTCGTATTTTTATCATCTACTTTCAAGTAACTACATCTATTTATTATCTAATTTATGATGTAAAGTGGTCTTAATTTTTGTCGGATAAATTCGGATTCCGAATCCGATAAATGGAAAATTTTTGTTACCCATCTACGCATGCTAAGCATTTTCTATTGTTAATAATATTGTGAAAGAAACATTGCCTTGTTCTGTAGTATATTGTTGACGTCATCGACAAGGATGCGCAATAGAAATTCGACTTCCCAGGCAACTATGATAGCTAGGGACGTAGGTGAGTTGGTTAATAGCCAGTTTTGTATATTAAATCTGTCAGTAGATTTGCTTACTAGAGATAATATTTTGATATTACCTGTTTGGAACTTATGTCAAAATCCTATCATGCAAATCTACTAATTGATTTGTTATAGAAATCAGCCATTAATCATCCGGTATACTAAACTTGATGCAAATTCGAATTTTGCTTACGGTGCAAATTTTCTTTTACATTCACTTATAATTTTAAAACGCACTTCCAAAAACATTAAATTAAATTTAAAAAAATGTAAGTACCAGCTGAAATGAAAGCCTGGTGCGCAAAATTTCTAGAGTATTCCACTAGAATGCCTTGAAGATACTTGCTTCATTGCCTCACGTGTAGAACAACTCTAAGAAAGTAAAGTAAATTGAAGAAAGTAAATTCTAAATTAAATTTAACGTGAACAACTCCTGTATTATATTACGTGACGTAGCGCAACTTTTCTCTGGAAATACTACCTACACGCCAGAAATAACCAAGTTCGTGGCCTTTTTAAGATATAAGCTCAACCAACAATTTAGTATAATGATGTTTGTTGGGATTCCGCCAAAACAAAAACACAGGTACGCATTACGCGAGTACTTCATTACAAAAGGCTTACCTGATTCGGAAATCTGGAGCGTGGAGAGGGATTTACATTTTTAACCTGCGGATAAAATAAGGCTATAAAAAAAAGATGAACCCTAGATTAAACAAGTCCTTTTTTTGTAACCGCTCTTACTTTTCGAGTATCATTACATTATTTTGAAAAATGTTAAAGTTATAAATTTTGTACAAGAAAAATATTCATGGGCCGGATTCGGACCTCGGACGTCGAATTTTCGGACAGGAACAACGTGAAATGATCTAACGATTGTACTATTTTTGTGTAGTAAAATATTTTAAGTGTTTTCAAATAATCCTTGGAACTTGGGTTAATGCTAGATAAGAAGTCAAATCGCGAAAATAGAATCGATCGCCAGTCCGCTTTATGGTGGAGAAACGAGCGATCCGGCAGCCCAATTTCTGTTAGAAAATGTATAACTTCATAAATTGCTTAGCATGATTGCGTCTAAAGGCAATACAATTTTAAAACTTTTTAAGTTGTTTTTTTATTAAACCTTGAAAAAAGAATCGGTGAAATATAACAAAATCCCCAGACATAATTTGATGCACACTTCAACATGCAAAATAGTGCACTTCATAAACCATAAACTGCACTGCTGTGTACTTGCACGGTGATTCGGTAAAGTATATTAAATTACAGGTAATAAAAAACTTTACAATGGGTGGTAAAAAGGTACACACTCGCGGGGCGGTACACTGGCAAGCCTGTCGGGGATGCACGCTTCCCTGCACCGGCCTACGATTTTATGCGACATTAAATTAAGGAAGAGGTTTTATGCAACGCCTTAGTCGGTGTGACCAGCGGCTTAGTAGTCTTTGAAGTACTGTGAAGAGGCCAGCTATTACTGCATTATAAACCTTCTTTGTAACGTATTACATTATAATTTATTACATCATTGTTATCTTGAAATGTAAGCATTGATAGTGACCATCACTGATCTGTATATTTCTCTATTATAGACTATCGTATTATAGAGGTCAGTGGTGACCATGGATTGCCATATTGTGTCGAGTTTGAAACCGAGGTACAGTCGACAGTACACTATGGTAGCCAAAATTGACAATTTTTTTCAATCAATTTTCAATTTAATCTCCAAATAATAGAGTTTATTATCCATTGGGGAAATTTGTGTTGATTTGATGTACTATCTACTGACAGCACATTTGATTTTTCAAATCACGTCCATACGTACCTTTTAGTTCCGAATTATTTGCAATGGCCGAAAATATGCCCAATATTGCGTAGTGGATAACTTCTATGAAAAATCTTTGATAAGTAAGCCAGTTATTCTTCATCAAATAATCATAATAAGAAAATATTTTCGTTAACATTATACAAGACGCAAGAAAATATAATCTCTATGTACGACGCAGATGTCAAAAATATCTTCAAAGGAACAGTCATATGTATGTAAGCATATAGGCTTATCGACTTCTCCGCTTCACTGGCTCCTTGAGCAACCTAATTTCTTTATGTAAAAATCATACTAACACATATACATATTCTCAAAAAATCTTACGTACAACGTAAACCAAAAAATATTCTGGAATTCGTTTCTATAACTTACTTGAATCTTAATTATTCGTTTAGAGATCACTACCTATGTTCAACAATAAGATATAATAACGTAAGTCAGATAAATATAACATACCATTCCGCCTGTATTCCCCGAAGGGGTAGGCAGAGGTGTATAATGTATATCCACGGTTCGCCGGTATGTTTAGGCTGCCTATGAAAATTTCATAGAAAATCTCAATAATCGAACTCGAGACCTGTATCGTAGCAGTCGCGCTTAGAACTACTAGATTAAGGAAGCAGTCATTTTTAATTTAATTCGGCTGAATTTAACAGACAGTACGGACATAATATTTCATATACAACACAAACATAACATAATCAACCCATTACATTGCCCCACTGCTGGGCACGGGTCTCCTCTCTGAATTAGAGGGATTAGGCTATAGTCCACCACACTGGCCTAATGCGGGTTGGCGGACTTCACACGCCGTCGAGAAAATCTCTCAGGCATGCAGGATTCCTTATGATGTTTTCCTTCACCGTTTTAGCGCGTGATAATTAACTATTAATTTATTAATATCACGCTGTGTACTACTAAGTACACAAATCTTATGAGCGTCCAGACAACCTAGTGCGGGTTGGCAGATACCGAGAAAATTTCTCGGGCATGTATGGTAGTTTTTTTTTTCACCGTTTATATAGATATAGGTATATGTTATACATAGTTATATGAATGTAAAGAGCCAAATGTACATTCCTTGTACCCTTACTTAAGAGTCACATACCTACCCCAATTTTATTAATTGGTTCTTAACTTAGGAGGAATATTCTTAATATTTTCCTAAGATATATACATTAAATTTAAACATAAAACATTCCGAAAACTCGTATTCACGTTTAAGATCAAACTCTTTTCATTACAAGTTTCCAAATTAGATCAAATTATACACCTAGAGTGGAATTCTTCAGCTGTTCTTGACTGCGCACCAGCAATAAATTCAATGAGAACAAATAACTTAAGTAACAAAATTAGCCCTAACTTAATTGTTGAGAAGGGAATAGAGTTTAAAACTTAGAAAAGACGAGAAGAACGTTTTTTGTATGAAAATGAGGCTGGCGACAATATTAGGCGGTCTACATAGACGACAACTTGACATTGGCCAAAGTCAATAATAATAATATTTTTTTAAAAGCTAGTCTTTTAATGGTCCTACTAAATGATGTAAAAAATATCCCTATTCATTGTTTTTATCGTAGTTTTTGCACATAAAAAAGTTTTAAGTCCTATTCTATATTTACTTTATAAAAGAAAGTTTGGACTAAACTTATTTTTGTTATTTCTATTTTAAAATTGCGAAAATCTAAATTTTTACGAATAAACTTTTATCTATACTAATATTATAAAGCTGAAGAGTTTGTTTGTTTGTATGTTTGTTTGAACGCGCTAATCTCAGGAACTTCTGGTTGGAATTGAAAAAATCCTTTTTTGTTAGATAGTCCATTTATCGAGGAAGATATATAACATCACGCTACGTCCGATAGGAGCAGAGCAACGCGCTTAAAACCGCAGGCGGGTCGCTAGTTTATAATATATCACAATAAGTAGTTGGCATTAGTGGCGGGATTGTATAAGTAATGAGTATATAGTGTGTAATCCGCCTAAGGCTGACAATTTTACCCCAAGGAAATAAATTGAACAAAATAAAAAAGCAAGTAGGTACGTATTCGAGTAATTTATATGTGATATGAGAACGTGAATTCAGGTTATATTATAATTCTGTGGCACAGATATTACTTTAAGTAGGTAAAATGTATAGCCCGGCTCGTTATATGAGTACATTACAGAAATACTCATTTCAAAATATATATTTTTGTGTCTGTGTGATTCTGATTTTAGCTCTACCTTATTTCGTTTTTTTAGCAGCTAATTTATGTCATATATATTTTATTTTTATTTAAACATATTTCGTAGATACATAATAAGTGATTTTGCGTGAGCGGATAATTGCTACTAATTTTTGCTTTCTCATTATTATGACTACACTTTACCTCTGTGCATGCATAGGGATGGTCGTTAATGAATATCGGTAACATGATGTCTGTGACGTAGCAGTTAGTCAAAGACACTGAACCGACAGGCGACTAATCATTAAGACCTGCAAGGCTATGTATTCTGATTCAAAGTCCTGGAATATGCAACAAGCCGTTCCAAGCGGATATAATTCTAAAACAGTTTTATCACTGTTGAAGATCTATTTTTTCTAAAGGAATACCGTAATAATATTTGCCACGTTCTATAATCAAAGGCTTTTAAAACTGCACAGTAACCCTGTCTTAACTCGCCAGATAGAAGAGGGAGAATTGAAAGTCCTACATCTATTTCACTTTTGAAGGTGACATCAAAAACGTAGACTCCTTTTGCGGATCATCTCTAGAATGAGAACTATCGAGTTATTAACCCTCCAAGGCTACTTTAAAAATAACTTTAATACTTTGTTGATCGATGTCGGTAATACATCGATTTAATTTATTTTTCCTTTTAACGCTAACTTCTTGCAATTACTAACCATGCAAGATGATGCTTCAATAAGCGAAACTTAATCATGATGATAAAAACCAAATGACACGCTTTACTAGTGTTGCGAACAATAGATATTAAAGTTTTATCGATACATTACCTACACACTTACACAGCTTTGTAACACAGACTAATAGATTACAGTGCCTATCAAATTAAACGTTAATTGTGCGTCTATTGAACATGAAATATGAATCATGTTTACATTATCCAGCGAATGCTTTAATGTTTGAACAAAGCAGATTGTTCAGGTTTTGCTATGCAAGCTAATGCTATGACAATGGAAAATTATATTAGCCCAGTAAATAGATTATTAATGTACTTTTAGGTAATAAATCACTGGTGTTTAATTTATAGATATGATTTCCGCACATAGGTATTTTCATGTTGACATTTCACATAAACACGATCACTCAGTGAAAAATCTCTCACCTCAGTGGAAAACCGTTTAAATTTTATCGATGTGGCTCATATACGTGTTGGCAACACTATGTAATCCGCCCGCGGCCTGTACTCGAGCAAATTATACACCGCATCGCTCACTCTTACAGTTTGCACCTCTCGGTCGTTTCGCAAATTTATATGAATCATTATTGGGTTGAATTATAGCGTGGCGTCGTGCCGAGGGACCGCCGCTCATGGACGTGAGAAGACGTTTTTCCTGGAGATGCGTGATGATTACTGAATTGTTACTATTAGCCTTTCACCTTGTTGGTGAGGAGTGGTGCGTATGAATCCTAATTTCTACTATTGACATGAAAACATGTTTTAAGTACCAATTTGCATTGAGCCTATGAACTATGTACTTAAAAGACCAAGTTTTAAAAGATTTTGCGTCATCTTTATATTGCCGACCAATGTTGGTAATAAGGCCCTCCATAGATTATATGGAATCAAGATAAAAAAATCCTATGTAATAACCTAGCAATTATTTTTTTCTTAGAGTTGACTAAATTTTTTATTATTAGCATGCCTTATACCAGTACTGAAGCAGTTTGATAGTCCCTATCCCAGATAAGTCTGGTGTGTGGGCACTACAGAATTTTAAAATCACAGTACCCAGATCGTGTGAAATTTCATAATACAGCGAGAAATATTAGTGGTTTGGCGGTCTCATAAAATCTGATAATCAGCTGCATAAACAGCTGCTTCAACTCCAACGAAGCTCGGAAAAGTCTAAGAGGATGATGAACAATAAATTACCTACCTAAGTAATTGGTGTTGCCGCATCCAACCATTTATTGTTCAATGTTTAGAGCGCATCAATAACGCATATAGAGGTGTTATCAAGTTTCCTTTAACGCTGGTTAGTCCTTACGTATCGTGCTTGACCGTGCATTGTAACAGCAACGTACATTATTTTGCGTTCCCATACGGCGTATAACGTACGCCTATCATGGATCTTTTCTTCGGAATCTATAAGTAGGTACACTACCTAATTTTTTGTTCAGCATTCCTATATTTTTAGATCCTGTGTCATAGCTACTAATTAAATAATAATAAAAAATACAAGATTGTTGGATATCCCACATTAATATCTTCTAAAAATCGAACAACATTGCCAGTCTGGGAATTGAACCCAAGAACCGCTATCACCGCTGTAAATAACATGACATTAAAATATTCTTGCTTTCCTCTATTAACATTTCTTAGATACTTAATTTAGGGTATAAAAAATAAAATTATCTATACCTATAATAAAATTGTAACAGGCCGATGTCTGTTCATTATAGATATTAAAGAAAAACTAATATAGAGGGTCTTTATTAGAGCAACGGAAGCCAAAAAAACAATTTTTAGAACTTTTGTCTGTCCGTCTGTATGTTTGTTCGCGCATCACACAAAAACTACTGCATGTAATTGAATGCAGTTTTCACCAATGTATTGCTAGAGGTCTAACTTAAAATCTGGTATTTGTTTCATTTTTATACGCCGCCTAGAATCGGACTTTATAGTATGTTAATCTTTTTGAGACGTTAGTGAAACTGCGGGCAACAGCAACTAGTTATAAATAGAATTTTACATCTACGTGTATGAAATACCATTATATTGTTATTTTTGTAAATCATATTTACAACAAAACTTTTTTAATAGACTTATGTTATATATAAGCAAAAACTCTTCAAATATTCTAAATTAAAAACATACGTTCTGACATTACTCTATTATATTTTTTTTATTTTTCTGAGCTTTAATATCTACAAAATGTCAAATGTAAATATGCAAAATCTTTTTAGTTTCCTAATACTAGTTTCGTTATTGGAAAGGATCAGAAGTGATTGGGATTATGATATAGAACAGAAGGAATTTGCATCAAGATCACCATTTGAAAATACTTTTAGTGAAACTCTAAGTGAGACCGTAACCACATCGGCTATTACTGTGGACAATGACAGATTTGATGATAACGAACTCAAAAAACTTTTTCTGAGAAATTTTAAATTGTTTGAAAATCTTCAGAGAGACAATAATAATTATAATATTGAAATGCCTCAGACAGGGCCGCCGAGAAGATATAGGGATGTAGCTAATAGTACCAATTCTTACGGAATAGAATGTTTTTCATGTTTTGGAAATAGTACTTCAAAGAGTGACGTAAATTGTTACCTAGGTGTTTCGTAAGTATTTGTAGAAACTTAAGCTTTATTTTTGTCATACTTTCTATTAATATTTTTTGTAGAAAAAGTACCCTAATTTTAGTACCCATAAACGTGTTCATTAAAAAAAAAAATATTACTAGCAATGTAGGTCGCATATTACTAGTATTCTTGTTAATCCCTCGTGCTAAGCTAAGTGCTTGTATTACGAGTGGGTTCACGTCGGTAGTGCATTGGGCGGGTTTCGAACCGGCAACCACATGATCGCACGTCCGACGCCCTAGCTTAAGGCTACCACCGCTTCTATTATTCTAATAATTACTATAAGAAAAACCTGTGTCTTACCGTATTACCCTGTACTAAGTTCTGAGACTTAAGTGAATATTGGACGTATTGAAATAATCCCAACGTTTCGGACCCTTTGTCACGGACAGACTGAAGTGTTGTGCGTCTTGATGTCGTATTTATAATTAATAAATACGACGAATTAATAAAATCCGTAAACTGGTCTTATTTAAATATGCGTTATATTGTGTCACCCCATAATTGTCTTGTTATCTACCTACCTGTCGTGTCACTTAACTACCAGTCTATTAGATTTCAAATTTCCAAGATCCAGATGATAATCAATTGTTTTTTTTAAGTATAGCTCAAAATACGATTTTATATTTTTATAATTTAAATTTCTCTTAACATCAACCTATTAATAGACAATTTACACGAAGACACCAGCACCTACAGAAAAAAAACGAAGCTGATAAGATGCGAAAAACCTTACGAACATTCACCTATGTACTCTTAGATAATACTGTTATACAATACTGTGTGTCTCTATATTATATAATTTATCCATAATTTTCAGTATGCAGTCAAAAAAATGTTCAGATGCTGAACACTGTTACATTGAATTTAATCCTCTTTACATTAGAAGGGGTTGTGTATTACCTGGAAGAGTAAATAGAACATTTATATGCAAATGTCCTCTCTGTAATGACAAACCTTCGTTCGACACCAGCTATTACGAATATAAGACAATCAGCGATTGGGAATACGATAACGCTCGACTTCAAACGCCTTTGCTAGGAATGGATCTAATGTGTAAAGTTTGTGAAACCAAAGGAACAAATCCAACTTCAGATAAAAATTGCAGATTTGGTAAAAAGTACGTCACAATCTGAAAAAACATAATTAATGTTTAACGGCTTATAATTCATATTTTTATATTTACAGTGCCGATTACATGGTGTGCGCACATAATCAACTATGCTATACAAATATTGACGATGAAACTGATTTCGTGTCTAGAGGATGCATAGAAAAACCATTGTATAACTCTATATATTTTTTCTGTAACAATACCCACTGCAATGCGGATCAATTTTATAATCCCAGAGACAAATTAAAGTTACGCGCGGCAAAAATAAAATTAAAAGATCAGTCTGAAGATGTAATAGGTCGGAAACGCAAGAAGAAGCTGAAGAGTTATAGTAAAAAAATTAACGGAATTGATTTCAATTTAGCTCTCATGATTGCATTCACGAAGTTTATTTGAATTTGTCTAATCTTAAAAACTTACATGAAGAGATGTGTTTGCAAAAAAATGATTCGTTTGTATAAAAAGGTTCGTCTGTAAGTTTTGTATTTTTTAAAGTATGATATTTATTCTTGACACGTATTCAACACATAAACAAAGTGGAGATGAAGTCACGACAATAAATGAATCCTAAACCAAAGAAGAAATTCTAATTCTAAGTAGTTTATTCAGTAGTTTAGTTTGTCAGCTCATCAACTTATCAATTTATTAGGCTTGATTTCCTCCTACGCTGACACCGCGCGCTGACGTCGGTCGACTGTAAATAGACACCGCAAAGCGATACTGACGTCTGCCGCTGAATTTTTGTTACATACGCCACTGACGGTAAGTTCAACCGACGTCAGCGACCGATGTCAGCGTAGGAGGAAATCAAGCCTTAGTCTTGAAAGTTGTTTTAATATTTTTTTGTTTGTAGGCTGTCGTTCCATTTCGTTCTATTCCTTCCACTTTGTATAATAATAATAAACTTTATTTATTTATTGTAACAACATAGGCCCACTTATTAGTTATAGAGTTACCGCATATTTGACCATATTAATATAAAAAATCCTTGTTGTTCATGCATTGTAAGAATACCGAATATTATTTTACGGCTTATAGCGTCCTACTATATAGTACCACAACATCACGGATGATTTCCTCGACATTATCTTACGTAGAGAAGTTTTGTGAGACCTTTGTACATGCGACATCGATGAAAATTCCTAAAACAGTGTTGAAATTGAGAAATGAGGCCAGAAGGCTCAATTTCCAGGTCGGGGCAATCTCACTTCTATCCTCACCACAAATTCTATTATTTTTCCCCATAATTTTGTATTTCGAGATGGTTCTGTTTATTAATTCTCATCTCGAAATCTCCTAAAGTGAGACCAATCCTGTAAATCTTCGTTAATTCAGAATTTGAATAAAACGAGTGTAGTAAAGTGTAAAATTGCATGGCCCGAGTTGTAAGCTGAAGAAATTTTGCAATTTACTTAATAGTCGGTTCTGTTGTTTATTGTTTTATGCACTCAAAATTACAGCATGTAATTTCCTTGCGAAATTTTGTGCTGTTACCATTCTTTTATGGAAACAAGTTAAGCTTAGTTAAGTTTATATTACTTTTTCGAGTAAATTGGCATCACTTATTTATTTTAGTGAAGGAAAATTTCGATCGCGGGCAGGATTCGAACCTGCGTCTTCTCGTTAAATACACCGCACGCTATGACCTCTAAGCTACCGTGAGTCCCACCCGCCATATAGAAATTTAGCTTCACGTTCCGAATTTACGTCATAAGGTAACGTTAGCAACATCTATTGAAAAGCAAGTTCACCAGAAGACGCAGGTTCGAATCCTGCCCGCGGTCGAATTATTCCTATAACTTTATATTCTTAGCATAGAAAATGCAGCCAAAAAACATTACATAATATTTATGTTTGATATTTTAACCTACTTCGATCATTGAATTTAAGGGAAACGAACTTGCAAAAAGAAGGTTTTTCTTTAAAAGAGTGCGGCTATCAGCGATCTCCGTTTTTATTTGACGTTTTAAATTGACAGTCAGTCATAATCAGATTTGGCGAGATAATGAACAGAATAGGAATTTGGCATTTATTTTTATTCATATTTATAATCCACATAAAATGCGAACTAGGAGAGGTGACAAAAAGTAAGAAACTCTTACCTTACTTTAGACGAAAAGTAGAAGAACTTGAAGATGCAAAATTTTTTGATAAGACCGAAACGGACGACCCTAGTAATTTAGTATCATTTCTGGTTAAAAATGTGAGAGAAATTTTCGATGATCTAATCGAAAATTCAGAGACAACTACCGAAATATTTGTATCAAAAAAAATTACAACAATATCTAACACGAGTTTAACGCTCCGTACTCCCACAACTACATTATTACCATTTAGACCATTCATCGGTATTTTTACTACTGAAATCAATATGAGTAGTACTAGTATTTCTACTCCTACACATACAAATGATATGATGCTAGTTGAAAACTTACCTCTTACTACTTTGCTAGATAAGAAGCAAGAAAGTTCTGAAAGCCTCGAGTTGAATACTGATCCTCAAAATGTATTTAAAGATTTAAATTTGTATGCTAAAACTGATAAAAAGGAACGGGATGTTATTGGATTTCCATCTGCTCAACCGTATCATGTGGGTAATACTACGGAGTCCGATACAGAGACAAGTGATCCAAGACGATCATGCATAATGTGCAATAATGTCGCATCGGAGGATTGTAATGACCCGAAAAATAAATTGTGAGTATACGATCGATAAAAAAGACATTATAACGAATTCATAAACAACAAAAACATAACATCACCATAATGAGAAAAGCACTACGTTATTTTTTAATATGAATATATTTAAACATGAAATAATCTTCCATCTGCTTTATTTCTAGATCACACTTTATATTTAGAAAATTGCTTTCTCTTGTGATTATTGAAATTTCAGAATACCATCGATAATGTGCGAACGTGACGATGATTTGTGTTATTCGCTGCACACGCCTTTTGGGATAATCGATCGCGGATGCTTCAACGTAAATCATAATCTCACCACCTACGTATGTTCCTGCAATCTTTGCAACTACATATCCATTTCTGAGATGCCGTTTATGTTCCCCAAGAAACGAGATTGGGTCGATAATGTTATTGAGCTCTCACGTACAAGGCATTTTAGAAAATCTGTGTTTAAGGATATGTCTTGCTTGAGATGTGAAGTTAACACGACCACCAAAACCGGAAATATGCTTGATAGTGCAAACTGTTTGGAAGGCAACATGTAAGATTTTTTTTTTAAGATCACGGATTACTATAATGTTATTATTCTGAATTTGAGATTTTGCTGGATGGACCATTTATATTCTTTTATATACATAAATATTAATGAAAAATAATTCAAGATTCTAATATGTCGATAAAATTACTTTCCTCGTGATTTTGTATTAAAAACCCGGTGAATATCCAAGTAGTATTCTGTAGTGTCCCTATAAAGAAAGGCTTACATAAAATTTTGTTGCGAATTCATATATCGAACAAAGTTTAGGTACTGAGCATGTGTTACAATATGAAACTATAATGATTTATAATTTGTATGCGAATACTATTTTTTTTAAAATTTTAGTGGGAATTTACCAGTGGAAGACTGCGATATTGATGAAGTTTGTGCAGTAAGGGCTTTAAGAGCTGACGGCTATATTTGGCGAGGCTGCATCAAAGCACCGCTATACAACTACTGGTGGGCAATATGTGACCGTGATCTCTGCAATTATGATACCCTCATTACCCTGTACGAATTCATCGTTTAATACTTTAGGCATTGCTTTTTAGTCCAATTTTATTTTTGTTGATATTTTTACATGTCTTAGATAAATATTTACTTGATGTTTTTAATTTGTTTTTGTCTTATGTTTTTTTTATGATATTCCTCTTGCAGTCCTTCTCTCCCTTCTCCATTTAAAGGCCTCTGCAGTTTTTTACTTTGCCTAATACTTCTCTCGAATTAAGATCTAAATCATCATGCCATCTTCTCCTAGGTCTGTTACGTTTCTAGTCTTAAACTTCCATTACTTCCTTAATTATATTAGTATGCGGCATACTTAACAGTGATGAACTTTACGTCTCTTATTGAAATTTAATTATAAGCATGATGATTTGGCTTGTCAACGATGATTATTCCAAATTGTGATCAAAATTACAGTTGTACCTTACGACTTTAAAGTATGATTTCCAAGTGATAAAACTTTATTTTTGTCAAGAAATATTAACTTTACTAGTGCTGCTAAAGAAATACTTTAAAGAAAGCAGACGAGATCAGAGGAGCGAGCCCTAGAGTCCGTAGGTACCCATAATCTAATTGAATTTCACGGTTGTGGATGCACCCCTTTGAAGGATTTCATCTGGTGGAAACACTCGTGAGCTCGCCGTTACTAAAACTGAACCGCTGATCTGAATATAGGGAGCGTGGTTCGATTTTACAATCGGCTGCATTCTAGTATATAATCATGGCAAAATAAATGTTGGATATGAAGGAGCACAACTTTACAACTCACTACCCAAAAACCTAAAAGAAGTAGGAACTATGATTAAATTTAAAAAACACATCTTTGACTGCTACAAGTATAAATAAATAAATAATTATTTGTATTTGTAATGATACTTTACAGTGTAAAAGGTGCCTTATAAAAGCAGTGATAAGAATGCTCGATTCGTAGGTACATCGACGACGTCGCGGTGAGCAATTATTGTAAATCTACCCTTCGAAAACGCTCCGCTCTGCAATATTCTACTAATAGTAACTTATACAATTACCCACAAATCAATCTGTGCTATTCTGGGCTTAACAATATTGATAATTATTATAGTTATAAGTTGCTTTGTTTCTCGATAAGTGATTTTGTAAATCTTAGAGAAATAAATAATAATTTAAACCGTAATATTGGAATATAAAAAAACATCGGAAGACTTGTCACAAAGAAATCACGAGAAGAAACATATTTATTTTAAATACAATGTAGGTAATTATATTAATGCAAAATACTACCACTTATAAACTAATCATGAAATCCCAAAAATTATAAAGCCTTAGTAAACAATTTTGAATGTAGGTTTCTTAAATGAAGGCAGAGAATCGAGAAAACAGGAGTTAGGGCAGTTTACACGCATATTATGTAAAATTCAATATTTCATTGTTTATTCGTTCAACTAGGTGGTCTTATACCATTGATCTGGTTACGAAGAAACTTTTGAGAGTGGATTTGTTTGCGCCCGCGAGATTTAATTGCAAAAAAAAGACTCGATACAACGCATAGCAATGGACAGTTTAAAATAAAATGCGGGTTAATCTTGAGAGCTCTTTTAAAAATAACGTATCAACTTCAAGCAGAGCAGAAACTCGAGTGGCTTGCAGTTTTCTTTCTTACGCTCAGTTCCCCGAAGGAATACCCGTTGCAGTTGCTGAAGTCTGTACAACATGTTTTTAAATATTTTATCATAAAAAGAACGCTAGACAGGATATTTTTTGGATGCAAATAAGGTTGAAATTTTATACCAAAATTTTTTTCGTAACTAAAGAAAACCGTTAACAGTGTTTTGTTTTTATAAATAGGAAGTTGATTTATGAAGAGCACCGTGTTTGTCATCATTATCATCAATATATCAGTCATTAGAAGTCCACTGCTGATCAAAGACCTCCCCCAAAGACTTCCACAGGGACCGGTTATATACCGCCTGCATCCAACGACTCCCAGCGACCTTTACCAGGTCGTCCGTTTATATCGTTGGCGGTAGTCCCACGCTGCGCTTTCTGGTGCCTGGTCTCCACTCGAGAACTTTTCCGCCGTCAATTCTACGAGGTATGTGCCCCGCCCACTGCCACTTAATTTGCTAATCCTTTGCGCTATATCGGCAACTTTAGTTCTTTTACGGATCTCCTTATTTCTGATTCCATCGCGTAAAGAAATGCCAAGCATAGCTCGCTAGATTGTGTCCTAGAGTTCTATTTTTTCTCTTTGTAAAATTTAATAATTACAATGATTGTACAGCTTATTCTGCTTACATAGTTCTTCAGTATTACCTACAAACTGTTTATAATAATATTATCTAGGTATGCTCTGGATTTATGTCCGGTTATTGGCAATGAGCTCGCCTCCTATTAATGAAACTTCAACATAACCAGCGACCTGTGGATATACTCACATACTATAGGTATATATATTATATATATAATTATGTACATTAGGTACCATATTACACCTTTGCCTAACCCTTCAGGGAATATAGACGTCAATGCGGAAATGGAATCTGCTACCAGAAGCAGATCACTCGAGCAACTGCTCCAATTGTGACGTCATATATTGCACCCTAACTTGTTCCCTAGAACACATAGAATCATGTTAAGATTTAATGTTATTACTCCAGTGCGATGGAAGGTGGCATAAGACTGGAATTTTCCACACACTTACAATGATATTTTTGAAAAATGCTGACGTCACGACGTGGGTACCTTCTATTACCTGGCTGGTTGCCTAGATCTAAGGACTTTGGCTACACTCCAAAAGTAGTATAGTTGATTTTAAACGTCGACCTTAAAGATAATTCTAGTGTTTTTAAATTGGTTTAATATTGAATCTGCTAAGCTTTTTTTAAAAGATAATGTTTGAAGAGCTGAAGCTGGAAGCGGCGGTAGCCTAATGGCTAGGGCTTCGGACTTGCGATCATGTGATTGCCAGTTCGAAACCCACCCATTGCACTACCGACGTGAGCCTACTCGTAATACGAGCATTTAGCTTAGCATAATGTATGCGACCCACATTACTAGTAAGCTTTATTTTAAGGAAAGTGGAGAAGCCGTATTTCCATATGGAGAAGAACAAAGATTAAGTACGATGTGTGCTACGACAAAATAGTTTTGGGCAATAACTACTGATCTCGTGGCATCGCTCTTTTGCATAGAACTGTACTATTTACAGTAAGAGAAAGATGTCATGAGATTGGCAGCTCTTTCTTTAAAATTTTCTTTCTAATGGCACGGATAACAAGCATTTTCCCAAACTTTCCTAGCATTTTGTTGTTGGGGTTTTTCATTAGCTCAGTGTTTCGGCATTTAACTGTCCTATCCTAATCCCATAAAATGAAATGTGTTCCACTATAATACGAATCCAAACATCCAACTTCTCTAAAAATTTTGATAAAAACCTCAATAATACATTGCTCCACATAGGAATAAAACCCAAGACCTTCCACTCAGGAGCCGCGCTGCATGCTATTTTCAATGAGGCGAGAACTATAATTATAAAGTTTTTGAAAATGGTTTCAAAAATATATCTGTATATCTTCAACAAACTCGTAGTACTTAGTAAGTCTTTAGATGAGACAAAATAGTAGGTATGTAGATCTAAAAGCATCGTGGATATTATAATAATCCGATAACTTACCACAAATCGGGTATTAGCATGATACGCACCCGGAACATCCGCGTAATGACCACATATATCTTTTTAATGAACAACTAGTCTGCTTTCACTACGCGAATACGGGAATCCCTGACAATTCCCGAAATATATAGTTTAACAAATACCGGGAACTGCTCTAATGCTTACGGTAAGTGTATTTTGCCATTAATAAAATGATCCAATAAAATTATTTTGTTGAGTAAAGGTTGTAAGGGTACATAATATTATTATTGTGCTCAATAATAATTTGATCGACCTGGGAATCGAACCCATGACCTTTATCGTAGCTGTCGCACTCAGGACAACTAGCCTAACGAGAAAAATATTAAGATATCTAGTAACTAATAATTGAAAAGTACCTTAAATTATTTATTGATAAACAGCTATTTTAATTGCGTGCTGACTGAAGACTGCTACGCTAGAGGTCCTGGTTTCGTTTCCCAGGTCGATCAAATTGTTATTAGGTTTTCTGTGAATTTCTCAGTAGCAGCTCGGAGTTTGGATTTGTGCCTCTGGCTCTCTATTACATGGATCATAAACATACGGTCAAACTGTGCACATTGGTACACCACTGCATATCACTTCGGGGAATATATAATTGCGTACTCAATCATTAACCCTTTAATAATTGATCTCTGCTGCCTCTTCCGCCATCGTTCTACGCGGCAGCAGTTCCATCCCCATCATCTTGATGGTTGGCAGTCCACAACAGTGCGTTTCTCTAGAAACTTTCTGCCTCGCACAATAAAACTGTGGAATGAACTTTCGCAGTATTTCCGGACAAATACGACCTTCAAACCTTCAAGAAAGAGCGTACTCCTTTTTAAAAGGCCGGCAACGCACTTGTGACTCCTCTGGTGTTGCGGGTGTCCATGGGCGGCGGTAATCGCTTACCATCAGGCGATCCGTCTGCTCGTTTGCCCCCTATTCCATAAAAAATAGTCTAGATAGGTAAGGTAGGTAGGTAACTAACGCATTCAAATCAACACCAGAAAAAAACATCTTCACTCTTGGACATGATTCTCCTTATGTTTTCGTGGCCAAAACGTTATCCTAAATACATGTTAAGTCATTGTAACTCGTGATCATTACTTTTGTATAACCAAAGAAAAATATTTGATCTCGTCAACACAAATTACAAGTTGTAGCAGCAATCCGTCGGTTTGTTCAACACCAGTCGAAACTGAACAAAAAACATGATAATCACATCTCGAAGACGCGATTATTGCTCGCCTTTGCCTGTTTATAATAACAGTGTTTCGACGTGGAACGGATAAAATGGTAATGAGTAGTGTAAGATGTACGCTAGTTTGAAATGCCTTGCGGCACTCTACGCGTTTCTTTCAACACGTAGTGAACTGTGTGTTTAATGCCTAACGTTCCCGATCAAAGGCGACTGAGTGCGCCTGAAAGGATTCAAGATTCGCAATCGCGTTGCCGTAAACGAGATACCATTTAGCCAAGGGCAAATACACAGACGGTAATATTGTTTGGTGAATAAACTGCATCTATGAAGCTTTTGGAAAGGGAAAATTATAGCGCTGCATTTTACAAAGCTGGCCTTTTGAGTTTCAAAAGTGTTTTGTTCGCATAATCACACAATCGCATTCTTTCTGTCGGGAAGGAAGTGGTTGTTCGATTTGCATACGAATTTCTGTCTTTGAAATTTCTTGATATAGAAATACAGTTATGTTTATCAGATTTACATACTACTGTTCCAAAACCTGTAGGAAATTTATGTATGTGTATTTTTAATGCTTTATGCAAAATGATGATTGCATCTTGGTTTCTTAAACACTAATACAACGTTAAAAGGTTCGAGCAGTCTTGATTTAGAATTAATAGAAGGCTATACAAAACGCCAGCTTGAGATCTTAAAACAAAGATAACGTACTTAATAAAAACCCATTCAGACAAGAACAGACATACTTACATACGTCTACTGCCTTAATTATACGTTAAACGACTTAAAAAAAATAAAACCCATTCGAAGTAAAGTGTTAACGTTATTTATTCGTTTTTAACATTCAAAACACCGCAGAAGTTTGTGTTGCCGAGAACGATGATAAAAAATTGTCCCACTAATGAGCGAGCCAGCAACCCTTACTGGGCACCGATAAATAACCGTTCACCGAGCGATTTAACTTTAGCAATGAAAAATTAAACGATGTATCTTCGCAATTCATATTGCGTTTATATAAAATGCGCGCACTATAAAAAGCAGTGTGCTTACGTATTACGCATTTATTTTAAAGTTTTGTTTTTATTTCGTAAAACGTTGTACTGATCAGCGGAATGTTGTAGAAATATAAGTAAATTTCTTTTTATAAATAGAGTAGGTTCAGATTTTATTGAGTCAACTTACGAATTAAGGTTTAATTGAGCGGAAATTTATGCAAGTTTACATAATATATTAAATAGCCAACAATTTAAAGATAATATGCTGAAGATGAAACGAATGCTAACCATATTTAATACCTGTGTTAATTTTCATATTATGGATTTCTATGCTGTCATATGGAAGCACCAGTATACCCTTGGAATAATCTCTGAATAGAAAGATCCAAAGACCAAAATTGCATACTCTGCATGTGAATTGGCCAGGAAAATTCCTAGATTTAATATACGTTATATTCGACAAGCTGTAAGGGAGAATAATTACTGCTGTTTTTACACGATTGATTTATGCATTCGAAGTCGCCAATTTGCAAATGTTTGTACTTCAATTAAGTGAAGTTATGAAGTCTCAGAAGACCCTGTAATTTATTACCTTCGTTTACGAGAGTTGTGGTTTGTTTCACTCAATTTGCGGTCTTTCAGTTGTTACGATTAAATATTTGTCAGACATAAATTACTGTTTCTGGTGTGCAGTTTCATGTTTCTTTGATATGTGTTTATACAAACAATTAATTACATATGTGAATCATTAAATGTTTGTGATACAGTATTTTGTAATTGCTTTCCGCGAATACCTAAATAAAATTAAAGGACTGTACCTGTCCACATTACATTATAAATATTACTATTAAATACCTATTAAATTGCTTTTTTATATTGAGTAGGATTGCGTTTGATCACTATTTGATGTTATGTGACGATGCGGTCGACAATAGATTAGGATTGCCTAGAAGTAACTTATTTACTCACTATACTCTCTTGCAGACTCCTAGGTTTTACGTAACCGGAAACAGACACCAGCAAAGAGCTTATCGGTTTTCTGTGTTTTATTCTGTGAACCAATTGAAACCAGCAAAAGTTTGCGAGTAAAAAGGACATAAAAAGAAGAAAACCAAACTATTTAAATACTTTCCCGTTTATAATCGAATCAGAATAATTGTGCTCTGTATTATTCGATTCCGGAATTTCAAATAAAGATTTTATTTCATCCTTGACTGGCGTATCTGCATAAAATCCCGTACTATAACGATCACGTTCAACACTATCCCGTGTGACCATTACGCGGTCAGGGAATCTCATAATTGTGGCAACTCGACACGAAATTCAATGGGATACGTTAAAACCGAAGCCGAAATTTTCGAAAATTCTATGTTAATGTTCGGAATATTTCAATAGTTACCAACAAGATAAAGGAATGATGAAACGAATGCCGATCGATATCACCACGTAATTAAGGTAATATTTAAGAAATCTCACCATATTATCAGGAATGTGGTTCTGTCAGTGAAGACAGTAATATATTGCGGACATAAACTCTCGAGATTTGGGCAGATAGCAACTCCGAATAGTTGGTTTCCGCCCGTCACCTCTTCTTCTAGCTGGGGTTCACAGAAATGTGAAAAATTATACAGATACCGTCTTTGTGGGATCCATCAATGTCCAAATTGAAAACCTCTTTTTATATAATATTCTTGTTATAGTTCTTATATTAAAATACAATTCTAAGCGATTATAATTAAGATTTATATTTGAGAAATAAGAAAAATTCAACGTCGCGGGCAAAAGTATTGTTAGTTTAGTTGGCTAAAGCGTCCGGTAGATAAGTGCGATACACCTAACCGCTTTACAAAGACAAACATCGACCCTATCAGTAAGGTCTTTCAAAAAGATCAGATGCGTAGTACCTACTCTCAGCCAGCGCGTGTGTATGATTCGTATCATGCGTTCTCTAGTTTCTGCCTGACCCTATAGGAAAAAGGCGTAAATGTACGTTTGGCAAGATTGGTTAAAACATAATCTAAACGATAAATCATTCCTTTATGTTAATTACGACGTTGACAAAAATTGTGGGTTTTTTTTTTCAAAACCTGTTGCCGAGGACGTTGCTCAACGCATAGGTACTTTATCCGAACATCATCACATCCAACGAGATAAGATTGGTAGGGTTTTATGATCGCATCAGGAAAATAACATGTGTCAATAAGCCATAGACGATGGAATTCTTTGGTAGGTACCATTTTATGCTCTCCCGTACATTCCATCAGCTACTCCATCAAATTTTTATTACAAACAGTGGCTTATTGTTGTAGGAATGCGGAATCTCTGCTTCTGGAGACAAAGAATTTTCGGGCAAACAATAGATTTGTATGTTTACGATGCATTACGCCAAAAATCACGCGATTATTTTGATAATGAGGATTTGATCGTATGTTATGTGAGATGCATTCTATGTTTTGTGAATTCATTTACCTGAACAAAAAAATACAGAATTGTTTGAAAATATTTAGGATTCAATCTATGCGCGGTCATGCATTGTACTCGAAAATTGAATACCAGACATTTATTTAATCCGTTGATAAGATAAGAATAACTGCCTCTATCTGAAGACCATAAAAATATTGTTCCGTGCGGGAAACTATCGCATTAATTACGTGGTTGTAAGGGCAACTGCGATCCCGAGTTCAATTCTCAGGTCCAGAAGATTGTTATGGGATTTTCTATGAAATCAGTAGCAGCTTGGAGTTCGAATTTATAGGATCGCCCATTAAAAATATGCGCAAATTAATAGGAACATAATACATTAATATTGATTTATATGAAGACTAGCTGTTGCCGGTGGTTTCATTCACTTCCCAAAGGTCAAATAAGGTCCAAGGTCCAATATATCTCTATGCCAAAATTTTTCAAAATTGGTTCAGCAGTTTAGGCTTTAACAAACAGACAGAGATACTTTCGTACATAAATATAACATAAATATGGATAACATTTATGAATCTGGTAGATATTTTATGCCTCTTGAGGGATATCTCTTTTACATAGTGTCCATATCCTTTTCGACTGGATGAAACGAGATATAATACTTACTTATGTTCGTAATATTTACATAATAGTCTTACATAGGGCTAGCGGATCTTTAAACCACGTAACATCAACATTCCATTAGCTCCCGCGGTATTATGATCCAGGAGCGTTCAAGTTTTTGCTCCTCACCATTTTTACATGCCGCGTCGTGTTCAAATAAACGCAAATATCTTGTTCGGATCCGTTTTTGCGAGGTTCTAATACCGCGCGGCTGCCTGCGCAAATGCATTTCGTTCTTTTCGCAAAACGATTAAAAGGGATTTTGAATAACCTTTTCGTTTTTTCGAATCTTAAATTTGTTTAAAATGAAATATAAAATATGAAACAATAAATGACACATAAAATGAAATGCTGTAAAAACAGTTAATCAATGATAATATTGTTATTAACATCCTACTAAAATTATAAATGTGAAAGTTTGTGAGTATGGATGTTTGTTACTCTTTCACGCCAGAACGGCTGAATGGATTTGGATGACATTTGGTACAGAGATAGATTATAGTCTGGAATAGCCCATAGCTTTTCATCCAGGTCGGATCCTATTCTGAAGTCCACGGAGACAAAGTCGCGGGCAGAAGTTAATAACATATAACAACATTAGTCCGAGATGCATTGGATCCATACTTACAGTTGACCGATCTATGTCTCGTATAAATTGGGGCGATCCTATTCCTATCGGGCACAAATCCAAACTCCGAGTGTCTACTGGTAATTATTCATTTCATTTTCATTAATTTCATAGAAAAATCTGATAACATTTGGGAACCTGAGAATCGAACCCTAGATGCTCACCTGCCAATAATGGAAAATAGAATTGAGATGCTCACCTGCCACGCTTGTGACCATCTCAATTCTATTTTCCAGTTATCTTATGGCATTAATTACAAAGATATGACTTAATAGTTTAAGATATGTAACTAATACATACGGAAACGACACAAAATTTCTACAGATCAATTTAAAAAAATGAGTATTCGGTATCAATTTTACTACTTTCATCGCTAACTGTACATGATAAATTATATAAATAACACAAGTAAGTTCGACGTGTTTCGATTCCCAATTGAAGTTCGGAAAACTGGTTGAGACAAGTAGGTGTTAATTGATCGCCTCAAAGCACAAGGTAACGGTTATTGGATATATCTCATTATATTCAATGAGCTATCATCAAAATATTGTGACTTACCCGCTATCGCACAATCTAGGGGTCATCCTATTCGATGTATTGATGTTTTGTGCATTGTTTCGAATGTCATGAGATCCATCAATCAGTTTATACAGTTAGGTAGCACGCTTGGTGATGTGAACTCATTGAAAGTAAGCCTATTAGCATATTTAGGTTATTGCATTGTGCGTCGTAAAGCGATGAAAGGCTGTATCGGCTTTAGAAGAAATATATTTTGTTGAACTGTATTCATTAGGATTAGTATATTGATATGTATGGTTTTTTTTTCTCACGCCGCGATGTTGTAATAAGACCAGAGTTGCAAAGTTCAACCTCGTTTTATGAATAACTAGCTTCTGACCGCGACTTTGTCTGCGTGGAATTCAGAATGGGGTCCGACCTGGATAAAAAGTAGCCTATGTGTTATTCCAGACTATAATCTATTTCTGTGCCAAATTTCCGCCGTTCTGGCGTGAAATGTTGTATGGATGTTTGTAATAACAAACATCCATAGGTACAATATCCAGAAATTCATACATCCATACTCACAAAATTTCACGTTTATCATATTAGTAAGGATTATTAGCGTTACTCAGAAACAGTATAATGTTTTCATTCTTACAAATACAAAACTTCAAAAACACATGCACCCAGACTCTCTTATTGTATCCTACTGGTGTACATTTTAATTGTTATGACATTTTAATTGTTGACATTTTAATTGTTGACATTTTAATTACTCTCATATTATTGAATTTTGACATCTATGAATTTGTTAGTATTTTGCCGCGACATTATTGAACCGTGACATTTATATTGCAGTCATACAAAAAATATATATATAATTTGTAAATGTGAGTACCATGTAGGCTTTTGATACATGTTAATTAAACAAACTTATTATAGTCTGGAGGCTTTGGGAACTTCATTAGACCTACACGAATGTCCTGCTGATCTGGTATGGCCGTGCGACAGGTCGTTGAGCTCCCTAAATTATGGTTGAGCTACACGATGACTGATGCATGCGTGCCGTCAGTTGGGACTGGTCTACTCAAAGCTGCTATGGTTCTTTCCTCAAAAGGCCATTTCAGACATTACCCTACATCGTACCACTCACTTATAAGTGTTCTTTCATGTCTGGACTTTAAAAGAGACCATGATTCTCTGAGTTTGTTTCGGTGTTTCTTCTCAGAGGTCGTCAGTTAGGAAATGCCGAAGCCATCTAGCTAAAAAAAAAACCCAAACCATGACATGTAAAAGTATCTCTAAAGATCTACTTGCAGAATAAATAATTTCATTTCATTTCATTTCATTTCATTTCATTTCATTACAATTCGCTAAGATTGAAGTAATAATGTTCCATATTAATTACTTACAGACTTCACAAGGAGTAGCTTTTCATAAATAGATTGCACTACCATACATTTATTATGTAAAAATATTTTTCAACGAATTCAGCTCCTGTTAAATCGACTGTCTATTGCTTTTAAACAATTATTCGATTATTAGAAACTAATATTTGAATTGCATTGAATACTTGAATATATTCAGATATCACTACATAGTATAAAACAAAGTCGGTGTCGCTGTCTGTCCGTCCCTATGTATGCTTAAATCTTTGAAACTACTAAACGGATTTTGAAGCGGTTTTTTTAATAGATAGAGTGATTCAAGAGGAAGGTTTTAAGCTATTTAACATTACGCTACGGCTCTTAGGAATGGGGTAACGCGGGTGGAACCGCGGGCGGGGTGCTAGTTGTAAAATAAAATACAAAAAAAAACATTGTGTTGTGTAATATAACATACAAATACGCCTGTATCTTCGAAGGGCTAGGCAAAAGTGTACTAATGTATTACGCAATAGTTCATCGGTTTGTTTTTGGGTCCTATGTAAAAGAAAAGCGAGCCTATTGCCACCAAACGGACACAATTCCCAAACTCAGAACTGCTAATGAAAATGTCATAAAAAAACCCAATAAAACTTTGCTCCACATAAAAATCAAACCCAGGACCTCTATTGTACCACTCGCGCTTCGGACCACTAGACTAATAAGGCTGTTGAAATTTTATCAACAAACATACATCATACCATCTATAACTCAATATTATTATTATAAAGCATTGGTATCCTAATGACTAGGGCGTCGGATTGGCGATCATGTGGTTACCGGTCCGAAACCCACCCATTGCATTACCAACGTGAACCCACTCGTAACACAAGCATTTTTAGCTTAGCACGAGGGATTGACAAGAATACTAGTAATGTGCGACCTACATAACTAGTAAGCCTTTTAAGAAAAAAAATACTATACGAGCTCTTCAAGCGCAACCACTACTACACATCCACGCACACTTTCTTAACACTATTATATGCCAATTACTTTCACCAGCAAGTAATCGATGTCCCATTGTATGTAGAGAACACTTCAACGCATAATATCGAACGGTTTTGTTTAGGGTCAGTTTACACTTGCACTGAATCCTTCATTGGCCACAATGCGAAGACAGCTGAGTTATTAATGCCTCCGGCTGAGCCTCTTGTCGCTACTAACTCGAAATGTACAAGCGTTGACGCGCATCCATTGGGAGATTTTACCAACATTTTGAAAATTTGCTTTGCAGAAAATTGAATGAAAATGGAACTGTTTTTCTATATGTTGTAAAGTAATAATACAAAATACCAATGATTGTTCTTTTAATTCATAGTTCTGTTCAGTAGCCTGTACTCTTAGTGATAAGAAAACGTTTCCCTCTCAACCCTTTTTTCCGTTGCGTTTTGTTCTTACATTATGTCAAAGTTTTCAAATTTATTTCCAACTTTTATTTCTTCTTTTTTTGAAGAATGTGATATTAAAAAAAAAAAAATTTTTCTACAGTGCAGACAAAACTAACTTTGACACCTTTCGACATTATTATTAAAATCAAAGCATTATTTAATCTATAGCTGCTTACCTAAAGATCAGCGTCCATTGGGCAACAACAATCACTCGGACACCACGCGTCGGATACAACACGAACAAGACGCGAGACAATTATGTACGTCTCGCCGCGGGTTCATACTCTTTTATTTGTTTCAGTATGCGTCGCCCTTTACGAATATTTGTAGCTTTTTGTGAGTGATTTAAAATGAGTGCAGACAATGTAAACTACAACATGTGATTTGTTTTGTATTCAAATAAAATTCGCTAAATGTTGAATATTATTAGTAGATGTTGCTTTTATTACAGTATGATTTATGCTCACGAGTACATTTTAGGAGTAAATTTTTATTTGATATGAATCACTCATAATTGTCTGTCCTTGATATAGAAAGGTCTAATGTTCTGAGTTAGATATTTTAAAGCTAAACTAAAACGTAATCCAGAGCAACAGTCAGAAACTACGAACTTAACTTTTAGTTTGAAACCACATACAAAACACTTTGCGGTCCCATTTGCATGCATTTTAGTATATAAAGCTAAACAAAAATAGAATATACAAACGCTTTTAGCCTATAAAAACAAAAGACATCGCTCACGAGTTACATAGCGCGACTTAACACATTGTTCCGACGTTCGTTTTGTCGCAACAGCTATGAAACCCGAAGTGTGACTGTTTCGATTCGCATCGGCGGCTTTTATTAAAATTCTCCTTATTTGTTGGGGAGCGTTTTTTGCAGGAAACGTCAGGCTAACGACAGGCCGCATGTCTGCAAGCTTCTAGGGTTCCGCGTCTTATATGGCAACATTTTTTCCTCGTCACAGTAGGTATCTTGTTTTTTTAAAACGTAATTATTCTCTTTTAACAATAAGTTTTATCTGAATACAGATCGTTTCTAGTAACTTGTCTAACGCTACCTTTTGTGTTGAAAAATTATTTATTTAGGTCCCGGGCTCCAGGTCAAGCAAAGTTTTATTGGGTTTTTCTATGAAATTCTCAGTAAGTAGCAGCTCGGAGTTTAGAACTGTGCTGGGTTATGGCAATAAGTTCGCCCCCTATTTCATGGAACCTAAAAACACTGGGAAACTGAGAGTACAATATACACCTCTGCTCAACCGGATACCAGTCGTGATAGTAATAATCATGATAGGATCAGAATTATTTATTTGTGATATTTATACTGCCTTATTAGTCTAGTGATCTCGCTGCTACGCTAGATTTTCAATACGCAGGTTGAGCAGAGTTATTGAATTTTACTGTGAAATTCTCTGCAACAATTCGGAGTTTGGATTTGTGTCTGCCGAATGGAGATTTTATCGTCGAAGGATTTTATGCACAGTCCCACTGATGTGCACCCACATGTTCACTTGTATATTTATATTGTACCATGAGGATTTTTCGTACATCAAAAAGTCGCCATGCAATACTCGATCGATTTTCATATAATGCTACTGCTCGATCGAGGAAATTAACTTAGAAACTCACGCTCAGCAATATCGCTTGCGACTAAACCAATTAGCTAGTTTAAATATAGTAAAATCTAGGTTTACTTATTTTAGAAGTGATAGAAATAAATATACATACATAATAAATACACTTAAGCAAAACTAGTCAGCATTTGAAAAATCCGTAGATATCGTCCGTCTCAGAGACACTTATATTTCGTCGTCGTTTTAGAATATGCTTTTACCGTCTCGTTAGAGATCCTGCACGTCTGAAGGGGTATTCGCGATGCATGTACTGCCGCAAAATATTCGCAGACATCTCTGAAAACCACTAGAACGCTGTTAAAGCTTTTTGTTGCTATAGCAGGCATGCCCGCTATCGTGTTAACAAACGCTTTTAACAAATACCTTAGTAAGACATTCCTCACAGCTTTCGGAATTGGGTAACAAATTCTAACAAAATTTTAAGTCGCCATCGACATTTCTACCTTTTGGATTTCAATTATGCCGAAACGTGCTTTCGGTCGTGTTGGGCCTCAAATGTGCTGATTCTATAATGTCACTCATACATCGTAAGTGACTTAAACGTGTCAAGGCGTGAATAACTCACGTGTACTTTTCTGGAAATCCCGCTTTAAGATTCCTGTTGGAGAGAATTTCTGTTTTAACAGCCAATTTGCTCTGAGGAAAGTCCCATTAAAAGAACTTTGAACGTCAGTGCCTTCCGGATTGTAAGCTTATGTCTCCCAATTTGTGGATCTTCGCGTGGATTCAAGTTCATCCTCATTTGTAAAACTTTTGGTTTTGTGTTATTAGCCAACACTTTCTTTCGTGTTTGTTTTTGGCTTGGTACTTTTTTCTTGCTCTGAGCTACCTTCAACGTGATGATGAAAGGTGTCTATGAGGGTATTTTGTATTATGTGTCTCAATTATTAACAGTTGCCTTAGTAACAATATTGAGTATATTCTTCGCAAGTATTTCTATATTCTATAAAATACAATACTTTACTTTATAAAAGTCAGTGCCGGCTTAACACTGCAAATAAATCTCGATATTCGATTTTTTATTTTTGAACTTAGAGAATTATAAATCACAATCATTCGTTATTTTAAAGCAACACTTTGTTAACACGATGTTTGTATTGTTTCTATTCGTGTCTATCCAAACGGGATTAATGGCGAATCCTCAAGCGCTAAATCATCGGGTGGTCGTAAAAAACACCTGTCGCTACTGTGAATTCCAAGTATCAAACTTGATCGGGGGAAACACTATTGTTTTGTGCCGGATATTTTTATTGGAAAACAGTTGGAGTTTCTGATGAATGTTTCGATTTTTGACTCGGAAATTGAAGAATATTACTGCTGTTTGGAAAAGCTGATAGCAGTTGTTTAATATCAAGCGTAAAAGTAATCATTTTGAAAAGTTTTGAGCACTGATTACTACTTTTATTGGGAAACTTTTAATTTACAAAAGCGGTACAACCCGAGAAATTTGTTCTTCATTAGGATGGAGTTGCCATTTGTTAGTAGAACGATTCACATTCATCCAATTAAGAAATAATAGGTTTCTACGTTTATCCTAATGTTGTGTTTAGATCTTGTTGGTGTAGCTTTCCATTTCAAACCAATCTCTTTTAGCTATCTACTTTAATAATTAACTGACTGCCTCATTAGTCTAGTGGTCTCAAGCGCGACTGCTACACTAGAGGTCCTGGGTTCGATCCCCAGGTCGAGCAAAGTGTTATTGAGTTTTTCTATGAAATTCTCAGTAGCAGCTCGGAGTCTGGATTTGTGCCCGCTTAATGGCAATAGGCTCGCCCCCTATTACATGGGACCTTACCATACCAGGCGAACTGTGGGTGTATATTAGTACGCCTCTGCCCAACCCTTCGGGGAGTACAGGCGTGATGGTATATTATGTTGTCATGTTTAATAATTAAAAATTATAATAATGACAAATCATGTCAAGAGACATGCAATTATTCTTGGAACTATTCAGAATCTTCTCCAGACTAAGTGACACTGGTTGGACATTAAAGAATATACATGATACCATTCCAGAAAACACTCAAATCTGTCTTAATAACGTCAACGTTAGTGTACAGTCGTGCGCTATAATATCGCTATCAAACAAAGAACAATCATTTTCATTCTTCATCCCACAAATCCCCACCCTTTATAGGGTGTACAAGACGTTTATTTTCTGCAGAGCTGCAATCTGTGTATATTTTCCCGGAGGAAACAGTTTGTTTATTGTTTAGATTTCATGGTCCACTCACGGCGAATGCTTGCCAAAAGTCGTTAACACTATAAAGACACACTTCGTAAATATCTGGCTTGTGTTCGTGATATAACTGTTCGCTTCTCGGATTGTGGAAGTATGAAATGTAGGTCAGGATTTTATGTGATTATTGTAGGTTTTTTTCATTCTAAAGTACTCTTATAAAATAAAGACCTTTATCAGTTACAAAAATGCATATTATGATAATGATTGACTTAGTGTATTCCACAGCTAGGTAATGGCGTCTTCAAGTTCAAGTTCAAATGTTTTTATTTCAAATAAGCTTTTACAAGCGTTTATGAAACGTTATGATTCTAGTTGCTCGGTTCCAAAAGGTTGATCCTATGGAGAAGAATCCGGCAAGAAACTCCATGGACACTCTTTTAAAATAATTGGTGTTACAATCTTCATTGGTACAATATTGCGATATGAGGATGTGTGAACATTTGATGTCGAAGTTAGGTAGAAGGTTCTCAGTGTTTGAGAACTCCATGTCATTAATAGAATATAAGTGAACTATGTGGTAAAGTACACACATCATCAAAGCAGGATAAATTAGAGTCCACTCAGACATGCCACAATGTACACACATTTACAGTTTCAGTTGAGGTAAACAATACTAACCATATGAAGACATCTCGAAATGTAGTGAATACAGAATCTCTGAAAACTATGTCCATATATACTATATATGCACTATAGATACTAATTTGGAAAAACCTCAGGTTGCCAAGGAGGCCGCAAGTGCATCCGTATTTAAACACCACACATCTTTATCGTCAACGTAGTCCTTGATTTTATAATAGGCTTTCTTAACAAGAACTGATTTGACGTACTTTTTAAATTTCTTGTCAGTAAGATCGGTAACACATTTAGGGAGTTTATTGTAGAAACGCACACAATTTCCTAGAAATGATTTATTTGTTTTGGTTAATCTAAATTTAGGTACCACAATTTTATGTTTATTCCTAGTATTAAGGTTGTGAAAGTCACTATTGATACTGAACGTCTGCAGGTTTTTGCGGACGTACATGATGTTTTCGAAAATATAGAGTGACGGCAGTGTAAGTATATTGATATTCTTAAAAAAATCTCTTAGGGAATCGCGAGGGCCCATATCGTAGATTGCGCGGATGGCCCTTTTCTGTAAGATAAAAATTGAATCTACGTCTGCAGCTGATCCCCACAGCAAAATACCGTATGACATAATGCTGTGAAAGTAAGCGAAGTACACTAGCCTGGCTGTAGCCACATCGGTGATTTGCCTAATTTTCCTCACTGCATAAGCAGCGGAACTTAATCTGCTAGACAGGGCTGAAATGTGCGCACCCCACTGCAACTTGCAATCAACCGTAATACCCAAGAAAATGGTTTCATTGATTAGGTCCAGTTTGCTGCCATCAAGAATTAAATTAGGTTTAGTTTGTGGTACATTTGGTAACGAGAATTTTAGACATTTTGTTTTGCTAGGATTAAGTACTAAGTTATTAGCAGCAAACCATTTAGACAAAGATTTCAGACTCTCATTTACGTTAAAGAGATTGCTATCATTTCTATCGATTTTAAATATGAGTGAGGTATCGTCTGCAAACAATACTATATTCGCTAGCTCGGCCATCATATAGGGAAGGTCATTTATATACGCTAAGAAAAGAAAAGGGCCTAAAATAGAGCCCTGTGGAACACCCATTTTAACAACAGACCCGGGAGATGCGACTCCTTTTATGTCCACTTTTTGTCGCCTCATAGCAAGATAAGAAGACACAAGCTCCAAAGATGGCCCTCTTATACCGTAGTAGTTTAATTTACGAATAAGCGTATTGTGATCAACGCAGTCAAAAGCCTTGGAAAGATCACAGAAGATACCTATGGCATCCTGTGACCCCTCCCAAGCCTGTAAAATGTGAGAGACCAGCTTCGTACCAGCATCAGATGTTGACCTACCTTTAGTGAAGCCAAACTGCTGATCGTGTAAAATCTTGTTTATGTGGAAATGTGCTGTCATTTGATTAAGCATGAGTTTTTCAAATATTTTACTTAAGGCGGGGAGAACAGAAATGGGCCTATAATTACAGGGATTTGTTTTACAGCCTGATTTGAAAATTGGAATGACTTTACTATGTTTCATTAAATCTGGAAAAGTTCCCGTCTTAATACAAAGATTAAATATATTTGCAAGAATCGGAGCGATATCGTCAATAATTGAATTTAGTACTTTAATAGATATGCCCCATAGATCTTCTGTATTTTTCATATTTAAGCTTCTAAATGCTTTTTTAACCATAAGAGGAGATACTTGGCTAAATTCAAAATTTGGTATGTGTCTTTTGAAAAAATTCTTTGCCAGAGATTCTGCTAGTGAAGGGGACGAATGTAAAGAATCGTTATGTTTTTATCAATTTCGATCATGATATGAACCTAGTTTGTGTATTTTTTTGTGATTGATGTAGTCTGCTTACTTAATGTCGCCATATATAACTAATATTTCAGATACCTACTGCTGAAATTGGAATCAAGTCACATATTGCGCAGTAATGAGGTTTACATTATTTTTTTCCCAATAATAATAATATTTTTTGATGTATTACAATATCTCCTCCTCATCTTGCCATTATAATTACCACAGAAAACATTTTCTTAAAGTACCTAAGTGACTAATGGGTCTTAAGCTTAGGGCTACCGAATCTACAATTATCTAAAGCATGCCAGAAATTTGGGTCAAAATTAATTATTTTAATATACTGCGTGTTGTTATGTGCAATTTGCTGTGGGGTTCAGGGGCCACACATCATAACGACCAAAGATATTTATATGGGTGACATAAATTAAACTCGTATACATCGTGGACCACCGAATACAAGACGTTGGAAGCCAGCCCGACCTTAATACCACCCTAAAGCCTACCACCGATGTACTAATAGTCATGATATAGTGTCAGGAGGCAGCGGAAGCGATTATTTAGATTTAAATTTAGAAGACGCAGAGTTATAGGTACTGGTTGGAAATAATGTCGAGCTAATAGATATGGATATGATAATAATTCCTACACAGTTTTTTATGTGACTTTTATTTTACTTCTCTCGGCTAATTCTTCATAATCATGATAAATAATGGAGCGGGTCCATAAGCGATATCATGCTCAACAGACGTGATATCTAGACTATGGCTGCACGTATCTTGTATCAAAAAAATGTAGGTTAAACAAAATCATAGAAATAAAATCATTACTATAGTACCACGTGGTATTATTACCTCAATGGTCATGAGTAGAGCAAAAATGTTCGGAAAGACAACATACCAAAAAAATAATAGTAATTCTCACATTACAAAAGTGCTTTTTTTGTCACAATGCTAAACAAAGTCGCTACATCCTAACTTCGCTTCTACCACAATGAATAGTAGCCTTAATCATGTTATGGAGTTTGGTGCCAGAGTCGCAGAATAATGGTGGTTAAGTTTCAACCACGGTCTAATTCACGCTTGTTCGTTCACTACACCACTAGTGTTATTAATGAAAATAGTAGCAGATTGTTTGGAGTTCATAGTTATTTCCGTTCAAATGTAATGAACGCCGATGCTATTAATTAATTCTATATAATAAAAATCTCTAAAATTGCCGCAGGGTTTTTTTATAGGATAGGAGGATAATCGAGCAGACGGATCCCCTGATGGTAAGCGATTACCGCCGCCCATGGACACCCGCAACACCATAGCAGTCACAAGTGCGTTGCCGACCTTTTAAAAGGGGATTGGGCCTCCGGTAACCTCACTCACTCGGCGAAACACAACGTAAGCGTTGTTTAAAGCCGTTTTCTGTGAGGCCGTGGTATCACTGCGGTCTAGACGGCCCATTCGTGCCGAAGCATGGCTCTCCCACGTAAAATGTAAGATACCTACTTGAGAATGGCTCGACCTAATTGGTTGGATTGTTGTTGTGTTGTAATACGGGGCAAGCCAATGGCTAAAACGAAACTTCGAGAAAAACCCAAAACACTTTGTTCGACCTAGGAATCGAGCCCAGGATCTCTAGCGTAGCAGTCGCGCTTAGAACCAATAGACTAATAAAGCAGTTACGAGAATCATTAATGATTACAAAATATTATCAGAAAGATAAATCTGACAGTACTTACTAAAAGTTTTCTCATTGAACCAGGTCGTTCGAAGAAAATTTTCAAGTGAGCTCGAGATAATGATAGTTGAGAGGTTGGGAACTTAACATCCCACCTATAAAAGCTTTACGGGAAAATGAGCTGTAATGACAGCGAAATGCACTTTCTGGTCCAATGTTCCTTTTTACTGGTCTGTTGGTAAATGTAGATATTAAATTAAAAAATGTTTAATACGAAGAAAAATGGTAGCTGCTACCGGACTGTTGTACCTTCTATTATGGTGAAGTATTTCACTATTCAACTAACAACTAATACTTTTACATAAGTAATTTTTTAAGGGGGATGTTTGTTTGAGAGTTTATTATGCCATCCTTTACACATCCTCTTGTACAAAAGCTTTGTACGGAAGGTACCATAGTACCTAAATTGGGTCTATGTCAATTTTGATGTTCGGAAAACTTAATAGTCATTTTTAATTACCATAGTTTTGACTTTACCACATACAAACACTATCCCAACAGACGCAGCACATATTTAAACCCAGTTCTAATTTCTTAACTAAAATGCTATTAAGGCAATGATTTCAAGTGAGTAGCTTTTTCCAGAAAGCAGATGTACATGCAACTTGAATTAAGTACCTAATCCAATACACATTACAAATATAACAACCACCTGAATCGTCTAATGATCGTTAGCGCATCTGCTACTGTATTCAATTCTGTTCTGGATTCGATTCCTAGGAAGAGTAAAGTGTTACTAGGGTTTTTATCAAATTTTCAGTAGTATCTCCGAGTTTGGATTTGTGCCCGGTTAATTGTTATAAGCTAGCCTAAGACTACATGAAACCTAAATATTCTGGGTAAGTATGGGTGTACATTAGTACGTCTCTACCTAACCCTTCGAGAAATACAGGCGTGATGGAATAATTATGCTCTAATTGCAAACTTCGACTTGTACAAAACGAAATAAATCATACTTAAGCCGTAGCTTAGTAGGTTTATCGACGAAAAACCATCACTCGTTACCACAAAACTTAAAGTTTCTCGCTTCGCCCACTCGAACACTGAAACTCGGTGTCTGTTTAGTTTAAGAGAGCCAGTTTATGTCAGATGACTTTGAAAAGTACGTATTTCTTGCCACGCGAGCTCCTAGCGAGGTGAAAATAAAATTGTTCTTGGCGGAGACTAGCGGATAAGTTGAGACGTTTTGACAGCATCTTTTAGGATGATAGTAGATTATTATGATAGTAAATTATGTATATCAGGGAGTTTCTGAACTAGAGAGATCTGCTTGCAGTTTTTCTAACATTGAAATATTATTTCATTTATGGATAGTGTACCTTACCTTGGTCCAGCGGAGCGTGAATTGCCCACAAAAACGTAATAGCAAGATAAATCTCACTTTATTTTACCTACATGAATGTCCTGCTTATTATGGTTGAGCTACACGATGACTGATGCATGCGTGCCGTCAGTTGGGACTGGTCTACACAAAGCTGCTATGGTTCTTTCCTCAAAAGGCCATTTCAGACATTACCCTACATCGTGCGACTCACGTGTAAGTGTTCTTCCATGTTTGGACTTTAAAAGAGACCATGATTCTCTGAGTTTGTGTCAGTTTTTCTACTCAGAGGTCGTCAGTTAGGAAATGCCAAAGCCATCTAGCTATAAAAAAATAAACCACTGACATGTAAAAGTATCTCCAAAGAACTACTTACAGAAAAAAATATCATATTAATCATAATCCAAACAATATTTTATCAAATTGTGTTATTATACGGATTCTGATACCGTAATCTAGGTTCCTACAGTACCATTTCGTCTACTACTACTTCACAGGAAATAAACAACCTGAAAATAGTTCCAAACTTGGCAAAGTTATCAAAAATACATTCGCTTATATTTATTTCCACTGAAGTATTTTGGACGAAATAGCAAAGTAGGAACATAGATTAACGATATCGGAATCCGAATAATAAAGGTATTAGGTACGTTTCTATGGGAAATTCGGTCCTCCGACTCTTAAGTATTGGTCTGGAAATTAATTATTTCGTGTAAGCGTTGTTGGAACAAAATAAAGACAGGTATTCAGAATTTTATTGTTTAAAATACATAAATACTAAATATAGCTACCACTTAACATTAAAAAAATCATTATATAACACCATCCGTTTTGTACAGTGATTCTCTACTGCCGTTGCTACATTAGTAGTAATGGAAATCTCTACTCTAGGTTTGCTAATACAATCCATTTAATAACATAAAATAACATCACGCTTTTATTCCCCGAAGAGTTTGGCAGAGGTGTAACAGTGTACACCCACAGTTCGCTGGTATGTTTAGGTCCCATGTAATGGAGAACGAGCATATTGCCATTAACCGAGAACAAATTCAAAGCACGAGCTGCCACTGAGAATTTCATAGAAAAACTCAATGACACGACGACCTGGGAATGGAACCCAGGACCTTTAACGTAGCAGTCGCGCTGAGGACCTTTAGGTTAATGAGACAGTGAGAAACTATTCACTAAATAAAGAGTGCTATATTCTTAGTGAGGCTCAAACCATGCAATAAAGTATTGTAGTGTATTTTGTTGGAAAGAGCAGATCGTTCAAAGCCAAATGGTAACACCTTGACCTTTCTTCAGACCTAAGGTTATCTGCGGTCACGTTAACAATGTTTGTATTCTCCAGTGTTACTTTGGAATCTTCGGAAACTTGACATATATTCGACCTTTGCATTTGTGAAGAAAAATCTCGATTCACAATATTCGTCGCAATTTAAAGGAGAGTACTTATTTCGTTTTAAGCGACATTTTTTAGCATAATAGAACTCCCATTTACTTAATAGCGGATCTGTGATGGCATATAAACGGGCGTTATTTTAGAAAAAACTAAGAGCCAAGGAAACCAAAGTACCGGGGCTCTTAAAAAAGAGCTTTTCGAAGTGCTCATTACGACACTCTAGGACGTCTTGAAGGAGTCATAAAGGCAATTACTTCACATTTTCCCTTTTTCAACTTTGAAAAATGATACCTATATTTTTCTGTTTTATTTATTGTTTTATTTTTGCTCGTGTCTCCAACATTCTCAACTAGAAGATAGATGAATTCCGCTGCTCTTTTATTAAACGAAACTAAAATGGTTTTAACTATTTAGTACTTAGATAATTTTGCATTTTGCCATTAATTTTAAATGAAGAAAAAGCTCTATAATCCCAATAAGTTCGAAGGATGGATCTGGTGGTAAAGGTTTCGTGTAATTATAGATAGTATTTTTTACGTATTCTGGTGGGTATTTCTACCTCTCCAACCCAATTTCTGTTCAATACCAATACCCTAATGATTATCAGGCAAGGCTGGTTGTCAGGCAGGCTGACTAAATTTCTACTAAATTTCTACAGGCGTGATGGTATGTATGTATGTATGTATGTATGTAACATACATATATACCATCACGCCTGTATTCCCCGAAGGGTTAGGCAGAGGCGTACTTAATTAATACCTGTTCATTAAAAAGAATACTTTTAAAGTTACATCAATATACAATTCAGTATTCTATGCGATATCTATAGCTGGACTACTGCGCTACTATATTTTTTTGAGCATTATTTGTAGTGATAATAATATTTATTTTAATGTTCTTACCGAAATGTTAAAGTAAGGTACCGTCTCTTGAGTAAATGTGGCTTTGAATATAATATAATACATCTACGACGATTTTTCTTTTACAGGATAAGCCGATTATACGACACGAGGAGTGTATACCACTTGTATCACTGCTGAAGTAACGTAAAATAATCATATTATATCTTAGTATTACTGAGGTTTTGGGAAAATTGTCCTTATACTTCATAAATAAAAATGTTTGTAGAATAGATATCATCAACATCATATTTTTAGCAAAAACACAATTTTAATATTCTTCAATAAATACAAAACCACTTAAATTCTCCATTTCTATCACTTCAAAAGCATCTTTGGACTATATTTTATTCAACACATGCGTCAATTCCAAAGTGCTTTGTTATTTTTTTTTAAGTTACCACAAAAAAGACAATAGTCTTCTCACGTCTTCTTCATCATATCAGGATCATGTCCCCCACTTACCATTACGGGGCTTAGCTTCACTTAAGGGTCCTGCGACATTAAAAAGTTGTGGAAATATCTCGCAAAGTATGTTTTATCACTGTTTGAAGTTGAAAGTTTTCCACACGTAAGCTTGTGGTTGTCTGTGAACTCGCTAACGACGTGAAATACCTCTTGGCTAACAAAATGTGTCTTGCCGCCTTAGGGTCTACGCACGAGGGTGTTATCATTGAATGTTTTGGACTTTAAAACTTCGTAATAGAGCTCATTATTCTATAATAACATAATATCTTAGTTGTGTAAATTTAACTAAGTTTAATTACGCTAAATCTCAAAAACGTTCAGATTGGGTTGGTACTGGTAAGAATAAAATGTTCACTCGAAATATCTTTTTGACTATTTTTTAGCACTATGTATAAGAAATGTGGTAGAACCTACTTCACATTCCAGAAAAAAGTTGCCAAAGCAGGTCTTACGAAATACTTGCTGTTTCTTCATAAAAATTTATTATAATTCCAATAATCTAGTGGTTACACGAGTGGCTGCTGAACGTGAGTTCCAGAATTTTTCACCCACCGTTCATCGGTATATTTAGGTCATATGAAATAGTATGCGACTAAATTACTATTAATCATGTACAAATCCAAGCTCGAAGCTGTTATATATAACATATAATCAACCCATTACATTGTCCCACTGCTGGGCACGGGTCTCCTCTCAGAATGAGATGGATTACGCTATAGTCCACCATGCTAGCCTAATGCGGGTTGGCAGACTTCACACGCCGTCGAGAAAATCTCTCAGGCATGCAGGTTTCCTCACAATGTTTTCCTTCACCGTGAAAGCGCGTGATAAATTAACTATTAATACGCACGTGACTTCAAAAAGTCAGAGGTGCGTGCCTTGGATTCGAACTCGAATTCTTTGACTTGGCAGTCCTATGGTCATATCACTAGGCTATCACTTCAAAGATTTACTAAAATTTATTGAATAAACCCAAAATAACACTGCTCGACTTAGGAATTGAACCTTGGCGTAGTAGTTGTGCTTACAACCGCTAGCCTAATGAGGTAGTTGGTTATAAGGAAGTATAAAATTCAACAAAATAAAGTGGAACCCACCGCACTGGAATATTAAAGAGTTGAAGCAAATTAAAAGTATTAAAACAGTCTGTTATAAGTCGTTTCATTACAAATGTACAGACGGACAGACACTGACGTGGAAATAAGTTTTCCCCGAGTTAAGTCTCATGAATATTTATCTTACTTCCTACGGGAAAGTAAAGTATAAACTTCTGAATGTTTCCCACTTGATCAAACTTTACTCTTAAGACCGCTCGGGGAGACGCTCTGATCCCAAACTCTTTAAAATCGCACTAAAAATACACAAGAACACATTAAATCTTTTATGTTTATTTTCTGACCGCAAGGTTTCCTGTAAACACAAAGTTTGTTTTATCAAATTGTTTGCAAGGGTTGAATTCTAAATCGTGTTGATTAAATTCAAATATTTAACTGATTATAAATTGATGATAATGTTGATTGTCACACATTATCATTATACACACTGAACAAATACTAAATTATAAACAGCACGCATACGCAATAAACTGAAGTTGGTAATAATTAACGTCAGAAATAGAAGCAAATCGAATGAATGAAATTGAGGCGATTAAAATATCAATTTTGACGACATGATTTTGCTGTCGTCACAAATAAGTGAAACTGTCATCAAAAAATTATGAATCTTCGAATAACTTAATTTTATCTTTATTACGCAGGTAAATCTCATGGTACAGTAGTTATGAGTTACTTCAAAAGGCGTACACACTAAAACTTTCAAAATCTGTAAATCAATTTATCAAGATCTTATTCCCCCTTGCCCTTTCTACAATCGGCTGACCAGAAGCTCAAAAAAAGCAACATCGATTTATGGTGGATATTCCAAAAACCCGAACGAAACGCTTTACGTCCACTTTTATCATGCGTACCGCTGAAATGTGGAATGCGCTTCCTAGGTGGGTCTTCCCTGATAGCTATAATCACGAGTGAATCGGTTTCTTCTAAGCAAGCGCGCTCCGTCATAGATCGCAGTGTCGCATAAAATCAGGCGAACTGGCGGTCAAGCGTAAGCCTATCATGAATAAAAAAAATCATCAAAGTGCCTTTATCAGCCTTGTCGAAGCCGAATTTGTAAACTATAACCACTCTATATCTTGAGGTACTAACGCGAGTTTGGGCCAATAAACTGTACTATGTATCATTTAGAACAAATAATCTAATTTACTGCTATTGTAGCAATACTAAATGATAATTCTCTTCTTACATAAACAGAACTAGCAATCGTCAGAGTAGATAGCAACTAACCAGTAGGCCCTGAGTCACGACTTTCCTTTTAATGTCGAAACTATAAGCTTTTCAATAATTATTTAACTTATTTTTAAGATCATATTTGTTAAAGTTAAATTAAATTCAAATGTTTCAAGAGTTGCTATACGAGTTGCAAATTAATAGAAACGCTAATAGAACAGCTTTATAATTGACTAGTTGCTGTTGCCCGCAGTTTCACTCACGTCCCCGAAAGATTAACATACTATATAAATCCGATTCTAGGTGGCCTTTCAAGCTGAAACATGCACCAAATTTTAAGTTTGACTTCTAACAATACATCGGTGAAAACTGCATTCAATTCCATGCAGTCGTTTTTGCGTGATACGCGTACAAAAATACGGACAGACAAAAGTTCTAAAATTGTTATTTTGGCTTCTGTTGCTCTAATAAAGACCCCTCATATTAGTTTTTCATTAACATTAAATTTCTTTACTGTATAGACATTGGTCTGTTACAATGTTAATATAGGTATAGATATTGTCCTAGCAACCAAACAGAAAGGTGAACAAATCTCACAGGCGGAAAAACAGCAAATCTCCCAATAAATATACCCTAAAATGTGGGCCAAGTACGGTCAGCACTTGTTTCATGCTTGCATGAACTACGAGAAATCCTTACAAGGGTCTAATAAGCTTCGCTCCATTTTTTGTGCCAAAGAACTTGGCTTGGCTCGTTCCAAATCCGTTAGTAAAAACGACTACAGCAAAAGACAAAGTGTGCTCAAACAACGTCGGCCCGTTCGCACAACTTTTGTTTGGAATTAGAGGTAAACACATTAGGTAGCATGTTTGTGTAGGCGTCGGCATTACTCGGTTGAATTTGTTTGATCTGCGCCCAAACATACCCGACTAATCAGGGACAAGTTAGACGATACAGATTTTTCGATTGTCGCTTTGCCCAACACGTCGTTTGTTGCGGTGTTCCAGAATTAGCCTGCGAAGAAACAGAGAGGGATTCATATTGTTAATTATTAAGACAAGTCGATCAAAGCAAGATTTCAACACACATCGCAACGTTAATGTTATACTGTTACATGCACAATTGTCATTGAGACTCGATTTCAATCATTCAATATTATAACACATGTAATAAATTCAAATTTATATCAGTGTCATTATTTAAAACGCTATTAACAACTCAATTGCTAATAACTCACTAGTACAAACTACGTGCGTATTGCGCTGAACAAGCATTTCGACATGCAAAATGGACAACGCAGCCGGATCGCTATCAACACCGTAAATTATTTGACAAGAACACATTAATCTTTATCTCGCTATACCTGACTTATGCCCCACCGGCCCTGCCTTTATAAAGGGATTTAATTAGAGGTGAATTCGATAAATGTGTGGTCCGAGCGTGTTATCACTTGACAAGAGTTAAGTAATCTCGTACGCATTCGAAATGCCTAAAGGATTAAGTACGCAGATTAAGACGACTTTAACCCTGATTGTTTTGTTTTGATGTTTTCAAATGTGAATTTTATTTTAACCTCTATTATGGTTCGGACCTGCATTATTGCGATGCGTCCCAAACAATGTGTCAATGGGCGGTAGTGATCACTTACCATCAGATGACCCGTAAGCACGTTTTCCTCCCTATTCTATAAAAAAAATTACCATAAAAAGGTGTGCATTGTTATTTTTAAATCACGCATCATTGTAGTACGTTGGGCGGGATTTGGTCAAGAATTTTATGGAAATTCCAAAATCCGGAATTTAATTTGATCGTATGTCTATGAAAGATGTGTAAAAGTGTTGGAAAATAAATGCAGGTACATTTAAATCAATAAATACTTATGAATGTACTAGCAAATCTTATGAGACGCATAGTGAGCGACCACGTCTTTATGTCATAAGTCATCACTGGTGGCCGCTGGGGCAGAAAGGTTCTCGAGTGGAGACCACGCACCGGAAGATGCAGTGTGGGATGACTTCCAATGAGATGGACGGACGACCTCCAACGAGATGGATGGACGACCTGGTAAAGTTCGCTGGGAGTCGTTGGATGCAGGACTTCTATTGGCTGATATGATGATGATGTACTCCATATATTCATCATCGTCAACCCATTACCCGTCCCACTGCTGAACATGAGTCTGCTCTCAAATTGAGAGGTGTTATGCCAAGATCTCTTACATATAAATATCAAGCGTGAACTTCAAATGTTGAAGCCTGATTTATTTTATTAAAGGTAAGTATAGACGATAGGCATTCGTGTTATCAAGTTCTTTACTCTTAGAGTTTGAATTTTTTTATTTTATCCAGCAAGACTTCAAAGATACTTGTATCCGTTTCACCCAACAACATACCTAATTTCGATAAAATAAGAATTTCTCGGTAGCTATGGTAATGAACGAACAAAATTCTTTTCGTGTCAGTTGTAAAAGCAAAACTTCGTATTGTTGTTTCATAACTAATTTAATAAATTAATTTCCTAAGGAATTTTGCTGAAACTCTTTGGAATTATACTTGTTTCCAAATAGGATCCACGTGAGCAAACAATACTTGTGCAAACTGTCTTTATTTAACTTGTATTTAATATTAGGGACGTGTTTTCCTAAAGTTCTATACACATCAAGCGCTGAAGTTGGATCAAGTTTAGAATTTGAAATTGCTTTCGTTACGAATTTGTTTAAATTTATTCCTATATCGTGGAAAGATGATGCTTGTGCCCGTTTAGTTTTACCTACTGGCAACACATTGCTGATTCTTGTCATAAAAGGGTGAATATAAACCATGGAAACTTTGTAGTGAATACACCGAGCTTCATTTCACTTTATGTTAAGTAAAATTAGTATTCCATCTACTAGAACTGTAATTTATAAAATTAAAGATTGACAATATTTAAATTTATAAACATGTATGTACTTGTACAAGTATAATAAAGTCTTCAAATTATATAATTATGATTAATTCGTAAAAAAAAATATTTATATAATATATAATTTTACGGTTTTTAAGGTACCTATTAAAAGGTAGACTAAGTTTTTCAGAAAAATTAAATTTGTAATCAGACTAATCTATCTGACCTATTGAAAAAAACTGGACAGTACTAGTTAGAGAAAAATAAGAAATTGTATAATTGTAATGTATTATTGAGGTATGAGCTATGAAACAACGACGATCCGAGAGAGAGCTACGATAATACGTGGAAATATTATTAACAATATGCGAAAATAGGCACACTAATCACGATTTCACACAGCTAATTAATTTCTGTAGGATGTTAAACCTAATTGTCTTAATACAATCTTTCCCGTAAACGGAAAGCCGAACAAATAAGTATCCATAACCGCGTTTCAATTGGAAAGCATCCCACGCGCAAATATCCAAATCCGTGGTGAAATTAAACGTTTACACCATCGTAAATTATTCACAGAGTTTATCGCTAGTGAATATTTATTACAGACGTAATTAGGTTCGTGCCTTCAGGTTTGCGCAACGGGAGACTATCTAAATAAATTAAACATTCCTTCTGAGCATAGAGCGTATGCATGAGGGTACGTCGTTGGGGTTTGTCGACTAATGTCAAAGAGAAATGGGAAAACACTTAGAGCTGTTTACACAAATCTTACGAAGTTAGGAGCAATTGAAGTGTTTGTTGTAAAAGTATACAGAGTTCGGTACTATCTCGAGGTTTGTCACTTTGTTTGAAATAATCCATACTTCAATACTAATAGCTATTATAAATGCGAAAGAAACTTTGTCTGTCTGTCTGTTTGTTACGTTTTCACGTCTTAACCGCTGAACCAATTTTGATATTGGACTTTAGAGAAAGACATAGACTATCTGCGGCCTCAAAAAGGTCTTTAACATGCGAGTGGATCTGCGGGCATCCGCTAGTATAATACACAATACATATTTTCCCATGTTAAATAACCCATGTTTTAAACGTTGTCTACTTTGCTCACACTAGATTTTTTCTTGTAACTATCACGATATGTACAAGAAAAAAGAATAGAGATATTATGATTTAGATAGCCATGCACCCGTTGTAGCTAAGGCAGTGCGGCGGCGCGAAATTCCATTCTCAGGGTTGTTCGTCTATCAGCGCTCGGAGGAACGCGTCGGGTTCCGGGATGTCTTCTAGGAAGCCGGCGGCGTCACAGAACTCTGCGAAGAATGCACAGGGCAGGAGTTCGTCTGTTAGCGTCGTCACTATGCGTTCGGCAGCCTTCCCATTCGCCTCGTCATTGTGACGTATATATTCAGCTAGTATTATTAAGAGAACCCAAGGGTTCTCTTAGAAACACACATATAACATACATATATATTTTATTTATTTATTAAATTAGCGTGGCGTACTAACATTGCTTGAATGTCACGAACATTTTCTGTACTACATTACATTACGATTAGGAGATCTCCACTATCTTATTCCCCCTAGCCCTTTCTACTATCGGACGACCAGAAGCACGAAAAAGCGTCATCGATTCATGGTGGACATTCCAAAAACCCGAACGAAACGGTTTAGGTCCACTTTTAGCATGCGTACCGCTGAAATATGAAATGCACTTCACGAGTGGGTCTTCCCTGATAGATATAATCTCGATTCTCGGTGTCTTTAAATCACGAGTGAATCGGTTTCTTCTAGGCAAGCGCTCCATCGTAGATCGCAGTCTCTCTTAACATCAGGCGAACTGGCGGTCAAGCGTAAGCCTATCAGGAAAAAAAAACATTAAGTAAAATTTTAATTAAACAATTACCGACCATGGCCTCGATTAATAGGTATGTAGGTATGTAAAGGCTTCATATAACAAGCCATATATTCACATAGGTACAAGTAACGCGTTTCAAGAAGCATTAGCGTGTTTTCGAAATCGTATTAATAATGTACCAAACTAAGAAAATTAAGCTTCTGTTATTAAGAGGAGTTACGTATATAACGGACTATGTCAGAACGTTTCCTTGTTAAACAATGATGAGAATGCTTACGGTCTAAGCCCCAAGATTAACTTGATAAATAAAGCCTTTAAGTATTTAGAGTGGAAAACTAGGCCAGTGGCAAAAATGAAACTAACAAAATTTTATATTTTTATTTAACAAAATTACGTAGAGACATCAAAGACCTCATTTGTTTTATAATAAAATTATACTAGAATTAATTTCTAAAATATAAGTGCTTAGCCTAGCTAAAATTAGTTACATTTCAATTTAGGCTTTATCTATTTTGTCTGCACTAACATTTATTGATCTTGGATTGTCTTTGCCTACTAAAATTGCATATTTTTTTTACTTTTTGAATATAGCAGATTTGTTATAATGGAAAAAGAACATAACTATAAAGTATCGGTTTAGGAATTTCCTGTAATGGTTGCTGTATTTGTGTAATAAATAAATAAAAAACTTTTAGAAACAATACGAGAGCAAGTTTTATCAATTGAAACAGAAAAAAAGATTAGAAAAAGAAGATTCTTTGTATTCCTATAATAGTAAGAAATGGTCTCTCCCCGGTCATTTTAGCTGAAATTATAATCATATATTTTATCCCTAAAAGAATTTGTGTATAAAATTTCATTCCAAATCCAAGGATTCCTGTGTAAAAAAGAATTAAAACATAATATTCCGATTATTAAGATCACGATTCTACGGTTAAATTGAAAGGAACTGACCCGCCCCGGGCAATATTCTTCATTAACTCTTTCGTTTTCATTCTAAAAATCTTTTTCGTTTTCATCTATAAAATGTTTAATCTCGAATTACATACCAACTCTTTCGATAAAGTTTTTCAAAGAGAATTTTCAGTTTCAAAATTTTTAGGCTTTCATAATAATTCGGATTAATGTAGAGAAAGGAGAACTAAAAACTTTTAATTTTCTAGACGTTTTTGATTAAGTTATCGTTAGGAACCTATTCTTTTTCAAATTTATAGTTAAAACACGACCATTTTGGGTTTCTGCCAATTTTTTTTTTTTTTTTTAAACGTTGCCCCACACTAGGATTTTCTCCTGTATCGTGGGTGCGTTTACAAACACAAATTCTCACATACACAAACGCCCAGACCCGGAACAACTACCTGTAGATCATACAAATATTTGCTCCGTGTGGGGATCGAACCCACAACACGTGACGCAGAAGCCGATCGCTCAGCCGCTACGCCAAACGTGTCGTCAAATTAAACTAGTGTGAGTGTTATGTTTTTCTTATGAATTCTTTTTTGATTTTTACATTTATATCGTGGAAGATCTGTAGAAGATCTCTGTCTCTGTGCTATTGTACGAGCACAAAGCAACTCAATAGAGCTTTATTATAAAAGCATTATGAAGTTTACCAACTCGCACTTGACCAGGTGCAATAATAGCCTATTGGACTGTCAAGTCAAAGGTCTCGAGTTCGAATCCAATGCACCATTGACTTTTTGAAGCTATGTGCTATTAATAGTTAATTATCACGCGCTTAAACGATTAAAAGAAAACATCCAGTGGAATAATAGCCTAATTCCTCTTATTCTGCGAGAAGACCAGTGCTCAGCAGTGAGACAATATAATGGATTATAACCATTATGACTTTTACTTCGGAAGAAAGGTCTTCCTGAAGCGGATAGTACAATCGACAGATAAATAAACTGGCCTAAAAAACTATAAAAATATCTATGAATGTCGACAACAATCTATACTTATGATAAATCTGTAGAGAGGTCAATTCTGTACATTAAATATATTTCCAAAATAACTATCAGCGGGTGATTGGTGATCGATACTGACGCCAAAAATGCAATCAGTAAAATTTTTGTCTGTCTGTCTGTCTGTCTGTCTGTCTGTCTGTCTGTCTGTATGTTCGTTATAGAAACAAAAACCACTCGACGGATTTCAACGAAACTTGGTACAATTGTTCTTCATACTCCTGGGCAGGTTATAGTATACTTTTCATCACGCTACGATCAATAGGAGCAGAGCAGTGAAGGGAAATGTTGGGAAAATGAGTGATTCGAGAAAGGTCTCAAGCTATAAAACATCACGCTACAACCCTTAGGAACGGGGCAACGCAGGTGAAACCGCGGGCGAAGAACTAGGGAACAAACTATTCCACGCGGACGAAGTCGCTGGCAAAAGCTAGTAAATAAATATTTCCGAAGTAATAATTAGCGCCATAATCTTGAAACCAACTGTCACCGATATTATCTCGTTTTATTGTCTCCGTCGGCCATATGGTGACATTCTTTTAAAAACACATTATGTCGCTCGCTATTTGTCTATTGTTTTTAAGGTTCTCGTTTCACGTAGGATGTTAAAAACTTTAATGGCGGAATTAAAAAGAGTTTTAAGTTGTTTTGTTAAGTAATGTAAATTGTCGTATGTTGCAGTCTGTCGTATTTTCATGGTGAATTAATCTATACACAATATACCCTTTTAAATTAGGTTGAAGTACTGGCGGAGGTCAACTTTTGCTCGATTTTTTTGGTCGATTGCATAATCCATCCATCTAATCCTTTCTCATGCGGACTGCTAGAAATTAGAATCCTTGCTGAAGTCTGTGATTTCGGTTACTTACATTCAACCTGAGCCTTCAACTCACGAATGAATAGATGACTTCGAGGCGAGCGTGTTTTATCGTTGATCGCATATTGTAGGTGATGTAGTGATAAGCAAGCCTAAAATTTTATATTAACGTGAAAATTATTAACATTAAAGGATCATAACTTACATATTTTTTTTAAATAACGTTGCCCCACACTAGGATTTTATCCTGTATCGTGGGTGCGTTTACAAACACAAATTCTCACATACACAAACGCCCAGACCCGGAACAACTACCTGTAGATTATACAAATATTTGCTGCGTGTGGGGATCGAACCCACAACACGTGGCGCAGAAGCCGATCGCTCAACCGCTACGCCAATTGTGTCGTCATGATGGCAAATTCATTGACCCCAGTAATTTATTTTCTCTATATATTGCCATAAGAAATACAGTACCTACTCATCTTAATAATTATTTGCATAAACTTAATTTGTTTTATTTAACATCTGACTAAACCACACTCAACTACTTGAACAAAATAATAATGCAAACGAACAAATAAATGAAAGAGTCCCCGAAATATAAGAATAAGAATCATCTGTCGTTGACAGCTAATAATATTAATTATGGCCTGTTATGTCATGGTCGGGGACCTTTTGTTCCATGACAATCGGTACGACCCGACTGCCCTTTACAGTTTTTATATGAGTACACAGTTAGGCATCTGTTTTTGTGGTCACGCGCGACGGACCGGCGGAATGACTGATGTCCATGTGTCAGCTACTTTCGTGTGTCGTAGATTAAATAAATAGGACAGACTGTCTGGTCTGGCCTATTGGGACATATTTATGGGTTGGGGGTACTGTACGATACTTTTTAAATTGATTTTCTTCTAGATTGTAAGAGATATGATGACAGGCACTCGTTAGTTTTTATTCTACGATATATTTTTATATGTAAGTTCCCAATCTTAATCATGGATTCAATCTTCCTTTTAATCGGAGTTTAACGGAAATTTATCAGTTTCTGTTAAATTCCTATCAATTTTAAAAATGAAAAAGTTGTGAAGCCTGCTAAATGATAATGCACCAATTTACTTGCTTATAGACTGATTAATACAAAGGAGCACACGCGATTAATGCTAACGTGTACTAATAAATTAATTAAATACGAAATTGTAAGCTTATTAGATTAGTTAAAAATGGTTAATTAGTGGAGTAGTGATTTATTCGCGTATAGCAATTTTATTAGAATATAGTGAATCGTAAAAAATCCCTGTTAATTTTCTCTCGAATAAAACTTATTCCATCTTGGTAAAATTGGGCTTTAGTACATTTCAGGTATATTTAAATGTTGATTATAATACTCAACTCATTTCCACGCTCTGTCATAAACGTGTTGCTTGGTCTTTGTGTACATAATAGGCCGACAAAGACGACGTCACAGGGCGTGCGAAACGATTCACATATTGCGACAGTGGTCCACACGTGGTTGAGTAAAAAGTGGAGCGAATCAAATTTCCTCCTCTGATTACGACTTTTTGATCATCACCGCCTAAGCAGAAGAGCTTTTGAAGTGCTTGTTTCGTTATACGTGGTTGGAAGATCGATCAAAATCGAAATAAAACAACAGTTTTTTAAACCTGGATTGGAATGTAAAACTGTTTTTAAATTTATTTAAGCATTCAACTGTTTCGATTATGGATTAAATTATATATCTATAATAATATTAATGCTAGATTTTTAATATAGTCGGACGTAACGCCAATGTATAAAGCGAAACAGTTTTTTCGTCGTTCAATCGGTACTGTATTTACTTGTTTGTTTTCAATAACCTTTATAACTTGCGATGAAGGTCGGCATTAATTCCGAAGGTAGTCTGTAAGAAATAAGTATCTACTGTTAGATAAAACTAAAAGACATTCAAATGTTCTATTTAAACAAAAATGTTATACACTAAAGGGTGTTTCAAATTTACAAATTATCGTAACCCCCAATAAGTCTTATACAAAATTAACAACAATAACATAATTTACTTTAAAATTAAATTAATTCTTAATTAACTATTCATACTAAACAAAGTGGAAACTCCTTAAGGCATGCTGAATACTTTCCTCTAACATTGTTAAAGGATAAAGGGGGTAACAGGGAACTTGCGAAGTCTTGCTACGCTACGCGGCTAACTTAAAATATACATGAAAATGTGAAGCGTCTTGAACAATAAGGGTTCTCTTGGAGTTGGCGGTAATATACCGGCTACGAAAGTATGTCGGCTTGTTCCTCCGAACGGGGAACTAATTAATCCAATGAGCGGCGTCTTTGCACTAACGAGGTTCGTCGTTTGTGCTCCTTCCATTTTGTGCCACTGAGAAATTGTATTTCGGAAATCGATCCCGACAAGCTTCACGCTCCTATAAAATCGTTATCTTAAATGATGAACAAAATGTTTTAGAAATGAAAGAGTTACGTTTCGGCGTAATTTGCTCCGTGGGATCAGAACAAATTGTAGTATTAATTATTAATAATGATTTAGTACTTAATTGGGTTGGTTTCATGAAATTTGGTTTAATGGTAATTGAGATAGAAGAGCTACCTAATGATCGGCTTACATGATTACGCTTTGGGGAAGGTTTGTATTAATTACTATGATCATTTTAACTTTTGCCATGGAGACATTCTGAAGATATAAAACTGTAAACTAATCCTAGTGATTAGAGTAAAATAGAGAACAGGGGCCGTATTATGACGTGTTAACGCCATCATTTTTACGCTGTGAGTAAGAGATGAGGCTATTTAATATGTAGAGCGGTATCTCATTCTCACAATGTAAAAATGATGGCGTTAACACGTCATAATACGGCCCCAAGAGAGAAAACACGATAATTATTCTAAAAGGTAAAATTGAAGAAAAGCGAAGAGGGAAATTCAATTCATTTTCAAGTAGGTAAAATAAAATTAATATTACAAAATCACGAAAGTCTATAAATATACTAAGATTGAGTTTTGATGAATAACCTAAAGCAATATGATTTATTTATTTGGCAACTCTCTTACAAAATATACGATAAAGGTTACAATTGATATAGACGAGCCTCGCTCGCTTAATGTAAGGTGATTGATTGCTATACTAGGGAAAAAGTTCTACGCTAAAAAATAATATCTATTTTGGGATGATTTCCATCAAAATTTTCGATTCTTCTTCTCGAATTTCGTCTTCTCGATTTCGTCTTCGACTTCAATGTTCTTCGATACAAACTATGTCCTAACAATAACGAACACAATAAAAAATCGGTCTTTCATACACTATCATCATATACTTTTGTATTTCTTTTCTTATTTAATACACTGAACATTCTTATTTACTTATGTCTAAAATATAAATAAAAAAACATACAGAAAATCTTATTTAGCTCTTGAGAAAAAAGGTCTCAATAATATATCACCTAAAGTTTTCTATCGGCATAACTCTCAGTCAGTTCAGTTGATCAACAACCGTAGTTCAATAGTAAGTTACAAGTAACACTTTTTCCGAACATTTCTTTACAAAATCAAGTCCAAAGGTATGAGAAACTTTCAGCACGTATTCACAACAGAAGCCTTGATCGCGACTCGTCCAATTCGTTCAAATTAGACTCATTTGGGCGGCACTTCAGGCGGGGCAAATCGCAGCAAGTGAGAAGCACCGATCGAGCCGTTCTCGTGATATGGCCGGATAATGGACGTCGTTAGTCGGACCACGATCGTCGTTTTGGGGCGTTACTTTTTCAAGTCATTGAGTCAATCGTTTATCACGGGTCTGTTGTGTTAACTTTTGCATCACGGAGGATGGAGCAGGGTGGTGTGGAGCAGTCGAACGTACGTTACGCAACGTACGTTAGTTGAGGCAAAAGAAAGAACTGCAAAGTAAGTAAATCATGTTGTTTGAAGGACATTAATTTGTCATTAATAAGATGTCAGTTCCATAGAGCTTGATTAATGGAAAGGAAAGCTAACGTCACGATATGAAAAAAAAAACATATTTTGTAGCTTCGTTGGCTAAAAGGTTTAGGTACCATGTGATTGTCAAACAAAATAAAATCACCTTATGACGTAAATTCAGAATAGGAAGGCAAAATTTCAATCATGCGGGTAGGGTTCGCGGTGGCTTAGAGGTCAGAGCGTCTGGTATATCAAACCAGAAGACGCAGGTTCGAATCCTGCCCGCGATTGATTTTTTTCCTTTACTATTAAATAAAATAAAATAATTAATTTCCGTAAATTCGTTTCACCAAAAAGCCAAGCATAATAACTTGGAAAAAATATAAAACTGTGTACTAAAATAATTCGTATTTGATTCATTACATAAAATGTGCGTGTAATATAAACGTTTACGTGGGAGAGCCATGCTTCGGCACGAATGGGCCGGCTCGACCGGAGTGCTACCACGGCCTCACAGAAAACCGGCGTTAAACAACGCTTACGTTGTGTTTCGCCGAGTGAGTGAGATTACCGGAGGCCCAATCCCCTTTTTAAAGGTCGGCAACGCACTCGTCTGGTATTGCGGGTGTCCATGGGCGGCGGTAATCGCTTACCATCAGGCGATCCGTCTGCTCGTTTGCCCTCCTATCCCAAGAAAAAATGTGCCAGTGAACCAAAAACACACAAAATAATATGATGAGCTACTTTCTGTAAACAACTCTACGCCGTTCCTGTTCTTGTTTAGGGGAGTCATGGTGGACGTCAGCCTCATTAGTTGAGGTAACTGGCCCAAATTTTCCAAAGTCATTTTCCGCCTGTTTCCCAGGAAAGATTTCTACAGAAATTGTTGTAACAACGTATTGATACAGTTACTTTTTGTATGTCATCGGTAGAAAATTGTTCATTAAGGATGAAAAACATGGCCCAGTTGTGTCGAGATATGTTTATGGGCCCAATTAGCCGACTATGGACATACTGGTAAATTAATGGACTGATAGAGTGAGTACACGTCATCCAATAAAAGATCGATATTCGAAATTGCATTTCGATGTCAGAATCGAATGTAGTGTTGTGAATATACAATAGTCAGCGCTGCCAAAAAGCTTTGTTCGTTTTTCATTTTTTGGATAATATTAAAATATTATCCATCAAATGAAATAGGTAATTAAATAATAGCCTCATTACTCTGGTTGTGCTAAGACGACTGTTACTCTAGAGGTCTTGGATTCGATTCCTAGGTCGACCAGTGTTATAGGATTTTTTCTTTGAAATTCTAAGTAGCAATTCGGAGTTTAAATTTCTGGGTGAGTAATGAAAATAGGCTCGCTTCCTATTACATATGTACATTAGTACACTTCTGCTTAACCCTTCAGGGAATTCAAGCGTTTATTACCTATACCTATGTCATGTTAAGTAAATAAGTTCTACTTCAAGGTTATTTTCAATAGTCTATATACTTAACTGCCTCAATAGTTTAGTTGTCACTAACGCAGCTTCAAGAGATCCTAGATTCATTCTTTGTTCGAGCAAATAAATGTTATTAGGTTGTACTACGAAATTCTCAGTAGCAACTCGTACTCAGTAGAATAAACGCAAAATATATTTAATAAAGTAATCGTAAACTTATTTGAATCTAGAGATACTGATAAACTTCTTTAAATTAAATAAATTTTACATACATACTATATCGCCTCCATTACCCGGAGAGTTAGGCAGAGGCGTACTAATGTAGGTACACCCACAGTTCGCTGGTATGTTTAATTTCCATGTAATAGGGGCGAGCCTATTGCCTATATAAATGAATTTTAATATGAATTAATGATGTTAATATTAAGACAACACATATCAAAAGAGTCACTTCGTTGCCAAAGTTCTAACGATTCGCAAATAAGGAAGTATTCACAAGACATTACGGTAACATAATACTCGAGATACGTAATTAAATTAAACATTCCCGTAATAACTCAAAAATTAATTAATTCTACATCATACCCAAACCCCTCTGAATTTCCCTAAAGACAAATTGTAAAGGAATGTAAGTACCTAAAGATATGTATTTATCTCAAACAAATTATATCTATAAATGTAAAGATCAGTATTCAAGTAAGTTTTTAAGAGCTTTACTTCAAATTCCTCACTGCCAAATGATGATTAAATGATTAGATGATATTTATTTCTGTAAATAGATCTTTGAAAGATATTTTTACAAGTCGATGCTTTACATTTTTTGATATATAGATGGCGTCGGACATTTCCTAAATGACGACCTCTGAGAAAAAATACCGAAACAAACTCAGAGAATCACGGTCTCTTTTAAAGTCCAGATATTCTTTAATTTCGGTTTTCTTTAATATTGTCGCGTAACTAATTAATGTCCCTTCCGTCTTTGCTTTGCAGATGCTATGGTACTCAACCCAAAATTAACGTAAAGCTAATTATTGTGTGACTAAAGTAAATTGTAGATTAGTTAGTTAAATGTTAAAAATAAATAACAAGTTAAGAGCGTTTTTTTTTATCGACGAGTTTAAAGTATTTATTACCTCATTAACAAAATAATTAAAAAATAAAATTGAAATCAGGAACGTAATTCTTACATATTAAACAGAGTTTTACATATTGTGCTATGCTTGATACAATTAACCCAAACATTAACTTAATATTGACCCAAAGACCGAGAGTTAATTTGTAACAAAAATTTCAACAAACTTAAAAAATATGTATGAACTTGAGAAAAAAAATACAGTACACACTATTAAACACTAACACAAATAAGAAGGAAAGACAAACAACTTTATTTATCTTTATCATTTAAAAATGTCTAACAAAATAATGTATTTCACGCCATCGAAGCCAGAAGTCTAAATTTAAGGACCCGCTGCATACGCCCCGTGCCAAAAATCATTAAACTTGGCATGTTACCTGATACCCAACTACTGTTCGGTATTACCTTACGTCATAATTGGGAGTAGTGGTCGGGAGCCGAAATAAGGCGTGGTAGAAATTCATTAGTAACATAAATATCACAAGAGCAAGCGAAAGGATGGTGCAAAAAAATCTGGGGTGTTGCATTGGATATTATTACGTTGTACTTAATTGAGGAAGTTTCGTGATATATCTTCCATAGTATACTTCGTACGTTGTTTCACCATAAGGATAAAAATATCGATATTACCCAGAAATTAGTTGTTGCGTAGGTCTAGTGGCAATTGCTTTGTGTAAAATACTAAAATTCACCGGTAACTGGTTAGACTGGAAGCCGATCCCAACTTAGTTAAAATACTAGGACTATGTAATGTTATTTTAGTAAAGGAAAAATTCAATCGCGGGCAGGATTCGAACCTGCGTCTCCTGGTTATATACACCAGACGCTCTGACCTCTAAGCCACCGCGAACCCCACCCGCCTGATTGAAATTTTGCCTTCACATTCTGAATTTGCGACACCTATGAAAAGCAAGTTACCTTGCTTCTCAACCAACACGACTTACTTTACAGTTAGTTCAATGACGTACGATACCACCTTAACTTTTAACTATCTTTTTGTGATTTTTTTGCAATTTCCTTTACTAAAATAACTTTATAACCTTAGCATGGAAATTGCAAAAAAATCACAAAACGATACTATGTAATGTTTTTTATTTTTTGTTTCTCCCAGTAGTTTCTACGTAAGAAACCTATGTTATACTTTCATACACACGGTTTCATCTGGATGTAGTATGCGCTAATGTAAACGTCCATAACAAATGAGCAAAACATGGCTACGATTGACTGACAGCCCAAATTACTGCAACGCTGCGCTAATATAGAGTGACAGTCTACAATCCCGACTCATAGGACCTCACCCAGTTCACTCCGGTAGTTGCACTCTCCCAGACGGCACGTATAATCAGAATAACACTCCACCAATTGATTGTTCGTCTACAATCCATGTTATGAAACAATTAGAGCAGTGTAATACCACCTACCGAAGCGTAGAGTCGGCCCAGTCAGGTCGACACGTAGACTGTCCCAATGATTAATGGCCCAAGAGGCAGCGGGGCGGGACGTCCCGAATCAGATGCACGTGACGTCACAGGAATAACGTTCAAATAATATTTCGCAACAGCCAAGCGCAAAATGGGTTAAAAATTACTGGAGACACAGTACTAATGCTTAAAATCTGTATACGGCATTTGCAAATAGAAAATGGAAATGGCTCGCTCGAAAAAAAAAGATATTTCATAACTAACAATACTTTTTATAAACTATTAAAAACTTATACTTTTTACTTGGATAAAACGATCAGCTAGAAATGCAGTAGAAATTTTCTATTACCATTTTTAATATCGAAAAAATATCTGCAATGGAGTTGACATTTTAATTAGCTCCAGATTTGTTCATTAGGAATTTAGATTTTCTGAGGAACCCTACTATAGACCGACGCAAAACAAGTTGCCCTTCTATATCCGGTGAAAGACGCCATTTCCATACACCACCGGTTGCAACGATTTCTATAAGTTTTGAAAGCTAAATTCAACATTCTTTAGATCGGACCGCAGCGGTTACCCGTGAATACCACTAGCTCTGAATACCCTTTGAACGTTGGAATTCAACATTTGGAATCTATTTTGTGGGATTATTTTTCTTTGTATAGAGGTGAGGTTTTATTTTTATTTAAGTAATTAATTCACGTGAGGCCAAGTAATACAAAAGAAAATATACGAAGACTTTTGTATTTTTGTAAAATAATTGTATTTTTTTGTAAAAAAAATGTGAAATTTAAAATTCAAACCATATTCTCGAAAAGGTATAGTTACATATATTTTAGTTTGTAATCAGCCTTACGGATAATTTTCCAGGAAATGACGTGATATAAACAAACATTTGAAAGACGTCATATTTAAAACCTTTTTGAACTTTTTGAACCCTAGTATTACTACAATATTGACCTGCTACTAAAATAATCATCCGCATGTAAAGATACTAGGCACTCAGAAATTCAACGGAGTAATATTATTGTATAGTAAAATCTATATTATTGGTGAGTGCAACATGCGACAGATGGGAGGGACGGCTCGGTGGCCGGAAACTACGACTCTCCCGGATATTGGACAGTAAACTGCTGCTGTATCAGTTTGAATGTTTAGCTGCGCTTGCAAGCTTGCAGATAGAATGTTTTACAGCGCTTAGATAAGCAATGGAGCAGTTGAATAAAATTATCTGTAATGGGTTGTATTACATCTGTTATGATAGTAAAGTAGCTTATATTTTTGTGAGGATAGTGGAAATAGAAGTATCATAATATATAGTAGCTATATATACCTATATCTATATACTCGTATTTGCTTTAGTATTATTAAAAGATTTAAAAGATGGAAACAAGATGGCCAATCTCATGCAGTCGGAGGCAATAGGTCTTGTTTCCATCTTTTTTGATTTTTAAAACTTTCGATATTTTTTATATTTTTTTCTGACAATTAATATGGCTTAGCCTGTTATCTGATTCCGGGACATCCTGTATATGCAGCAGCATCGAATTTAGGAAACAGTACAATTTAAAAAAAAAATTGTTTATGTGCTTCCACAAGGATGTCTGAAATAGTAAGTCTCTCATTAATTTCTAAATCTGATTAAAATCGACAGTTTTGCTACAATATTACAGTATCTAGAAATAATGTAAATAACGTGCACATAGATACTAAACATTATTATTTATCGATACTGTTAAAAATTGTTACTATTAATATTTCATACTTCAATAGTAGATATGAACACAATCAATAAGAGCACAGTAATCAAAAATGTATAAGCTTGCACAGTGGTCCAAATAATTCAAAGGCGTTACCTAAAATAAACACAAAATCGCGACTATTTCCCGCCTCGGGGCTGTGGAAATGTGGACAGCACAGCCTGTCCGCTCGGTGACATGTCCGGGCAACCAGAAATATCTGTGCTATCCGCAATAAATAGCTTTCATAAAAGTAACATTCGGTCCAATTGTCCGTTTGTTCGAAAATTAAGTTGAAATTTATTTTGATCGTTCGCGTGATATTCGAATGCGGCGTATTTTGTTCGGATAATAATATACAATGTATTATTAATGGACAGATAAGTCTGAAAACTTGAAATGGTACAGCTTAAAGTAATTTATTGCATTAAACTTAGATAAAAGTTCTTTTTAAATCTTAATAATGTATGTTATTGTACTTAACATGTGCACTTTATAAAAATATTTTTGACTCTGAAACAATCTGTTAGTTTTATCTGTGATTAAAGAATAAATGTTCGCATTCATCCGCAATTTACTTAGATCATTACATGTATTGAGACATATTTTTTTGTCATTAAATAAAATCTAAAATAAGTGTAAGTAAATGCAGGTATGAATAAAATAAACCAAAAGAATACAAAGAATCACTTTATAAAAACTACAAACAACAATAAAGTTAAATCAGGAACACTAATCTCGGCAGCAACGTAGTTGGGATTTATGCACTAATTCTGCTATCCATGCAACTGGCCGTTTGGACACGGTTTTGTCAGATACGCTCCGGATTTGGCACAGTAGGCGACTGTTGTTCTACTGCGGTTGTGGTGACATACTGTATAAATTTATATTCAGAAATTATTTCGAAGAATGCGGTAATGCATTTTATAATTTGCATTAATGTATTTTTGATAAAAGCTATATTTATGTGAATTACGAGGAGTTAAATGTTATAGTTTTATTTGATTATACACACAGCTACACGTGAAGCTTTAAATTTTCAGTTTAATTTTAAGCGGATCTCTGATTATACAGAAAGTGTCAAATTATACTGGAATATAATATCTCTAGATTTGTAGCTGTGTATATGTATGCAGATGCACAAAAGGACTAGACTATGTAGTATTTAGTAGATTTTTCGTGGGTCTGTGGTCCTCATGGTCAGCATCACAAGCACAACCATATTTCCGATGGCTTTGACATTGGAAAATTTCTTTATCGTGTTTTGGGTTATGACGTCACCCTATGTAAGTCATCTTTAAATACACGTGTTACGTCAATTACAGAGCTATACAAATAAAAAAAAAACTACTCTCATCGTAGTCAAACGAAAAGTTGTAATGGAATAAATTTTATTTTTCTGAAAGTTATTGATAAAAGTAATCTGAACTACATTAAAGGCGAATTTTGTTTGACTATTTACCAAGTAAGAATCACTCAAAGCTTAGTCTTAGTGATTATTTATTGAGTAAATAGAGATAAAGTGAGACTATTAGTAATAACAAGCCTCAAACATTAGCTTTACCATCAATTTCTTAAAAGAACTATACGAGTATAGTATACTGCAACATCATTAAGTTAATGTATTTAATTATTTATTTGAGAAGTTAGTATTTTTATACTTACTAGTGAATTATTTGAGAATATAAATTACGTGCTTACACTTTACTACACATCTATTAGGCAGACCCTATTAGATGAAGAATTTTGGATTCGAAATATGTACCTAACTGACGTATTCCTATTTCTTTATGAGTGTGTGAATTATATGAAAAAAAAAGCGCTCTTCATCCTCTCCTCTAAAAAAACTAACTTGCTGTGCCCGACAGGGTCCATAATTGTTTCTCTTTAATTTTACCCACCAGCTTTTGTATACATTATGGGATGCAATAAAGTTATTGAGTATTGAGTATTGAGTATGAATAATTTGACCTTTAGCCCGTATACTTAGAAGACACACCACTTGTATACTTGAAATGCTATAATTTAAATAACTAGTTTATTATCACAAGACTGCCTCATTAGTTTAGTGGTCTCAAGGGTGACTGCTACGCTAGAGGTCCTGGATTCGATCCCTAGGTCGAGCAGTGTTATTGAATTTTTTAATGAAATTTTCAGTAGCTCGGAGTTTGGATTTGTGCCCGGCAATAAGCTCGCCCCCTATTACATGGGATCTAAACATACCGGCGATCTCTGCGTGTACATTAGTACGCCTCTGCCTAACCTTTCGGGGGATACAGGCGTGATGTTATGTTATGTTATTATCACAATAATTAGGTTATATGACACAACATCATATTATAAGCCGAAGGAAGTTCATTGCTGAACAATGGATAGATAGATTTTCTCAAGGACCGATTACCTACATGCCTGCTTACATCACAGTTTGAACTTAATTTCAAAATATAGTCTTATTTGTAAAGCAAAAATTTTGATAATAATTGGCATTTAATTATTGCCATATATGAAAGTGTAGAGAATATTAAAAAAACAAAGCAATTCGGAAATTTATGAAGAAACAAAACTAACTTGGAAGTAATAACAAAGATAATTGCAAGAAAGCGCGATTTCTGAATTTGATCATAAAAAATGAATAAATAAACTCGCTCAAAGAAGTTAAAAGTACAGTACAGATCTTAGCATATAAAGTTAAAATTTAATGCGTCCCATAGCTGCAATACAAATGTTTTCAGCTAAAACTGTGCCCAGGGGTCGTACTATGGAGCCATTATAAGAATAATGTCGTAAATAAACTCAATCCCCTGAACAACGTCTATTTGTAAAAAAAGCAATTGCGAAGCTGAAGTTGAAGTGCTTATTACCCAACGTTATATTTCCATTTATATGAAAACTAATGTTCCCGTTATTTTCCTGTTTACCTTTTATTGCGAAATTCCCAACTGCGGTGCGTTTAGAAAAATATATTTATCGGGAATTATGATCGGTGCCATTTTAACTAGAAAACAAAATACACTCGGTCCAATTTTGTATTTGTAAAAGTTGACTATTAACTATGACTATTATAATAATAAGTTTTTGGTCTCTTGTAATAAGGAGCGAACCCCGAGTTTACAAATGCTTTTTCTAATATATCAGCTACTTATATTTCGTTGTAGGTTATTTGTACACCGTACGTTGAAAGTTGCAAATATTAAGAATTTATTGAGAACAACGCTAAAGTTATTCAGCTTATCCTTTAATAAAGGTCCCGTTATGGGTTTTCCAATATCTTACATTCTTTAACCGTTGTCTGGGAGCTGTGAATATTTGAAATGTTCCGCAAAATCTTACAGTATATTATGATAATTTACTTCCGATCTTTGAAACGATCAAATTTGTAAGAAAAGATTACATGTTGTAAGTAAGTACATACTTGCCTATATGTGAAATTTATGACTTTCTACAATATTTTTGAGAATATTTAAACACTTATACTGGGCTTTATTAATGTGTTTACTTTTACTCTTAAGAAATACTCGTTCTACGCGACAGCGGTTCCATCCCCATCATCTTGATGGTCGGCAGTCCACAACTGTGCGTTTCTCTAGAAACTTTTAGCCTCGCACAACAAAACTGTGGAATGTGGAACTATTCCCTAGTATATCCGGACCAATACGACATTCGAGAAAAAAGCCTACTCCCATTTAAATGGCTGGCAACGCACTTATGACTCCTCTGGTGTTGTAGGTGACCCTGGGCAGCAGTAATCGCTTACCATCAGGCGTTCTGTCTGCTCATTTGATCCCTATCCCATAAAAATAGTGTGACCATGGAAAGCATGAAATGAACACTAGAATAGTAGTCCTAAAAACCCCTACGGTCTGCAGACGACCGGAGCAGTAGCAATCAAAGGAGAACTGGCTCTCATGCGCATAAGTTGAAACACACACCAAGGTGCTTTACGATAAACTCCAACGTAAAGGTGGACGCTTACCTCAACAGGTTTCGCCACTGAACAACTCTGATATTTTCTCGCTTCTTACGAAATGCGAAAAATATAATAACATCATAAAACTAAATTAATAAAGATACTTTTCCATAAAAGCCGTGAGTAACTACTTTAAATTAACCATTAAAGTAAGATTATAAACCCTTACAAAATTAATTAAGGCTTAAAGAAGTTTGGTCAAGCTTATTGCAACTATGAGTGGAGAAATAACAAAGTTTGAGTTTTAAAGTAACCGACAAGAACTTTCCGAACCGGAGCGAGGTAACGAAAAAAGCGGCTTTAATTGAAACTGTAAACTTTCTTGCTTAATCTACACGATAGGGGAAAATATTAAAAAGTAAGTAAATTACGTGGGGAAAAAGTATTTTCATTTACCCTAAGTTTAATTTGCTTGCATAAGTATAAGATAAATAAATTAATATTTTTATTAACTGCCTCATTAGTCTAGTGATCTCGGGCGTGACTGCTATGCTAGAGGTCCTTTATTCGATCCCCAGGTCAGACAATATGTTATTGGGTTTTTCTATGAAATTCTCAGTAGCAGCTAGGAGTCCAGATTTGTGCCCGGTTAATGGCCATAGGTTCGCCCCTTATTACATGGGACCTAAACATACCGGTGTACTGTGGGTATACATTAGTACACCTCTGTCCAACCCTTCAGGGAATACAGGCGTGATGTATGTTATGTTATATAGAGAACTTTAATTCAAGTCGTGTTCGAGTGATTCATTTGATGATCGCAGTTAAGTTGCGGTTAGTTCAACCAGAGATTACAAGGCCTTAGATTTGATTGCCTTGTTAGTTCACACTCGGATTCAAAATCGTTCGACCTTGTTGAACCTAGTAATGGCACGAACATACTTAGCAAAGTGTTAATTCAGTTAAACTAGGGTTACGAACTACTGATAATTTTTCTGTGCAATTGAGTGGAGTTTCGATCAATGTATGATCGAAATTGGTAGAAACTGTAATTAAATTTATTGTTATTTAAAACTATATGAAATCGTACATCTTATAATAATTATATAGTCACACACTGCAGTTTCACTCGAACCCTAAAGGAATTTTCTAGCCAAAAGATAGCCTCTGTCGTTTACCAGGGTGCCAATCAATTCCTATACCAAAATTCATCAAAATTGATCCAGCGGCTTAGGCGTGAAAATGTAATAGAAAGACTTACCTTATTTTTTAAAACGTTGCCCCACATTCATATTTTCTCTGTGGATGTTTTTACAAGCACTAAATCTCTCATACACAAACGCTAAGATCCGGAAAAACTACTTGTAGGTCATACAAATATTTGCGTCGGGTGGGGATCGAACACGTGGCGAAGAAACCGATTTCTCAGCCGCTATGCCCGGCAATAGACTCACCTCCTATTACATGGGACCTAATCATACCATCAAACAATAGGTATACAAGTACATTAGTACCTCTGCCTACCCTTCAGGAAGTAGGTACGGGCGTGTTGATTTACGTCTATTTTCATAAAACAGTTGGTACTACTTTTGATAAATAATGAAATCAGTGAACTCGTTAAATAGAGTCAGATTATCAACCTACATTTACAAAGTTTAAATGCTAAAATAATAGCGTTCAATTTCATCAAACTTGTATAAGCTCCGACTGGTATTAATGGGTAATATTGAAAGCTTCATATTTTAATAAAATCTGAACTTATTTCAAATTTGTTGCTTTTAATTTACTGTTTATAATTTATTTAAGAATAAAGTTAGTTAATATCTATATTTATATCTTCTTCTATATCCTTCTATACTTATAATAAAATTGTAACAGGCCGATGTCTGTATATTATAGATATTAAAGAAAAATGAATATGGGGGTCTTTATTAGAGCACTGCTTGACCTGGGAAATGAACCCGAGATCTCACGTAGCAGTCGCGTTTACGACCAATAAACTAATGAGGCAACTAGAACGGCCTAGTTAGGGTTCTATACCTCAAAAGGAAAAAAACGGAACCCTTATATGGTCACTTTAGTGTCCGTACATTTGTCCGTCTGTACGTCAAGACCCTTTATTCGGGAACACGTGGAGGTCTCGAGTTGAAATTAAACCATTTACTCAGGTCTACAGTCCCTTGAAGCTGTGGAAAAATCAAACTACTAATTAAAAAATAATAAAAAAAGCTACGACACTCTCAGGGAATCAAAATTTATAGGGTATTTTCCGTTGACCTAGAACTATGAAATTTGGCAAGTAATACCGTCTTATACTACAAGTATAGGGGAAAATCTGAAAATTATACATTTTTTATTAATTATAATATGTACCTACAAAATTTGTACGGAACCCTCGGTGGGCGAGTCCAACTCGCACCTGTCCGGTTTTTTTATAAAATTTCAAACACAAAATAAGCACTCCGTTCTTAATGCAGTTCTACTAATCAAATACAATTACACGGAACCGAATGAAAACCTGAACGTCATCTCCGAACCACTTATTTTGTGTCTCTTGTTTAACTAGAGTGTTTACTTAAATTAAGATACCGGCTGATTGAATCGAACGTCAAGGCGTCTCTATTACTGTAGTGTTTTAATTATTATCCGCTAAGTGTTACTCTAGGAGGGACTTGCTTGAGTTGATTACTATTAAAATTATTTACAAGAAATAAAACAAATATGCAAGAGTCGTAGCAAGTGATGGTCTGTAGTTTCTGCTTATGCCTGGAAGAAAGAGTCGTGAGTGTATCTATGTATGTAGATATGTGATGGACCTCTGACTTTGTCAAGGAAAACGCATAAACAAAATATTTTAATAGATGTCATAGATGATAAAATTTAATAAAGGGATATTTTCTCAAAGGATAAAAATAAAGCTTTTGGCAACATACAGTATTATTATGATTATACTAAGCTATTTAATAAGACAAACGTGTCTTTTTATTATTAGTTACCTACATTATTTACAAAAACTTTGAAAAAACAACCAATGACATTATACGGTTGTCTCCTCCAAATAACAAATCTATTTGCTTTTTCAACGTTTTCAAACATAAAAATCACATTCTTCCACACGAAATAAATATTTTGTCAATAATATTAATTTATGAAAATGAATTGTTTTCGAGAAATTCCCTATCACGCAAGCAATTTGTTCCACTCGTGCGCAGTAGGGCACTGGGACTTTCTATTAAAATTATCATATACATAAATAAAAATCTTATTTAATATCATAACAAAAACTTGAGGGTAGGGTGGCTATAATTTTTGTCACGTGGACATATTTTTACCTTAAAACTTAAAAGCATAGAACTGTGTAGGTACTGAGACATTTGATCAGTATTCTTATAATAATTGTGATTTTTAATAATTCGTAAAAAAAAACATAATAATATTGTGAGCAATTTACACAACATTATTAAATTCGGATTTTAAAAGCATGGACTGCGCAAGTACGACGTGAGTTTTATAGGCTTATGAATCGGACATTCACAGATAACATTAACAAAATCTGATCCAATGAATTTGCCACTTTATGTTCCATAATTGGTAGGTATCCAATTTTAATAAACTCGACGGACACCCTACAATCATTTTGCACCTGTAACCACTTCTGGGTGCCGTTGACGTGAAGAACTAAACCGAAAAGGACAGGTGCGAAATCCTACGCAGCGGGGGTCTACCAAGGGCCCCGTTGACTCGACCCATAACCTTAATTGATAGGAATCGTTAACCTTTAAACGCGCACCTCCATCGTTTCCTTTAACATAAATACTCCGATTCTAATCTAAAACTTTTTTCTCTGTTATTTTATACGTCTGGTTAGCGATCGTTTTATTTTCGGGTGCCTTCGCCTACAGCCGCCGATAGATCGTTATTTCGTAATAAACAGTTCATTCTTTGTCATTCGATATTTTCGAGATTGTTGGTCTCAGATAATATGATATGGTCTTGGCGCCGTCGTTTCAGTTATAGGTTATAATGTCCAGTGTCAAATTAGGGAAGGCCGAGTGGCGGTGGAATTATTGCTCGTTTAATGTTAATTATTTTCTCTCGAGCAAGTTAGACGTTTATGTAATTCAGTTGTAGTCGCCTCTTTTATTTGGATAGACAAGATCGACAGATCTACTGTATTTTCTAGATAGTGTTTATTTTTCTTAATGTTTACTCTTCAAATAACTACAAGATTAATTTGTTCTCACTTAGCGTACAGACATTCAATTAACTCCAGACGAAAACAGTCTAAGATTATCTAAACACAGCATCTCGAAGTTTCTCATACAAAAACAAAGACATAAATTAAGAGTAAAAATTTTGCGTTCGTCTCTAATCAAGATGAAGAAGCCATAAAAAATCTTTGCAGTTCCAAAATCAGATAATGAACGAGCAACAGAAAGAAAATTACCATAAATGCCATCATTAATTTGCCGCAAATGAACCTGGTGTTGATATATCTCGAGCATTAAATCAATTAAATTTATAACTTACGACTCTGAAAATCTTTAAAGTGTAATCAATATCTCGACTCGCATGACATAAATTCGGTAGGACCCATGTAACTAACTTTGGTTTGTCATCAGATCAGTGATTAGCTAACTATTTTAAACTGTATTGTTTATTTATGGTAGATCGATGAAAGAAACATGCTCTGATTTTTTTCTCAATATTTTTAACCGACCTCAAAAAGGACGAGGTGCTTAGTTCGACTGTATATTTTTCTATGTTTGTTACTAGATAATTCCGCCAATTATGAATCGATTTAGATGATTCTTCTTTTGTTTGGTACGTCATACTTCGAAGGTCGTCCCATAAATTTGATCAAGATCTGATAACAAATTTAAAACAAAATGACAATAATACGTACTGACTGAATAAATGACCACATCGTCGAGGTACCTATTAAGAAAATTCTACTCGACACTCGAAATCTCGAGAAAAGTAAAAATGCCTTTTAGACACATGGTACCTTATGTAGATCGCAAGCTATTGATAGCAAAGATTTATAATAAAACGAAATTATTTCCGCATTAGATCCAACCGCAATCAACACATTTTTCTCAACCGGCTCTCATAACTGGAAGCTGAATAATATTTAGTCTAATCTTTATTAATTTTGCGGAGCTACCTAACCTTGTTAAGCTTACAAGCCTCGAGAATAAACCGACTATGTTTTCCGCACACACAATCCCAGGGGCCCTTAGAAAAGCATATTATAATCAGAGGCGCTCGCATATTCATGAATGTTCAGCATCATCTGTAGACTATGGGCCTCCAAGAGATATCTAGAAAGCATCAATACAAACGGCAAATAAAAAATCACGCCTTATCTGATCTACGATTCTCTGGAACAAAAAAAACTAACTTGAAAAAGCTGAACTTTTAAACAGTGTGGACTTTTCTTTTTTTTTAACATGGCACTCAAACTCGGTCACCTCTGCTAAATGGACCGAACAGGTGCATTAAAGTTTTTATAAAGTCTTCTCGATCGTAAATCGCCTTAAGTAACAAGGGTGAGCTTTAAGTTTTTTAGAGTACTTTTAATAAAGAATGAACTAACTCAAGTTGCCGAAAACTTCGTTCGAGTGCCTTTGGTAACCACTGTCTTTAGTTTGAAAAGGGTTCGGTGCCTATTAAGAGCGATAAATCATTAGTTAATCAAGTGTTTTTTTATCAATAAATTTGGTCGGCTGTGTTGAACTTAATTGAGGTTTAAAGTTTTTAATCTTTTCAAAATTGGTTTAGGTTTGTTACCTTGTCAGTATTTTGACGGGTGTTTAACGCCAGTGTCGGATTATGATTATACTTCTTTCTTAACTAGCCATTGCCCGTGGTTTTACGCGTGACTCAAAAGGATTAACTTAGTATAACTCTGCTTGTAAGCGGCGTATCAAGATGAAACATGCATCACATTTTAAGTTAAATCTCCAGTAATACTACTGTGAAAACTACATTCAATTTCATGCAGTAGTTTTTGCGAGATGCGCGTAAAAACATATAGACTTATAAATAAATAAATTTGTTTTGTTTTTTAATATGCACAGTTATTGGCCAGTTACAATTTTATTATTCATATAATTTTAATATTAATATAATAAAATTGTAACTAGCCAATGAGAGTCATTTATGAGGTATTTGCACTGTTTTAAATTCTTTTATTATTTATTATTAGGGTTTTAACGGTAAATTGTCACTTTTATATAAAATCTGCGCTAAAGTACTTCTGTTTGTGAACTATGCTTTTCTAGAATACCAGGTTTGTTCGTTCAATTAAAAACTATCTTAAGACTTCACATCAAATTATCGGCAAATAAAAACCTTAAAATATCAAAGAAAGTCCTAAACTCATCAGAATAAAGTCCACGGTACAATGAGGCTTTTATTAAATACACGCGTGTGTTGTCGGTAGTCCTTTAATGTCATGTTGCGCCTTGTAGATGTCTAGATAAAGGGAAGGGACATTGTGACGCAACCAGGAGGGTCGCCCTTCTATTTATTACTACGTATAATATTAACAGACATCGTATGTCTGTGTGTGTAGATGTAAAGATTTTGGATGGTAATTCAGAGGATTACAGAAAAAATACAGGTTTATTCGGGAACTGTGAAACATATCATCACGCCTGTATTCTTACAAAGGTTATGCAGACGTGTACTAATGTACAATGGTTCGCCAATTTGTTGAAATTCCATGTAATGGGGCGAGCCTATAGCCACTGACCGCCAAAAACCCCAATAACACTGCTCGACATGGGGATCGAACCAAGGGATTTCCAGCATAGTGGTCGCGCTTACCAATAATGAGGCTTACATGGAAATACATACATACATGTTGAATCCGCAACCGGCGCGTCCGTATGAGAAGATGTATGAATGTGGAAGTAGCAAAAACGAACCAAAAAATCACATACCATCATAGCTATATTCACCGAAGGGTTAGGCAGAGGTATACTAATGTATACCCATAGTTCGCCGGTATGTTTAGATCCCATGTAATAGGGGGCTAGAAGAAAAGAAGTGCTAAAAAGGCTAAAAATCACGTATTAAAAAATCCTTATTACATTGACAAGTTTGTAGTTTGTCCAAATAACCTTGCAATATGAACGAGATTCTGACTTGACCTTGACCGCCTGGCTAATAAGATGGCAAAGCTAATGAGGCATAGATTACTTAGGCTGAATCGAAACTTTAATGTACACAAAATCTAATTAAGTTCGTCTGTAATAGATTTTTTTCTCTTGAGATCAAAATCACACGATCATAAATTAAACTCGAATGCAAAGTCAGGGCGCGTCCCTAGTTTAACGATTGATTCTCCATCCCAATCGATGAAGTGGTATCGATAAGGGTTTTGATTCATTTGCTCTAAGTGCATCTGCTTTTGTCGTTTTGGAAGTATCTTTAATGTCTCAGAGGTTTGGTTTTGTAAGGGTGAACGCAATTAAAGTGTGTTTATCTCGTCCCATCCCTATATGGTCGGTCCATTTGATTAAAACTTAAAGCCTGTAGATGATTTGTGAGTTTTCGGTACTGCTAGAAGGGATACCTAAGTATTGCGCCAATATAGAGAAAATAATATTATTGTTTACGTTTAAAGATGATTAAATTTCTTTGTTTTTAGTTATTTAATGTCACTACTATTTAGTATTAAAAATGTAAAATATTTACTTGTAAGTGTATTTTGAATATTTCATTCACTGGTTTCTGACACTTACGCGAATATTAGACATTGAAATAAAACTACTTTTTACGGATTTTATCGCGTTGTATTGATATTATTTGATTCCCGACGTTTCGGATCCTTTACAGCATCCATAATTGTAACATTAAGACGTCCAACAACTTAATCTACCCGTGACCATGGATGCTGTAAAGGATCCGAAACGTCGGGAATCAAATAATATCAATACAACGCGATAAAATCCGTAAAAAGTAGTTTTATTTCAATATTTCATTCACGTTACTTTCACTTATTCATAATTATTTTTTACTCATGATTGTGTTTTTATTTTGAAGAAGAAGAACATTTTACATGTTCTGTTATATATAACATCCTACAGACTCTGTTTTCTGGTAGATATCGCTATTAGCGATAAGACCGCCATTGTACCCTTAGTTTTTAAAAATTCTTTAATTTGTTTTCTCATATGGTGTGTAATAAAGATTATTCTATTCTTTTCTACTCTGACACTTGATTGGCAAATTAACCGGACTTTGTTTCTGCAAAAATCCCTGAATTTAATACTAAAGTATTAAAGTGAATGTTAAGTGATATTTTTTCATATAGACCATTATTACAGGTACTTTTGAATTGACAAAAACTAGTTGTACGTTTCCAAGTAGTCGGTTTTATGGAAAAGAGTCGGAAAGAAAGTCCATAGATAGTCCATAGGCTCTTTTGAATGATAATGATTATCTACCATCACTGGAATTCATGCCTTACAATATACCTAAAGCTATTTAAGTACAGTTAATTTCATATCAATGTACACACTTGTGCTCATTACAGTACATGCAAGCTGTTTACTAACCATCTCTTAAATAGATTTTAGACTGACATTGATGGGTAGATAAGATCATAGTGTCCGATTCATTACGCGTAATGATATGGTCCGTTAATCTAGAACAATCGACGATTCCACAGGACCTATGGTTATTTGCTCCTAAATAGATTTATAGGCCCAACGTCCGGTGAAATTGATAAAAATTGCCTTGAGAAAGTATTTGATAATGGCCGGTTGATAGACATTGGGTTGGAGTTTATTGCCTTTAATTACAATTGCTTTTAGTTTTGAATTCCACTGGAATTACGTTGGGTGAATTACTGTGGGACTGTATTGATGTTTTTTAAAGATTACTAGCAATGTGGGTCGCACATTACTAGTATTTTAGTTAACCCCTCGCGCTAAGCTAAATGCTTGTATTACGAGTAGGTTCACGTCGGTAGTGCAATCGATGGGTTTTTAACCGGCAACCACATGATCGTAAGGCTACCGCCGTATTATATTTTTTTTTAAGTTTTATCCGACACAATTTTTTAACGACACCAGAGAACTCCATACCTACACAGATTTAAAAATAATTGTTCTGTGCGAGAATTGAACCCACGACCTGTAGCACAGACGTCCATTGCACCACTCACGCATTATAATGAATTTATGATAGGTTATTGCAACAGTTGTTAAAGCTGTATGTACTTGTTGAATATACTTATAAAATTTTATATAAATGTGATATAGATTCTATTATATTTTATAACTGAAATCATTAGCGTTACTTTCTTCTACGTTATTTAAAGAAATATGTACATACATCCAATATTTTTTTTGCTTTAGCACACTGTCAATATCATTTACGTTGATACACGAATACATTGTTTATCCTGTTGAAGCAATTGCCGTATAAATCAATTAAGTGTACCTACCTACATCAATCATACGCATCACACTACCGGCTCAACTGAAGATTGAACTCAATTGAATCGACTTTGAACTTGAAAATTATTAGCAAGGATACTTAACACTACCAAATAATATAGACCTTTAAATTTCTTAGCATAAAGAAGAAGAACCATTTAAAATTCGGATGGTAAGAGGTCCTCCTAAAATGGATCCGTTAAATCGTGACTAATGGACGATTGTTTAGTACAATTTTTATGTTCGATACCACGGACCGTCAAGTATGACGAGTCATATTAATCTTTATGAAATAATCAATTAAATAGTGGGGGAAATCTGGATTAGATGGTATCAGTGGTTTGTCGGCACATGCGTACAATCGTGAGGTCCGTAACAAGATTATTTGTGGAGCAAACGATTTTGATACTTGCAAAAGTAATATACGTTATAACCGCTGAATCAATTTGATGAATTTTAGTACAAAGATAGATCAGACATTGGTGGACATAGGATTTTGTCCCAAAAAGGCTTTTGAGATGCGACTGAAATCAAGAGCAACAAATACTACTATAAAGGTTTATTTGTACAATGAGTATGAATAGAGCTCTAGCTTTTAACAGAAAACTTTGATAATTTCACACAATTACACTCTCGATGGCGATAATAATAATAATAACAAAATATTTATTTGTACAAACAAACAATGACATATATTAGGTAAAGGTATAATACATATAATTGACGCTTCTTAAACATATTAAGTACCTACACGGCATCCGTGTCTGAACTAGATAAAATATCTATATCTTAGAGTCCGGCGGACCGAATTTCCCATACAAACGTAATACCAAAATAAATCGTAATTCAAACACAATTTTATTCAATTGTGTTATCATTCGGATTTCGATGCTGTTAATCTAGGTCCTACTCCACCATTTCGTCCAAAATACTTCACTAGAAATAAATGTAAACGAATGCAATTTTTGATAACTTTACCAAGTTTGAAACGATTTTCTGGTCGTTTATTTCCAGTAAAGTAGTAGTAGACGAAATGGTACGGTGAGAACGTATTAACGGTATCGGTATAAAATATTGTTTGGATTACGATTTATTTTAGTATTTCGTTTTTGTGGGCAAATTCAAGCTCCGCCGGACCCTTAAACATCAGCGCACTTCTCTAATCGTTGACACAATACCTCGAACAAACTGACTGTGTAATCTCAAAAAATACATGTTGCGAAACAGTTACTTTAAAATAGTTTTGAGAAAAAAAATTCTTTTTTTGTAAATAAAATATCCGAACTATCAAAACCACAGCGTCCACCCACAGTGACGACCAAAAGCGGTATGTTTTGGTATCGACTGGTCAGGCATTCAAAGTATTGTCAGTGATTTAATTGAAACAGCAGGGGCCGACCCGGACCGCGGCCCAACACTACGCTTGGACCACAGGAAACAATGTTTTGTATGAAAAATTTCATCTAGTACATTTTAATTGCCTCCATATAGTTTAATTAGAGACGTTCGTGTTGTCCATGATTAATGTTGTAAAGTAAATGGAATGTGTTTGATGACTATAAAATATGCGTCCATGCTCTACTTTGGTTGGCTATATATATGTTATTTTGTTCCTGTTTTGATAAATGAATTTTGTATGAATAAAATGTTGGATTAGGATCTTTTTTGTGATGGTAACTAATTCTCGTGAAACGTTATTTTATTTTTTTAAGATGTATATGAATATTAAGTTAATACTTTTTTCTTTTAAAAAACGTTGTCGTTTTACATTTGACCTATCTAGAATTCTAGTGCGCAGACTGTATTTAATGAAATAAATTGTAGTAACACAATGACCTATATTTTTACAAAGACTACAAAAAAACATTTCAGCTAAAAGCTAGAGTATAAAACGGGATAGATGCCGCACTATTTAAAATCACTCTATATCTCTCAGTACAAAAAGCAAAATACTTTATTTATAAAACTGGCCGTTACTTTGATTTTTAATCTACAAATTTATAAAAAACATTATCTTGAATATTTCCAGAGTATTAACGATTTTTGCGGGCCCCTATATTTTGGGACATCTATGCTATGGGATAGTTGCATATTCCATGTAAATAACGTTTAGGATAGATGCCGAGAAACAGGACATCTATCCCTCAAAAACGTTGATCACATTTTGCCTTCGCAATCGCACAGAGATATGAGACACGATCAACTTAATGGTAGTTGAGGAATCTATCGATAGATTTAATAAAACATGTGAGGTTCATCCGTGAAACTATAGTAACTACAATTGGGTCAACTACTCCGGTTTTACCCTAGCAATTCCAACCAAATTTTGTTTAAATATTTTTTTGTACGTTAATATTTTTTACTGAAATATTAAAAAAAAAAACAAAGATTATTATAAGATCACTACAACTACAAAATGAAGTGCAATCGGCAATACGTAAGTACTTCTCTTTCACCCCCACACTTCTACTATGATGCTACAAACGATCAAGTCTTTGATGAATGGGAATACTCTCAAACTAATCTCAACATCTGTAGCTTTGACAGCGGCGGATTAAGGGGTACAAAATGTTCTTAAATACTTCACTTTAATATAGATGTCTAGGAACTTGGGCTGCCAGTTATCCAAGTCGTAGAACAATAGACCATTCTTGATTTAAGTTCCCGTCTAGTGGTGGGACCAAACAATGCGATAGATTTATAGGTATTAAATAATTACATCACAAAAATAATTGATTTGTGATGATTTTTGTAAAATAACCAGTTGTTATTGGTGGTGATATTAATGTTCCTAACATTAATATCAGATTCAAAACAAATAGGATGAATGTTGATACTAAAATGTCGGCAGCAAAGCGCGAGTATTTTCGCCGAATCACCCTCATATCACTGTAGATACCTAATTATATATATTAATTTAATTTTTTTTTTTTTCATCTCGTCATTACTTACTCGTATAATTATTACATTGAATTATTTATTATTTTGAATTTGAAATAGGTATAAAATTAATCGATTACCTAATCTTGTCACATTCGCTATATATATATATTTCTTTTGTTGTGATTTTTCTGATGCTCAGTAGCAGCCCAGAGGTTGGATTTGTGCCCGATTAATTGGCCCTAAACATACCGGCGAAATGTTAATATACCTCTACTTAACCGTTAGGGAAATACAGGCATGATATATTAATTTTGTTTTCATCTTTCATTTTGATTAAAATTCAATTTGGAATAATGAAACACTCAGTTAATGAAGTCTTAATAATTATTCCAATTGCTCACAGATTTACACAATACTCGTCGACTGACATCCACTGTCGGTTTACTGCCCTCTCCGTGACAACTTTATTACCGCATCTTACAGCGGTCATTGGGTTTAAAATTTTAATTAGTTCCCTTGTTGCCTTGTTAAGGATATTGGCCCGATTTTATTATGGTACGCCTGTTGTTACTTCTTGGTAAACATCTTTGTTTTATCTGATAATAATGATGAGTATTTTTCATCGTGAACGCAGATATTAATAAGTATCTACCTAATAATAGGATGAAGATCTTTGATGATTATATAATAATAATAATAAACGTTTATTAAATGAAATCAAAAGAGCAGTTGAACATATAAAAAGTAGTTAAAATAAGTAAGATATTGACAATGTACCAATTTTGTGAACATTATTAGGACAAAGCTTGCAGTCCATAGCCTGCCGTCTCCCAAACTAGGCAAAACCTGTATCTTGGAAGACAGTACGTAATAGCATTTTCTAAGCACAAAGCCCGTTTTAGCTTCTTCGTGACAGCCCTAGCATACAATTTGGTCAAACAGAAATCTAAATATTTAAAAAACTCAAAGGTGGCTGACTGACTGACATAGTGATCTATCAACGCACAGCCCAAACCACTGGAGGGATCGGGCTGAAATTTGGCATGCAGGTAGATGTTATGACGTAGGCATCCGCTAAGAAAGGATTTTGATAAATTCCACCCCTAAGGGGATAATAATTAATAAATTTCGACCTATGTAGGGGTGAAATAGGGGATGAAAGTTGATATGGAACAAAGTAACTTTTCCACACGGACGAAGTCGCGGGCAAAAAGCTAGTAAAATATAAAGTATTGTACTAGTGTGTGCGCGAGTGCATGCGCGTGCGTATATGAGAAGTTTGTGGAGCTCAATGTTAAATTATGAATGTCTCTGTATCACTATATGATAATGTTAGGAGCCATCCTTTCAATTTGATTTTATATTGCTAACGATTTAATGAATGAATTTTTTAATATATATTTTTTACTTTGTTGTGTACTCTGGAGCTAATAAAGGATATGAAAAATATATATATATATATATAATAGGACCTAAATACAGGCACCATATTTTAAAATGGAACTTAAACTTGTGTTTGTGCTGGTTTTATATAAGAAAAATGAGTCTCTCCTTAGTAATACTTTACGGCATAAAAAAATATTATAAAACTTGAGCAGATGCGACCGATAACAAGTCATTATGCTCCAAAATGCCGCTGTTTCAATGGCGGTACAACAAAGAAATTGTCTCAAAATAAACGGACTCACTAAAAAATAAGGGTAACAAATAAAACAATAAAAAGGACAAACACAAAACAAAGAGAAATACTATAAAACAGGTGTTGTGGAAGTGTCTCGCTTTATAAAAGTATGGATAGAGCAGACGACTGACACCGGGCTGTTAACTGGAAATTTATTGTTAATCACGGCCGAAGAAGTCTCATTCTCGTAAATTTTTGTGTAATACGAGTGGATTGATGCAAGATGCGACCCGATAACTAGGGAGCGGAAATAATTGGAAGGTTTTATGGAGAGGACTGGCTCAGAAAGTAGCTGGGATACCATTCGAGACGTATATTTAGCTTCCAGTATACAAATTTTACTTGGTAAGGTTCAAATTTGAATGTGAATTAAACTCGAAGCGTGTAACTCTCCTGGTAATGGTGGAATCGGTTCTGGTCGTTGAGCATGTTTTAAAATTTGTATTTGTGTGAGCATGAGACCCAGTGTGGGATTATATGGACATCATTGCAATGTATCTGCTTAAGTAATTGCTTTTGTTTGTTAATTGACTTGCCTAATTCTGTTGAATTTATTGTTGCTGATGCAATTTGGGGAACAATTAGCTGTATTTTATTACTGTTATCTTATTTTTGTTTAATTTTGATAAAGTGAACGAACTTTTTGCTGTTCGGTCAGTTTGTTTGGCCTAAAAATACTGTTAAAATTCCATCAGACTTAGTTGTTTTTAAAGATAATAAATAGCACCGATTCGTTTCCAATCTAAACAATGTTAGCCACAACCAAATGTCTCCATGAACCTTAAACCACTTCTATCTGAAAAACAACAGAACCCGCAATCAAATCTGGAATGTTTCCGTAATAAAATGGTTTTAGTATCTCAATATGCTTTTCATCAACGCGGAGATCTAAAACTGTATATAAATTAAGACCTTTATTGCTTAATTTTGATCATCGGTGAAGAGCTTTACGAAATTATAAAAATCGAAATGGAAATGGACAAGTCTTGGAAAGTATACAATTTGTGCAAAAAATCCAGCCATTATCGAGATGCAAAATGATTACATTGTAAAATCAATTAATGGTGCCAGAGGATACGGCTCATAAAAGGAACATAATGTAGGTACTTGAGCTAATAATAAATAAGAAGTCTTAATATATTACTACGAAATACAATATTGTGTTAAATTATGGTAGCCAAGAAATTTATGGATCTATTTTCTAAATAAAAATATCCTGGTTCATCGACTGGAATATTAAGTAGTACAAATTAAATAAAAAAATAAATTTGAAGAGTTTATGAAAGTGCTCTAGTGATTTTTTATAATGTAAGGATCCAGAGGGCTCGCTATTTGGAACCCTAGCTTCACTTGTATGCTCACCGTTTGCTTGAATCACCCCCTCATCCCACTAATAAATAACTGTAGTACTCTCAGAGAAAAAACATCATAAACGATAATACGATAAGGATAACATCCGTGAGAAAATCGGTGCATGCGTGCTATGCAGAAGTTTGGATATCTAAAGGTTTATGTTCAAGCATATCATGCAAAGGAAGTCCACTGTTAAACCATGGACTTCCAACGACAAAGGTCGTTTGTCAGATCTTTTTTCTCTATTGATGTAGGTCGACATGGCCTTTCCCGGTACTTAGCAATATAATACTATCCAATGCACTTTTTTTTCTACATAATTCTGTTCTAAGTAACTTTTTCTACACTCAAAACTACTTCGTTACTGATTTTACTACGCGTTTATAACCTCTTCCCTATTACCATTCAATTCCGCATATGAAATATTGCCAATAATATTGGTTGTAATATTTAAATCTGCGCTTCTGTTACGACAGCTCCCCTTAGTTATTGCTTTATTTAAGTTCGCTACTGACATAAAAATATTCTTCTTATAAGCCTAACTAGCTAACTATGAAATCCCATCTGCACAGCCTTACTGTTGCAGTTGCAAATAAGTATCCCAGTTATTATTCACACCCCTTCTAGATCGATTCATAAAGTCTTTACTAATTTTGTCTGTTACAGTAAATTCAACTTTATGCTATAAACGTAAGATCGCAAAATTTAATAATCAAGAATTCACATTTGCAAAGCACGCGCGTCGCCTGTTCGATATACGAACTCCTTTGACGTTCAAAGAGCAAAAAATGAAGAAAAGTGCAGCGGGCGTTGTGACGAGCCAGCTCGCGTTTATAAATATTTATTACCTAATTACTGAAGGCTGGTTTAACACCTCCAATGACTTTTTAGCCAGCGGCGGGCATCCAACTTCGAGACAACACCAATTTGTATTTTTAATCCCGAATAGCAGAACCATTTTTTTTAAGTTGTTAACACTGTAATAAAGTTGTCCATTACCTATCATTCTGTCAAGCCAAACGAGATGCTCGTTTTGCAAGTTCTTTTTTAATAAAGTGTTCAAAAACTCATTTCGAAGTGCTATAGAGTTACTGCGTCATCGAATTGTCGAAATAATCGTAATTTGTGATTTAATATTTATTAGACGCGTACTTATTGCTGAGCAACATGAACTTTTGGTTGATTTTCTTATCATTGTGTCGCATCACTAATCATGATAACATCTTGATTCACCGTTTCGTTCGTTTTTTATATCCAAATATAGTTTCGTAATCATCTTGTTATTCGCTATAAACGAGTCGAAATTCGGGCAGGTTTTCTATATATCTTTAGTGTTATGTTTGTATTTCTGTGTAAATTTCTGTATATATTGTCGATACTAAACCAGTTTGCCGGTCGCATCTCATGCTAAATAATCGAAATGTGACGTTTTATCAGAAAAGAACAGCAGTTTACACTTAAACAAGTGTCGAGAAGACTATCTCGTTCAAGTTATGCGTTTAGTCACCTTATTAAATAAAGGTTTATCAACACTGCAACACGGCCCGAGGTGTGGAGATAATAGTAAAGAATTATGTGGATGTCCTGTTGTTCGAGACAGGAAATTTACGTATCTAATGCAATAAATCGTACATTATAATATATTCTGCAAATTTATCAATATTATTTTATTGTTATTTAAATTTATAAATTTATACCCCATTGAAAACAAGAATACTAAAATTACGAATGTTATTCTGTTAGGTTGAGCAAAGTGTTATTGGGTTTTTCTATTAAATTCTCAGTAGCAGCTCGGAGTCTGGATTTGTGCCCGGTTAATGGCAATAGGCTCGCCCCCTGTTACATGGGACCTAAACATACCGGCGAACTGTGGTTGTACATTAGTACGCCTCTGGCTAACCCTGCGGGCAATTCAGGCGTAATGGTATGTTATGTTAGTATATTTTTGTTAGTAGTGTTTAGTATATTTCTTCAGATTTATGTCAGTATTTTAGTTTTTATTATTATTATTATTTGTTACAAGTAAGGGCCACCTTTTGCGGTGAAAGCCTTCTCCAATTTATGCTAGCTTTGTGTCTTGTGCCACTCTTGGCCAAAGTGCTCCGGCTGTTTCTGCGATGTCGTCGCACCATGTCTTTAGTAGTCTGCCTCGTCTTCTCCTTTTGAATATTGAGCAACAATTTGCTACGGTAAGGCAAAGGTATATTCATCCTCTTAAATACGTTCTAAAGTTCGGAGGTATAACACGTCATATCCATAGATTACTCAGATCATAGAAATTACGAATAAAAAGACCAATAGGACACTGATAAAAAAATGCTTTCATTAATGAAAAGTGTAATTTCGTATCTTAAAACTGTTAACACTTTATTTTAAAACGGTTAACACTTTATTTTAAAACGGTTAACACTTTATTTAAAAACTGTTAAGAATTTATTTTATTTAAATTGTCGATAAATGTGCCAGTTTTGATTGTAATTTATGTCTCAATCTATACCATTATATATTCAATGTTTTCACCTTCTAGCATTTCCCTACTTAATTCTAATTACATAAATAGAAGCATTCAGATTTCCTTATCTTTGTTATTCGTTTCACTTTTCAATAACGAGTATTCTTATCACAATTAGATACGTATTGAAATATTCTAATTAAGTAGAGTTGATAACGATTATTCTTTTATGGTCTGTGGCGGTTGTTTTTGATACCATAGCTATTGATAATAATTCCAAAGCAGTTATCATTGTAATATCTAATCAAAATCAGGAAATACAATTGAACAGTTTATTTAGCAGTGCTATTGTCCATACCATGTTGAAAACACCGGTTCTCGCCTGATCACCGAAGTTAAGCAACATCGGGCGCGGTCAGTACTTGGATGGGTGACCGCCTGGGAACACCGCGTGAGGTTGACTTTTTGCGATTAGTTTAATCTTAAAAATTAGGTAAATATTTTTTTAGTTAGGCTTAATATGGTATGGTATGATTTTGGTTCGAAATTGTTTGGTATCTATTCATTTTTTACGTTTGAAAGTAAAACTAGTATTCGAAGTTCCTACAACCTATCCTCAAATAAAATGGCAAATATAGGTTTGTTTTAGTTATGCGTTAATATTACTAACTAGCTTTTGCCAGCGACTTCGTCCGCGTGGAATAGTTACTTTGTTCCCTAGTTCTTCGCCCGCGGTTTCACCTGTGTTGCCCCGTTCCTAAGGGTTGTAGCGTGATGTTTTATAGCTTGAAACTTTTCTCATGAATCACTCATTTTCCCAACATTTCCCTTCACTGCTCTGCTCCTATTGATCGTAGCGTGATGAAAAGTATACTATAACCTGCCCAGGAGTATGAAGAACAATTCTACCATGTTTCGTTGAAATCCGTCGAGTGGTTTTTGTTTCTATAACGACAGACAGACAGACAGACAGACAAAAATTTTACTGATTGCATTTTTGGCGTCAGTATCGATCACTAATCACCCGCTGATAGTTATTTTGGAAATATATTTCATGTACAGAATTGACCTCTCTACAGATTTATTTTATGTATAGATTAGAAATAGAATCAACGATAAAAATCCATAACTACTTAAAATAAATACAAGAATAAACGTACACCCGTAATTTCTAACTAAACAAACATAATATGCTCATGAGCACTACAATTTTAGCCCAAGGCCTATGCGCTTGCGTCGTTCGAAACGTTACGAACAATCAATCAAACAGACAGGATAAACATTAGTTTTGATTTAACAGTCATTAAAATAAACAAACATTTTTCTTGCGCGCGCATACCGCTACGTGTAATTAACGTCACGACTTCATATTTCTTATTCGAGTGTCGACGTGTGTATTTTAAGTCACGCGACGATTTTTCAAAATTCTTGACAAGTTTCGTATTATATTTTTGAAATTTTTAGCAATTGGCTTTACTAAATATTTTTGAATATGTTCACTTTTTTTTTTCTTTTATAAATTTCGCTGCAAGGCACGCAAAGTCCTTGGTTAGGTTTCCAGATTTTTAGGGACCTTTCTTATGGCGTTTATTCTACCTAATTTGGAAGTACATAGATAGTAACTATCAATCTTTAGTCAAAATTTTTAGGTTTTTCAAAATTAATTACCTACCTGCTCTATCGTACTACAAAATCATAATTTTTTTATGTTTCAAAAATAAACTAAACTGTTAATTTATCTTTCAAGCTGGTAAATTATTTAACAATTAGTTTAGAGTTAGTATTTTTAATAAAAATATGAGATTGCACAGCTGTTACTGGTGTACCATAATGTAAGCAATGTGGTCCATTTCTGCGGTAAAATAAAATTAAATTCATCAAACATAAAGAATTCTCTCCACGAGAGTCACCCAGAAACAAAATAAAACAATTAATGAAAACAGGAAAACGTAACAGAGAGACAATCCATAATAGTAACACGTGCCATAAGAGGATAGAGCACAACATCAAACTAATGATGCACAAAAATATTTCCCGTGTAGCTTTATAACCATCGATTAATCAGGACATACTGCTTTATTCTGTTTTAAAAGCATCGGCGTACGTGTTCCTGTGTTTGTATACTTTGACCACACATCGTCCATTGGGCTTTATTAAGAGTTTAGTCAATATTGATAAATGTTTGATGGAACGCGTTCCACGACGTAACGATGCAATTAAATTTTGCCTCCCATAATGGAGCGCTGCGTTTATGTATTAAATGCAGTGCGCGCATCAAATTTATTGTGTAAATAATTAATTTAATTGGCTCGTTTTTATCAATCAGTGTTGGAATGCATTTTTAGCAAATGCAGCGAATAATCTGGTTCATCTTTTGGCTTGTTTGCATCTGATTGACATAGCATTTTGTTAACACTTTGTACGCTTTTATTATTTTAGTGTATTATCAGAATCATAATTAAATTCATTAATTATTTTATACTGACATCAAAATCTCCCTTGTTATTTATCCATCATGGATGGGTGGTTCAAAATCACGATGGAATATTTTTTAAACACGACACAAACCATCATGAAAACGTGTAGGAATTAAAAGTAATGGAAGCTTAGCATGCTTAACATGCTTTAAAGGACTGCACTAAATGCTTGAACTAGAGTGAATTAGGCCATAATTATATGGAAAGAGTGTATAGGCTTGGATTTTGCTATTCTGAGAGGAGATCCTAAGCACCTTATTTGGGTCAGTAGCAAGATTAATATTTTATTTACAAATTAACGATATAATATTGATGTAATTGTACAGATAGTAGTTCCGAGTATAGGCTTTAGTGCTTATGACACATTTGTGTTTGTAAAAGCACCCACAATACAAGAAATACACCTAGTGTGAGTATGATGTGCAAAATAAAGATATAATGTTGATGTAATTGTACAGATAGTAGTTCCGAGTCTAGCCTTTAGTGCATATGATTTATTTGTGTTTGTACAAGAGAAACCGCTAGTGTGAAGTAGTTTAGGCTCTATTAAAACAACTAGTGAATAGGTAGGTATCTAATCAAGTGTAATATACACAAACATCTCAAAAATAAATTGAATTGTATGAATATTGTAGGCACCTATTTAGTGGAATATTTGCGGGCGGATTTGAGTAGGATAAATTCACTTGAAGATATATTAGTAGCCAGTAGAATGCCTACGTAGTGTGTTTGGTATGAACACACGCCCCCAGAATAATAATACCATTAGTCAAAACGAATTTGGTTCTGCCAGGTTAATATGAAATGAAAATTATAAATGAGAATAAGAATATTCGGTAATTCGATTACTCACTTTGAAATAAATTTGCAATTAATTTTATCCTATATGCTAACTATATTTAAAAATGTTTGTGTTACTTCGTTCATTAATTAGGATGTATTACTACTGTTATTCAGATCTTAAATTTGGCAGGAATATCTAATAATAATGTTTATTTTAAAAATACTTAGCTATTATAGTAGTTGCTATCAATTAGAATTACAAAAAATTGAGAATGTGAAAAATCAATATGTTAAAATCTTGTAGAAAGATGCAGATACGTGTGATTTTAATCATGAATGTAAATTTTATTTGCCTTTCAATCAAATGAGTCCGAACGTCCATCGAAGTTACACCGCTATGCATTTAAAGTGCAAATAAAAGTGACCAAGTTTCGAAACTGTGACATCAGAGTTGACTTTAACATCGATTTTAAAGCTACAAATTCGAACGTTAGCAATAAAGCCACAGCTATTGATTCGTAATAAAACTGTCATGAAGTTACGTCCTGAAAATAGTTCTCGTTGAAATTTTGCAGCACATACTACATGCCAGTTGACTGTGTAACCAAACTCGGTCATCGTCCAATTTTGGCTTTCGAACTAGGCAAAAAGTTGGTGTGGACAGGTAACTCGTTCATTGTGACGACGGAGGCGAATTTGCATTGTAATGGATATTCCCGTCCTGAACGTTCGTTGTTTATACGTTCATCTTCACATATGCACCAGTACTCGTTTATAGCCTCGGTAAATTCACGAGTCAACACAGCAATAATACGATTTTTAGTTTCGGGTGCAATGCGGATATTTTATTGCACCGAACATAAAATGTAAAATACATGAAACTGTTACACATAATAATATCCAGGATTATTTACTTTTCAGTTTTTAAATGTTTCGCAATCTCAAGGCCCTATAACAGAGGTATTGTATCTGTTATACAGTCTTTTATAAAATCTTCTGCTACGATAAACGAAACTGCTATTGTCCCAAATAAACATTTTGCGTTATGCTACCACAAAACTGTCAAAATACATAAATTTGCGGTTGAAATTCTTACAAAAGTTTCCATTCAAGACACTAAATGTGCTTCTGACCCGACTTCGGCATTGAGGAGAAAACGTGAATTGAGTTTGTGCAAAATCAAGACCTCAAGTCAATATGTCATATCGTCAACATCGTCGGTCGTCGGTCAGACAATACGGTTCTACGACCGAGCTCCCATTATTTGCGGGTGGCCCGCGAACAAGACAAAGTCTTTGTATCATTTGCGAAATAGATTCGTCAGCTGTGTTACCTTACGGGGTGCCACAACAAAGTTCATTGTAATCGATTAGAATGAAACGTTAAATCGTTACGATTTATGCCGTAGCCGTAAAATGTTGCTTAATGAAAGCACAACATATTCTCAACGTATTTAATTGTATAATTTAATGAAGTATAGCTATACATTCTCGATAAAATGATTCAATGAAGTCTTTCAGTTGACGTTTCAAATAAATTTAATTAATTAACACGTCCAATGCACATCGCACCTGCAGTCTCTAAATGTCGTGTTAAAATGATTGAACCATTTAAAAAATAAAGAGTGCAGACCAATGCTCGTTTGGTCTCGCATGGACATGGGCTGTCCACAATCGAAATGAAGCAAAGGCATCTCCCGTCGACCGCATTGTTCCTTTGTTACTCGCATCTGACCAGAACCTTTGTCCGAGAATTGTTTTATACAGAATGTAAGTCACGAATACCATGTACTGTCTAACTGAATAAGGCTGGGTTTTTCTATGCCTGTACTGTCGTAGGTTTCCTATGTCGGATATCACATACAACTCTATTCAGTGAGCTTCCTTGAATAATCGACGGTGGTAAAGACTTTTTCACCTTATAAACAAAATTTATTTCAAAATGGCGTGGTAATTTAGTTTCCATTGAGCTGTTCTTCTTCTAAGATTAGTTTAAGAAATTAAGCATTTCGAAGTCTAATTAACCAAATGAAGGCATTAAAATTTGGTAAAACTTAGATCTCATGCATATTCGTCTTTCAGTAACGAGATTAGTTTTGAAAGAATGGAATTTTGCTAATTTAATTTATCTTCGTGAAATTAATGGAACGGTTTTTTTATAAAACGTTGTCTCACACTAGAATTTTCTTCTATATATTCTGTAACTCTCACAAACAGAGGTACCTTTTTTACGTGGCAAAGCCATGCTTCGGCACGAATGGGCTGGCTCGACTGCAGTAATACGACGGCCTCCCTGAAAACCGGCGTAAAACAAGGCTTACGTTGTGTTTCGCCGAGTGAGTGAGGTTACCGCAGGCCCAATCCCCTTTTGCCGGCAACGCACTTGTGACTCTTTTGGTTTTGCGGGTGGAGACCCGCAACACCAAAAGAGTCACAAGGGCCAGTCTCCATGGGCAGCGGTAATTGCTTACTATCAGGCGGTCTGTCTGCTCGTTTGCCCCCCTATCTCATAAAAACCCCTACATGCAAATATTTGTTCTGTGCAAGAATCCAATCCGCGATCCGCGATTATGTACCTTTTTGATTTTGAAATTTCAATGATAGTGCCAGAATATACGTAGCATCATGGAGTCTAAGTGCTGTTGAAACTCAGTGTGATGTACAAAGAAAAGTACAGCCGATTTGATTCTATTACGATCCGGTAAATAGTAACGTATTTCTTAAGGCTTGAAAGAATCTTGGAACGGAATTGTTCTCGTAATATTTGCAGGGATACACAAAGGACGGCCCGGAATTGGTTATGTACGAGTAGGTATCCATGTCAGTTAAAAATCCAATATTTCATAAACGTATTTTATCTATATGAACACTATAAATCTTCACCCAAAGCCAATTTAATTTATATCTTCGAAAATGCATTTTGAAAACTAAACAACATATCACATCATCACTGTATTCCCCGAAAGGTTATGGAGAGGTACCTATACTTCTGTTCTTCCAAAGTTCGCCAGTAAGTTTTAAGTCCTATGTACTACGTATTGCGATGAACCGGGCACAAATCGGAGAATTTCATAGAATATCAAATTGCATAATTTTGTATTTTGAATTTTTCCATTATACCAACGAGGTAAAGTTTATGGATTTCAATTAGTTTATTAGGGTATTATCCTCATTGCGTAAATCTGATTCGCGCATTATGATTGAAAACATTGTGATGAAATCGCTGTTAGACGTCCATGAACTTATAAATTTTGTTTAAAGTGACTTCGATTGAGTCAGCCATCAGAGACTACATCTCCCAAAACTGCTATAGTGACTCCCATACCATATTCGTCATCTAGCATAACTCGCTCGTATTTGCTCGCGTGCCGAACTTGACCTCTGTGCTATCTCAATCTGATGTGGAGATAACCGCCAACATTGTTCCCAGCGGGGCGCTGAGAATTTAGGATTTTCTTAACCAAACACTTGAATTCTTGAGCATAAAGTTCAATATTGTGTGTCACAGTTTTTAAGATAGATTCATCAAAGAGGGTTACATGACTGGGTAACACGTTCTTTGTCGTGATTCTGCGTATAGTTGTATGAAGAGGTAAAGTATGTTGATGTTAGTGCACTCATACAAACAAGCAATTTATGTGAGCACGCACAGCTAAGAATCTGGAGGCAGATTTCTCTAGCGATAGTGATTTTTTTGCAAAAAAAATGGAAACGTTACCAACCTGTTAGTTGGCACATTTGAATGAAATAATCTTACCAAAAGATGCCACGACGTAAAGAGTTAGTAATAACTTCATACATTACATCACGCTTGTATCCGCGAAGGTTTAGGCAGAGGCGTGATATTTTAGGGCCCCAGCTTCTTAACCGGCCATCACTCCACATGCCAAGCTGCTAATGAGAATTTTATTGGGAATTGAACCTAGGCCCTCACACTCAGCAGCCACTTTGGGGTGAAAATGGATAAAAATAATAATAACTGTATATGATTCATATGAATCTATTGTTTTACAAATTACAGAAACTATAGTTTTACTAATTGTAAGACACGTTATTTTAAGTACAATAGAAGTAGGTGAATCTTAACAAGATTATACGCCAGGCTACAAACTTGCTAAGAGAAAATGGTAGGTACATATTTTCATCAACCTGATATAAAGGATATAATTAATAAAAGAGTAAGAGACCACACGGAGATTGAAAGCTATATTTCTTAGGACATAACGCCGATAAAATATAAAGCAAAATTTAATAAACAACCCGTATTAGTCATTAATAAAGTACTTATACATAAAAATTAACCAGCATAAAAGAAGCGCATTCTGGTTGCCTACGATACTTATGAAAAGCTAGTATGACTACAGAATAAAAAAATGTGTCACCAGAAACTTTAATCAATTAAAGACCTTAACAGCTTTATGTTACGATTTATTTTAACAAATGAGTTCCTCCAACAATATTGTATTCTGTATTGAATAATACGCGAGTTGCTTTCGTTGTGTATAGAAACGAAGGGTAAGTTTTCTTTAACAAAAAAGGTATAAATAAAATTGGTGCCTATTCGAGTAAAGCGGGGCTGATCGCTGCGGCGCCACAAGCGCTCGACACGCTATCAAACTTTCGCTTTTCTAATGAAACTTGAGATCGCGGAAATTGTATGGAAATAAATACGAACGCAGCAGTTCGCTAAGCAACTTTTAAATGCACCCCCTGTTGAACAGAATGCCTTTGTTAATTTAAAAGCGTGCCCCGATCCGACTGCCAGTACTAAAAAAATAAATTCAACTGAACTCCCAACACAAATTAGAGTTTCATATTGACTTTTCTTTGCTGTCCTGGCTTCATTGTAGAGAACTTTGATTAAATAGTTTTCAAATTTATCGTGAAAGTTTGCTCTATTATGAACCGTGTTGTCAAAACTGCTTTGCGTTTTGAATGTGTTGAAATACATTTTGCAACAACGTTTGCGTTCGGAACGATAAAAGTTTGCGCATTTTAGTATGGTCATCCCGAAGCACAACACAATGGCGGAAAAAATTCAACAATCGGCAATGTACAAGGAGCGAAGTCAGTGCAAAATGAAATATTAAAGCTATAAAGGACTGTGCTTCAGAGAAAAGTAATAAAGTAGTCAAGGGTGAGAAATCATGTGTCGACTTTATTGCAAATTATATTTCGGAGTCTCCATTCGCGCTTTCAATGGGTTATTCGCAAAGTAACTAATTCAACGGACGTGAATTCCATTACCATTTATTTCCATATTCAATTTGTCTGTTAAAATAAGGTTTATATACGTAAATGTACGAACACCAGTGGGCAGGTTTCGGAACGTTTTTCGTAGATCATTTAGATCGCCCGATTTCAATTCTGTGAGAGAGATCTCAAATCATTAAAGTAATTGCTATTTATGTAAACAATTTGTTAATTTATGTAATTTGGTTCAAAAAAATTTGTTATCAAAGTAATAAAATTACTGTTTTACTTTATAATAAAGAAAGCCTTGTTACCTCAAATTGCGTTGTTTCTATTTACTGAAATCATTGAAGCTGCAAATTGTATTGACGTATTGAATTCAAAGATAGTAAGTAATCAACTGAAATCAGCTTAATTGATGCATCCTCGAGGGTTTGTCTGAATTAGGTAAGTTATTGTTAAGTAATGAAGATTTCATGTATTTTGACCCTTTATTTACACAGCATCAGAAAGTACTTGAAACAATTAAATGCTTTTATTTTTACCTACTATATTACAATAAAAATAAACAAAAAAATATTTAATGATTTATTGAAATAAAACTACTTTTTACGTATTTTATCGCGTTGTATTGATATATTTAATGATTTAGTTGGTTTTATACTGAATTAAGTATTTTCTTACTGTAGTACGAAATTATTAAGATTATTTATGCAGTAATTTCCTGATTTGCGGTTTTCAAATTTTGCTCAATAGCTAGTGAGATGACTTCCATCATCACGTCACACACACATTGTATATTAAACAAAAACAGTTCTGAGAAAGAACTCAGAAAAAGATTTATATGTTCACGTTTGTCTTTAAAATTACTACCACTTATATATTTTTTTCTTTCCTTCTTTCAATAAAATTGATAAATTCTGCAATATAATATAAATAACATGACCGTATGTCACAATAGTTGCGATTTCTAAATAAACATAGTGATTGAAGCGTGCTTACTTAAGAGGATTAAATTCAAAACATGTGAGGGCCTAAGAGGCCGCAGAATTCTATGTATTGTGCTTTCTCTATAGTAAATAATTTCACTAAAGCCAGACTGGCTTCAAAGTGGTTTACGCTACCAAAAAGGTTTGACATTGAACCTTTATTTATATAATTATGTAGTTGTAGTCTATTCTAAGTGCCTCATCAGCCTAGTGAAAGTGACTAGTCCTGAGCGCGACTACTACGCTAGAGGTTCTGGGTTCGTTTCCAAGGTCGAGCAAAGTGTTATTGGGTTTTTCTATGAAATTCTCAGTAGTAGCTCAGAGTTTGGAATTTGTGATCGGTTAATGGTAATAGGCTCGCCCTACGGACCCTAGGGACCTAAACATACTGGCGAACTGTGGACTGGTTACATTAGTACGCCTCTGCCTAACACTTCGGGGAATACAGGCGTGATTATATTGTACTTTCTCTAGGTATAGCAAATCATTTCACTAAAGAGTCTGGCTTTAAAGATTGCCGCTACAAAAAAGGTTTGACAATATTATAAACCTTTATCCAAAAGAGGTAAAATTGTTAGTTTATGGGTTTGTATGTAAAGTTATAAAAAATTACATTTACTTGAATTTATTTTCAGTGAAGTATTTTGGACGAAATGGTACCGTTAATCTAGGTTCCTACCTACCTAGATTACCTAGATTAACGGTATCGGAATCCGAATAATAATACAATTTGATTAAATTGTGTTTGAATTACGATTTATTTCGGTATTATCTTTGTAATAGAAATTCGGTCCGCCGGACTCATAAGCAGAGACGATGTATACATCCACATATTATTGCTGCAAGTTTTGGTCCCACAAGATTTATAACCTAAAAGTGAAGTAATAAAATCAAAAGTATAACACCTCCAAGCTCAAAGCTGGTTCAACAAATTTTAGTTTGATTTCACATTTTTCATCGCCGAACGTTCCTACGCTATGGTTTAGCTCATACGAAAACGTTTTTAATAGAAACCTATCGATTTTGCGTGAAACTAGCTTCAGTAGCGAAGTTATATTATTATAGTGGATTCGCGCCTGAGTAAGCGTGGATAACCGGGCCAATCGATTTTTAAGTAAAAAGTGGAATTGGCTTTGTAACTTTAAAGTATAGTTACTTGGGGCCTTTAAGCTAGAGTCCCTAGTTTAATGAAGTTAAAGACTTTATTTTTACGGTCCGTAATGAAACCCTGTCTTACGGCGGACCGATTTTTTAGGGAACATTGACATTAATTTTAAATGTCTGACGTCATGTTATACAAAAATTTCGAGCTTAAGCGAATATTTGCATCAAAAAAAAAAGGTTGGATCACAATAGGTTAGCTGGCTGTACAAATGTATAGTTTTCAGATTTTTCCCTATACTTGCAGTATAAGATGGTACTACTTGCCAAATTTCATAGTTCTGGGTCAATGAAAAATACCCTATAAATTTTTATTCCCTTGAGACTGTCGAAATATAACGTATATTATATTTACTTAGACTTTTGCGTCATAAACGGCCGTAACTTTTTTTACGTTAACTTAGAAGTTTGATTTTTTCACAGTTTTAAGGGGCTGTAGATCTTAGTATAGGGTTTTAATTTCAACTTAATAGCTCCACGTGTTCCCGAGATAAAAGGTCTTGACAGACGGTCGGACGGACGGACATACGACATACATCACGGAGTGATTATATAAGGATTCCGGTTTTTCCTTTTGAGGTACGGAACCCTAAAAATAAATGAAAGGGATTGAATTTTTCCTTTACTAAAATAACTTTATAATCTTAGCATGGAAAATGCAAAAAAAAAATCACAAAAAGATAAATAAAAGGGACTAATAGCATATTAAGAAAGTTTTTAGTGGGAATTAAGAGAGGATGCTCTGTCCCTTGCCCGCAAAAGCAATGTCATTGTAGAATTTATATAGCGCACGTATAGTTTGACGACACAACGTTCTATGATGCACTCTTTGTCTAGCATAAAATTAAAATAATTATAACTTCCATATTTATTCCATACTTATAACTACAGCACTTATTGCGGTTTACATAATAATTATTAGGTATATCTCGTACTAACATCTTAGAAGATTCTCTTTGAATAACATAGGACCTATGTACTATAATAATTATATTACACTGAGCTTTCTGAACTGTAGAGACACTAACGTGAAGTTAGAATACCGCAAATCATGAATATACAGGGGATATAATAGGGTAGGTATGACAGTCTTGCGGTTCGGGGTATTGGACAGTATCATGGTAACCCAATGTCGCAGTTTCGAGCTCGAGCTTCGGGTGTTACGATGCGATTTATGAAAATTTGTACGACCCTCGATTGATTTAGTAAAGACTGTTAAACTCATTAACCTTCCTTTTTTCGTAGTCGGGTAAAAATAAAAAATGTATAAACTGTTTATCTCTGTATACAATGTACATTTAATTTCTCATTTGATTGTATTGTGCACAAAAATATCTTCTCCCACACCTTCAATATATTTTGATGATTTTTGATAGTGACAACTTAGTTATTTATGACTATTCGCTTGCCAATTCAAAAAGGTCAGAGTTGAATCTAAAGCTCGCGCCTCTTTTTCAAAATCAAAGTTAAATATGTAAAATCTGCAAAAGAAAATTATATCGTTAAGTTATTTATAATATGGTTAATTATTTAATTTCCAGTATTGGCAACATAGAGACGAGGGCCCTAAATTAAGTTCATAATGAAACAATATGAAAAAGATTTTTAATAAGAAATATTCTAGTTTAAGGATAGTAATATCAGCAGCTAGTTGTTTAAAGAAGCAACCATCGTACTTATATTACACATCTGATCTTTTGCCAAGTTTCTCTTGTTGTCACAGATATCCCACATCTATCGAGATGATATTTACTGTACCGGGGACCCGATATTTGTGGCTAAGGATAGCAATATTCTCAAAGTAACTAGACAACTAGTCGGCTCTCGAATACAGAGTGGTTTAGATAGGGTCTAAGGACCTGTCTGGTATGTTGATAGAGTTCGATAGACAAAAACATAACACTTGTTTCTGGGAAGAATGGGGCATGAGAAACTTTACCACTGACATAAAATGTAAATTTTAGAGCAGACATTTTAGATATTTTGGAGCAAAGCGTAACAACATTTAATTAAAGTAATTATCTCTAATTTTCTCAGGTAAAACGATTCACATAACCTTGCAAAACTTTGTTCAAAGAGACATCTCTCGTTAAACTATTAATAATTAATTAGTGTTCCGAATACTACATAAAATCTTATAAATATAACAAGTTGTAATCGTAAATCGACCAAGGCACTTGACAGTATGTGATTCAGGAATGTCATGATATCTTGGTTGTAAATGACATCTATTGAAACAATGTTTCGAAGAATCTACTCCCTGTCAAACTCGTAAAACTTGAATATGATAAGATTCTATTGCTTTTGAATTTTACATAATATTCATATTCAAAAACGTGTGACTATGTTGCAGTAGGCGTCAAATCCAAGAAACCCATTTAAATAGTGTTATTTTGCTCATAACTGTCTAATCTAAAACAATCTTCGAATACAAGTGGGCGTTAGACGTCCATAGCAAGTAATCGCCAACATCACACGTAATAAAGCTAATATCGTATGTTATTTATGTCGTCTGAGTTGGCTTGTGAATGCTAATTTCAGTGAAAGATATCTTTCATTTAGCCGCATCAGTCAGCGGCGGTCCAGTTAATGAAGTTATGTGATAAATTGGTGTGGAGATGCTATTAGGGTTGAGAGTCGTTTTTGAATTAGATTATGTGCCTCGGGAAATTATGACATAAAGTGCACACTTTTGTTTTCCTTTACGAGGTTTCCATTTGGTTTACACGGTAATCATATTTAGTATCCAGAATTTAAGGAAGCATTCATTTTGATTATAATACAAAATATTGATATTATATGAAATGTAATCATTTATTACAAAATCACAAATGTTTCTTATTTTATAAGATATTTTTTGCTGAGCCTAACTAGAAGAGATTATCAAGATGTATTGAGTTCTCGGTATAACACAAATTATACAAACCAAAGGTATGGCATATACATAAAAAGGCTTTTTTACCAGCTAATTATTAACATATCAAGACTTCGGTACAATCATCACAGTCTTTACAATCATTTTCGTTTCACACAATCTCAACAAAATTTCAAAAAACGACTCAAAAGAGTAATTCAGTAACAGACCATTCCGCGCCGCACTAAACCACTTCAAAGCAGTTGACATAACATATCGCCCATTTATATCAGGGACACAAGACCAATCTCCATACAGAAGTAGTGAAAATATATTTTCAGTAATACTCCCAGCTGTATATTAAAGAAACACTAAGCGATGCGCTAAGATATTTTTATTAAATTCCACGGGAGGCCGTTTCGTCCCATTCAGTTCCAATGCAAATGGCTTGCACTCAGTACTAGCGAGACAGATATTGCATCGCCCCCTTTATTTATTGTCTAAACGATCCTTGGGTGTTGTTATTAGAAGCTTAAACAATGCTTATGTGAGCCACTATGAAAACCTTAGCCGCCATAAATATTTTTATTTATGATAATAACTGTCTGCTCCGATTTTGTAGGGTTATGTTGAGAAAATGGTTTTAAGTGATTGCGCTTACGTTAGCTCCACATATCCATCGATTTTAAAACTGTAGTTTTAAAATTGATGCAGATTTAGGTTTTTTTTAATTTATATATTTATATTCATCAGCTTTAGTACGTACTGGGTGTGTATTTAGATGTAATCAGATAAACTTTTTTTAGATAAATTTTAATATTTTGGCATATTTCTATTTAACATTTTAGACACGGCTATTTTATCTACAATGAGATCTTCGAACCGTTTTAGGCAGTAGTGTATCTGAATTGTTTAAGAGTGTTAAAGTATTATATTATTATCAAATATGCAATGTGCAACCATACCAAATGCCATTGGCCAAACAAATTATTTACCACCTTCATAAAAACACAATAGCTCCTGATTTTCTGGATAGTTGAACAAATATCTATTTCAAGTTCGCTAGGAATTGTCTCAGAAAAAAAGGGCAGATGTTGTCACCGAGAGAAGTCGCGGAACAAAGCGAGTGTCTACCCATCCTTTGTTAAGTAAACTAAGCATTCAAGATGTTCCTCGAATTACAAAATGTTTAGCTATTTGTTAAAGTCCTATTAAGTTCTGTCACTTCGGCACTGCTCCGCCAAACTTAGCTTAATACTACTTCAAGGTACTCTGAACTCTATGACTTTCAAATTAAGGTTGATGGTAAGTGTTGTTTTAGTTTGTAAATCTGTAATTGTTGTTAGACGCAACTGAGACGTCTTTGAATGAGATGTCGATAAATTAAATTCGCTTCCGCCGTGTGAATCCTAAAGTTGTCTCAATTTGTTCTCTCTTACAAAAGGGGACTTTTTTATACAAATTCATGTTTCATTATATTCTAATGACGCGTGCACTCAAGTCAAATTCCTATTAATATTAAATTGTGTAGACTTATAAAGAAAATCGTTAAATGAAGCGGAGGTACATCTTTTTAAAGGTATTATGACGTTTATATTTGAGGAATTTTCGCCTCGTTTGGTTATGACAAAAGTAAGGCGTTGTAGCTTTTTTGATACAGGACTCACGCTAACGCTAATTGTAAAGAAAAAAAGGCTATCCCGGATTTTAGACGCTACGTGAATAATATTGAAGAGATTTTAGTCCGCAACTTTGCTCGTCCGCGTAGACGTCAATAATAATTATCATAGAAATATTATTTGAATAATAAAAGTAAAATACTTTGAGGACTCAAGACCTGAAAGTTCAAATTGAAAAAATATTCAAACTTGACCTTAAGATACCTAAAGCAGCAAAGATGACATACCTTTCTAACGTTCAATCTATTAGGGGTCATAACACTATAAAAAATAGCTCTCGAGACGAGTGAAAGAAGCACGCATCATTACGCGCACTCAAAGACATTCTTAAGACAATAACGAATATTTTCTTATTTGTTAAGAGCCACCGAGATGAAAAAACACTCAATGAGCATTCGGTAGACGGCAACTCAACACTGTGTAAATAATGATAAAAGTATTTGCTTTGTCGAGTCGTACAAAGATCAGAGTAAACACTCTGATACGCCCACTGAGATGCGTGCTGCGGTGATACGCCAATAGTTATGTATGTATTTGTGTTGTGATTCTGATTGTTAAAAGCTCATACAGATGAGCTTTTAGCAATCAGGAGAGGTACAGACCTCTCCCTGTTCGATACCTATTAAAGTGGTTAATCTTCAATCCCATATTTAACAAAGTTGTTAAAAATGTTACAGTCTGTACCGTCTTAAAATAGTGAAAGGGTTTTTTTGTATTTCGAATGAGATCAGTTGTCTCCATGCTTAGGTATTTCATTGTCAATTTATCAGACAGAAATATGTTGTTGGGATGTTTGTTGCGCCACTTCTTCCCAGCGAAAACACTAGGAAGCGGTGAAGGTCGGGCATTTTAATGGCTGTCTATAATGTAAAAATGACAAAAAGTAGGTACTACCTAGTCGTCTATCCTGGATAAATGATTTTGACTTTGAATTTGACTTGGAATTCCCGGATAGTCTTTTGAATAGCAGATACGTTTACGCTCACAGGGGAATGTGAAATAAATAAAGTTGTTATAGTTTAGCAGAGTTTAATTTTAATGATATCTATCTACTAATATTACTTTTTAACCTGGTCATTGTACCAATATCTGTCAGTGCTGTGCTTATTATAGCGATTAATTACCGATTAGCGCCCATACAATGAATGATAAAAAATATATAAGTTTGATTATAAATACATATTCTTTTACTCTTAGTACGTATCTCACTGTGAAGCTTAAGTAAAAGCAGGCTATTAAATAATTCGTAAACACATTAAGATTACATGTTCCGCATTAGCTTAATGAGGCTTAAAGCTACCGGTTTTATTCTGGTAAACTCCACACATATTTGATGTCCATTTGCATAATGGACATCTCTAACATGTCGGCTATCGCGTAAAGAAGTAAGTGTTGCTGTATCTTCTTAAACTCTCCTTGCTATCTGTTACTTTATTTTGAATAATTTTATCATTTCCAGTATTTATTATGTGACCCCAATCCCTCAAAACTCCCGCTAAATAAACAAATCTCTTTAGTCTATCGAGAGGATAATTTATCAATGTTAGAATATCCAAAAACGATAGATAACAGGACTGAGTATAGGTATTTAGGTTTCAACCTAAATAAAGCCTCGCAAAATAATATGGATTAAATAAAGTGGAATTTTGAATACATTTATCAAATACTAGTAGCTCAATGGTATTCCACTATCGGGTAACTAATCTAAATACACTAAGCAGGTTATCAAGCCTGATTCTCGCAACCCAAAATGGTTCCTGTCGAATTTCACGTACAATTTACGTTCAAAGCCTTTGAGCCGTAGCTAATGTTTTCGCTAAGCGATTCGCTTAAAATGTAGGACAGTGCGCATTTATTTTAAGTATATTGCTGCCTTTAAGATCGAGAAAACTGCGTTATTATATTCTACGATCAATGTAATTAATTTTGCCGCAAATTTGGCGCTTTATTGTGTTTTTCTATTCCCAATACATTTATGGTATGTGGTATATTAATTATTTGTTTGTTTGATGAAAACAAAACATTTTTTATTTTCAAAAAGAACTTTTATAGAGTATGTTGTGACGTTGGATATATGGTTGTTCAATATCTCAAGTTTTCTGGAAATTTATTCATTGAACTGCAGCGGAGTACGTACCTAATACATTCACGGCTATTATAATCATTTGAAACAAAATCAAGAAGAATGATATAAAAGGCAAAAACACCAAACAGCAAAAAAAAACACGCATTCTTGAATTAAAGTAACAATATGAACATTTAAAAACTCTATGTTTATAATTATTCTGGCAACTTGAAACTTTTAGTTCGAACCAACTATTAACAGCTGAATCATATAGCTATTAATCGCGGTTACAAAACATCAAATAAAACGTAGGTATTACGGATCTATTATACTACACACATACTCGTAGCGATATGAGTTGGAATGTAATATAACATTATCTTGATTAATTTAGTTAACAAAACATCCAATTACAGACAGATGTATAAATTGAAATCTAATTACTAATCCATCGAATTTCGAAGTCTCATTCACCAGCAGATGTATACTGCACTGTCATGTTGTTATCCTTTCAATCGTGGCTATCCTTTGCCACCATTAGGCAATCTTTGGTATATATTGGCCTCTAACTTTGATTAACCTCTTGATAGTTTTGTAGCTTAATACATATTAGCAACGAGTAATTATCGATCTGCGAAATTTTGACTATTTTTTTCAATGGTTGTCGTCATGGTTGGGAACCCTTTACTTTTAGGTTAAAGGTTGAGATGACCATGTCTTCCAAAGATTTATGTGACCATTTTATCTTATATTTTAGGTTTCCTTTCACGCAATTTCATACAAAATATATTTTATTGTCTCCTATTGCGATGGTTGAGATGACTATTTTTCTCGATGACTGAGTCATCCAGTCTTTCCAATGGTTGACGTGGCCATGTAATAATTGATCGGACATTTCTTTCACGTGATTTCATGCAAAATATATTCTTTTCATCCCATAAAGTGTCGAAATGATAAGGACCGCTATCGATGTAAGGTTGTTAATGGTGTTGTCGATTGTTCGAGGATGCGTAATGGAAATAAAGGTAATTTAAAAAAAGCGTGGCGAATCTTGATTATTTAATACCATCACGGCCTAATTCATAATAATAATATAAAGTGTCTTAAAAATCCCCATTAGCTATAATACATCATATTTTGTTTTCTTTTCCCTGTCACAAAATATCACGTGTGAAAACAAGACAAAATATACCTATTATTAATAGCTATAGTGGGTTTATAAGACGTTTTATATTATTATGAATAAGACCGTCAATCTATATGCAAAATGAATAATCGACATCAAACAGACGGTAGCTTCTGTCTAGAGAAGCTGATGTAAATTAACAGACTTCGAAACAGTATGCGATGTAGGAGATGCAATCCGAAATGCATTGACTTGAATTCACAGCAATAAGTTTCGGGGTGTAAATTGCAATAGTTTGTAAGTTACTAGTCGGGTAGATTTACTTGTATGTTAGTATAATGCAAGATCTCCATTCCCTCATATAACTTGTTCGACGTTATCCAATACTTTGTCTATATTCGTTTTAGGGCCGATTTTCCCATCGCCAGATAACTTTATCGAAGGAATAATCTAGAATTTTTGACAGTTTTTCTATACAAAATCTGTCAAACTTCAATTTTATTCCTCAGATACAAGTTATCTGGGGCCGTATTATGACGTGTTAACGCCATCATTTTTAAGTTGTAAGAAAGAGATGAGGCTGTCTAATATGTAGAGCGGCATCTCTTTCTCACAACGTAAAAATGATGGCGTTAACACGGCCCCTGGCTATGGAAATACCGGCCCTTAGTCTATATCTAATAAATTATTTAGTATTGTTCTTATTTAGGTATACCAAAAGTTATAAAAATAATACGGTAGACAAACACTAGTATTCTAGTGTCTATTTTTTGAGTAAGTTAGAATATACTACCCTATTCCAAATTAACCCAGTGTAATGTAACTTCGTTTATATGAAGGGTAAGACAGAGGTATATTGATATGAACCCACAGTTTGCTGGTAAGATTTTAGGTTTCATAAGCTCGCCCCTATTCCTAGGGGCGATCTTATGGCCATTTTAAATCGAACATCTGATTTGCCACTGAGAATTTCATTGGAAAACCCCCCAGCTCCTCCCGTTTCTCAGTCGCATTTGCGAAGGCAGTAATAAAATATAGAAGTAATAAATCTGTAAATATCCCAAACAAAAAGATAAACACCAGCTAGTGACATCTAGAATGAAACTCTCATTCCCAAGTGTATTAAAAGGTAACGATAAAAAAATATAGCCTGTAGGATTTCGCTCCACTTCCACTGGGATCGTATTACTATTCAATCAGCACGTCTTTGTTCGATTGATGCGAAGGGAGGGGTTTGGGGCCTAAAACAAATTACTGAGCCTCAACATATTTACTTACACAGATCAGTTACAGGTCGTACATCACACAATGTATCGTTTACAGACAAATTAACGGATGGGAAATATTTGCGATGTTGCGTAACTCCGTTTTGTATGTTGCTCGTTTACTTTGTAAACCTTTCGATTCTCGGCTATTGGATTTTACCCGTAACGGAATATTTGTGGAAGAATAATGTTGTTCTTTTCGAAGTTCATATACAAGCAAATTAACATAATCTATGTATGCACAATCCAAGCTTATAAAGGTTATTTTACGATACAAGGTAACCTTTTCGACTTAATCACCAAACTGAGTTATCATTATCATATCAGCCAAAAAAGCTCCATTGCTAAACAAAGGCCTCCCCCGTAGACTTCCACAAGGTCCGGTTACATGTCGCCGACATCCAACGAGTCTCAGGGACATTTACCAGGTCGTCGGTCTATCTCGTTGTAGGTTGTCCCATACTGCGATTTCAAATGGAGACTGCACGCGCCGGAAATAAATGGTCTTCGCCGCACATTGTCACTTACAACATTAAAGGAGTAACCCAAGACTACAGACTACCGCAACCACAGCAACCGGGTGGAGGATCTGGCTCTAATGCGCAAAAGTCGCACCACACAGTGAAGTATAAGTGTTGTTTCCAGTCAAATCCCAAGGTATCTTAAAATCGAGCAACTATACTAACATATTTTCCTTCCCTATTTAACCTATATTAATTAACTAATATTCTCTAATAGGAAATTTTGCTACTGCATACTTGAAAAGTGATTAAGTTCGTAACTTACACAGTTTCTGTTTTAAGAGTATTATAGGAGCAAATTATTTTTTTATTTTTAATATAAATAATTTTAAATTTAACTTCCCAACTGTAATCAGTACTGCGTTGTAAATTTCATTTTATACTGTTTGCATATACAAAAACAACCAAATGATACAGCATAATAATGCTTGGGGGTATCTTTTCTTTTTGGGGCGTATTCGTACATTCCAAATTTTACTTTTACTCCCAGCGCCACGAGAGTGTAATAAATATTTAAAAAACCCTGTTTCATTGTACCGTACTGGAATCTTATTTTTCGACGGCGTTGTGCAGCTGTACGAATCATAAGGGTGTCACGTCTACTGATTTACGACATCTCTTGCTGAGACCATACTTACTTCATACCAACAAATCATACACTGGATTGGAATAACGCTCCGCGCAATGATTCACGAGAAAGCCCACTAAAATGCCTCTTTATGACTCAAAAAGAAATTGATTTCGAATTTTATTACATATTAAAATAACCTTTATATTTGATTGCCAGTTATTTTTAAATAATTTTAAAGGTAGCGTTCAAGTTTGTACACAAGTGCGAAGCGGGAGACTCCCTACTGTTTTTCGATCATGAATCAACATAAACATCGATTCGTTTAATTGAAAATAACTCGAGACGTTAGTGATAATACGAATTTGCCGAATACAAATTATGGTGTATTTTGAGTGCGGTGTTGCAACAGAAATTTATATTGATTTGTAGTCGCATTAAGTTATTATAATTTTTATAAATTCATCGTGAATGCTCGTAGAATTCATAACTACGTATACAAAATCGATTTCTAAGGAATTGAAACGATACGATTATAATATTTTAAGAAGTTATGTCTTGTTCTACGTAATCATAATCGTGTTTTAATAAATCATAGATCATATGATATAATCATAGAAACGTGAAGACACTTCAGTACATATCAGAAAAAAAAATTGAATTTAGTTAATTAGATACTTTAAATGCCAAAATCTACTTTATAGAGTTATGATTAATATATTTTAAAAAAAAAAACGTTGCCCCTCACTATGATTTACTCCTGTAGGTATCGTGGGTGCGTTTACAAACAAATTCTCACATACACAAATTACGCCCAGACCCTGAACAACTACTTGTACATCATACAAGTATTTAGTTCGTGTGGGGATCGAATCCACAACAATTGTGGCGCAGAAGCCGATTGCTCAGCCGCTATGGTATACGTGTCGTCAAAATGTGCGTATATGATAGACAGGTTGTTTTTTAAGGAAAACCTCAGATTATATTCCCAATATCCTGATGGATGCGTATTCAAACAAAATCACATCCAGACTCATAACATCTATTTGTATGGCGTAAGTAACGCCATACAATTATTTTAATTCAATATTTTCATTTGATTTTATATTTAATTCCATCTAGTTCTTGAACTTCCCATGAAAGAAACTCAGGATGACTCACACCAAGAACTAAAAAATATGTTGATTAGTTGAGTATCACGAATTAATTCTGATGTAGTAGGTACTCGTACCGATAGTTTGAAAATAATTAAAATACCTGCTTATCTTCATTTACGATCTTGATTACATAGTCAAGCTAAGCAGGCATTAAAATAGGTATCAAACTGTATCTAATTAATTTGCGCTACAAATAGTGTCGATACAGTGACCAACCTTCAATCAAAATTGGAGGTGATTCAATTTATGCCCATCTGATACTCGATGCTTCGCTTAGGTGAGGCTCCAAAGACTAAAATACTTCAAAATCTTGAAAGCTCATGTTTTAGTTTTAAATTTTTGCCTACTGACATTGATAAATATTTTTTTATTGACTGCCTCACTAGTCTTGTGATCCCAAGCGAGATTGCTACGCTAGAGGTCTTGGTGGTTAGATCCCCAGGTCGAGCAAGGTGTTATTGGGTTTTTCTATGAAATTCTCAGGAGCAGCTCGGGAGTCTGGATTTGTGCCCGGTTAAGGGCATTAGGCTTGCCCCCTATTACATGGGATCTAAACATGCCGGCTAACTGTGGTTAAGGTTAGGCAGAGGTATAGTAATTAATGTACACCACATTACTATACCTCTGCCTAACCTTTCGGGAAATGTAGGCGTGATGTTATGCTATGACGTTGATATTTTGCAACAACACTGCATTTTCGTTTAAGTAATACATTGTGAAACTAAAATCATAATCCCTCCTTTCGACTTTGGATTAGTCGGGTAAAAATGCACCCTAACTTTTAGGCACTATGGAAATCGTTTCAGCAAATTTATCTTGATAAAAACATAGAAAGGGAGCAGTTTTTATCATTTTGATCACAATACAGAGAATTGGTACGAGATATAAAATTTGCATTAGCTATCTTAAGAATGTTTTAGATTATGGGCCAAATTTGGTGTGTTTATTTAAATTCAGTGTTCATCACAGGATTTACCCGTCTGCCATTGCCTACTCTGTGGTAATACCATTAGCTCTAAATACAGTCCATTAAAAGCTTCGATTGATTGGGCGGGTCGCAAGGAACTTTTTATCGTAGCATAAAATCTAACGCACCAAATATTATTGGAGATTTTGATGAGGATTGGCAGTTATAGCAAAAAAAATTGAGACGCATATTATTTTGAACGTTATTTACTCTGGCCGAAAAAATCTGACATATCATTTTCGTACATAAAAGGATAGCGATGAATACAGGCATCTTTTTTACTATATAAGAACCATCTAGGTATATCTATGTTTTTTTAATCTATGTAAGAAAATAATAAATTATTTCTTATAAACGAGTACAAGTTACATCTTATCATAGAAACTGGGTCATCGCAGGTTTATAAGGAACTTTCCAGGAAGTAAAATATAGGTTTGTTTATATAGTTTATATATATATATATATATATATATATATATATATATATATATTATTTAGGTACTTAAACATGGGAGGTTGTACTTAGCGATACTTTTTGATGTGCAGAGTAGAGAATATTATATCTATCTATTTTCCTTTAGTTCTAGACTCAAATGGTGCTAAATTGAAAGTCTCTTCAAATACCCTTTGGGGTTCTGGCTCTCACATAAACACGACGGAACACAAACTGTTTGATACCGTCCTTTTGTGTAAGGTGGTAACTTGTAACGCGGACTATTAGATCCAACCACCAATCGTGCTTAGATTTGTAGACTTTTACAACACACGTTTCTTCCCAGCGTGTAGTTATGAAGTTTTGTATTATTAACAGGTTTAGAATTTCTATCAAAAGATTTTTCGACTTCTACGAACATTATAAATTTTAACAATGAAAAAAAATAAACCAACCACTACAAAATGAACAAATTCTGTATCTTTCATTACGTAATCAAGAACAATGACGTGATATAGAATCCAAGACGAAACAATTGATGCTACCGTTATTAAAAACGTCATCCAACATTGTTCCAGGAATGCAATTTGCAATGATTTGCACCCATTAAGCGACTGCGTCTAGACAGAAAATTCCTTTTGCATTGCACAACTCACTGGGGATACAATTGTTTGCTTAATCATCAACATCCAAATATAACTTTTCTTCATTTCTTCGTATTACTTTTGGTAGGATTATGATGACTATTACTTAGTTTGTGTATTTTTACTTCAATCTTTACTAATATGAATATAAATACCAAAAATATTCTATCTTGAATACTTAATAGATGAGCTAGGTATACAATTAAAGCTACCAGTACTGTAAAAAGAACATTAAAGTTAAAAAGCTAATTATTGCTACTCTCACTATATTAAAGATAATAAAAGAAAGTCATGAAAATAAAGTTAATATTAATTACTTATAAATTTATTATACGTGTTAACGTCTTAAGTTTAAATCCCTAAATTGTTTTCACTTAGGTAAAGTGAAGAACTTTATAGGACTTTAACGACTGTTAATCTTTATTTAAATATGGCTGCATTAGTTCTTATTTTAAATAGTGACGAAAGAGAATCTGTTCGTTTTTAACAAAATAGAAAGCTTTAAAAATTTGCTCTGTTAATGCGTTTGTAGCCAAAAAAACGTTTTTCATTTACAAGGGGTTGAATACTTGATGGATTATTAAAAGGTTCATGTTGACGTTAATAGATTTCTTGTGTAGGGTGCACATTGACGACGTTATTAAATACGTGAAATGCAGTTTTTCTAATGACCGCCAGACGACGAAGCCGAATGGATTCTGCTAGGGGACCCTAAAGTGCTAATGTGTGCCAAATGACTTGAATTATCGGCACGCGTCCTTTGTAAACGACGGATTTTTTGTGATGATAATTCATTTTGCGGCTCGATATCTGAAGATAGATATCTTATTTGTGGATAACGTCATTCACGTCTGTGTGGATTAGTTTTTGTGTGAATTACAGTCTGCCTATCGATCTTGCTGTCTTTCGTTTTAAATTCTAATAAGTCATCTTAATTATCTTGTTAATAGCTTCGATTTGGATTGAAAATTATCTTGCATTCAGAAATATTTTCATTTTAAAGTTGATCTCTAATTGTCCATTCTTAATTAAACGCAGCATACCAAGGAGTAGATACTTAGCTGATCTGACTACCGTGAGTATTCAAATCGAAAGTATTACCAAACGAAACTTGTTTTTTCCAACACCTCGGTAGCTGAGAAATAAAAAACAAAAGACAGCAGTAATTGAAGACCAGTTGCAGTGAGTTGTTATAAGCATTCTAGTTCGCATTAAAGGCCCCGGCACTCTTAGTTATCTCGTTGATCAATCCACCCACAGCTGTCAAACGAACAAAATAAATATGTTGTTACTAATGTGCGCTCTACGCCGAATCAGATAACTGCTAATCTCCATTACAATTAAAAATTCGAGTTCAACCACCGTCGGGATATTCACTACAGTACTTAAGGCGTGATTCGACAAAATTACTTTGTTCGATGATAAATGTTATAGAACGCCTCGTTTTGCGGAAGTATTGGGTATTATATGGATGGATGAACATAGCTTGTCAATAATGCGTATTACGTTGGATCGTTATTGCTCTCTGGTACGGTTTACTTAATAACTTGGTTGACATTTTCTTACTCTTTAACGAACATCATCATCAGCATCTACTCTTAGAAATAATAAATTTCCAGAAACATCGAAGCAAATTTACACTTTCTCGCTTCATAAACAGGACAATAGACAAACAATAATGGAGAAAATTTGCATTCACTGCGAGCATTTTTCTACCATCTTCCGCCGGAGACGACGCAGCAGACTCGCTTCATTAAACTCTAAATTATCAACACACTTCGTCGACAACCTACAGGCGAAAGTATCCATTAAATACATTACAGTAAAACTTAAAATTCACCGGCTAACCCGCAGATGCCATGAATACTTAAGGCCTATTTTCGTATGAAAGTATCAAAGTGCAAGCGTTTTTAGCTGTGAAGTTCGTCAGATCATAACTCACGGCAACTGTGGAAAACTGATCACACCTTCTTCCAGTCATTAAAACTCTCTAGCATGTTAACCTTTACTGCTAAAGAAATAAGGATTGAATTCTGATGAAGAAGAAAATGTATTTTGCACAATTCAAGTAAAGAACCCTCCGGATGGCACCTAACCCTCATTCAGTGTATTTAATTGTTTTGATTTTAAATTGTGAAATGAGAAATACAAAACCGGGGTGCATTTTAAATCTCAGTTGGTTTTGTGTGCGGATTTATCATGGGGTTCGTTTTTCTTTATTGTTTTCATAAAATGTTTCATCACGCCAGTATTAAAGATTCATACAAAACGTTTCCAATAAAAATGCAGATATTTCGACTAACATATTGTGCGAACTAATTGCGACGTCCGTTTCACTGAAGCGTCGCATAGATTGCAGAGAGCAACGCAATTTATAACATAAAAAACATGCGTGAAAAATCGAAGCTCCATACAATAAAATAAAATGGTTAGAGGATTTATCTAAAATATAACATAAATTTATCATACCAACACGCCTGTATTCCTCGAAAGATTAGGCAGAGGCGTACTAATGTACACCCATAGTTTACTGGTATGTTTACGTTCCATGTAATAGGGGGCGAGGCTGTTGCCATTAACCGGGCACAAACCCCAAACTCCGAGCTGCTATTGAGAAATTTATAGAAAATTCCTATAACACTTTACTAGAACTGGGAATCGAACCCAGAACCTTTAGCGTAGCAGTGGCGAATAGGACCACTAGGCTAACGAGGCAGTCTTAAATATATGATAAATGGTAAGGCGTATAGTAGAATTTCTTCATCTACACATACATAATTATGTACATACATTCACTCACGCCTTTCTTACAGAAACTACAGAACAAATAAACTTTTCTCTTCATCATAGCTCAGGTTATTTGTATGTATGAACTGAAATGACCCCACAGATTGATTTTTGGCAGATAATTTTGTCCAAACTTAACTGCCTCATTAGCCTGGTGGTCCTAAGCGCGATGCTACACTAGGGGTGGTGGTTCGATTTCCAAATACTGAGTAGCAGCTCGGAATTTGAATTTGTGCCCGGTTAATGGCAATTGGCTCGCCCCTTATTACAAGAAACCTAAATAATAATGTACAGTCAAATTGAGGGTGTAAATGTAGTTTCTTCTGCACAACCCTTCGGGGAATAGAGGCGTGGTATGTTATGTTTCTTTATTGCTCACAAAAAAGATAACCGAAATCAAATCCGAATTGGACACGTGCGTCTGTGATATTTTTTTAAAACTAAACCGGTATGTTTATCTCGTCACGTTATTCGAACGAATAAGCACGTGAAAACGTAGAACAAAGGACAAAAACAGGCATTGGTTAAAACTAAAAACGTTGAGCGAATCTACGTTGCGTGTCGCCTGCGATAGCCTGCGGCAGCGGCACTTCCCAACCCCCACCCCTTTACAGTTTCAACTTTTTTCCCATATTCCCACTACCCGTAATACAAAATTCATTGGAAGCGTGCCTGGGTGTGGATTCCGAACGGAACGAGGAAACGCAAATAGTATTATTCTGACACATTTTGACAAATTGAAGTGTGATAGAGGCTTTCGCTATTGTTTCATGTATTTTTATTCGTAACTCAATTTCAATGTTTGAACAACGTTCGTTAGTGATTGTCTGTGTTTGATTTATGATTTATGTCCCGCGTGGGGCGCGTTGCGAATCAATTGAGGAGTGTGGGAGACAGCAAGCCGACTTGCCTACGAAATGTGCATAATTTTATCCACTCAAGTGCTCATTAGAACATAATCTATGGTCTTATAACAATTTGTCTCGACACACGTAATAACGCTGGAGTAACATTGTAATTTCTTTTAAACTGTATCCAGTTTCTTCCTTATTTATGGTTTTCTAGTGAGGCTTTCTGGTATATTTATGTACCTACATAATAATAAAGGCTTTGCAATAACAACGAGTAAAAATTTTATAGATAGTAAAATATTAAAAATTATTAAAATAGTTCTTCATATATTTAAAGTTTCCTAAGATTCTGGGAAACTCGTGACAAACAACAAATGCTAGAAACAGAATAATTAAACGGATATTGCATTAAGTTTCATACAGAACTCTGCAATATTGCAGTCTAACTTAATTATTTCATTCGCCTATATTTTCAAAAATAGCCAAGCGGTTATAAAGATTAAAACGCAGCGCGTACTGACGGCGTCCTTTGCAAATTAAAGGGGGGATGGTTTAAACGCGTAAATCAGACGTGGGCAAAGGTTTTAATTACTCAGAAATCATATTTACAAACGTACAAAGCTGCGGACAGGTAATGCAAGGGTTATGCTCATTAAACCTCGACAGAGCATCAACAGCTGTATTTCTAGAGAAAAAGCTTTGCCGTACCTATATTTAGGAAATTTGTGGTGGAATATGCGAAAGGAATTTATTAACTGGCACGGCATATACCTACTTTAGTTGTTACAATATTTTTAACCCCCGACGCAAAAACGTCGTGGTGTTATAAGTTTGACGTGTCTGTAGCATCGTAGCTCCCGAAAAGATGAACCGATTTTGATTTTGTTTTTTTTTGTTTAAAAGATGAATTAGTTGGAAGTGCTCTTAGCTATATTTGATGAAAATCGGTCCAAGATAAATTTTAAAAGGCCGGCAACGCACTTGTGACTCCTCTGGTGTTGCGGGTGTCCATGGGCGGCGGTAATCGCTTACCATCAGGCGATCCGCCTGCTCGTTTGCCCCCTATTCCATAAAAAAAAAGATGTCCGCTACCACAAAATGGCGGTTTCGAAGGTTTCTTTTAAATTTTTCATTTAATATAATTATATATTCCCTCAAAAGAACAGCAGTGATAGCCTAGTGACGATCATGTGACTGACAAGTGCCAATTCAAAGGTCTCGAGTTCAAAACCAAGGCACGCACATTTGATTCCTCATATAGTTAACTATCACGCGCTTTTATGGTAAAAAAAAACTTCGTGAGGAAACCAACATGCCTGAGAGCTTTCTCGACGGGCTGCGAAGTCTTCCAACCCGCATTAAACCAGTGTGTGGCTAATCTCTCTCATTCTGAGAGGAGACCCGTACCCAGCAGTAAGACAGTATAATGGATTCATTATTTTTCTACTCATTACTAATTAGTGTAAGTATATAATAAGTTAATGAAGAAGGATTAACAAGATCCTACATAATTGAACACCTTTCAATTTCCTTTCAATCCATAGCCTAAAACAACCCACCGCTGCATTATATTAGGCCTCCTTTCCTTATACCACCTTTTCGATCCTGTGCTAATCACATCTCGCAATCGGACGCTTTTTTTAAAGCTTACTAGCAATGTGTGTCGCACATTACTAGTATACTTGTTACCCCCTCGTGCTAAGCTAAAATGCTTGTGTTACGAGTGGGTTCTCGTCGGTAGTGCAATAGGTAGGTTTCGAACCGGCAACCATATGTTCGCAAGTCCGACGCCCTAGCCATTAGGCTACCGCCGCGTGTACTTTATATTCATAACTTTTCAATGTGGATATTTTAAAGGTATATAATAGGCTTTGCAATATACTTAACTACATATTTTATACTGATCTTGCAGATTCAGTATAAAATCTTCAGTACGTATAACATGTAAGTATAGCAACATTGTTCAAAATGAAATCAAGCCGTATTTTTTTCTGCCTATTCAGAGTGCACATTTTTCTATTGAGGAAAATGGAGAATTATTTCAGAAACTAGTTCTACCCTAGAAAAACGTTAACATAAGTTATTTCCGGGGGCTCCAGTTATTGTTATTACTCCAGTATCATGCAAAATGCCGGCAATATTTTTTTGATATTCGAATTACGCAAATGTGGGGTGCTTTTAAATGGAGCCTGGCTCGCCTAAATGAGGGAGATCCAACGCAAATTGTGAAAGTCAACTCCATCGCTAGCTCTCATTTGCGCATTAAAATTCACGCGTTGATAAAAAATATGGGGTAAAGTTGAAATATACTGGCAATTAAAATTAACATTCAAGTTGTCAATGAACATACGTAATAGAAGTTAAGTAAGCACTATGCGCCTGTAAGTGAATGAGATTAAAATGATGAGAGACCTCCTTTTAAAATCTTTTACCGTAGGAATTTTTGACATACGAGTACCAGCAGGTATAGGAGTACCCAAATTAGAGTGATGAGATGCAGGAATCGAAAATTAAGACATTTTAGAGGCTTTACTTCGAAACAAAAATATGAACGATTTCCGTTTAAGAAAATACCTTCAGATGATAAGTATTCTAAGTAACAACAACTTGCAATACTAAAAAAATATTAAATACTAGCTTTTGCCAGCGACTTCGTCCGCGTGGAATAGTTACTTTGTTCCCTAGTTCTTCGCCCGTGGTTTCACCTGCGTTGCCCCGTTCCTAAGGGTTGTAGCGTGATGTTTTATAGCTTGAAACCTTTCCTCAATCACTCATTTTCCCAACATTTCCCTTCACTGCTCTGCTCCTATTGATCGTAGCGTGATGAAAAGTATACTATAACCTGTGGTTTGGGCTGTGCGTTGATAGATCACTATGTCAGTCAGTCAGTCACCTAACGTAAGAGTAGACAAATATAATCAGAAAGCTCCGAACTGCTAAGCTATCGGGAGTTACACGTCTTATTGTGAGTCAACCATAAAAGATAGACATTTGCTGTCGTGGAATATTTTTTATATAATTTTAAGAAGAACATTTCCGTCATACATGATTTCTGTGTAGCTTTAACCATTAAGGCTGCACACGCGACGGAAGCTTAAAAAATGGAGTAAGTTTTCCTGTTTTCCCAACATTTCCCTTCACTGCTCTGCTCCTATTGATCGTAGCGTGATGAAAAGTATACTATAACCTGCCCAGGAGTATGAAGAACAATTGTACCAAGTTTCGTTGAAATCCGTCGAGTGGTTTTTGTTTCTATAACGAACATACAGACAGACAGACAGACAGACAGACAAAAATTTTACTGATTGCATTTTTGGCGTCAGTATCGATCACTAATCACCCGCTGATAGTTATTTTTGAAATATATTTCATGTACAGAATTGACCTCTCTACAGATTTATTATAAGTATAGATTACGACTACATAAATTATGTAGCTACTTACTTGGTAAATAAAAGTAATAGGTATGGTAGGTAATCGTACGCCATTGAACTAACTGTAAAGTAAGTCGTGTCGGTTGAGAAGCAAGGTAACTTGCTTTTCATAGATATCGCCAACGTCACCTTATGACGTAAATTCAGAATGTGAAGGCAAAATTTCAATCAGGCGGGTGAGGTTCGCGGTGGCTTCGAGGTCAGAGCGTCTGGTGTATCCAACCAGGAGACGCAGGTTCGAATCCTGCCCGCGATTGAATTTTTCCTTTACTAAAATAACTTTATAATCTTTGCATGGAAAATGCAGAAACACACAAAAAGATAGTTAAAAGTAATAGGTACTTGTAAGTATTTTTATACTTATATAGTGAATGCTATTATATTATATGATATACTTATATTACTATGTACGTAAATATCTTACATTTTATTTTAGTATATTACTTACCCTAATAGGGGCGTAAATCTGGTCAATAAGTTAGGGCCATTGGTTTTCGCTTGCCTATAAGCGGATCCCAGTTTTTTATCCTAGGACCTTTGAGGTTCATTGGCCAAAAACGGACTATAAATCTTTAAGGCTATATTTACTATTTGCGAAATCACTTTGCTGTTTACTTTTACGTAAAATAGGTACGTAAATGTTTTTACATTATGTAACTTGGGAATTCCTAGGTAAGTGAATGCAACAACGATATTACACCTCGCAATTCGTTTTACAAAATCGGTTAGCTATGTAATTATTTCTAATTTTAAGTAATTTCTTTGTGTTATATCTAGTGCGAGGTACAAAATTTTTCTTTTCTTTTCTTTTCTTTTCTTTTCTTTTCTTTTCTTTTCTTTTCTTTTCTTTTCTTTTCTTTTCTTTTCTTTTCTTTTCTTTTCTTTTCTTTTCCTTTCTTTTCTTTTCTTTTCTTTTCTTTTCTTTTCTTTTCTTTTCTTTTCTTAATAAGTATTACCATATATATTATAATACTGTAATACGTATATACGAGTATATACCTATAATGACACACGTATACGACCGAATTTGTTCTGAAATTGGTAATGGCACAAGTCAAAGTATTTGTATTTTCAGGTTGTCGTTCTTTACCTACTTAATAATGGAACTAACTTTTTTGTTACTAACCCTCTTTTGTGTCCCATTTCCTGGCAAAAGCCTCCCCTAATTCAACTAATAGAACTGCTTGCTGGTTTATAATATTTTGATTATTGAATTCATTTGTGTAAATAATTATATGTTTTGATTAAGATTTTTCAAGTTTTTTTTAAAAAGAGTATCTGTGGAGTTTCTTGCCAGTTCTACTCCATAAGACCCACTATTTGGAACCGTGCACATAGAAAGTACCTGTAATATCGGTCTAATTGAAATAAAACATTTGAGTTTGTCTTTCCGTTTTTGGAAACAAACGGAAAAAGCAAGTCCCACATAAAATAGTCATAAAAGCACAACAGTTCCCCTAAAGTTAACGTAAATTTGATAAAGACACACAACTTAGCCGTGCCATCAATAACGTTTTAATAAAACCCCGGTTATCGCCGGTTTACACGCGAGCCTCCAGTTAAAGGCGACAACCACCACGATATGCAAATCATTTTTGAGTAACACACACGAAAATTTATAACACTAACGAAGGTTTACGGTTCCTTGTCGTGACATATGACAATAAAATAGTCCGGAATTTGAAACAACGTGTTTATGTGCATAAAAATATCTAGGTATCTTATCAGAATGCGCGTTGAATATGTAATGTTGTGTATATTATTAGCGTATATCATTTTTATACGCGCCTTTATTAAATTTTTATTATGTACGAACACGGTTTCTGTATTGCTTCATCGTTAAATGGTTAACAAGTAGATTATAGTGGAGTACGATTCGGCTCACGTATATTTTTATCAGTATTTATTACAGCAATTCGTTATTTAATTTATATAATGCGTTTAATAATGTTATATGTGGGCCTTTTTTAAATAATATACTTTTGACTTGAATGTACTGATGTTTGAATACGAACATTATAGATTACCAATATTAATAAGAAAGAAAATGTTTTATTAAAATATCGGTAAATATTCCATGTTCCTTATATTCATAGTCTAAGTACGTTTGTATTAAAGAGAAATGATCTTTATTAACAATAGGTTTTAAGAAACCGGAGAATGTAATAGCATCCTCGCAGCTCCCGTTTCGGCTGCCAGGATGCTGTATATACTCGTAAATAAAGGAATTAGTCTTAGAGGTTATTTAAGTTAGTGTACGTTGTTCTTTTTTGTTCATGGTTGTTGTCCGATGAAGGTGGCATAATCTGATAGGATTAAAACCCTAATAAATAAGTAATAAATAATATATATATTTTTTATTTATTAGATATATAATTATATATTTATTAAATTTTATTTTTATATTATTATTTTTTTTTGACTGCCTCATTGGTCTAGTTGTCCCAAGCGCGACTGCTACACTAGAGGTCCTGGGTTCGCTCCCCAGGTCGAGCAAAGTGTTATTGGGTTTTTCTATGAAATACTCAGTAGCAGCTCGGAGTCTGGATTTGTGCCCGGTGAATGGCACATAATAAAATAAACATATAAAATTTAAAAATAAAACATAACATACCATCACGCCTGTATTCCCCGAAGGGTTAGGCAGAGGCGTACTTAATGTACACCCACAGTTCTCCGGTATGTTTAGGTTCCATGTAATAGGGGGCGAGCCTATTGCCATTAACCGGGTACAAATTGCAAACTCCGAGCTGCTAATGAGAGTTTCATAGAAAAACCCAATAACAGTTAGCTCAACCTGGGCATCGAAGCCAGGACCCCTAACGTAACAGTCACGCTCTGGACCACTAGGTTAACGAGGCATTTGAATATTCAGGTGAATATTCACTGGGTGTAAAACCAAAACATCCCTGTTTTTCTAAACTTAGGAATGAAAATTATTTTTCAAATATAAATGAGATCCAACACTTCTATAAAGAAAGGATCAAATCGAACCGCACTGTCAAAAGTTATGCGTGGTCTAACAAAAAAATATACGCGTCTACTTGAGAACCTCCTCCTTTTTTCGTCGGTTAAAAATAGATTGAACCCGACGTGAGCTGAACCCAATCTTAAGGTTCATTTAGCGACTGAGTTATCCCTAGTTTCCACGATATTGTGCATCGACCATCCACGGTAACTTTGTTAGTTCGCATATTGGCTTACATAAATTCTGATTGCTTCTTATATTATAAGCGTTGTGGTGTACCTGGAAGCACGCCTGTATTCCCCGAAGGGTTTGGCCGGGGGTGTATTGATGTACCAATTTTTCGTCGGCGTTTTTTTAGGTCCCATTTAATTGGTTATATCAATAGGATATTAACCGGGAAAATATATGAATCACGCGCTACTATTGTAATTTTCTCTTAGAAAATCCGTAACATATATTTTTTGAGCTATGAACCCAAGAGGTATAAAAAAAACATTGCAAAATATTCGTAAACTACATTAATATTGAATTTGATTTCCAGTTTAATTGGAATCATTCAAATATTAACCCGTTAAGTAACAAATAACAACCAATGCATAATCTATTATCTTAGGCTACTTATGCTATTTGCTGCTTCGGAAAAATAAAAAATTATATTATTTCCGAATTAAAAAAAAGGAGGAGGTTCGGAGAATATTTCTTATTTTGAGCCGGTTTTGAGAGTTCTTTTACTTCTTTTACAACTCAACAATTTACTTGGTTAGTGAGTTTGATGATTTATGATTGATATGATTTATAATAAAGATAGATTAAATAGGCATCAAAACATCTACTCGTTATAGGCACAGATAATCTAATAGCAGTATCATAGGTCCATACCTTCATCTGACACACACAAAACATGCTCTTAAAAATATTTGATATCTTTAAAATAATCTAAGCTGTACATTTCAAAAAGCACTCTATAAATAACTTCACCAATAAAAAAAGATTGAATCTAGCAAGAAATGACCAGAGAGATAAACATCGCGACACACCCGCACCACACAAAGGAGTATTAGTATTAGTGGCAAATAGCTATTACTGGCGCGAGTAATAGCCCCAGTGTATCGAAAGTTAATGCCTTGATTTAGATATATTATTGTTGTCTGCAATGGACTAGGGTTGGCATATATATGTCGAGTGAATCTATGAAACAAATGAATAAAGAAAACGATCTCAATTTGAAATCTTGGAATACTTATTTGCTTGTAATTAGACTGCAGAAATTAATTGGCTGTCTGAGGGGTTTGTTTTGAAACGCTTGAAAAACTTAAGTAATAACAATTTGAAATATATGCCTATCTCTGTCAGTTTCATAACAATAAAGGGAGACGGCACTAGATAACTTAATTAATATTTTAGAATAAAGGGGTAAATCAATAAGCTTGAGATATTAAACTTTGTATAGCAATAAATAAGTCATTAAAAGCTCGTCTGATTCTAAAACACTTGATGAAACAATATAAATTAGCAGTTGAAGGAGCAGAAGCGATGTTTGATTCTGAATTATAAATGGATATTACATAAATTCTAAAAAGTACGCAAATATTTAATGAGTATACTGAATAATCATTTTAATATGTACGCTCTGTACTTATTCGATAAAAAAAAACATATTTGATCTGACTCTTGATTACATAATTACTTTTTCTATCGAGCTAACTTCGCAACTGTTTATGATTAAACCTACCGTCAGCACCGCCTACTTTTTTTATTTTTTATTAAAAAAAACGTTGCCCCACACTAGGATTTTCTCCTGTATCGTGGGTGCGTTTACAAACACAAATTCTCACATACACAAACGCCCAGACCCGGAACAACTACCTGTAGATCATACAAATATTTGCTCCGTGTGGGGATCGAATCCACAACACGTGACGCAGAAGCCGATCGCTCAGCCGCTACGCCAAACGTGTCGTCGAAGCATAAGTTTAAGCATATTGATAAGTAACACAAATAATTGTTTTATATTATAATATTTTTTAATTAGTCTACTCTATCATCCCACTTCGTTATTATTAGCCTATATTAGTTCACTGCTGGATGGCCTCATGCGCCAATGTCCTCGCCTTGTAGCATCCAACTTCCGCTAGCAACCTTTCGCAAATCATTCCACTTCATGATCATAGGTTATCCCTCTAACGAATTAGTCACGTGTTTGTCACACGTGACTAATTCAAATCTACTTTAATAAATACTCCTGAAGAAATTCCTTACATTACCTTGATGTCCTATATATGTATACAGACTACCTTCGTTTTAAAAATGGACTATAAAAACATCCTTATATTACGTTCGTTTTCAATCTCTTCGGAATAATAGAGGCTACATTTCATATCGATAGATATTTCATCGATAAGTTCAATGCTGGGAATGAGATAAGACATGATATTCAAATTAAATACCTTTGACATTTTAAGATTACAAACATCAATGGTACAATGTTGAGAAGTGGTCGTGAAGGCCAAACGAAAGAATATTGTGGATTTAAAAAAATAATATTATTATCAGTAGGTAGGTACATATCCAATACGTAATTTTAAATACAAATTAATTTTAAATACAACCGAATTAAAAAAAAAATACAATATGATTTTTAACAAAAGCCAACACTTTTTAACCTTTTTTAAATAACTAAACTCATAACAGGTACTCACGAAAGTCATAATTCAAATAAGTTTAATAAAAGCTATTATTTGGTAAAAGCATTTTAGCACGCGGTCAACATTTATTACTAAACGTGTGGGTTTAACCGCAATGATTAAGTTATGAATATTGTATCGGTTAAACCACTTAAATTGGTGATTACATGAATGACAGTTTTGTTGGAAATTATAATAATTTTAAAGTACGTTTAAATTACATATTTCTAATTACACAACGGTCGTACCTACCGAATTTTAATGTGCTATTTAAGGTCGCTCTTCTATGACTGACAGCAGCAAGCCTAGCAAATAAGAAAACAATTGACTATCGGCGTCAAAACAAATTGCGGGAATAATTTTCCAAATGTAAAAAAACACTATCGTGCATAAAAAAACGACACGGCCCGCATTGCTTGTCATCTGCAAATTCAAAAATTTAAGTAGAATATATTTTATTTATCGAGAAATGTCCACACAAATCTGTCAACATCACACATGAGTTATCACGGCAATGCACTTACGATCTCTCTGTCTCCGACGGTCGTGCTATCTTTATCCAATTTGTTACCCTTATCAAGAATTAAATGCGTTTTAGGGCCATCGCTCGACAGTTTTTATTTTTTATTAATTACGAGCCGTATAAAGCGCCGGCACTGTATCGCCAGACAGGTGATAGGTTTTTATGATCCACCATTTATCGGATATTCATTTGTTACTCAATGAATTTCGGATATTCGATTTTGTTTGAAAAGTTTTTGTTTTAAGGTCGAATATGAAAGGTGAGCTTTTTTGATTAACCTTTTTTAAATATAGAATGATGATAAAATGAATAACAATTTTTCCTTTTCGTCATTGGAAATATAAGATAAAAATTGCTATGTGAGTTTCGTTACTAAAAATTTAATATGAAAGCTTATATAAAAACACTCGCTATATAACATAACATACCATCACGCCTGTATTCTCCGAAGGGTTAAGCAGAGGCGTACTTAATGTACACCCAAAGTTCGCCAGTATGTTTAGGTCCCATGTTATAGTGGACGAGCCTATAGCCATTCACGGGGTACAAATCCAGACTCCGAGCTGCTACTGAGAATTTCATAGAAAAACCCAATAACCCTTTCCCCGACCTGGGGATCGAACCCAGTACCTCTAGCGTAGCAGTCGCGCTTGGGACCACTAGACTAATGAGGCGCTAGATACTTGTAAAAAATATCAGAAATCATGTTGGATAAAATGTTTATCGGGTGATATTTACGAAGACTTTTTGTGCAAATAGGGATCTTCATTGATCTTAGTTATTGAAAGCGCGAAAGCTAGGAGTGAGTTCCTGGATTCAATTCCCACGTTGAACAATATTTTATCAGGGTTCCTATGAAATTCTCGATAGCCGCTCGGATTTTGGCAAAAATGGCAATATATTAGATACCTATGGTGATATTAGATACCTGTGTTTTACAAATAAATAAATTTTAATTCTAATGCTAGATATTACATAACATAACATTTGGACCTAAAAATAAATCAGTGAACTGTGGTTGTCAGTAGAATATCTTCTATGATAATTATGGTTTTTGCGTATCATCTGTATTCTGAGTAGGTACGTGACTTTCTACTCATTTTTAAAATTTTAAGTCCAATTCGGCTTATTGCCAGTAGATACGGTTTGATATCGTTTATCAAACCCTAAAACATAAACCAGAGCATGCTAGCCAAATTCATTCCAATTACCTCTAATTAATCGTCCGTCGTACGTAAGGTATCATGGTTTATGCTTTCTCCAACGACCGTGCATAATTAGACCAGTATTTTAACCAAACGATAAAATCTTCAAACAACTTTCCCGAAATTTACACTGACAGTTGTTTTTTGTTTTTCTCCAAATTATACTTGTTTTTCCCCAAATTGCTCGGAGAAAATAAATATATTTCTTTTAATCAAGCCGCTGAAACTAAACCGAAAGAATTCAAAACAAACATCGTAAAAATAAACGTCTGATGAGACGAAGTTGTGTGTCAAACTGCCTGCAAAACTGTGGATACGATCGCTGGAACGCAACTTTTGTTGGGAGTTTTGACTTCTATGCCCTGCCGTAGATATGAAATGAAAGAAGTTATTTTTGTATGTGTTTTTTATTAATGTCAGAAGTTTAGTTGAAATGTACCTAAAACAGGTACTACAATATTCTTCTATAGGCGACTACATATTATTATTAACCCCGAGCCTAATAGAGGTACCGTAAATGAGTTACTTGTGACAATAATGTTTCAAAAAAGAGTTCAATTCTTTTGCATGTATCATAATATATGTTCCGCATAACTTTGATCTACCGGTGTAGATAAACCATGGTATCTGCGCCGAGTTGGCGCACCGAACCCTTCGATGTTTGTCTTCGAAGTACTCTCCGTGCCATTTTGTGGAAATAAACTACTATAACTTTGTCGTTTTAGAACGATTTTTGACCATTATCTATAGGTTTTTAGCTACCAACCTCACATGTGAAGCACCAGTTTGTATTCCGTTATTTGTTTAAGTGGTAGCCAGAACCCGAAATGGTAGATATTTTCTTGATTTTCGAGCTCCATCTTAAACACAAACAGTGCTTTCCAGGCAAGACAAAAAAACCTTATTTTTCTTGTTCTAACTTTAAAGTTATTACCTACATAAGATTCCCAAGAAATCTTTTCTCTTATTCCTTCTGCTATTTATTATAAGAGTGACGAGATTCGTTTGTTTATTCACCATGACCGCAGTCCCACCAGTTCCCATTGGAAATAAAGCCGACAAAAATTTTCTGCTTGGATTTATAATTCCTTACAGAACTCATAACAAATTAATTTTAATAATTGTTTGTTAATTTTCTTAACTTTATTTTCCTTCGGCTCTGTGCTACAATAATGCTGTTCTTGCAAACACATTTTTTTATTTAAAAAAAAGTCGCCATTTCATTTTCGCAGTTCCCAAAGTAATTTCTAAGCGGCAAAACTTTGGGATTGCTACTTTATGACCGTCTCTAAATTTTTCATTGAAGTTTGATACTTTAACTAAGTTTATTATTGTATTAAGTCGGTCGACTGCATGATTTAACAAGTTGAATTTTTAGCCACCATTTTTTTGGAGCAAAATTAACATGTTTGCGTGGTTCTGATCAATATTATAAATATTTATAGACGTACACCTGTCCGCCATCTTGTTTATTGCATTTTTGCTATTTGGGTCGAATGCAAATGTCGTTGATAGGCCCACATATACTTGAATTCAGTTCAATATACAGGAATTTGGAAGATAAATGAATAATAATTCTTCGGCGTATGAATTGTAAATGAATTAATTTTAATGCATGAATGATTTTGGACAAAATATCTATTTAGACTTTACCGGAGCTTATTAGAAAATCCTACATCCTAATAAAAACAACTAAAATATCTCCTATCATATACTTATTAACTTTCAATTATGTTTCTCCATTTAAAAAGAGAGAATTAATTGAAAACGGAGGCAAAAATAATTGAAGAATAATTAAAGCTCAAACACACCGCTACATGAAATGCAGCAATTATCTTATTGCTAAATTGCATACCTAATCAAATATCGCTTCTGACATCCGCAACTAACTAGCGCTTTACAGCGCTTTATAGGCATGATAATTTACAAGCACGAGAGGTTATAAAACATCACTTTCTTCAATATTACTTATAGTAAATTTTAATGACGTTTATAAAATACGCGTATAAAATTTAAACGATGTACCGATATAGGCAGTAAAAATACCACAATATACTTATTTATTAGCGTCGTATACTAGACTCATATAATAATAACTATCTATGTCCAGGTAGGTTCAGCTTACAAAGTTGCATGTACAGGTGTTGACGTAACGGTACTCGGATGGTTAGGATCTCCGAACGGATGCGTAGGTACAGTCGCATAAAAAAGTGTTATTATGCTAAAAAATAATCACGGATGCAAAACATTTACGATGCCGACTGTCTTCTGCACAGAGGTGAGAATATTTGGAAATTGCTATTCTTCAGTGTAACACATAAATGTGACTCACACATATGCGCCTTACTGTAGTAAGTACTCTTTAGTAACTTGATGACTCCATCAGCGTACTCGTTGAAAGGGTCGCGAGATCATATTTCGATTCGTACGGTCTAGTCTAGATTAATACAGTTTTTTACAAAAGAAATATTCACAGTCCTCCTAAAGGTTAAGAAGAAAATTCTTAATTGAACTGAAATTTATATCTTACATTAACTATCTTATGAAATAACCATAAACTGCACATGCCTATTTTAACTCGGACATACGAGACTCTAAAAATAATTTAATACGATTAATCTAAAAACAAAAGCTCATACATTTTAATAACAAAATGGTCCCAAAATCAACCCCGCCGACGCTAACGAGCAACGTCTATCATACATTACGCGCTAATTATAAAATATGTTACAAAGGTATTAACAAAATAGCACATTTTGTAAACGATATTAGGCAATACTCGTAAAGATAAGCCCTCGAAAAGCAAACACACCCAGTATCATAAAATGTCCTATTTTATATCGTCAATTATCCTATTATGAAATTAATATATTCACCCTCTATAAGAAATTGCATACGAATGTACATTTTATATTGATAAAGAAATGACAGGTACATCGCTAAATAGTTAATAAATAAAAAAAAATATATCGGTATCAAATCTATCTGTCAGTAACAGCCTACGTTTTGTTTTTTATTGGATATTTTTTTCCCTATTTCCCTAAATTGAACCAATTTATAATGGGTAATATTATATAATAGGTATTATTATTATTAATGCGAGTGCATGTTGTAGACAATTATAGAAATCAGTATTATGTTGACTTAACAAATCCTTACTAATATTATAAACGTGAAAGTTTGTGAGTATGGATGTACGGAAGTTTGTTACTCTTTCAAGCCAGAACGGCTGAACGGATCTGGATAAAATTTGGCACACAGATGGATTAACCTGGAATAACACATTAACTACTTTTTATCCAGGGCGGACCCAATGCTGAAGTCCACACAGACAAAGTCGCGGGCAGAAGCTAGGATTTTATATTATCGTATGCTTTCGGACTTGTTTGTGTAATAATAATTATACATGTTGTGTTAACCAATTTCAAAAATATTTTTTACATGCTTACTAAATTAATTTTTCAAGTATGAATAGTTGAATACGTATAATTTTGTGTAGGTATATGAACCCATTTTTAAAATACATACATACACTCACGCCTTTCTCCCACTGGGGTAGGCAGAAACTATAGACTGCCTCTTGCTACGATTCTTGAAAACTTCTTTTGCTTCTTCCACATTCATTCATCTTCCCATACATACACGCCGGTTGCGAATTCTACGCACCTGACATTTTTGAAGGATTTCGCCAATAAGATCGGCTTATTTCCTTCTAGGGCGAACTCTACCGGCGCTGCCGCTGACATTCGCCTTATAAATTCCTTTCGTTAATCGTCTTTCATTCATTCTTTCAACATGTCAAAACCATCTCAGCATATTCTTTTCAATACGAGTCACTACATCATCTCAAGTCCCAACCGTGACTGTGCAGTGTTATTGGGTTTTTCTATAAAATTTCAGTACCAACTCGCAGTCTGGATTTGTGCCCGTTTAGTGGCAAGTGGCAATAGATAGAATAAGGGGGAGCTTATTACATGGGACCTAAAACATGCCGGCGAACTGTGGGTGTACATTAGTACACCTCTGCCTAACCTCTGCTTAAACTTCCTCTGCCGGGGAATATAGGCGTGATGATAAGTTATGTTATGTTTTACTTCACTGTTCTCTACGTATCCTCTTTATCCATCACATTAATCTACTGCTTGCTTTATGCTTCTTCCAGCTTATTTTCCGTTCCACTGCCGCTGCAACTGTCAAAGTATTGTCTTACCACCAACTATTTATCGCCAATCACTTTTGAAGGTAATGAAACGAGTCCGTATAAATACTTTTTTTAATCGAAAACGAAATAGGTATGCTCGAATTCCAAATCTCCCATCAAATATGTTTGTTAGCATACTCGTACAAAAAAGTGTCGCCGGGATATAGCCGTCATCACGTCAAACTGAGTCACTTTACACCTTAATGGATCTCGTTCACTCGCTAAAAGACAGTTTCCGCATCGCTTAACTCTACTTCCGACGTAATTGATATCATTTTACCTAAAAATCAAGAATGTGTCATTCTGCGTCATTTGAAACGAGGTATCAATGTGTCAAATGATCGTTTTACGAAACCTTATACGTGTTATATACTACGACGAAGCTAAATTGTATTAAAAGTGTTGGGTTACACTAGAAAAGTAATCAAATTTTGCTTTGTTTTTTTATCAACCTATAAAAATATGAACGAAAATGTTATAGAGTTGGTTTATTACAAAAAATAATAAAATATGATAAATTAATAATATTTACCTTACATGTCTGCCTCATAAAATTCCTTATACTAACATAAAATTGTTTAGTACCTAAGAGAAAACTAATACATGCTATTATTACAAAATTTTCCAAAGAGAATTCACACATAAATACAATGCATAGTCTAAAATAAAAGGGCTTAAACTCTTTGTAAATTATATATCTAATGAAACTATCCCTCACAAGTAACATACACAAAAGTACATGAAACGTTGAGGATAAATCGTCTTTTTTGCTACACGCGTAGTTTTAGGCTAGTGTTTTTGCGCTCGCCTAGGCATTTCGCTCAAAGTCATTTATCTTATACGCCCGCGACATATAGGGGTTCGGATAACCGTACATACGAGTACATATTATAGAGGCACTGAAAAATCACTAGTTTATTTGAAGTAGATCCTTGCGGTATTGGTAAAAAACTAAAAAGGAAAGGAGTTGGCGTCGTTATTAGTGATACCTATAAGGAAATGTATTTTTGGATAAAAACATACCTACTGTTGCTAGGCCCTTTCGGAGAATCCAAATATTTTTTTTATGGATTAAGTCGGCAAACGAGCTGACGAGTCACCTGGTGGTAAGCCACCAAGACCTATAGCCGGTAGTATTAAATTGTCTAAAGGTTTTTATTTTTTAATAAATTTTGGACACCTCAGGTTTTTCTAATTTTCAAAGTAATAAGGTAGCAGATGTACGTTCATACTTTCAAGCGGGATAAATGTCATCAAATCATTTATATCGTAATATAATAATGTCTAATTTGTAGCAATTTATAATATTATATTTATAGCCTTTAAAATACTTAACAGTAAAATGTAGACTAAAATGATTGCAAATTCAATGCCACTCATTGTCAACACGTACTCACAAAGTAATTCACAAATACAGTGGTTGCAATATCGCTGGTAATATTGAACCACATACTGTTCAGCTTGAGCTATATTGCCACAATGGAGTAGCAGACAATATTGCAGAGTATATAATATAGTTCTCAAATTTCTATAACCATTTTATTCCTATACGAATAAAGTTCCAAATCCAACTTTAAATGAAATGAAATTTTGAAGAATCTGGAAATTCAGTATATCCATAAATTATGTAGGAATCTTTTAAGGGTCCGGCGGAGTTTGAATTGCCCACAAAAACGTAATACCAAAATAAACCGTAATCCAGACAATATTCTATCAAATTGTGTTATTATTCGGATTTGGATACCGTTAATCTAGGTTCCTACACTACAATTTCGTCTACTGCTACTTCACTGGAAAGAAAAAATTAGAAAATCGTTGCAAACGTGATAATTTTATCATAAATTGCATTCGCTTACATTTATTTCCAGTGAATTATTTTGGACAAAATGGCAACGCAGGAACCTCGATTAACGGTATCGGAATTCAAATAATAACACAATTTGAATAAATTGTGTTTGAATTACGATTTATATCGGTATTGTGTTTGTAAGAAAAAATCGGTCCGCCGGACTCTTAAGGCGGCATTTATGGAATTTCTGACTCCCCAATTTAGGAATAAGTAAATGTGTATATATATGTAGCACTACGTATTTTTTCTACAAACGCAAGCCCATTTTTTTAATGTTAATTAACTTAAAAATGCAATCCATAGACTACCTTTAGAAATTTAACCCTTTCTTACGTAACACTTTCTCACTGGAGCTAAAATAAAAATTACCCTAACATGAATAACGCAAATTGTAAGCGCTGTATTACGAATTCTACGCCATCTTTAAGGCTATAACTTAATAATTAAAGTAGCCCCGTAGACACAAAGTAGGGCAAATTGCGTAGAAATTTCTTAGTCAAAATTTAGACGTAGCATTCTTAAAACAGTTAGGTAATGTAGTTAACTTAGTAATTGTACTTTGTAATAACAAAAATTTCCATTTTAATTTCTAGTTCACATTATTTTCAAAGATAACATTTTTACAGTTGAAGAAGCACCCGAGTTGATAGCGATAGCACTTCGGAGTTGAAACAACAGATAGGCATAACTGTAAAAAACCTTTCTTTACTCTTCAGAGGAACGGAACTTCAGTATCGCCAAATACTATAGGAAAACTTGATTATATTAAGCATTAATTAACTGTATAATATGCTATAACATTTTAGTTTTGAACAGTTAGTAGGGTTATTAAAAAACGTGAAATCAGGTTAGAATTCTATTGAGCCAATCGCCGATGCTAAAATCATCGTGTATGTATATTATTTTATGCAAGTGTTGAAGAGTGTTGACAGTCTTTAATTACTGTTACGATGCATGACGCAATATTTGACAATGCATCACCGTAATAAACGTTTAACTGCACGCAGGCATAGTGTGACTGATTGTACGAGTAATTATTTTAAAAGTGAAGATTTTATATTATAACCATAAATGCGTAACGGTATGTTAGTAGGTATCATAAAGTTTCAAAATAGTATGTATGTTATTGACGAATAAATCCGATGCCTACTATTAAAACAAAATATGTAAGTCCTTGTTTTACACGCACGGCTGCACATGAATCTATACAAATCACTACATAATTTTATAAAACAAAATCTTTCACAGCGTCTGTCCGTCTGTCTATTCGCGGTAAACTCAAAAATGACGGCACGAATTTCATGTAGTTTTCACCAATAGACAGAGTGATTCATGGAGGAAGGTTCAGGTGTATAATTTGTTAAGGTTTTGTGTTAAAATAAATGATAATTGTTTAAAATATCGGAAAAATTAGAGCCGCCTGGGAGCTATTTCTCTACTACGAGTACCCATGCAAAACCGGGGCGGGTCTCTAGTCCAAAATAAACCGAAATCTCATTATACTGAAAACTAATAATTGCGAGGTTAGCCTATACGAAAATTGTATCGCTTGGTTAAGTACAAGCTAAATAAAATAAATTTATGTAGATTCCACTAAATCTAGGAAATAAATGTTAATACCTGGATAAATAGCTTAGAGGTATATTTTATGAGTGTTTTTTGTAAACAATAACAGTCCGATTTAATTCACTAAATCAGAAGAATACCTATACTATATACTACTTTATACTGATATATTCGTAACTAACTTCATAAATGTATCTTTATTAGCAATAAATATTGCAGCATAAAATATTTTTTGAATGACTGGATTGTACTTTTAAAGATTTTAACTGGATTAAATTGTTACAAATTAATCGAAATATATGTACAAATAATTTATTATTTATATGTACAAAATATTTGGTTAGAGTGTTGTGTCTACCAATACGTTAGTTTTTTAGCGTTAAAAAACTAATGTATGGTTAAATATTTACACTAACTTTCTAGTAGGTAGTAGTTTTTTTATAACCAGCAAATGCAGTGATGTATGACAAACTATAAAGTTTAACTCTTTAACGTGAACTTGGACATGAATGAGTGATTTTAAACATTCCTACATACATTACCCGGGTCAAATCTATGTGAACAATTCCGTTGTCCTTTAAATGGGCGTTAGCCATTGTGGGCTACAGGTGGAGTCCAAATAACCACACCTTTTATTTATTATACGTACACATAAATTATTCAAAAGCGTAACGATATAATGCGATGCGAAGCACGATAGAAACTAATTTGAATTAATTTGATGCGTCCCATTTTTTTGAAAGGAAGCATAAAAAAGTTTTTATGTGAAAATTGTGTGAGACAAGTTTGCTCATATATTTTGTCTTATTGTGTAACTGTTTACGAAACACGCAAACACAGAACAGATGTTTCCTTTGGGCCTTTGATTTATAATTTATAAAGAGTTATTACTAGGTTTCTTTTGATAGAACGAAAGAAGTGGGCAATTACTATAACATGTAATAAATCAAAAGAATTGTGGAATGGACGGCGCCGTTAACAATAAAACATGCTTTCCTTTTTAGAAATACATTTTATTTTAGTCCCTTGGATTACAATAAAATATACCAGAACTTCCATAGGTACCATTGAGATTTGGTCAATTGAGTACTATAACAAATTGCCAATGGAAATAGAGAATATAATAAGAAATAGGATTTTTTTATACAAAATAATAAATCTCAGGAAAAAACGCCTTAAAAATTATAGGTCATATCTTCTTATCGTTGTATCATGGTACAGTATTAAAATAGCTATTGTATTACCAAATGTTGTTGAATCAAATAAAAAAAAAAACATTTAGCACTGGAGAATAGATATTTATATAAATTTTGTATTATTTTATCACACTTCAAAAAATATTCTCAAATACACCTCTCCTGATTATTTTTAAGTAAACTTACCTAGATATTTGCGCATACCTTACTATATGTATTACTTTATGGACTGATTTTGATTTGAAAGACTAAGTAGTCTAGGACTATACCCTCATCCCTTCCATTTTGAGAGGAGACTCGTGCCCAGCGGTGGGACAATATAATGGGTTGGTTATGTGTTGTGTTATGTTCTGTAAATTCACAACATATTTACATATTTTGTCTCAGAAAGCCATTCTTACTCAGTACTGTCGTTTCTACCTTAAATGAACTAGCAACACAGATACAGATACGGAGCAATTAGCCTGTATGTATCTTAAGGCAATTGGCAAGGCACTCGGTTACGGCACTTATCTAGAGGATAACGATTATTGGCGGACATTAGCTACCGTTGTTAGTCTGTTCCCCCTGAATTTCAGTGATGTTGTTCTGAATACTAAGTGCCCTGGCATTCTCTCTTTGAGCTTTTGAACTTTATACAGCAGAGTGTATAAGAGGGTCCTAAAATGTAACAGAAATGTAAAGTTTTATTACACGACTTCTTGGAGAAAATTGCGGGAAAAGAGAGAATTCTAAATAAAGTTAGGCGTTTTGCAAATGTTTACTAAAAAGACTTACCTGAGGTCTTTACTATTACTACCTCAGTTAGATTAACGATAGCTTTTTAAGGGAAGTAGGTAATTTAAGAGAAGAAATAATTTTGTCTTCAGTAGCTTAGTTTTATTCTGTATAGAAATCGCAGGTGAGTGATAAGCTACTTTTCTAGTTCATGAAGGGACGATAGCAACTTGGACCGATCTCATATATTTGAAATTTGGTATCCTATTACTTCAATTATATTGTAACCATAATAGATGCTGACTGCCTTATTAGCCTAGTGGTCCTACGCTAGAAGTTGGTTGGTTGGTTGGATTCCCAGGTCAAGCAAAGTGTTATTCGGGTTTTCTATGAAATTCTCAGTAGCAGCTCGGAGTTTGGTATTCGTGCCCGGTTGATGGCAATAGACTTTCCCCATATTATATGGGACCTAAACATACTGGCGAACTGTGGGTGAACATTAGTACGCCTCTGCTTAACCCTTCGAGAAATACAGGCGTGATGGTATGTTACTCAAACGTTACTCAATTTTAAGATAACGTCAAGTCTCGTGCTGTCACAGGCAGATCGACTCGTGCTATAGACAGTATATATATAACTAGAAAAGGCGCCTCAAAATTTAGAAGCGTTTGAGTATTTGACCATATGACTTGATATTTAATAGACCTAGGGTAATTTGATTCTGACTATCAACAATTATTCTTCACAATAAAATTACTTAATCATCATCCGAGCCTTTTGCCAACTATTTAACTAGGCAGATTGACTCGTGCTAGACAATATGAGACTAGAAACACGAGAAACGGCGTCTTAAAATTTAGTAGCTTTTGAGTATTTCACCATAATGACTTGATATCTAATAGACTTCATAATGTGGTAAAGTGATTCTGACTATCAACAATTATTCTTTACAATAAAATTACTTAATCATCATCTGAGCCTTTTGCCAACTATTTTTTTTTTTAACTATGGGGTATTTAACTATGGGCTGTTGTCTGTTCAATACCAGTACCACAAACAATTGTCATAGGTTTAGTATTAAGTGCTACAATAGTTATTGCAATGTAACTGCTTGTCTTATAATAAAAAATACGCCATTTATGTTAATTGTTTCTAAGTGTCACATTCGTCTAACAAAAGGTAAAGTTTATCAAATAAAATAAACATAGCCAACAAAATTTGCATAAACAAAAACCTCCACAGAAATAAAGCCATTAAAATTTAAATTCGATTAACATAAACTTATTAACATTACACAGTGTCACTGCCTCCGTGTTACAAGTAAGTGTTGGCTGTCCATTGTTAGTGATTGAATCACACTTTAACTTGACGCAGCTGATAAGGTAATGTGTGGTACGGTACAGTGTCGCGCAGTCGTGTCTCATTAACAAAGAATGAGATAGGCGATGGAAAATACATGAATTAATGAAGTGGATCTGAAGTTTGAAGACATTACACGTTTGTCACTGACTGTACCATGCTTTGTTTGTAGTTAATATTTTCTACTCAAAGGTGTTCTGAAAGAACTCATGGTATATGTCCTGGTCAAGTAGATGGGTACTTTTCTTTAAATGGTTCTGGCAGTTAGAGGCTGTCATGCTCACTTAAATGTCCTGCTGATGGTGGCGTTGTGTGTCGGGTTGTTTTATTCCCTACAACTTGGTTGAGTCGAACAACGCTGATACACACGTCATGCTCGTAAACGGGTGCTGTCTGTCGGGACTGGTCAACTCTTACATGCCATGTCAATCCGGATTCAGTTATGTTATCTTTTGGAGGGTAACCTACTTTTACCACTCACATCAAACTCCACAATACTCACATTGATAGAATAAAAAATATGTAAACATCAATTATTTATTTAAAAGAGTATCTATGGAGTTTCTTGCCGGCTCTTCTCCATAAGACCTACTATTTGGAACCTTGCATGTAGTTTTGACATTTCAAAAGTACCTGTATATGGTCTAATTGAAATAAAAAAATTGAGTTTGAGTTTGAATGGTTTTAGGAATATAAATTACCGAAATGCTTTTATTGAACTGATTTTGAGAGCAGACACAGTAATACAAAATAAGAACAAAATATATGGTATAGTTACTACCATATTTTGTTTCATAATACTCAAAATAATACTGTGTCTGTTAACTACTCGTATACTATAGTTATCAAAAGACTCAACACGTATGAGTAGGTAAATTTTCAATTAGTTTAAAGAATAATCGGAGTTGAATTGAATAATATCATTTAGGTACTTAGTATTAAAATAATAGTTTAAAGGCGTTACGATAAAATAGTCCTCAATAAAACTAATATCCTCACCTTCACTAATTTACATCGTATGAGACACAGAAGGAATTCTAATAAGCGTGAGCATGCGATGATCGATTCTGCTTGGGTCTCGTCTCATTACCTGCAACTGTTTCATCGACCTATGCGACACATAAAACCAAGATAACTTTGCTATCAAGTCGACAATACGATCCCCAAATTAAGATTGAAAATTGCGTAGCATCTTTGTACATAAATCATGTCGAAAAAGACGCATAATTTATGACTATTATATCCAAACACAGCAATAGATACAGTGAGAGTCATTTGTTTTCCGAGTCCACCTCGCTTGTTAAACAAAATTTTGACATGTTCTAGAACGTGGGCGTCTTTCAAGTGTGGGCTTGGGCCTACGTGTCCATATTTCTTTTGTTTTGCTTTCTAGTTCGTTCTTCAATGAGTTTGAAGGTTTGTATGCAAAAATCTATTTGTTTCCAGTCGGAATTTGGGATTCAGTTAGGATGTTGTGACATGTTCAATTTGTATTACATTTGGTTATGCTGACGAAGCTGTTTCTAGTTAGATATTGCCTTCCATATTTGTTGATTACAGACTTTCAATAAACTAACATCAATGAAAATAAGCCTTATTATGGTAGGTACCTATTTTCTTGATTCAATATTACCTTATTTCACGTCCTCCATATTTTTTTCTTTACCTAATTATTTTAATTTAGCAGAGTTGCAATGTCCGAAATTATACAAAAAGAGCGTTTGTTGACCTTACGGATTTTGTGGACATAATACCTAATGCAATCTCGTTCAATACCATACTACAGAAGGTAGGTACTTAAATTGAATTCAAATAACGACTTTTTTCAAACATTCAATTCGGGTGCCTGCATAAAAATCTAGTAAGAACGAAATGAGTCACCAGTGATTTGAAAAGGAATAAGATAGACTGCCAATTTATTTTTACCGTATATTTATAGAAGAATGAGTACTATTCTTTTAATAGAAAGGTTTAAAATCAGTTGGGGACGTGTATTTTAAACGTAAATCTTTTGGGGTCTTCCACTGAGGATCGGGCGACCTTTTTCTTAGTGATCAGTATCAGACGAACTCATCGATGGTTCATCGCGACAGCTTCGATGCTTATACATCGATATGCTAATGTACTGATGCATTCCATGCCTTTGTGTACTTATGTCGACGAGGTGGGCGAAACTCCATTGATATACATTCGATGTCATTGTAATATTATAGGGTGGACTCGATTTTAAAAGGCAATTTATTCTGCCTCTCGATGGGACATTAGATAATGCTTAGTCATATCGATTTATTATTATTTTTTCTTTGACATTGTTGGGCGGTTCGATGTCAAATTTGTATACGATCCTCGTGACCTCTAATGTAAATGTTTCTTAAAAAATATTCTCTCGTTAAATCGAAAAATGCTGCTTCAATTCAATAGAAGAGTCCTAAATAACATAACATACCATTACGCCTATATTCCCTGAAGGGTTAGGCAGAGGTGTACTAATGTACACCCACAGTTCGCCGGTATGTTTAGGTCCCATGTAATAGGGGGCAAGCCTATTGCTATTAACCGAGCACAAATCCAGACTCCGAGCTGTTACTGAGAATTTCATAGAAAAACCCAATAACACTTTGCTCGACCTGGGGGTCTAATATAAAACGGATAAAAAATTTAATTATCGATTATCGTCTCAAATTGAATATTATAAAAATTCTCTCTCCTCACTCTTCAAAATGCAGTACTTCATCGACCTGGAGATTGAACCCAGGACCTAGCAGTCGCGATTGGGACGGCTAGGTCCTGGGTTAGCACTAAATTGTGAGTCGAAAAGTCCTAAATTTAAATGTAAAATTAAGCTACAGAACGATGTTGTAGAATGAAATCAATAAATTCTCATCAAAAGGTCATTATATTGTAGCATTAATTTGAAGCTAGCTATTAAATTTCAAAAACCCTTTGGTACCCTTTGCCGTATCGTTGACTTCAACCACAATAATCTTCAGTGCCCATAAAATTGGTATTTACCTAAATTAAACGTTGGTCGTAATTGATACAAATGGTTGTTGCTAGTTAAATGTAATTGAAACAGACAGGAGCAAGTGCAACAGACCTTGGACAAGCTTTGAACTATTGTTTTTCGAGTGACTCCAATTTGAATTTATTGAATTAATCTCAAATTAGAATTGTAGGTACAATTTTATTGTGCTCTCATTGTGTCACGAGAAATTTATTATTTATGAAGAGTCGCTTGTGTTAGTAATTAGTTCATTGACTTAGTTTCGAATATGGTATTATAAAAATAAATTTATGAAAAATAAATCATCCCTCTTGAATATTATCCCAAAAGGATGATTCTGAATCTTAAGAAAAAATATTAAAATTATATTCCGATTTAGTTTCAGTTTCGTAAAAGTCAAACGGTGTTACAATTAAACTTAATAAACGTTTCTTAAACGCTTGTAAAAGTTTCTTTGAATTAAAAACATTTGAACTTGAACTAAACTATTCATAATAATATTATAAATGTGAAAGTCACTAAACCACTGAACCATTTTTGATGAATTTTGGTATAGTTATAGATATCTACCTAGATTGGAGTTTGGAGAATCAGAGACCACACAAAAGCCTTTATCCAGGCTTTTCTCTAGAAAAGTCTTCTGGGATGCATCCCAGAAGAAGAAGAAGTAGGTAGTTATTGAAAAATGACCACCTGATAACTTCGTGCATAACATATTTTAATAAAGTTTAGTAGAAAAAAAAGATATACTGTAGCTAAGTTAACACCGATAAAATCTTCAACAACCAAAATTAATTTCTGGTTAAATTCGCGTATTGGCAAATAAAATTGTTAATTAACGCGTAATTACACGCATAAACATAAAAAAAAAAATATAATGCACGTCTATCTTCGTCTTTATGGCTTTTCAATTGATATTTGTTATTACACATAAAAGTCCTATAAACTCGTATAATAACAAAATTTGAAAGCAAACGTCATTGTTTTGTGTCGTCAAAAACGTTGTAAATTTTATTAAATCGGCCATTACTTCAATCTCGGTTCGATATTCAATTTTACCTTCTGAGATACCTGCTGTGTAATAACGCTTAACTAGCCTTAAGGTGCATACGACTGTAACTTTTGTCACATTAAATAACTATTAAGTAGTTAATGTGTGCTTTCCCTCACAATAAAATACCCATCGCCCTTAATTTATTATACAATTTTAAAATGCTGTTTTAATTCTAGACGAGGTAGAACGTAGGATGCACCTTTAACATTACTGTTCGATTATGTCAAAAGAAGTAATTGAAATCCATCTTTATGTGCTTACCCATATGGTGGGATGTATCGTCTACGCTTTCATCGTGGAAGGTAAACAGTCTAAGTGATGTGAATGCGAGCGGGTAAGAGCAGCATGAGGCTGCATACTAATGGACGTGGAACTGGGTTTAAAGATTGCATTATAGCCTAAAATAATATTCGTAGGAGTTAGTATGGTGGTAATGTATCGATTCAGATTCAAGGAGATCGATTTACTATTAGATAAAACTCGAGAAATGTATTTATATTTGTGTAGTTACATTCTCGATTATAACTATCTCATTAGTGTTGTTGTCGCAAGTAAGAGACCCTAAGCTTTATTTCTACGTCGAATAAAGTGTTATTCATGTTCTGTCTATGAAATTATCATAGACAAAACTTGAGTTATCTATGAAATTAGAGTTTTGTCCGGTTAATTATAATAGTAGGTGGTCCGTATGCTTGTTTGTTATCTTATAATGTCAAACAAGCTTAAGTACCACCTGATGGTAAACTGCAACTGCCTGTAGACGCCAGCAATACCAGCGCGTTGTCATCTTGAGACCTCAGTTATAAGCCTCCTTTGCCAAGTAATTTTACTAGCCATATTATCCTTCAATCCTTAGCGGCAAAATATTTGGCAATATGAACCAACCAACCTAAATATACCGGCGAACTATGGGTGTACATTAGTACGCCTCTGCCTAACCCTTCGGGGAATACAGGCGTGATGGTATGTTATGTTATGAACCAACCAACTGCCTCAGCGTAGTTATCCTGAGCGCGAATGCTATACTAGTCGTCCTGAATTCGATTCCCAGGTCCAGCAAAGTGTTATTGAGTTTTTCTATGAAATTATCAGTAGCTCGGAGTTTGGGATTTGTGTCCGATCAATGGCAAAAGGCTCGCATAAGATGGAACCTAAGTTTAAGTACCTATATATTATAGTAAACTATTAGTAGTATATTAGTACGCCTCTGCCTATCCCGGGGTATATAGGCATAATATTATATTTTATATTACGAATAGCCAATAATATCCATTTGCACATAATAACAAGTGAAATAACGCCATCTTCAATTAGACAGCGCTCTATGTTAGAAGTAAAATCATTGACCAACTTCCAATAAACTTCTACGAATCCCCAAAACTTTCTTAATTGATAACAGCACCAAAATCTGTCGGATAATTCATTAATATTCATATAATACCATCCTATGCAAACTCTTTGGAACCCTTTCACAGCCCAATTGTTCGCAACACAATCCATCGTAACTTTTTATCATATTATTGTCAAACAAAATTGTGAACAAATAATATCATTCCCGTGTCACAGATATCCCCATTCACAGTTTCACGATCATATTAGTTGTCCTTTTCTGGACATGTTGTTGATTTACTGTTGCCAGTTGGAAACTTTCCTAATAAATAAACCTTATTCGCTCCGATGTCAAACTCTGGTCCACAAGTATCTCTCGCGCTGGACAGCGTTTTTGTGTTGATGCTACATAAATTTGTCCCTCGTTACGTATACCTTTATGAGTAGGGTAACTCCTAGTGGAGTCTACATACGATTTATCTCTTTAAATCGCGGCAAAATGAAGTTTTTTAGTGAACAGTGGCCGCGAGCACGATTGATTTTTTTGGTTCGAATTCTGTCTGGCTTTGTGGATCGCAATATAATTGAGGTTCCCTGCTGAACGATCTTGAAACTGATTTAATTTATTCTAGTAGGTGTATTAAACTAACATTATGTAATCCTTTTGTTTTCATTCCGTCAGTTCGTGTTTAGGGATATTACACAAAACAATTTGATAAACTATCTATTTAAAATACTTTAGATACAGTGACCATTACTATCTCAACTTTAACACTCATATATATAAAAAGAAACCTGTTGAATGAATGAACGTAAAAAAAAGCTATATATAAATTTAAACGACAGAGGCATGACTAGGCGTCGAAGTATTCCTCGGCATCGCCGTCGTCCGGGAAGGTGCCCAAAAGACTGGCAGCATTGCCACGCTGAATGGCAATGCTTATACGCTATCCTAGAAATAAGCCAGCCCTCTGGTCACGTGAAGTGTCGACCAGTCTCCTATATATATACGTATAATATACACATAGAATAGTATAGTATGCTCGGTAGCTGCCAATATGGTACCTACCCATACCTTTATTTGTGCAAACAATATTTTTACCAATCGCGAAACTCATTAGAATTCCTCTCATAAAGAAAAATATCTCTTACATACCACAAACAAACATATTTTCGTTGTTCAAAATAACTTCCGCAATATTATGGACAGTTATTCTTTTTTAGATGAACAGCTAATGTTTGTGTGCCAAAGATAACTGTGCCAAACATAACTCTGTGCTCGTAGCTTCGAATGTCCACAACGCTGTCCGATATTGCATTAAAACAGACACTTTATTACTCTAATTTGCAATTTCATTGATATTGCCAACATTCTGATACAGGGTCTTAGAAAAAATAGGGTTCTGCAGTCGAAAATACTGCTTATGTGTTGGAGGGAGTCCAATTTAAGAGCACTTGTGATAAATTATAATGGCAGCCTAATGGTCGTTATTTTACGGGGCGTTGTGGCTGGGCACATAAAAATGGCGAATTAATTAAAAGATATTTGACAGACTCAGTTCATGTTGATCCTCACTGTTATTAATGATGTAAATATGTAGGCATATAATAGGTTAGCGGGTCGGCTTTTTGAGTACGATTCAAATGTATTTGAAACAATTTTTATTTATTTTGTTAAATCTATCTCTGTATTCATTTTCATCAAACTAGGTTCAGCGGTATGAGCGTGAATATGTAACAAATAGACAGACAGAATTACTTTCTCTTTTATAATATCAATATTAATCTGCTTGAACACACTAATTTTGTAAGTAAATTAGGTATTTGCGAATTTAAACATTATTATTTAAAAAGGTTTTGCCTTAAAACAACCTCTTAGAAAGTTGTATCAATTTATTTCTAAACACATACGTAACAAGTTAAAACGAAGCGACGTGCTTCTAAATCCACTTTCGTATCGCTCGTAGGTGTCGCCCCTTAAGGACTCGTCCAAATTAAACGTTTTTTTATACTCGAATTTCTCTATTAATCGCAAAAAAAATGTTAATAAATCAGAAAGTAATTTAAAATGGTTTAGCAAAGATTTTCAATTTCACTTTGAATTTTATTTATAATTTTCTGGTGAGGTTACAATACATATATTAATGTATTTTACCTAAACGAAATAATTCACATAAATAATATTAGCGAGTAAATCTGTATTTTTTTAATAGAACTCATAACATAACATACCATCACGCCTGTATTCCCCGAAGGGTTAGACAGAGGCATACTTAATGTACACCCATAATTCGCCGGTATGTTAAGGTCCCATGTTATAGGGGGCGAGCCTATAGCCATTTACCGGGCACAAATCCAGACTCCTAGCTGCTACTGAGAATGTCATAGAAAAACCCAATAACACTTTGCTCGACCTGGGGATTGAATGCAGGACCTCTAGTATAGCAGTCGCGTAAGGGACCACTTGACTAATGAGGCAGTCAAATAGAACGCCTATTTTTTTAAACCCGTTTAGCTACCATTATCTATTTGTAACACGTAAAATTCGTTGCAAAATTTATAGGTTTGAGTCATGTTTTTAAACCAGTAGCATCAAACCGCATCATATGCTTCGCACCTAACAAGAAAAGCCGCGAGCGTTTTCGCAAATCTTGCAAGTCGAAAGTTTGTATCTTGGAGTTTCTGCGACGCTACTTTATTCAGTTAGTTAGGCTCGTATGTGTTCGTACATGAACAAGTTGCGAGTACTCCCCAAATGGGTGTTCGAGTTGCACACCGACGGTTAGGTGTTTATAAAACACTGCGCTCGCAAACATTTAATGGTAAAGCAGTAATTATTAATTTTGAGAACATGTTGAATGTTTTGGTGTTGTGTTGTTGTTTGTTGTGTTGGTCGGTTTTGTGTAAAAGAACAGCAAAATACTCGACTATTTTTAATACTAATAAGATTAATGTTTTTTGTCTATGTCCTGTCCCATCTGTAATTTAGTGTACAATAAAGTAATACTATAATAAATTAAATTATTTATTTTCGTATTATGTTGCTTTCTTACATTTAGCTAATTCTGACATTATTTTTACAATTTATTAAGATTGTTTTGATACTCATAACCAGAGTAAATTATATTTATTATAGAATATCAATATCAATATCAATATTTGAAATAAATGGATAATAACTACCATAAAGAAACACATGAAAGAAAATGTTGCTTTTTTAAGGGGGAATGGAGTGGGATATAAAACAAAATAGGATTGATAAAACGAATAAATAAATTCAGTGGCTCATCTAGGGAAGAATCTAACACTACATACCATCACGCCTGTATTCCCCGAAAGGTTAGTGTTGTACCAATTCGCCGGTATGTTTAGGTCCCTTGTAATAGGGGGCGAGCCTATAGCCATTAACAGGGCACAAATCCAGACTTCGAGCTGCTACTGAGAATTTCATTCCACTCGACTAATGAGAGAGGCAAATCCTGCAGTTTAAATCACCCGTAGCGGTTTAGCCGATAAACGGACACATATACACACATACATGAACATACACATAAACATACACATCGTAAAAAAATAGTGAAAATTAAAAAAAATATCTGAATACTGACATCAAACCTAACCAACCAAAAGAGTTTTCTCGCCACGACAGGTAGCGTAGATTAACACTAGGTAGTACCAGAGAATATAATGAAAATTATAAGTTTGTATCACGCAAAGTTTAGCTTTACGCTCAGAAGTTGAGTCTCCACGGCCGCGCTCAACTTATACTCGTACAATAATTTGCAGACGATCTACTTCCACTGAACTCCGCTCACCCATATTTTTTTTATGCAAACGAGCAGACGGATCGCCTAATGGTAAGCGATTACCGCCCATGGACACCCGCAACACCAGAGGAGTCACAAGTGCGTTGCCGTATTCTGACGTCATTTTCCTTTTTAATTCCTAGTTATGATATTTCTTTTTTTTTCTTAAAGACACTTTGTATTGGTATTACTTTGTTTTAGCCGACGTCTTCATTAAGTGCTAACTTTTTCAGGGCACAGATAAGCAAGTCATTGGTACTTAATTTATTTTGACAGGCAAGTTTTTGGATCTCTTGAAGCCACGGATAATGACCTTGAGAATTTTTAGGCCTTGACCACAGACAGATGGTTTGACAACACATTAACTACATTCATTATAATTTTCTTTTTTTAGAATAAAGCTTACTAGCAATGTGGGTCGCACATTACTTGTATTCTTGTTAATCCCTCGTGCTAAGCTAAATGCTTGTGTTACGAGTGGGTTCACGTCGGTAGTGCAATGGGTGGAGTTCGAACCAGCAATCACATGATCGCAAGTCCGACGCCCTAGCCATTAGGCTACCGCTACTTCTTCACAAGGCAAGTCAATACTTTGAATAGCAATTGTCACTCTGTACTAATCTGTCAAATATGACAGATATCCCAAGTTTTGACATGATTTAGTTTGGTCCTGATAGCGCCGTGGTTATCAAATTGTCTCGTATATATGTACTTAATTACGAATAAAATTAAAGTCAAATTAAATTAGAAAATTGCTTTATCGCAGTGCTATTTAAGCTTAAGATTTTAATAAGAACTAAGAGTTTTAATATGCTTTCGCTCAACTTTCTTTACTTGTCATTACCATCTTACGTTTTTCTAATTACTTACTTGATCACTGAATAGAATGATTGATTTAAAACCTGTATAAGCACTCTCGTAATTACAATTATTATTTACCAAAGCTCTCCTGTCTGTCTGAGAGGACACCCGTAGCCCGCAATAGGACAATTTATTTTAAGTTACTTAAGTTAATTCTACGTACATGATGATATTTGTATTCTCATGTAATGTAATAACAAGCATACTGAATACAGGCAACCACAAGCCTATCGGATACAGCAACACCAGTAGTATCACCCGCGAGTTTTCATATCAGAGATCATAAGACTTCTCAGATTTATTGGCAATTTGTTAATATTAACCCAGACACAGCAGCATGGTTCTACTACCTTATAAATATATATTAGATATTTATTTAAAATAACAATAAATGAACTGAGTTTTAAAAATTTTAACAATTGCAATCATATAATTTATTGTGTGTCATCATTTATATTTTTTAAGATTTGCAATAATCTCCGCGAGGGTTTGAATCGCACGCGCTCAGCCGTAGGCACGATCCTCAAACAGTCAATTGTTTGCAAATTTTATTTGCACTGCACTGATAACGGTGTTACAGAGATAAAAAATAAGCTTGTTTTGCTTGCAATATCGTCACATTGAAATACTTTATGTATGAAACAAAACATAAATATTACTCATAATGGTCCTCCCTCTGGCATCAAACTTTTGGGTTACATAAAGACATCAGACAGGACCTTAATAGGTAAACATTTATCTAAACAAAAGTATTATGAGAAATAACAAAAACTACGGAGCACTATTATAGGGAGCAAATCGAAGGAAAGTTCCGTAACACAAATAATTGATTCGGTGCCCCGTCGTCAAGGAAGTCTCAGTTCTATTTAAGTTTCCTAAAAGGAAATGAAAGGAAATCAGAACCCACGCCTTCGTAGCCTTTATCGAAACTTATCGGAATATTTCTTAGAAGAAAACGGTAGTAGAGCATTTTATTAAAACGACTTTAAGATAGAAATCTTTCGTTTCTTTTTTGATTTATTAAGAGGTTCTGTTTTTTTTTATTTGAGTGCAGAGGTACCTACTAAGAATAGCAAGTAAGATACTAACATATTTATAAAGGTCAATTGGCCGTGACATTTTCGTTATTGTAAGACATTTTATAGCTTAGCTCAGCTTAGTAACCGAATTCACTCGCAAACCTAAAGGACTAATTATTTTTTTAGATGAAAGATAGTAAGTACGCTCTTATGTAAGTTGCAATCTAACTTCTTGGCAAATTGTCTCAAAATCTGTACAGCAGATTAAACATAAAAATGTAATACACAAACTGAATTTTCGTATAGTACTTATGTATATTTGCTGTATAAATATTAGCTGTACCCCTGGCATGCGTTGCAATGTCATAATTATTATCAATCTTTTTTGTCATAAACCTTCACGGGTATACGCAGAACAACCCACCAAGAGTTCATCTAAATCGATCGAACCATTTAGAATTTTTGCGAAACTAGCCCATGGCAATTGATTTTTTTACAGAAGGATTTCCCAAAAAGGATGAATGGAGAAACAGGATGAGTTCAACCCATTCATGTTTTTTAGACACAAATTATTTTAAAAGTTTGTTCTACAATTGCACACACAAAATGAGTTTTGGTAACGTTAAAATTAGTCGAAACTATGTAGTTTAGGCCGATGTCAAAGCCGAAACCGATATGGCCCACCGTCCCTATTAAAGTCACCCAAGATCTGTCCAGGAGGTCCTTTCAAATATCAATTATGTCGCCGTCGGCAGTCTTCTCCGACAATAGTGATTAATTAATTAGGGGCTCAGTGCAATTATGTCTTCTGTTGGCCTTTATGTTGTCGTTTAAGGGAAATGTTCTAGTTTTAAAGGTCCGTAGATTGGGTCAATTTTGGTGTACAAAATGTGTTTGAATTGAAGTGAACATTAATGGAAGAATGCTGTGGATGGTGGAGTATTATTCTTCGGAATTTAACGCCTGTATTCCCCAAAGGACCAGGCAGAGGTGTACCAATGTACACCCACAGTTTGCTGCTATATTTAAGTTACTGAGCCATTAAGGTGAATTCATGCCATTAACCGGACATGTATCTACTACTACTGAGAATTTTATAGGAAAACACAATATCACTCCACTTGAGAATCGAACCCAAGACCTCTAGCGTAGCAGTCATACCTATTAATCTTTTAAATTTTATGTTTTGGTATTCACATCTTACGCTGGGATGAAATAAAACGTGTCGTATCATCGAAAGCCAGCAATCTTGGTTTCACCTATCTACTATGAAAGTCCAACTAAAATAACTTTTATTGTCTTTATACTTGATAGTAATGAAGTTCTTATGTTACTGTCATGAAAAAGTAACATGATGACATAATTATGATTATGGCAGATGGTTTCCAAAAATATTTCACCCTTATAAAATTCACATAACTGCAAATATTATCGCATTACAAAACAAAGGGCTCCAATTTCAACACGTCACGATTTTGACAATGGAATGCTTTCCCCTAATCGTTGATAAGCTCATTGTGACATTGCAATTGTACCCAAAATCCTGTCATTCTATAGAACTGTACACACTTCATATTAGCACCACTGTGCAAGACAACATGAGTGTGTATGACAGGATAATAGCTCACACCCTCACTGCGCCGAAATTGGTAATATCTGTGTGTATTTTAGTGAAACGAAAGTTTTGTAAAAACAAAACACTTTTGTTTGGATTGAAGGTTTGAACAATGTTTACGGGGAGTGTTGTTTTATTTTAGAGTATTTAGTTGCATTCGATTTATATACATTAAAGAATATTGAATTTAAACATACATTATTGAAATAGGCTGCCACATTAGTCTAGTGGTCCCAAGCGCGACTGCTACGCTAGAGGTCCTGGGGTCGTTCCCCAGGTCGAGCAAAGTGTTATAGGGTTTTTCTATGAAATTCTCAGTAGCAGCTCGGAGTCTGGATTTGTGCCCGGTTAATGGCAATAGGCTCGCCCCCTATTACATGGGACCTAAACATACCGGCGAACTGTGGGTGTACATTAGTACGCCTCTGCCTAACCCTTCGGGGAATACAGGCGTAATGGTAATGTGAAAGTAAAAAAACACGATATTCTTCTATACAATCATATATGTAAGTATTTCTATATATAACATACCATCACGCCTGTATTCCCCGACGGGTTCGGCAGAGGTTTACTAATGTACACAGTTCGCCGGTATCAGTTCCTTGAAAAATTAATACGTATATACATACGTACAATTCTTATTTTTGAAAACTCACTCAAATGAGTATAGTGATCACAGCAGAAGAATCTGAATATTTGCTCGAAGAACTAACAATCGATTAAATAGTTTCGGCCTTCGGCTTTTGGCCTTCGGCCTGCCCATCAGTTTCGATTTAAGTAGATATTAAACTATGCATGCTGTCAAAGCGGCGGTAGCCTAATGGGTAAGGCGTCGGACTTGCGATCATTTGGTTGTCGGTTCGAAACCCACCCATTACACGACCGACGTGAACCCACTCGTAACACAAGCATTTAGCCTTAGCACGAGGGGTTAACAAGAATACTAGTAATGTGCGACCCACATTGCAATTTTTTTTAAAACTAAATAAATATGTAAACAACTCTGTCAGTTTACCTATTACCTTTTCACTCATATTCGACAAGGAAGATGAAGAAGCTGCCTATTATATAAAAAAACAAATATGTAGTTATACTGGTTTCTGACACTTACGCGAACATTAGACATTGAAATAAAACTACTTTTTACGGTTTTTACCGCGTTGTATTGATATTATTTGATTCCCGACGTTTCGGATCCTTTACAGGATCGTAAAGGATCCTTAAAAAGTAGTTTTATTTCAAATATGTAGTTAATTATTGTCCTTTAGGGCCGATAATGAAATTGTACTACAGTACAGTACTGTGATGTAAAATTCAATATTTATAGCAGAGCAAGAAAATACAATTATATACATAATCAAGTGTTATATATTACCACTATAATCATTAAATAATACAACATAATTACTGATAGGTTTCACAAACCGAAACTCAAACATCAATTTTGGCTGATTCGACCCTGTTTGGCCAGACAAGTCTTGATTTATTAATTAGTACGATCGGCAGTTTCACCCTTTGTCTATGTTCGACGGTTGCCAGGCATGGGGAGGCCGGATTTAATTGATGCTTTTAAAATTATTATTGGGTAACAATTGATGGATTGTTTTGTAAAGTGAATGTTTATTAAAAATGTAAATGGAACTCAGGATATAGGTAGGTACTTTATGATAATTGGAGAAGAAACTTTTTTTTTAAACACAACTTCCGGAAACGTTCAGTTAACGGACACAAAGTAGAACTTATACCCAGACTCAAAACAAATATCTGTAGAATTTTGTTTACAATATATTTGTTTTGTACACAATTGCCTCTTGCCTCTAGTGGAAATCGAACACACGTTGGTAAGCGGCTCAACAGTAGCGGTGAAGTGACCACCTTAAACGCTTTGCCAAACGTTCAGTCAGTTGGAAACAATTTAGAAGCGTAGTTCCAGTATATTTTTAGTCATCTAATAAAAACTTATTTCAATCGTGATTTAAGTTGTACTAGGTACCTATAATAGTAAATTTAAAGGAAAATGGACTTTCGTGTTTATAGCCTAAGAAACCTTTATTTGCGTTGTCAAGGTCTTAAATCGACCAAAACTTTACGTTTTAATGCTAAGCAGCAATAAAAACTTTTAGTTTATGTCTATTTGAAAATGTCGAGGACTCGTTTAAAGGGTTTTTGTTAGTACCTACTTGAAGTACGAAAGAATTATGAGTTTTATTGCCTTCTTCAATCAGTCCGGCTAACTATACCCATCATACCATAACATACCACCACGACGGTATTCCCGGAAGGCGTACCTAGTAATATACATACTGGCGAACTGTATGTATATTATGTTCGCCAGTATATATAGGTGTAATAGGGGGCGAGCCTATAGCCATTAAACGGGCGGCCACAAATCCCAAGCTCCGAGCTGATGCTGAGAATATCATAGAAAATCTCAATAATACTTTATTAGTAGGTATTATTGAGTTTTAAATGTTTATAAATTTTATATTAACATTTTTTATATTTTAAAATGTTATCATGTATGTTTATTTATTATACTTATAAAAAAAGCCTTTATTATTCCATTGGCATGTATATTCGTATGAATTGTAATGGGTGTGGATATTGTTAGCCTAATATTCATGCCATCTGGACCCCTCTTCGGCCTACTCCAGAGATCGCCAGTCGTCGTGATTCCTTGCGAGGTTGAGCCAATTTCGTATTTCGAGGGTCTCTATCTCATCTCAGGATCTCTGCTTTTGTGCCAATGAGGTCCTCTCCTCATAGTCACGGTCTTCGTCCACGATGTTGTCAGTGTAGCGTGCCACCTCAATTTCAGACCACGTGCGAAGGACAAGGTATCTATCACGCTACTCTGCTTTCTTATTACTATATTTAAAATAAGCCTATTTAAATCGAGGCTTATTTTTAGAATATTTGTCTATCTGTACTGCATGGAATTGAATGCAGTTTTCACCAATGTATTGCTAGATGTCTAACTTAAAATCTGGTGCATGTTTCATCTTGATAAACTGCATAGAAGCCGAATTATAATACGTAAATTCTTACAGGACGCGAGTAAAACTGCGGTCAAAAGCTAGTACCTATATATACAATATGTATTTTTTTTTAATTCGATCACAAATACATTCTTATGTAGTCTGACGATAAACCTCCAAATATAAATTGCCTGGGTTGGTAAATACATTGAGTGTACAGTTGGATGCATTATAAAATAGTCAGGTAGTCTATCGGCATACAATCTCGCTTTACCCTCAGGACTCCCGCACTAATTGAGCCCACGAGTTACTCAGTAGCGCTATTAGCAATGGATATATTTTGGGAATATGCACATGTAACTGGTTCCATTATTGTACAGTCAGCTCATCAAGTTACCACAAACTGTTAAATTGTCCCAATGGATAATAAACTAATAAAAAACTAATAAAATTGAAGATCGATTGAAGAAATTTAACAGTTTTGGATACCATGATGTGCTGTTAACCGTACTTGTTTTTTTATACCACTAAGGTGGCAAACAAGCATACGGCCCGCCTGATAGTATGAAGCGGTTACCATAGCCTATGGACGCTTGCAACACCAGGGATATCACTCGCACGTTGCCGATCCTGTAAATTAATGAGGAATATTTGGGCTGGCAGCATAGGACACGTGCTGCCATGCATGACAGCGGCGATAATAAAACATCACCGATCCCCCACACTGCCAGCACAACGCTTCCTCGCAGAGCTCTGGCGACCTTGCTCACCGTTAGGAACGCAACATAGCACGTAGCTATGTTATTTGGCTACGATTTTCTGACCGTTCAATACGCTTAAAAGCTACTCGATATCGTTAGTGACTGATCACATTATAATCTTCAAAGATAATTTATATATTACCCATATATAAGTTACTAAATGTTGGTATACTGAAATAACAGAAAAAAATCTCGCTATTTTAGCATTTTATTTATGTACTCTACGACACAGATACGCAGAACCATATAATGAGAAAACCTGATTTTCTGGAATCGATAATTATTTGATAAATAGTATGATACTCGTTGGTGCATGGTTAGAGCTCAACACCAATATAATTACAGAGTTCTATGAAACTAATTTTTCATGAAATTTCAATAGGTTTTTATTCTCATTTTCTATGGAAGCAATTAATTTATCATTACTTATTTTTATCAAGTATTGCAAAATTCTGATAAAATTTTCTATATTGCAAAATTCTGATAAAGCCTTCTACAAAACTTGTGCTCAAGCAGATTACAGACTTTATGCTCTTGGGAAAACGACTCAATTTAGGTACTTTTAATTATCTTTTTGTGATTTTTTTTTGCATTTTACATGCTAATATAATAATGCTACTTTTAATTATTTCAGATATCTGCCAGCGGAAAGGAACAAAGAATCTCAGAATACAGAAGTATGTGCCTAAAGTGATTTTTTGCATCCTTATTAGCCTAATGGTCCTGAGCGCGACATCCCGGCGAACTGTGGGTGTACATTAGTACACCTCTGCCTAACCAGGCGTGATGTTATATTTATTGTCGCGTCATCTACGTCGTAATTTTATATAATAATAATTATGAAATTCATATTATAAACATAAATACATTTCACACTGTAAGTATTTAGTATGCAATTAAACATATTATTGCAAATAATGTTCGATTCGCGGCATGACAACTTTGTTCCCAGTCCGGCAAACGTTCCGGCAAAATGCCCCCCGCATTTTGCCGGAACGTTTGCCGGACTGGGAAATCTGATGTTAGGGAGGGGCGGAGATTGGCCATTCTTTATATCATTATATTTATAGATAGGTAAGTTTGAATAAAAATGAATCATAGGTATCATGTAAAATACCATCATAGGAAAGGGCAGATACTTTTTGCTGCATGATAACAAAAATGAGGCTGGAGATTCTAAAAACATAACGCATGTAGTGAATGGACCGTGGAAAATAACAAATTCAATTTTTTTTCATCGAAATTGCATATAATTTAGTCTTTTTAAAAATATTAAGTAATAATCAACCCGCCCGCATCCCCTTAAACTCCAAATACATTAATGTTATTTTAGGGATGCGTAATTTACCCAGTTAAGTTATTTATTCTCGTCCATAAGTGTGACGTAATTCTAATTGGGCTCTGTTATTGTCACAAAGTTGTTCCATCAAATTGTGCGAACTACCCACGTTACCGACACATCCATTTACGATCTATTCCGCGCTCATCACATCGTTGGCGGCTTTAGTGGACTGTATACGTAATGGATTAGCCATTTGTCTGATTAGCACCATCAATAATTAACAAACCAACATACGGTAGGGTCAAACAAAATCATTGATTCATTAAACTTTAGGGGTAAAGTACAAATAGTATGCCGTTTATACCGCAGTCTCTGAGTACACTAATTAACCTGAGTAAATATTTGAAAACGCAATTGTCGTATTATACAAATGTTGGTGGAGTTATAAGCCAACATTGTGTCAACTGCATTGCTGTAGCCTATAGAAATTTGTTTGGATTTAATTATAATAGAGCTGACCATAAAACATTCAATACTCGTATGTATTTCAATTCAATACATGCATGCAATATGATTCAATGCTAGCAAGATATAATAGTAGTTGCAAACAGTTCGTGTTCACAAGGACAAATCTTCCCGGGAATGTACTGATACCTCAATTTGTTAAGGACTTGAAAGACTTTCAAACTTATACGAGCGTAGACCTCGAGAATAACCGAAAAACGTTACAACTTAATCAAAATTCAAAACCTCTTTGGAAGTTGACGGTACTTAATTAGGCCAACAAGAAAATGTTTCAAAGACGAAATTAAAGTTCAAAGGAGAGGCATGTGTTCTTGTTGAGCAACAAATGTGAACTGACAAAATGTTAACTCGGCATGAATTATGAGCACCACTCTCCAACTACCCTAGGGAAATTAAAGTGTCTTGCTGCAACTTTAAGACGAGCAGGTACAGAAAGCGCTTCCTTGGATACTAGAATAATAAATTTAATTCGCTCTCTTTTTGAAATTGGCTCGCAGTCAATTGTTTCTACCGATATTCACTCTGCCGATATTGAAAGTTGAGATGGTAATATCAACAGTTTTTTTAATCAAGTTCGGTCCAATAAAGTTTTATGGACTGAACAGACTGTTGTATCAACGGTGTCTTAATATTACGGAATGGCTGTTTCTGTTGCTTGCAAATACAATACTAACATTTGATGTTGGAGATTGTGAGTTAGCCTTCTATGTCAGTAACAGTAACCAAATAGGAATTATTTAATGATGAATCTACAAATTCCCGTTTAAGGTAAATTCTGTAATTGGGTACATTTTAAACTAAGCCACAATCTTCTGAATCAATCAGAAAAGAATAAAACAAACTACCTATAACACATTTTGGCTTCAAAACTCACTTACCTTGCGCGTTGAAAACAACAAACAAGTTTAAGCACAAGTTTAAGAAATGGTAACTTCCAGTGATTAAACAAAAGTCCAGGAACTAAATTGGAGACAACATAGCTCCGAGAAAGGCTTTACAAACAACAATGACAAACACAGAAAGACATTATTAAATGCTAATACAAAATGCTCTCTTTAGGAACAGTTGTAATAATTGAAGCGGTTCTTTCCTTGTTTATTTTTAATGCGAGCCCGTCGAGGGGAGCTCCACTACGCCGAGGGGAGATGCACTAGCATTGTTCTGGAAAATAACCTCGTCTTGAAAACCAACGACCATAAAAATTCAGTGCCGAGACTGGAAATCGGGTCAAATGTAGACTAAGAGTAAATTTAGCAAAATAAATGAGCAAAAATAAAAAGAATTAAATACCTAGATGGAGGATTTCCAAAGTGATTTAGATAAGGTGTGTTGACATTTGACCACTGAAGGAAAACAAATCGAAAATAGAACAGTGGAGCGTTTACTTGGTAGATGCGTATCTTGATGATGTGTTTTTGACTTAAATCTAGCGATCGATCTATTTTGGTTACGAATTCGGCTTTGTTGAGACGACTTGTCATATTAGTAGGGTTTATGCAGAAAAAAAAATTGAATCCACACAGTGTGTGAATCCCCAACATGAATCTATGAAATGAATGACCAATGATGACTAAAAATATTTTTATTAATGGGCGGACCTATATAATATTGATGATGATGCATGCGTGCCGTCAGTTGGGACTGGTCTACTCAAAGCTGCTATGGTTCTTTCCTCAAAAGGCCATTTCAGACATTACCCTACACCGTGCCAATCACATATACGTGTTCTTCCATGTCTGGACTTTAAAAGAGACCATGATTCTCTGAGTTTGTTTCGGTGTTTCTTCTCAGAGGTCGTTTGTTAGGAAATGCCGAAGCCATCTAGCTATAAAAAAAAAACAATCCATTGACATGTAAAAGTATCTCTAAAGATCTACTTGCAGAATAAATAATAATAATTCAAATGTTCATTTCTAAGCAGCTACTTAGCTGCTCAGTAATGAACATTTGAAATTGTTGGGTACTATTTCACTAACCGTTGATATGGATTTTAACCACAAACCACTGAACAATTACATCTTCATCCGCGACGGATGTTGTTCAGTTATCCGCTTGAGGAACAATCTCCCTCGTACTGTAGTCTCTGTTTAACGAATGAAAAGCTGTCAGAATATTTTTTTTTTAATACAACCTTATTCGCTAAGGAACACATTCATAATGGCTTAGCAACATATATGCATATATGCAATTAATGCTATTAGCTTAGAGCGTATGTTATTATTACCTATGTTTTTATTACCTTTACGCACTTAAACTACTGAATAAATTTCGATAAAATTTGATATAAACTACTTATTGTTTTAAAAAATAGTATTTAAATCATGGCCTATGTCTTAATAGGTACTATCATGGCTAATGTTAAATACAATGAAATAAATATACTATTTCCTTTAACCACATCTCCTAGTCACGGCAACTCTTGCTTGATTGTTAATTGTTGAGACTAATGTGTACCTTCACGACGGCCAGCCAGCTCTCATTAGGCCTCCCGTTTGGACTCACTCCGGGTGTCGTTAGTCCAAGAAATACGTTTCCGACGTGTCCCCTTAACCGAACTATCTAGTATACTCCTCCAGCTTGGCTACAAGTCACGTACTACGAAGCTGCCTCGTTGTACAGGTACTGTATTCAATTTAAATGTAAGAATATTATTTACTTGCTGTTACCAGTGGTTTCGCTGAAAAAAAATAACGGGTAAAATTTAAAGATTACGGAAAATAAACACCAATATTGTTTTTTTGGCTTGTGCATTTGACGTTAAGATAAATTAATTTTTAAAGCAGTCTGGAAAAAATATTAATTCAATCAAGACCAACAGGGATATTTATTTTTAAATTGCTCTGTTTTTAACGAATGAAATAAACTAGTGTCAGATAATTTCACGGAAGCAAAAGCCAGTGCCTATTCTGTAGCTACAATACTTTCACACAAAAGTACTGAGAACATAGCCTGCATATGTGTTTACTCGGCTACCTCGTGGATTAGCCCAGGGGCTCATCAGCCGAACAAATAGGGCGTGTCTGGATCCCGAGTCAGCACATATGTACTGACACTCCTGGGAAATAAATTGTTCGCGCCCCGCCTGATTGCAACCTTATAAGATTTTTTCGTAAACTGTATTCAAACATTTACTATGAAATTAACTAGGGATAATCTTTGCAAATGTTTTATTAAATTCTGTTTTCAGATATTTCAGCTTTTCCAAGTACTTACTATTTTTATGTGAAATTAGGTATATTATGAGAAAGATAGTTTAATCAATTAATCATCTTTTGTGAGTGTTGACAATTACAAGTGTCTAGGATACAATAAAATCTCAATATAGGTACTTGTGCTTATATACAGATACACTTAGATATACTGGCTTAGTTACATAGGTACCGATTAAATCACTTTTAAGAAAAAAATATCGTAACGATATAAATAGTTCAATCGGCAAAAATATTTTTAGGTATAGCAAAAAACACAATGACCCAAATGTCCACGTTTCTTATCTCATTATAGCGACTGATGCAGAAATGGAGTGAGTCAGTCGGTTCCCGGTTGTGCAAGAAATAACTTCCTATTATACGTTTCGAACTGTCCAGCACAAGGTAGATCATGCAAGTTATAAGTATTGAGCGTTTTTTTTTTATGGGATATGGGCGCAAACGAGGCGACGGATCGCCTGATGGTAAGCGATTACCGCAGCCCATGGACACCCGCAATATTCACTCACTCGGCGAAACACAACAACCTCACAGAAAACCGGCGTCAAACAAAGCTTAAGCTTGACGCTAGTTTTTTGTGAGGCCGTGGTATTACTCCGGTCGAGCCGGCCTATTGGCGCCGAAGCTGGCTCTCCCAAGTTTAAAAAAAAAATCTGCCGAGACTGCGTATTCATTCATAGTTTTTCTACAGTTTCTATAAATTAATCATGCACGTGCTCGTTCTGCGTGAATCTGATCGCCAATAATTAACAAAAATTTTCATTTTTCATCGGTAGCAAAGGATCCGAAACGTCGGGAATCAAATTATATCAATACAACGCGATAAAATCCGTAAAAAGTAGTTTTATTTCAATGTCTAATATTCGCGTAAGTGTCAGAAACCAGTATATTGTTTTGATTGTTCAGGCAGACATGCGATTGCATACATTTCTGTTCCCAAATATGTGAGGTTTAGCTTCAAACGTACTACTGTATCCCGCTAAAACAATGACGGAGTTTCATACAAACTTTCAAACCCCTTTTCACAACCGAATTAGGTGTTGAATTTCTAAAATCCTTTCTTTGTGCTCATCTACAGTGCAAAAGTAACCAGCATGCAAACTTTCAGGGATCTAGCTCCTGTAGTTTCGGCTATGCGTTGATACGCCAGTCAGCAAGTTCTTCTTTTATATAATTATATAAATTTCTTTAGATTATTTATACTTGATGAAGTACTGCATTTTGAAGAGTGAAGAGAGAGATTTTTTTTAAATATTCAAATTTAGCCGATAATCGATAATTAAATTTTTTATCCGTTTTATATTAGATCCCCAGGTCGAGCAAAGTGTTATTGGGTTTTTCTATGATAATTCTCGGTAGCAGCTCGGAGTCTGGATTTGTGCCCGGTTAATGGCTATAGGCTCGCCCCCTATAAGATGGGACCTAAACATACTGGCGAACCGTGGGTGTACATTAAGTACGCCTCTGTCTAACCCTTCGGGAAATACAGGCCTAATGGTATGTGATGGTATGTTTATATTAGGTATATACCTGGTTAATAAAATTATCGCTTTTTGTTATAACTTGTACCTCAACCTAAACGGCCAGTGATCGGGACTCTAATCTGTGTACACGTCGATTTTCATTACTAACTGTTCGCTTTTTGTTGGACCCAAAAGCGCTCTAGAAAATCGACTTTAAATTTAAATGTCTAATTCTATCTGTTAGAAATGTTATCTAAAGTATGAAGTTTTAAAGAAAAATCATAAATGTACCAATCCGTAAAATGGCTCTATAAAATTACCATTTTCATAAATGAGAATTACCATTATTCATACAAACTGTTGCTTGAGTACTACTTTCGCGCAAATATTTGAAATCCAGTTGCATCTGCCATAAAATTTTAATCTACTTAAAGTGCCGGCGCAGAGCGCGGAACCAATATTCAAATTAAAGAAACACAACTCGTCGGCAACATTAATATGATTTAGTTTCATTTTTGCCGAATAGTCCTCGCCAAGTTTCGCTGCGGCCTCTCCCACGCGGCCTAAAACTTCGTTCAAAGTTATTACTCAGGTAAATACAGTTAGGGAAAAATTGTGAGGCCGACCGACTTTTTCGTACCGCACCTTTTGTGCAACTTCCAAACTCGGCCGCTTATCAATTTCCGTAAATAAAAGGATTTCTATGTTCGTGTCCAAAGTAACGTAAGTAATGAAGTTAATACATTTATCAGATTCCAGTTATATTACTCAAACTAGTTGCTGCCTGCGGTTTCACTCGTATCCCAAAAGGATTTCTAGACGGCGTATCAAGATGAAATATGCACTAGTTTTTAAGTTGGACCTACAGCAATACGATTGTGAAAAACACATCAATTTCATGCAGTCGTTTTGCAGTAGTTTAAACATACAAAAATGGCAAAAATAATTGTTTTGGGTTCTCTTCCTCTAATAAAGTCCCCATATTAGTTTTTCTTCAATATTATTACATAGTACAGACATCGGCCTGTTTCAATTTTATTACATGTTTATCTAGATATTTGTTGTGCTAACGTGAGAACATCGATATAATAATGTTAAAATAATGTCATTATTGACATGCCAAGCCACAAGATTGCGTGCGCCACGAAAAATAAATGGAACAAAAAATAGAAAATTAACGGTTCCATGGAAATTTTAGTGTAAACGTATGTGTTTAGTCACGTAACGAGCAAATACCAACAAGCTAAGTATATTGCGTTTCACAATGAAAGCATGAAAGTCAACCGGTAAACCTACCTCCAGTCAACATTTGTGCTTTTAAAATAACATAATTATCCATCTTTTTTCGATAAAATATTCATAGATAAACAAATAAGTATTCACACGCTATTGGATGGTTATGCATGGTAATGTTTATGCATGTTTTAGGATCGAACTTTTACTAGAAGTTTCCTAACAAAAATCCCAAAGCACTTTTCAAACTGTTAAATAACCATCTTACGGATCTTTATTCTTCCAAAAGCAAAATTCATGAACTAGCTAAGTAAAGATTTAGCAGTCGCAGGCTGCTGAGCTTGAGGTGAGGATTCGATGCCCAAATCGCGCAATTTTACAAGGATTTTTTATGAAATTCTGAGTAGCGGCTCGAAGTTCGATATTTTGTGCCCGTTTTATTAGCAATAGGCTACTATAACATGGGATATAATAAATATAACTCGCAAACTCCCCTTTGGCGAATATACACGTAACGGCATTGTATGATATGTTATTCTAGAGACTCAAAAATGCAGCAAGTCCTATTTTATTTCAAGTTGCACTAAGGTGGAAACTGCACTCAAGCAGCGCGCTGTCTTAAAGTAGATTCTATAAATAATTTCACATATGTATTAAGATTCTTCACTTCAATGTACAGAAGCGCTTCAATAATGCAAGCTTGGGCCGTAAAACGTACCGAGCCGCGTACTACGACGGGAGTCCGCTAAATGGCCCACGGTAGAATTTAGTGTTAAAACGTGCTTCAATGTAGGAACGATGTGATAAAAAGGCACCGCAGTATTGCAATGTATAAAATAGTACTGACGCTTTCGGAAATCTGGTAGCGATTACATAGCGTAAAATCGTTATAGATGATAAAAAGCCTCACTGACAAAACGAGTTGAAATTGGAAACCTTTAAAAAGAATCGATTTAGTTTTCGTGTTAAGGTTGGTTTCATGTTTCAATGTGATTTGTTGTTTAGATTTTGCGTAGTGTAAGCTGAATTAAATTAGTAAACAATTAAATATTCATCCTCGGATGAATGAAAATTATCGAGGTATTAATTTACCTCCTCAAATTATTTTCTATCAAAATAAGCATACCTATTATCAAAGATTATCATATTATTAAATTTACTCTCACTGAGTATTAAAGCAGGTAGACATTGGCAGATTTCCAGTTTCTTTTTTTCATACACACACTCAAGCATTTCTCCCACAGGGGAATGCAAAAACTACAGACCGCCATTTTCTACGATTCTTGGATACTTTTTTGCTTCTTCCACATTCATAAATATTGTCATACACACGTGCCGGTTTAGTTTTAGCTGTTGCCCGCAGTTTTACTCACGTCTCAAAAAGATTGATATAATATAAGTCCGATTCTAGGCGGCGTATCAAGATGAAACATGCACCAGATTTTAAGTTAGACCTCTAGCAATACATCGTTGAAATTGCATTCAATTGCATGTTTTTGCGTGATGCGCGTACAAACATACAGACTGACAAAAATTCTAAAAATTCTTATTTTGGCTTCTGTTGCTCTAATAAAGATCCCCCATATTAGTGTTTCTTTAATATCTATAATGTGCAGACATCGGCCTGTTACAATTTTATTAAAGGTATAGATGACACTAAAAATGGTAATGTAGAATTGCACATAACACTCATTATGTATGTAGTTGATCCTGTCAAGTTAATGTACTCCCATTTTCGTGGGTATCAAGTTCAAGTAATACAGAGTGAGCATCACAAATAGCTTACCACTATATTCAAATTTAAGTTTTCATCAATATTTCAATATCGCTGAGAGAATACGCATATCAATAAGACGAAAACTATTAAATATGCTTTTACATTTCAGCGTGTAATTTCCCACGAGAATATAACACTATATACGTTAAAGAAACAAGTGTTCTTCGATAGTAAATAGTTAAATTATATTGTTGTACTATTGAATGATTACCCAAAGGAAAACGTATCACACATATAAATAATGGTCTGGAAATATCCTCTAAAATCTTCTAAATCTTTACATTAGACTAGTGATCCTATGCTGCAGTACATGGGTTATATTCCTTGGTTGAGCAGTTTTTAAAGGGTTTTCTATAATATCTTCAGTAGCATCTCGAAGGTAACAATGACGAAAGAAAACGTTATAAAAACTGGTACAACAATGACGCGTCGTATTCTTTTGCATCGCGCATTTAGATCACTGCTTGCCATTGGGAAACAAAAAATATGCTCCCTTAGGTGTTTATCGAAGTTAATGAAAATAAAATTCGTTTTTTTTTTAATCAAAATACTAACAAATCTATTTGGTCCTTTTCAAAAGTCGATACCAGATAACCTCAAACTTCAATAACGCAAATGGCCAATAAATAGAAAAAGAAAAAAGCAGAGGTAATCACAAAATGGCCAATCCATTAAAGTTAATGTATGATATTAAATGTACCGATATCGCGATAGGGGAGATGCATTACCGTCCGATGCTAGCCAACGGTGCATGAAGAGCTATGCGATTTGTGCATTTGCTGTATTAGTTAGTTTTCAAATACATATGGCGATATTTCTAATCTGTCACTAATTGAAGAGTGAAGTATCTTGTAAGTAGTAAATTATCAGTAATAATATGATTAATCTAAATAAGCGTTCGATAAACACAAAATAGTAGTGATATCACTATTGGACTGCCAAGTCGAAGATGTTGATGGACTTTTCGAAATTACGTGCGAATTAATACTAATTCGCACATGAATTCGAAAATATCGTGAGTAAACCTGTATACCTAAGAGATTTTCTCGACTGTGTGTGAATTCTGCCAACATGCATTAGGCAAGCGTGGTGAACTATAGCCGAAGCATCATTTTGAGAAGAGACCCGTGCCCAGCAATGGGAGTGTCAATGGATTGTTAGAATGATGATTCATAAAAACACAATCATACTGATTTTTTATGATTAAAAAATATTTAATCTTGAAACTCTGAACAATATCAAAGAATATTGGTAGAAGGTACAAAAGTTTATACATTATGTTACCTGCAGTTCATTAGACAAAGAAAACTTTGTCTAAGGTAAGAAGACGTGAGTCAGTGAAATGAAAATTAATTGAGATCAACTTAAAAGTAACTTGGATAATGAAAACCTTTCATTTTACGTGTTCAACCTTAAATTGATTAACTAAACTGTTAGGATTATGTGCTGAGCTATTAATATCAAAGTTAAATATTTAAGATTGAGGACCTGAGCATTTGATTCAAATAGGTATTTATTTAAGAAGGTACATAATTGTTTGAATTTGAGAAAGATACATACATTCACTACCCTCACGCTTTTTCCTACATCTCCATCCATTTTATAATTAATAACTTGTACTTGACATTAGTTTTAGGTGTGCAATAAAGAATATTCTATCTATCTGTCTATCTATCACAAACTATAAAAAAATTTAAAAAGGAAAAGGAAATCTATGTATGGTCCCTTTGCGTTTAATATAAGTACCTATAATATTTTAATATGAGCGTCGTTGTGTTGGGGGACCGCTCATGTGCTCGTCAATACGCATCGTTTGAGCCCAAACACTACGTAGATGTAGGGTTAGGTATGCTGCAGGATTTTGTAATATCATTGACAAGTGACAGGATTTCAAATTTCGAATCGATCAGACCTATGGAAGTTATATATTTCTTCATCTAGAAAAGAGGTGATGATCTACAAACGGCTGAGCAGATTTTTTTGAAACATAGCTAAGAACATTCCCGATTAACACATTAAAGTTTGTTACAAACAAATATAAGAGCAAAATTGGTTCAGCCGATCAGGTGCTGTGATGCAACAGACAGACACACAGATACATACTACAAACTTATAACACCCCTCTTTTTCGTGGGGGTTAAAAAGCTCCAATTTAGCTTCGTCGACGATTATAAATCTTATCGAAAGTATACGCAAATCGAAGCAGCTGACCTTTGAAGGAATATTTAGATTTTATATTTTTAATTTAGGTATAATACAATTATCGTGATTCTGAATATTTGAGGAAATCTATGCGTTTAAAACATTAAGCGTGCCATGTTGTAACCGACATTATATGTAAAAAGTTTTAAGATAAATATAAGTAGCACAGCACACTAAGCATTGTAGATACTGCTGTATTGTATTCAGTAAACATGGGACTTCATGCATCTGAAACTTAATTAATAACACCCTGCGGGCCGAATGGAAATGTGAAAATTCTTATTTCCTTGAAAAACTTTAATTTAAAGTTTGTTGCCAGCCGGCATTCCTAGGCGGTATTCGTGCAAGCAAACTGCACTTCCTTATAAGCTTATTTTCTTCACAGGGACTCGAAAATTTTCTTTAGATTAGTTTCTCTTGTTGAGAAAAATAGAATGGAATAAGGAATAATAAGTTCCCGTCTCCTCTTAAATTGGACTTCGCTTCTTTTGTACGACAATTTTTGTTGGTTTACCCGGACTGAGAAAATGGCATTGCTTTAGTTATTAAGAACTTATTAATGTAGTTAAAACTTGGAAATAAATTCCTACTTCGTTTGCTAACAGCTTTCTCGAGTTATGTTTAAAATGTTTTTCTCATACATTTTTAAATAGAAGGCTAGACAAAAGGCTTTTCGCGTTAATTCCGAGGCACAGGTGAGCTGGTGCGCGAATGAATTTCCGAGATGTTTTCAATGCATCTGAGGCATTAATTCGATGGCAAATGGAAAACTTTTCCTTCATTCCTTATTTCATTCAGGCATTTATAAATATATGAAATATCATGTTTAGTCATAGTTGTGCTATAAAGAATTTGTTTAGTTTCTCTTTGTCTCAAAAATATGACGAATATTATGATGATCAAGAAGCGCGTTTATTGTGCACAAATAAAATGATAACTTATCATACATAACATACCATCACGCCTATATTGCCCGAAGGGTTACGCAGAGGCGTACCAATGTACACCCACAGTTCGCCGGTATGTTTAGGTCCCATGTAATAGGGGGCGAGCCTATTGCCATTAACCGGGCACAAATCCAGACGCCGAGCTGCTACTGAGAATTTCATCGAAAAATCCAATAACACTTTGCTCGACCTGGGGATCGAACTCAGGACCTCTAGCGTAGCAGACGCGATTGGGACCACTAGACTAATGCATTGCCCTTTAGCCCTAATGAGGCAGTCAAATAAATGATGTAGGTAATTTATTGTTTTGGGTAAAAGATGATGTTTCGCACCTTGAGATAAATAAAATAGAAACATAAGTATTGCATTGATTAATTATCTAGTAATAATTAGTAGTTTAAATGATATAGAAGAGACCATGAGGACGTTTGGACATCACATCTTGTATCTCAGGCATAAGAGATTGTCTCAATAATGTGTGAAGTATTGCGACCGTTTAGGCCTGCGAGCGTGGTAGACCATGGTCTCCTCTAATTCTGTGTCCTCTACTTCGTAACCAGCGGTAGAATGGTCAATAGGTTGATGATTATCATCCTTTATAGTAATCAGTCGATCACTCTAAGGCATAAAGAAACTTCGTAATAGGTTGTATATGTACAGGTTCATTGAATTTGTAATCGCATTTTTTTTTACTTGTTTTCTGTTACTGAATATTTACAATATAAAACACTGCACCTACTTAATTTATCTGGTCCAATTTATTATTTTATAAAAATGATATGATATTATATTATTTGATCCCATTATAATGGTTACTGTAAAAACATTCAAAATGTAGACAGAAATGTCACAATTTGTATAAAGCCACGATGTTGCGTGCAGTTAATCGTCCAGAAGGCTTAGTGTTCATATATAAGTTTAATTTTCACATAAACTACAGCATGTTAACTCCATTTGCACGTAATGCGACTGCGGTTTATAAAATATACTCATATCTATTCGAATATATATATGAACTAAGTTGGTTCTTGAAGTCTTGACTGATAATACGTATTTTGCATCTAGAAAGAGCAATTTTCTAAATGACGTCTAGCGGTTTGACAAATCTGTCTTTGCATTCGTATAAGACCTGCCGACTTAATAAAGTCTAGGAGTAAAAGGTTCCAAATTAAAATAAAATTCGTTCGACGAAATGTAGATTTCAAGCAAAGCTGCAGATTTGTTAAAAGAAAATTTTGTTCAATTTATAATTATATCAGCAAAATGTACATCAATGTCGTATGAAGTTGGTAGATTTATGATTTTCCTTTGAGAAAACTTCATCTATAGTATCTGGGAATTACTATCAAATCCATAATTTTTGTGCCATTTGACATGATTCGCCCTATTAAAATGTGTCATCGAGATGCCATTTACTATAAACATGAAAAGGTTAAGTATTTGTCAAAATTGATGTATAAAGGATTTTTTAGATTTACAGGATAAGTGTCGGCGGAATAAAATTACTGGTTTTTGCTTGTGTATTCCTAATTATAAGTTTTCCGATTCTATTTCATGAAACAATATGATTGACTACACTACAGTAACAATATGATTCTAAATTTTTATAGTCCTTATGTGCGTAAATAAAGTATCTCCTCGAACAATACTGAACCCGCATTGAGGTATATCTTTATATTTTTATATTGAAGTTTAGGCTTGGATCGGTTCGCTAACTCGCAGCATCCACACTCGCCCGCACTTTCACGGTTCATTTGATATAAAAAGAAAATAGCGTTTTAAGGGGATGGAGTTGGGCCCTTTACTCGTTTTTTATCTGTTTCCCATCCCAACAAAACCGTTCGTGCTTGTGCATCTATCAACAAACAGTGATTTAAAGTTTTTTTTTTATAAATAAATGTGGCGATTGTGTCGTGTTTTTGTAAATATGACACGTTCGTTGTTCAAACAAAGGCTAATGTAGCTTCATTTATTGCAATAAAATAGTTCGAATAAATACAACTTTGTACTGTACTCCAGTAGGAACAAGTGAACATTAATTAATATTATTATAATTGTGTAATAAAAGGAATTCATATACGAACTACGACCATGTTTCTTATATCCATTTTTATTTACTTATTGATTTATGGTTTGAGAAAATAGGGAAACGAATAAATTTCTCTACGTAGAATCCGTGTTTACATTTTCGTTTGAAAAATATGTTTTATTTGTAATATTTTACGGGTTGGTACCTAGTTCATAATATGATTTCTTTATTCTGTTCAATATGACATAGACACAAATTAAGTCACAGTAAGTAAATCAATGTCACAAATCGAAATTTTATTATTTTAATTATATAACAGTTTTACAAGTGTCACTGTTTTTTTTAACTTTCATTAAAATAATAATCATATTTATTTATTTTCCAAACTATTATAATTTAAAACGGTCAATATTTAGTTTATAATTAAACACATTAATTGATGAACAAATACGTTTTAAACAGAAAATATTGCAAATATTACTTTAGTTTACGCAAAAAAACACATTAAAATAGAAGTGTTTGATCTCTCTCTCTCTCTCTCTCTCTCATTGTGAATTGATACTAAATCTAGTATGATTGCGGATTTAATATTCTCTCATTTTAATGAGTCTTTACGAAAACCAAACATGTTTATGTAGATAGATACATATTTTGTTTTTTTCTAATTGGTTTTTTATACCTCGTTTTTAATACATCAATGTTATCAAATTCCTTGCATTACATTACTACTTCGTTCTCATTCAAACATGTTTAATTTGTGACGTTCGTTTTCGCCCTTATTCGCAAATTCGCCTACATTTTATGAATAAATTTCAAAGTATTTATTCTAATTTTGCAGTCTCACTGTTACACTTACTTAAATTATTTTAAGATGACTGACCATTTTACTCGCCAAGTCATCATAATTTGACATTCATATATTCTCTGGTTCTCATTATTTAGAATACAGTCACCGACATACCTATAAAAAAAGAATAAAAATGTTTATTCTTTCTTACTTTTATAAATATCTTGTATTTTGTCACTCTTTCTCTCTTTACGGCTTCATAGATAATGCGCTAAAATACGTTTTTTTTAGGATTAAAAACGTTTTTATGAACTAAAATAAAATTTAATATAATGTACAAAAATTAATACAGTACCATTATTTTATATCCAAAACAATGGTTACGCTGACATAGACCTCACAATGATTTCGCAAAAATCCAATACCATTGATATTGTACGGTAGCACTTTATTTCACGGGCGTGGTCAAAAGTGTTCACCAAAATGACGCGACGTTTTGGCCTCAAATTTGTGGTAATGTGATTTGGGTGGAGACGCTTTTATTTCAAATGCAAATTTCTTAAGGACACGCTTAATGCCTTTAGTCACGATTCGGGGTTCGGGTGCCTATTTTTTTGGCACTTTAGTTTTTTATCACTACCTACTTATCTATTTTAAAAACGCAAAGCGAATGACTATGGATCAATGGATCAGGATTATCTAGTAATATATTTTTTTAATTATCAATTCAATAAGTGTAATTGTTTGACTATGTAGCTATTGCCCATGGTTTCACTTGCGTCCCAGAAGGATTAACTTACTATAACTCGACTTTCGGTGGCGCACCAGATTTTAAGATAGACTGCCAACAATACAACGGTGAATACCGCATCCAATTTCGTGCAGCCGTTTTTGCATGATATACATACAAACTTCGAGACAGAATATATTATTTTTGTCAATGTACAGACTTTAGCCAGTAAAACAATTTATAAAATAAATATCGGTGTATTTTACAAAACTCGTAGGTATAAAAATAAAATCCATTAGTAGCAAAGGCTTTTTAAATTCAATAAAATTATGCATTGTTTTATTATAAATCCTATTCATGTTTACTGAAAAAATAGTAGCGTTTAGAAAAATCTAAATCGAAAACATTCACAGACGCTGGTATTTTTAAAATAAATAAAAACGTTTCATTTTATCTAACGAAAAAAGTTTCATCCGTGCGAATAAACAAATGGAATTTAATTGAACTTTTGATTGTTGTTACGATTCAATCAAATCTATGTAGACATTTTAAGAATGTTTACAGAGTTCAATATCACAGAACATTGTCAATCAAATGATTACCAAAAAGCGGGATTTTCGAAGACAAACAAATAAATATAAGCTTTGGATGCCCTTTGAATTGTTTAATTCGATTTTACAATTCTGTAGATTATTACATTTTCGTTTCCTTAGAATTTAAAGTAATGTTTTTTTCTTAGTAAGATACTTATCCTTAATGTAATAAAAAATATAAAGTATTTAGGCACTCCTTTACCACGTATTAGGAGGCAGTTGTATCATGAGGAAAAAACAGATTACCAAATATTTTTTAAGGAATTTAATTTTTTCAAATAATTTAAAAGTCAGCCCTTGTTTTAATAGACATTATAATTATGGGAGACGCCCATAATTATAATTAAGCTCAACTTGCCAAGGGCTGCCGTGCTCCCAGATAAGATGTGAATTTTTAGTTAACCAGCGGTATACATAAAACGTGGGAGAGCCATGCTTTGGCACGAATGGGCCGGCTCGACCGGAGTGATACCACGGCCTCACAGAAAACCGGCTTACGTTGTGTTTTGCCGAGTAAGTGAGGTTACCGGAGGCCTAATCCCCTTTTAAAAGGTCGGCAACGCACTTGTGACTCCTCTGGTGTTGTGGGTGTCCATGGGCGGCGGTAATCGCTTACCATCAGGCGATCCATCTGCTCGTTTGCCCTCCTATCCCATAAAAAAAAACATATGATTTCTGTCAAAGAAAACAAATCTTTGTCAGTAATCAGGGTTTAAGAAAAATGCATCAAAGCTGCAGGCAATACACATTAAAAGCACGTCATATAGTTACAGCACATCACCAACAAAATTGTACACACCACGTTATAAACTATTTTAACACTTTATATAAATTGAAAGTGTTTATTATGCGTAAAAATTACTTTCAAATCTTGTATTTGAAGTTCACTTTAAAACAAACTTTAAGATTATTAAAATCATTAATGAGTCAAAAGTCTTGTCTTAAAACTAAACACTAACAAGATTTTCTAAGTACTTTGAAATCGTGTATTTTAAAGTTTGGGAGAACTATTTTGAAAGATAAGAGAATTTGAAGTAGAAAATTTAAATATTAGTATTTGTTGAAGTGATTTATCGAGATGACGTTTTAACTTTAGCTAAATGAGTGTCAATCATTGTGTGTATAAATTTTTAATTAAGGATAATTTGATTCCAGCCTCCGAAACTTGATGCCGAACGACTTTGTGGAATAAAAGTGTCACGTAGAGAATAGGTGCGATTTTCGCAAATGAGCTGCTCAATATTCAAGAGGCAAACGCCTTACCGAAACAACTGAACAAATTCGAAAGACGAAGTATCGGAAACGGACGGCCCTTAATGTAATTATCATAATGGCGACCAATAAAAGAGAGGTTCGGAATTCGTGACACAGCTTTAAAAAGTACTATCAAAGGTGCCCGAGGCGGAAAACGTCGCATCTTATTTAGCGCCCTCCAGAAAGAGGGTACCCCGATTGGGGCCTTTCCTAATCACATTACGACAATAAAAGAGCTCCAGATAAAAAGGACCGAAACAGATTTACATGAAACGTCAGAGTTGATTACGACTAGTGACTCGTCTATAAAATATGCAGATATTAATCAATCATTTATCGACAGTTTGTACCTCAATTTGACAAATATATTACAAAATCTGAGTCTGTTTTTAATATGGAAACTGATATTTCTGCACCCACATTTGATGCTCCAAATCACCCTCGTAATATTACACAATAAGGGCAATTCCATTCACATCTATATCGGTGAGTTGATCAGACGTGAAGTCTTTTATACTTGGAGTCACGTGTCGGCGAGCGTCCAGGAAACCGACAGCGCCGAATGTGTTTGAGCGAATCTAATGCACTCAAAACCATGCGACGTTAGTTCGAAGGGTGAACTGGGGTGACATTGAAAACAATGAAGACCGAAACGAAATTTGGAGACTGTATTATTTGCGGAAAAATCAATGGTGAAACGTTTCCGATGGTGGCAGCCGGAGCGGCGACAGGAACTCTGATCATTATTATTACTGTCCATACTATGAATGGGAGCGTGCCTTGCCTGTTTCCGTGTATAACATTTGCTTTATTGCGACTGATGGCTTTATAAAGGTGGTTATTTTGTCGTTAGCCCCCTTGATCCTTGTTCGCGTAAATTACTCATCACGATAAAAGTATTTTTATTATATCAATACCTTCTAGGTATTATTTTGACTTCCATCCATTAAAGTAAGTGGTTGGAATGAGTGCCTAATGACTGCGTAATGATTGACTAGAAGTACTAATCGAGGAAGAGACCCTTATAGATCACTAGGTTTTATCTTATTTTTTTATGGGATAGGGGAGCAGACTGATGGCCTGATGGTAAGTGATCACCACCGCCCATGGACACTCACAACACCAAGTGCGTTGCCGACCTTTTAGAAGGGATTTGGGCCTCCGGTATCCTCCCTCACTCGGCGAAACATAGCTTAAGCTTAAATTGGTACATAAGCTGCCACATTAGTCTAGCAATTAATCTAGCTAGTCTTGAGCGCAACTGCTGCTGGTCCTGGGTTCAATCACCAGATCGAGCAATGTGTTATTGGGTTTTTCTATGAAATTCTCAGCAGCATCTCGGAGTATGGGATTTGTGCCCATTGCCCATTAACCATGGCAATAAGCTGCAGGCCTCATATTACATGAGACCTTAAACAATGCGTGTCAGTAGTGAGTAGGTACTCCTCTGCTTAACCCTTGAGGGAATACCAACAACTGTGATATATTACAAGTCTTGAAATAGTTTTCAATTAAAATCACCATTTTCAGCACTCATAATAGGGACACATAATAAAATATCAAATTTTTCAGTTCTTTCAAAACATGTAAAACTACTTAGCAATATTATATTCACGTGCACAGAATGATACAATAAAAATTTTAATATCTATCTGAAATTCTAGTTGCGTTATTCCTTTGATTATTTTTGCATAAATTGGCATAATTTTATGCACACTCGGACTTAAACATGGAAAATCCATTTCAATTCATTATTACTAGATAACGTTAAAATAATAGCTCTTTATAAGTCTGAGTTTTTCCAATGGAAATTACTTTTGCACTTCTTCAGCAAAAATTTTACAGTATTTCTTTTAATATTGTTGAGTCGAAATATAAAGTTACAATGGATTTTTAAATTAAATGTTAGAGGTTAAGCCCTTTGTGGTCTGAATGTAATCAAGTAACTTTTCCACGGGTGAAAACTTTAAGTGAATTTTCTGAAAGTTTTTTAAGTTGAATTAATCAACATTCAATTATCTCACATAAGTTATTCTATTATCACTTTGCTTAAACAACAGTGAAGATATTTAACAGTGGAGGTCTTTATCTGGATAGTTGCTTTTATTTAAATAGAAAAAAAATCGAAATTAATTAAACAGAAAATCGAAATTATGGCCCCATACACAATTATTTATTTATTGTTATGGTACTCCAACGACTTATTCACTAATACAAAGGTACATAGAATTACATAACATAGATGACAGAGTGAATTTGTCAGTTACAGGAGTACACAGCAATTACATATAAAATTACAAGTTAATTTAGTACATGCAATGAAAACCTATACAATCTAATAAAAAAAATAAAAATAATAAAACATTATAACATTAATTGGAATAATTGATTTGTGAATAATAATTATTGAATCGATTAATTATCAGAATTAAATAGATTATTTCTTGTATCTTTGATATAAGTTAATAAATTATGTCTATATAAAATTAAGATATAGATTTTTTTAATGTCCTTTTGTCTACAGGACTAAAGAGAATAATGAAAGCTAAAATAATTAATTTATATACTAACTAGCTCTAACCGCGACTTCGTCTCCATGAACTTCAGAATTGGGTCCGACCTGGAAAAGTAGTGTATAAGTATGCTATTTAATCTATCTCTGTACCAAAGTTCTGGCGTGAATGACAAACACAAACATCCATACATGGTCATAAACTTTTACGTTTATAATATTAGCAGGATGCTTGCCGCACGCATTGCGGATGTCACTGTCATCTAAATAAAACCGCAATAGAACTTTTCACATCGTCAAACCCAATCATCTACTGTCAAATGCACTTGAATCGAATCAAAAATTTACAATAATAGATTCAAAAATAAAAACTTCCAACGAATATTTGATCGAATAGACTTTGCAAGAGGGAAAACAAAGATCGGGCCCCCTCTTTATATTATTGACACGTAGCGATTCAAATTGTTGCTCTAGGGGAGAAAAAAATCTTGTTTCATCTGACATATTAGGTGTATTCGTATGACACTCACCTTATGTACGAGTATGGGGTGACAGGTGTATTGGTGATTTTGACAACCCCTTTTAGTTCATAGTTTTACCGCTTAATTTTAAAACGTCTCTTAACTAGAGACAACTATAGAAGGCATAATTATATCTACGAGTATTATCTTACTTTCTCAACACAATATACTTGTGATACCTATCCTATTTATAGGACCTGTCTATCGACCTATGCTTACCCATTACGGCCAGTCGCAATAACGAATCAGTCGATAGATTTTCTTACTAGAGATAGGATTTTGACATTACTTGTATGGAACTTATGTCAAAATTATATCTCTAGTAAGCAAATCTACTGACTGTTTTGATTTGATAATGACTAGCCGTTAGTGTAACATAATACATAGACACACCAAAATCATAAGGTAAATTGAGAGACTTTGGTGTTATAACTTTGGTGTCAATATTTTGGTTTCAATACTGACATTTAAAATATTGGTATTGAATTGACAATTGGAATAAGTTGTTGTAATTTTAATCTGTAAAGTTCAAAGCTATATAAAGTATCTTAACGAAGTTTACAGATAATTCATAACACAACTTGGTAAATACTGCCGACAACACTAGGATAATATTTTACTGAGAGAGTATACAAACTTTGCATCACCCTTATTATATATAAATTTTAATTTATGTATATATATGTTTATTCCTGTTTAATCTAGTACTACACACATACACACTTTATATACCAATAATGTTATCCACGCTATTAATTTCAGCAGTAAGTAGGTAGGTACATAACATAACTGCCTTTGATACCCATTCCACGGATCGTTAGCCCTTTGACAAACCCCGTTAGTTTGTGCATATAATCATAGAATAATTTGGTTTAATTAACGTCTGTAGTTTATTCCCCTTTAAGCCGGTGGAGCCAATTTGGGTGTGGCAATAATAACTGATGTTGCAAAATGTATGACTTGAGATAACGATGTTATTGTGAGCCGGTCAGTGCGGGTATTACGTGTTGGGATGAAGTTTTGTTGCTATTGCAACCATCAGTATTAACTAACTTTGAATCATGCAGTGAATTTATTGTTTAGTCCAATAATTAACTGGTGCTGGGGCTTTCTATAGTTAACATAACATTATTTACTATGGAGTATAATATAATAGGATACTAAGTACTACTTCAAACTTATATACATTGCTAGATCTACTGGCGCTAGGAATGGTCGTTACAGATTCTATGCACTTCGAATAGACATCTTAATGTTAATAGCATTAAATAATTGAATGTTGTCTAATTGATATACGAGGGTTGGTTTGCAAAGTCTATTGCCAACAGACTACTGTTATTCTTCTGAGAGAATACGTAATAAGTTCCGTCAATACCTCCCCCAATGAATGTTTGATAACGATTGCAGATATGTTTGAGTGTGCCCGCATGTCGCAGCGTCGCTTGTACCCAGCATCATCCCAGCGCACTTCATAAATATTTTGATTATTTCTTTGTTCAGTATTGCTTGATGCTGCATTGTATAGTATCGGTATTTTGACAGTAAATTTTCAGTGAAACAGTGTGCACTGACCACAGTTAAGGGATGATGGTACCTATTGTGTTGTGGATATCAACATTTTTTTAATTAGCAACCTCATACAGGTAATTTTACTCGGTCATAACTGAAATTAATATGATAGTTTAAGTAACCAAAAAAATTATAGTTAGTATGTAAATAAATGACTGAGTTCGCAGCTCTCATAATATAATATGGATATTGATTTTTAGGAATTCATCAAGTAATTATCATTTTCTTAACGAAAGTTTGAAGCTTTTAGTTCGTTAATAGCAATCACAGAAATGTTCAAATGTAACTTAGCAGTAAATTCTCGTACAAAATCATGGATCCAAAATTAGCATCCCTAAAAGCATCACGCTAAGCAGTACAAATCCGTCCAATCGATCCGTCACTGCCCCACCCCTACGCTAAAGCCCCATTACCAGATAAATATATGCAATTTATTACATTTACCAATTTACATATACTTTGGGAAGACATGTCTGTAGAGTTAAATGTCGTTAGGGATGCCAAGGGTGACAGGAAGAATGAAGATGTGACAATTTCTAAAGCGCACGACGTGTAGAGGATGGAACACACAATGGTGTGAAAAATAAAACGCGGTGGATTTTTTCTAGTAAAGAGCTCTAACAGTAACAATATTCTTGTTGCTGAAGTACGGTACGATTCATGTATGCATTTGTTTGGCTAGATAGGGAGCACAAATCGGATCTAAGGTAGAGCACGCATTTTAAGTAAATACCATTTCAGGCTCTCAGACTCGGTGGAACAGAGTAAAACAAGCCGGTCCCGGAGAGCAGGATTTTGTTGATTTATACTTCATAGTTAATGTTTGGATCTATAATTAAATTTTGCAGGCGTGTGGTAACATTTGTATTCTGATTGTTTGACATGGGTAATAGGAATGTGTCAATTTAAGAGTGGCCGCGTGACTGCTGAGAGGTTATGATGGGGTCTTAGAATTAATTCCCGGATCGAGCGATTTTCTTATCAGGAAATTCTTAGTTGCAACTCAGTTTTTATTTTTGCCTTAACAATGGATAACCATTTTATTAGAATGGAACCTAACAAATCAGTGAACTGTAGGTACAAATTGGTACACAGTCGACATTAGACAGCTTAGACGACTTAGATAGCTATTTAAGTGCCTACAAAAAAAATAAAAAAAAAAACAGTGAAGGTTATAAATCTTAAAAAAATACATAATAACAACTAAGTGAGAACTCGGCAGATATACTTCTTCTACTTACGCATTTAATTTCTACAAAGTATTCAGATACCAATCAACTTTTGCAGATCACGAAAATTTTTATTTCACTGGCTATCTTAAAAATGTCACAGCCGAGGTTCCTTAATTAGTGTATATTATTAGCATAGATATTAGAGATCGTGGCAGGCCCCGAACTTTAGAGAAAAAAATATTACCGAGAAAGCCGTCGTCTTTTGAATTCAATTAGAACTTTCGTCGTCCTTCTCATAATTAGTCAAAAAGATAATGAAGCTACTTTCTGATGTATGAAGAGCAGTATTTTTTATTAAATTAATATTTTCTTTCATTAGCAGTTTTTTTCTTATCGAAAGTTTTCCTTTTGGTTGTCTCCCTTTACATAGGCGGGGCAAGATGGATTCAATATTAAGTTTTTCCAGGCTAGACTTGTATGCTAAGAAATGTATTTGAATATTTTTTGTTGGACGAAGACGTTTTTATATCAGCGGTCTTATAATTTCTGTGTGAACGACCCTTCTCACAGTTGACAACCACGACACATTTTTAGCTTGGAAAGAAAATTAAGTCTCTCTTATACTTCTTTCATAATAATAACTTGTAAAAGTATTTTAATAATTTCCTGTCTGTGTGTATGCCTATTTGCATGCACTGCAATGCCTTTTTTATATTTCTTTTTAGGTTTTTTTTTATCATAAATCCTACTAAGGCGCACACAACAACTCAGCAAAATTACATCGCAATCAAAAGATTGGTTTAGGAACCCGTTAAGGATAAACATATCTACAAGTTGTCTACAAGGAAACATTTATTTTTATTTTGGGACTAGCGACCCGCCCGTGGTTTCACCTGTGTTGCTTCGTTCCTAAGAGCCGTAGCGTGATATTAAAAGAAAACTGGATTTTAGTTTTTCCGTGCAATTTCTCCATACAACTCCAACCCTCAATAAAAACATTCCTCAAAGTTCAAGAAAAAAAAAACCCGAATTCGTCCAGTCGTCTTCGAGTTTTCGAGTTTAAATTTTGCGATTCATTTTTAATTATTTAAATATATATAAGATATACAAGGTGTGAAGTCTGCCAACCCGCATTAGGCCAGTGTGGTGAGACTATAAACCTAATCCCTCACATTCTAAGAGGAGATCCACACCTAGCAGTAGGACAATAAGTTTGATGATGATAATATACGATGAGAGATGTAGACAATGACAGATAGAGACAATACTGGTCACTCTTAATACTGGTCGTAGGTACTTGAAGTGAGGTGTTTGTGTGAATATTTGTGTTCATAAATGAACTCAAGATACACGAGAAAATCCTAGTATTTAATGGTCCAATGAAACGTTTTATTTAGTAGTAGAAAGGAGTAATGGTTGGAGTGACGTAAACCACAAAAAGAAACAAACATTGTTTCACGTAAGTAGACCTAGATGTTATATAAAAAGTCACAGCTTTCAAAGATCAAAGGTTTCCCACATAAAATACATTTGAAACATTAAAAATTTACAATAAACTCACTCCCTCGGGGCATAAAACGTAAGTTTTTAAATGGAATTTTCTCTATTAGTTGGTACGTTCGACAAATGGACAGACTGGAATTCTGCATTAAAGGACTCTCGAAGTATAGCCTCAGGCGGCACGTGGCGCGAGCAGAACGAATCCAATGCCGTTTATTGATCGAAATAAAAAATAATTCGATTGCGGAGCGAGTGTCTGACTTTTCGGCTATACCCTGAGGCTAACTCGTTACAGATGTTAGTGAAGAATGAATGTGGAATCTAGATGTTATTCGCTAAGAAACGAAGTTAAGGTGAAAGCTTTCGGCACTCTCTTTACATAAAAACGTTTATGTAAGTAAATTTCTTTTACGACAATAGATTTTATCATTATAATTTCATTGTTTCGTAAAATATAAATGAAAATTTATGAAACATTTTAATTTTCAAAAGAAAATTATTCAATTTTAACTGATCAAATAGTAAAAGTTATTGTTAAATAGATTTGTCCATTTTTGCAAAAACTAATATTAAAATAAAAAAATTAGGTCCTGTATTTATTATCTCAATGTAACGAGATACCTACCTCTAAACTAAGCCTAATAATGAAATGAAGAAAACAAATTTAAAATCAGTACATAGTTCATTTATCGTAGTGATTTCATTATCATTTATACGACACACAAACAAACAAAAAGCTTCATATCCTAAACGCGTACACCTCCTCTATTCCGTCGTGGGTAAAAATATTTGAAAGAAGAATTATTGTAAAACAAAAGAATTGATATTTTGATTCAGAATTACTTGATATTCTTCAAATAATGAATTGTAAAATATTTTCAGCCTGTTTCTGGATGGTTTAATGGAATTAAGGAATATTTTCATTTATGTAGCTGAAAATTAATATCTGTTAACACCCAAGTCAATAAAAAAAAATTATACACGTGCTGCGTTTTTTTTTTAATTCATAGCCATAATAATCTCTAACGAATTCGTAGGCAGTGATTAATTTACCTGGATCTAATTAGAATAAGGTGAAAAACTGGATTTGCTCAGACATTATTTAGAGATTACGGTACATAATAATACTCGTAACAATATTTACGATCGCATCATTTACATAAAATAAAATAAAGTTTCCAATGCGGATATGCAACGTGTGTAGTATCTACATACGTTTTTACGGCAGGCGATTCTACAAATAACATAACATACCATTACGCCCGTATTCCCCGAGTAGGCAAAGGCATACTAATGAAATGAAATGATGAAATGAAATGATATTTATTTCTGTAAATAGATCTGTCATAGATAGTTTTACATGTCTTTTTTTAAGTACTAGATGGTGTCGGCATTTCCTAACTGACGACCTCTGAGAAGAAACACCGAACAAACTCAGAGAATCATGGTCTCTTTTGAAGTCCAGACATAATAGTATAAGAATATGTGTGTTGGTAATCCTTAAGAAAATAAATAAATGTGAGTGATACAATGCAGGGAAGTGAATCACTCCCATGTAATAAGGAAATAAATTCTGAATATAACCTGGTTACAAATAATACAAACCTCCTTGTAGCAGCCTTTCTAAACTATTGGAACAAATTACAGGACTTTAACCACAAAATCGTCTGCACTTTAAAAAAAAACTTTGAAATAAAAGTAGCCAGACTCTGTAGAACAAGTTGATAAATTAAATGGCTCTCATGTTCCACTTACCGGGACTTCTAATACGGTTAGGGTCACGTCGACGTACAGAATCAGTCGTGCAATCTTTATCACCAGAATCTGCTACCAGGAAGAAAGATAGCCAATTGTGATCAAGATAAACTTTGCCAATGTCGTGAGTAAGTGATATGGTTTATTAAGAAAATTTGTTTAGAATACGATTTCAAAAACTGGTGACTTCTTACTTACCTCAGTAGTTACATATAATAGTCTTAAATTATGCGTCTTTTTCGACATGATTTATGTACAAAGATGTTACGCAATTTTCAATCTTAATTTGGGGACCTTATTGACGACTTGACAGCAAAGTTATCTTGGTCGATGAAACAGTTGTAGGTAATGAGACGAGATCCTAGCAGTATCGATCATCGTATGATCACGCTTGTTAGAATAATATTGAATTCTTTAGACAGAAGACTTTAAGAATTACTATTAAAGGCTTTTTTTTTGTATTCCTAGAAGGGTTAGACAGAGGTATACTAATGTACCAACATTTACACATAGCGGTGAACTTTTAGTTCGCCGGTATGCTTACGTCCTATATAATAGGGGGAAAACCTATTGTCATCAAACGAACATACAAATCTAAACTCCGAGCTACTACTGGGAATTTCATAGAAAAACCCGATAACACTTTGCTCAACTTGGGAATCGAACCGAGGACCTTTAGCGTAACAGTCACGCTTAGACATATATTTTCGGTATAGCGGAATTTCTCTTGAATCCAGCAAAATTCAATTACAAAGAAATTATGACCGCAATCGTAAAACATTCATGGTAAGAAACAATTTTTCTGGCGCACTCCTTTACTCTGAATTTATTAAGGGTCACACTCTCGCCCTACCTAGCCACTGTAAGTAACCGTTGCGAAAACGGAACGTTTAAATTCCGGGAGAAGTGTCTCCATATATCACCCGAACATAATTTCTGGTCTCCCCTCCATATAAAAAGTGAATTTTCAGTATCCCTGGTGCAACGCGTCCGTTTCTTATTTCATATAGAAGCGATTGTTTTTTATAGCTTCAGGGGTGACCCTTAAAACTTTGAATCCGTGAAACACGTGTAGGAAACAACTAGGTAGTGGACGTTCCCCTCGGGTAAATGGTTGTTTAGTTTGGTCATCTAATAACTGAAACAATATTTGCTTTATTTTTCATACGTTCACACTTTGAGTTTAAAAGAAAAACGAAGCGACATGCAGGTAATAATTTCCTGTAGTAGAAAAGGTAATTAGAATTTAATGTACATTAAATTCAGTAAGTAAGCACTGGTATAGCAGCCGAGGCTGCAAGCAAATATAGCCCTTGCGGTGGCTAAATATGGCGTTGGCCGATAGTGCCTTTGGTATTTTTTTTACAAAATTTTAAGGATAAGACTTGTAGACATACCTATCTAAGTAATAATCCCTTTAAAACTAATAGATAACCATTATTTATTTATTTATTTATTTATTTAAAAAGTACTGCCACATCACAAACATTGAAAATAGCTTATACTATTTAGTTTATGGCCTGATGCATGTGACAATAACGGCGTACATAACATTGGCAATTCATCGGCTCGAAGATGGAGTACAATAATTAATAATAATAAAAAAAAAGAATACCTAATGAAAACATACTTTGAAATTCAAATTTAACAAATAATACAGCGATAATTGTTGAAATATTAATATGAATGTCTAATAAATGTCATGTCATATAAAAAAACTACCCACAACATTACCCACTTACTTTTTATGTGTGTACCTAATAACTAGGTATGTGTTAGGTAGGAGTACGTGGTTGCAAATTATCTATTTGATTGGCTCTTAAAACTATTAATTTCATATGGTCTTTGACCTATCAAAAGCAAACAAACGCGAAAACAATTTTAAAACTGAAAGGCTTCAAATCATACGATATTATCGGGGTTACCTAACTATTCAGTTTAAAAAACATAGAATTAACCACTAGACTGCCTCATTAGTCTAGTGGTACCAACCGCGACTGCTACGCTAGAGGTCCTGGGTTCGATCCCCAGGTCGAGCAAAGTGTTATTGATTTTTTTAATGAAATTCTCAGTAGCAGCTCGGAGTCGTGATTTGTGCCCGGTTAATAGCAATAGGCTCGCCCCCTATTACATGGGACCTAAACATACCCGCGAACTGTGGGTGTACATTAGTACGCCCACAGTTCACCGGTATGCATTCTTATAATGATGTTACCCCTAACGACAAGTGTGCCGCGCTCGAATAAAATGTTAGCGCTCGATCAAACAATTTGCCAAAAATATAAGAAGCCAATCCACAATGGTGGATAGTCTCAAAATATTGATGAAACCTGATACCACTCGAATTCTGACAGCGACTGTAATATAAATCCCTGTGCTATACCGAATAATCTCGACCACAATTCGTCGCAGAGAGCCCCTCTCATTTCACCCTAAATCAGAGTGTTCGCGTCACAACTCAACAATAAAAAAAGGGAATATTTATTCGTTATTTGTTGTCGGTTCGTATTAAAATAAAGCGGCTATCTAGGCCTCAGCACCCTCCTCTCTGCCTTATCTAAGATCAGGATTGCATAAAATTCACATCTCTCTTCCGAATGTGACAGTAGCCGGCCGGGGACTACGCATCTCATTTCGGCGACCTCCCGTTATATCTAGCGAGCTATATTTATGTAATGATCCACATTAGAATATATAGCCATTAGTCTAATAATAGGCAGTAATCAAAATAAAGAAATCGAGACAAATTTAATAGGGGGTGGGTTCCAAGCTCCTATTTGGGAATCCCGAATCGGAAAATTAGTCTAATTAATCGGCATTTTGCCCGATCTAAGAATCGTACTTAGAATTTCACGCATAGCCGTCGCATTTGCGACTAGACCAAGGATGCCTGCAAAATCGTAAATAGTATTATGTGTTTCCTGATTCATCCTCCTGGTCAATCCAGCTATAGGAGATTCTAAATTATTTTATACTGCAGTGCGTAACAAATTGCCATTATAATACAAAACCATATAAGTTCAGTATGAAATGATTATCGTACGAGGTTAAGAGCCATCATCTAGCGAATAATTTTATGGTGCTCATTGATTATGGGATAGAATTTTATTGCTACTTGCGAATTATTGCTAATTCCATACCATATTACGATCCAAATATGCCTTAGAGTTTCGCGAATAACAGTTTTATTCAGTAGTTCATTATCATTTATTGCTTTGAAATAAATAGCTTTTAAAACTCCCGTGACACGTACTAAATATGAAAACTGCAATCAGCTTCTACTCGCGAGATATTCTCGGGAATTCTACTATTATTCCCGAGAAGATGCCGTAAGTAGATAAAGCTATTAAAACTATCGGCTACCACTCACGGACTATTTCTAACATTATTGCTAAAATGTACCTACATAATACTTATATTGTTATTTCTATATAATTAATCTTGCCCGGTGACATGCTTAATTGTGGAAAACCTAGCTAAACTTGTTACAATCATTAGGTATGTTTCCATAATTAGCATTTTTTTTTCGAATACCTTTATATGGTGTAAAGGTGAGTATACACAAGAGCGGGTCAGTTTTGGGAACCATTTGATAAATAATAGATTGAACCTATGTAATCATACGGGGAATGCACTGGATCCTGTAATACAGTTAATAATAACTTATTAATAACTAGCTCAGGATCCAGGGAATACATGAAACTACGCAATATAGGTGCATACCTATGTCAAATAAAGAATTATTTCCTAATGTTGACTAGACTGCGAGCCATCTATAGAAACTTCCAAATTCGGGAGTCACGATACGGTCTACGCAATCGCCAGGTCAGGAGCGTAGTACTCGCAACCAGCGCGTGTTTATGAGAAGATATATGAATGTGTAAAAAGCAAAAGAAGTATGCAAGAATAGTAGCCAGTGGCGGCCTGTAGCTTCTGCGTACCCTTGAAAGGGTTAAATGCATGTATGTATACCTATGTTATGTTATTAAATTTATATAACCGTTTAGATACGATATACTATACACAGCTCATAGTTATGTAAGAATAAAAAAATATATACATACCTGCATGTAGGATACCTTCTCTATCTCTCCTCTCTTCTCTATCTATCCCACAGCAACACAAATTACAGAAAAAACTCATTTTTTATAAGATCTGCCAACTATTACAATAAATTAGTTGACTTTCCTGAACTTGACTTATTTACCACTAAGCCACATGTATTCAAGCATACACTTTCTAAACACTGGTTCGAATTGGTTCAATAACTGTATTATTATACCAAATGCAACTATTTAGGATAATGCTGTTACCTATTTTTGATATTTTATTGTTATCATAATCATAAACAAACAAGCTATATTTTTCTGTATTTATATGCGAAAACATGTAATTGGTAATTAGTTTTTATAACCTGTTTCTTACCTTAAGTTATCAATACTGTTTGTTTTCCTAATAAAATAAAATAAAATGTATACAACGTAAACATTATTTCTTTATACTTATTCTAACTGCCTCATTACTTTAGTGATCCGGAACATGACTGCTACGTTAGAGATCCTGGATTAAATTTTCAGGTCGAGTAATGAATTATTGGGCATTTCAATGAAATTCCCAGTAGCAGTTTAGAGTTCGGGATGTGTGCATTTATATGGGAACTAAACGTACCGGCGAACTGTGTATATTAGTACGCCTCTGACTAACCCATCGAGGATATAGGCATGATGGTATGTATGTCCTCATTCTAAGTACTTTGATTACACTTCAAAGGTCCTAAAACTAAACAACTATAACCGAAACACATAATTTCAGAACTATTAACTATCTAGGTTTCCTAACTCAGCAATTAATAAAGTTATGCCTGCAGTTTGGTGCATTTACTAGTACATAGTAATGGTTCCAGTTAGTCTTCAGTGGGCAATTACTTACGGCAATAGACCAATTAATAAGGGAGGCTGTGCTAACTGCCGACCATGGCATACGAATGTGATACTATAAGATCCCCTCGCTAGAGGAAATTAACTTCGGAATTTGTGCGTTAATAAATATATTTTGTTTGGAAATCGCGATAATTGTTTGAATGTTTTTTTTTTATTGATTGATGATTATGCTGATAATACAATGGCTGACTAACAGGTTAATTAACGTACGTATATGAAGCGAAATTGGAAATCTATAGTTTCTGTTTATGGTTTAAACCAGTGGGAGACGCGTAAAAATATGAAAATATACGACTATCAGCAGTACATAATATCATAAGGATAAAATATAATAATTGTCAGGTTTTTCGAACTTGTTACTGCCACTAACGATTGATTAATTGGTGTATTCAAAATGGTCCCCCATCTATAAAATGACCGCAATAAACGTCACTTAACCTTGCAGATCGGTTAATCGTTGTAGTAATTACTCTCACCTGAAATAAATGCAAGTGTTGTATGTCGCCCGCTGTATGCTGCATTTTATTCAGATAGAGAAGCGCATTTATTTTCTCCTCCTGTCACATAATGGTACCTTCTGATACTTTATTTTCCTTTTCAGATCGTTGCAACTTTCTCGTTCAAGACAATTATTTCATTTCTTTGTTACTTCAACATTCCACGACGGGTTAAGTAGAGGTGTACTAAAGTACACCCATAGTTCACCGGTATGTTTAGGTCGTACGTAAAAAGAGTGACCTTATTACCATTAACCGAGCACAAATCCCAAACTCCCAAACTGCTACTGAAAATTTCATGGAAAAATTCATCAAATTCATCATTTGCTCCGCATGGATCGAAACAAGGACCTCTTGTGTAGCAGTCGCGTTTAGGACGACTAGACTAATGAAGCATTTATTTTTATTTCTTCGTTGCTTTATAGTTTGACCTTACGACAAATTCCAATAAAAGCCAATTAAATTTAAATAAAAACCATTTTTATCCCGGCCTTTGCTAAGTGATGACCATTTTCTTTTAGATTTCTATAATTCAATCGGCGTAAAACCAATTCAGACATGCGAAACCCTCAATTTTTAAGTCTGCCACTAACACTCCCGCCCCAGGAAATGTCACAACCGTTACTAACATTCGAAATTTAATTGAATTGGTAATTCGCAAGCTGAGTGTGCATTAACTCAGTGTCGATGCCTGAGGCACGCACGTGCCCCGAACGTGCACCCTTTGCTTTCATTGCGTTAGTTTGACGTTAAAAGTGTTTTCAGACAGAATAAAATGCACTTTCATTAAGTATTTTTTCGGAGTGTTTTTGTTTTGTTTTACTTTCATCATAGACGTTTTAGTTTTCCATTTCATACTAGATACTAGGAATTGTTTACTCTTGTCTCTCAAACGGAATGCTAAAACTTACTCGCAGTTTAAAAGGTCTGTTTGCGATAGCGTCAAAGGAACGACGATATAAACATGGATGCGAATGAAACTACATACAAATAAAATACAAAAGTTATCTACGTTTTTTTAGTGCGGAATATCCTTATAATTCCTCTGCCATCAGGGGAAGAGGCAGAGGTATGTAGAACAAACTTGTCTTCCCTTGCCAGTCACGGCCATGATATTCGTGACATTCGCCATAAACATGTCAGGTTGCGGTCTTGTAATCACTAGAACATTTCAAGGGGAAGCTTTGCCTTGCCTTCTCCCGCACGTATTCCAAATTTGCGCGCAAACTACCTACTGGGTTTTGTCTTGTCACCTAGCTATCGACTGTCAACTGTGTACTAGCCAAGTGGGTCTTGGCTAGTACACAGTTGACAGTCGATTTCGACTTGGGGCTGCTTTTAGTTCTACAAAACAAATCATAGCATTACACATCAGAAATGGGAATGGCAGCCCCGACGGATTTTCTTGTAGGTAAGTGAAGGCAGCTGGCAGTGATGAGGAAAGCCGAAGATCGGGCTCTGTGGCGTTCACTAGGAGTGGCCTAGGTCCAGCAGTGGTCGAATATAGGCTTATGATGATGAAGTGAATACATTTAGGTAGTCATTTAGTAGGGGGTTTGAAAATGTTATTTAATCCTTTTACCATAACAATCGTCGTGAGATTTTTCAAAATTTTCAATTTTGAGTTTTATTAATATTATTAATTGTAAAGGGAATTAGTTAAAGTCATATAAATAAATGATTAAACAATAAATAATATAATAGTAACTATAGACAAACTGTAAGACACTTATTCAGAGTTCAACTGAGCTAAAAACAAAAATAAAATGTAAACAATTCATGTACGTACGTACTTGGGGAAAGTTTCATTAACTTTTCCAATGAATACAAGCATTTGCCTCCAATTTGCTTGCATGGGTAGCAAACATTTGATACAGTCTCAAAATTTTTTTTTTTAATTTTCTTCTGAATACATTTTTTCTTTAATATTTTTATTACGTTATGTACCTATTAAGTTATTTTTTATTATGAAATTCAACTTTACAGATCAGAAAAAAATATTTGAAATCAATTACGACAAAGTATTCGTACTTAATTAATTATGAAATAACTACCTATTGAATTTTACCAATACATGACATAAGGTTCGCATAGTTTTATTGTGGTTTTAATTTCGTATAACATCTGTGACAAAAATACTTTAAAGAAAGAAATAGTTTTTGAGTATATACTCATAAAAATAGAAATTGCATGAGTGTGGTGTGTTATGAATTATATTTTTAAGTCTAAGGTTAGATAGGTTGAAACGTATTTTAAAAAAATATGTTTAAAAATTCAACTCAAGCCATATCTGTATATTCGATTCCAGGACGAAGAAAAGGACCAGAAAAGTTTACCGTGTTGCGTACCCCTGTCTGGAGACAATCTCTAATCGCAACAAGTCAAGCCCGTTTACGTTACGGCCTCATAATTACATTAACTACGCAATGCATGTGTTACATCGTGAATGCACAGGGTGTAGTCTCAATATTGAAGTATAATATTGAAGAATACATTATAATAGACAGCTTCGACGAATTACGACGATAATAAGTTATTACCTACTCTTTATTTAATTTGAATATACCATACCATGGAACCTGTATTACCAAAAGGGTAGGCAGATGTGTACTAAACGACTGCCCTCTGACTTTATCTATATGGACCCATATAAAATTTCACTTTTTTAACAATGTTTAAAATATGTTACGCAATTTGTGAAAGATTGTGCTACTACTGCATATAAGTCTTCTTTTTTTAAGAACATTTATTTGTGAAAACTTGTAATTGGCCATGTCATATCAAAAATTTTACTATTGTATCTGAATAGCTGTAAGTTTTCCTGAAAATTAATAAAATAAATAAAACAAAACATCGCTGATGATTCCATATATAAAAAATGATCAAGCATTGAATCAAAATCCGTTATACTTTTATTATTTCAATTTGTTAGAATACGCAACATATAAAAAGGCCATCAAATATTTTCAAACATGCTGTACGCGTAGAGCAACCCCAGCGAGCCGGACCAGACAAATTGTCGCACCCCACGTTCGCATTATTGCCGATATTTAATTGTTTGCGTAATTTATTTCTCTAAAGCAGGGAACTTTGTGTCGTGTTCATAATAGAAGACCGGTTATACCTATAGTTATGTTGAATGTTTTGACTTTTTTGCCAGTAGGTATACAACTTTGGACCTACGTAGCATCATGTGCCATGAGAATTTAGAATTTGTATACTTACATGCCATCACGCCTTTATTACCCCACGAGTTAGGTTAGGTGAGGTGTATTAACCTAACTAACCCACAGTTAGCTGGTATTAAAATATATAAAAAAACTTTATTCGACTGATACATATTCCGCAAAGGCAACGTAGGTGCAACATCTTTTAATAATTGACAGGTATTCTAATTCAGAAATAATAATTTATAATTCATAATATTATTTATACATAACATAATTTAATAAATAAATACACTTTGTTATTAGAGTTAATAATTTAAACAAATAGAAATATTAATTGATTCGTATAGCCCTCCATATTGCAATGCTTGCAAAAGGCCGCTAAGTTATAAGTTCACTAAAATGTAATGTAACACCTTAATGTACACTTAGTAAGCAATAAATCTTTGAATCTTTGAATCTAGATTCAAAATTAAACCATAGATTTAATTAAAATTAAATTACTATCTATTTTATTTCTACAAATTATACGCGTACACACACAACAATTTTACATAAAATACAATATTATCAATAATTGTGTTACTTAATTTCACTTAACCACAGGCAATGACAGAATGCCCACTTCCCGAATATTTAATCGATCTGAAATTCGAATACCTACTTAGTACATACAATATGTACAACCACTGCAGTTACAGTTAATGCACATAACCAGAGGGCACCGAGCAGAACTAAACGGTCGCAACAATTTAGCCTGCCATCACATTCAGTCCACATTCGCGACAGTTGCATATTTCAATGTTAGTCACGCGCGCACGTTAGGGTTAGATTTTAATTGATAGTACTAAATTTATACGTATAGTGTAGTGCTTTGTTGTGTGTACTTTATTTTATTATCGCATCGGTACAATTACAAAAGATTCTATGTAGCTTTAAAGCAGAGACTAATGTATAGGTACTCGAAGCAGAGACTAATGTGCACTCACAGTTCTCAGGCATGTTTATTAGAGCCACTGATAATTTCATAGAAAATACCCAATAACACTGATGACATGGGAATCCCAAGACCCCTAGCGTAGAAGTCGTGCTTACCAGCATTTGATTAATCCCACAGTTGTATACATAATTATATAACTGTGACTGAATAGATATATGTTTTATCTCATTATGTATTTCCTTTTATATTTTGGCAAATCTTCCTATCGGAAAAACGTAAAAAATCGTAAAAAAAAACTTGTGGTTCAGATCACGATTGCAATAATTGACAAAAAATAATTGTATCCTAGGTTTTGGCAATTTCATTTTTGGTATGACGAAGGGCGGTTAGGGTTACTTCAAAAGATGGTCAGCATGATTCCCTTAGGAGCCAATAACATCATAGCGCGATCGTCAATTGCCGCGTGATTATGGAAATATCCCCTGAGGACTTTTTGTTACGGTCTATGGGGAACTGAAAGATGTGCGTGTCATCGCAAGCTAGTCAAAAAAGTAACTGATCATAAATTGTGATGGGGTGGTATAAAAATTAGACCCTTACAGAAATCCAAGTAATCTTTCGTTCGATTAATCGCGTTGTAAAAGATAAGTGGGGACTATAAAAATAATGCCTACTTACGTAAAATTCATGTATATTATTATATTCTAGTTTATAAATTCGATTGAATGACAGACAACGCATGTAAATAAGAGAGGTTGGGCATAGTGGAATCGAGTAATTCCATTCACAATTGGAGCTACTCGATTAGGGAAGTCCCTCTTTCTTGCTGAAAATCGTAGCCAAATAACATAGCTTCGTGCTATGTTGCGTTCCTAACGGTGAACAAGGTCGCCAGAGCTCCGCGAGGAAGTATTATCTTGGCAGTGTGGGGAACCGGTGGTGGTTTGTTACCTACCGCCGCTGTCATGTATGGCAACATGTCTCCCATGCTGCCGGCCCAACTATTCCTCCTTAATTTACAGGGTTGGCAACACGCGAGTGGTACCACTGGTGTTGCCAGCGTCCATAGGCTACGGTAACCGCTTACCATCAGGCGGGTCATACGCTTGTTTGCCTCCTTAGTGGTATAAAAATATATATATATATCACAGGAGCCTTTTATATAATGTATGTGATCATTAGGAAAACAATACTCATTGAAGTTGTGGCATATTACATTAAACTCAACTAAGAGAGGTTTCTTATGAAGGTAAATTAAAAATACCTAAATAATAAAGTCTTTACCTAAAATACACATAGCTACACTTCAAGCTATAAATGTTCAGCTTAAGCTGACCTTGCATTGTATATATAGGATGTTCGTACAAGAAGTCAGCAGAATTTCCGAGGTGAAGGAAGTTTTACACGACACTAACAGTATAGAGAAATATCGATTAAAGCACTAATGATAGCATCGGTAACTGTCTACACACAAGCAAAATAATAGAAGATAATTAATTTTACTAAAATATTATAATAAAACAATAATATCGGAACACAGAACCTCCAATTCACATTTAGGTACACTTAAAATGCCAAGTAACACAATACAAAACGACCGCCTAATTTCGTTAACAGGATTACTCATAATCTAGGGCTGTCCATCATTCGTATCGATAACGTAAGTAATTTATCCATTTAGAGCTGTAGGAAAAACGAGCGCCAACCGTGACCAGCTTATCTTAATACGTTCCCGAAGATAATTGTGCGTGAGCGTTATCTCGAATTAGTAATGGATGTGTTCGGTGCAATTACAGTAGAGTTAATTCATTTTGTGTGCGTTCTGTGTACATATGTGTATGGCCCTTTTCCTCCTAACGTGATCAGAATAATCAAACATAAAAACTAAAGGAATAACAGCCGGTGTTGCAGTTATGTTATAACCGCTCTAAACAACATAATGTACTTTGTTTTTGGTTTAAAAAAACGGGTTGTTTTTTTTGACTATACAGATATTTTAAGAGCAAATTACTTAGTGGTGAGCATTTTTTTTCCTACAAAAAGTAATTCGGATTGTACGCTCTCGCGTTATCACGACAAAATATTCACTAGTGTAAATCTGATATTAGTATCCGAAGCTTCTTGGTTTACTCAGGTCCAATGGTGTTTGATGTGTCCAATCCACTATTTACTTGGGCTTAATTGGTTAAACTGAAACACTAACTCAGGAAACTTGGACAGACACAGATAGTTTCACCAGCAGTTCTGAAAGGAGGTAGGTATACCACATTTAGTATAAGATTCATGTTGAATGTAGAATTTAAAGTATATTACAGTCATCAATTTAAATTTGACCTTAGAATTACGATCACCTACCCCAGATTTACAAATATTTCCAATTTAACTTGAGCTCTCCAAAAACATTTTACGTAAACAAGATGCTAAAGATAACCGAGTTTGACAGCTGGTCTAACTAGGTCCAACTAGGTCAATAGAAGGCTTCGCGGATAAAAAGGGATATCGAAACTTTCGCGCGCGACCCGACAGGATACTACAGGACTAATGCGAGGACTTTTTGTGTTCAGCAAAAACTAAACAGGGTCAACCCTATTTCAATTGGAGTCTGCGATATTTTTGTATTGTTTTTCGCCGGAAAGTCGGATATTTTTGGTAATAGTCGCAGTTCGCTAGTTTCATGTGACAACGTCAGCTTTTAGTGTGGCACGTCTAAATGGGCTTCGTAATTGCGTGATTCGTATCGCTGATATTCATTTTGTTTTGACACAGTTTGTTATTTTTTTTAATTTCTACAAAATATTTTATTTGTTTTCAGTATTTGTAATACGCAACCTTATTTGGTCAGTATTGATCGTCTAAACTAAAATCGCATGTTATCCCAACGTTTAGCATGACGTCTTTTGCACAGACGGACTTTGAAAACAGCTGATCATTCTTTGGGTGCAATAGGACCTCGGCTTATCATATACAAAATTGCACTTAAATATGTAATTATGTGAAGAAGTGCGCAATGTTAGTTAAAAAGATCGCTGAGTGTTAAAAACAATGGTCATTTATGATAATATAATTATATGGATAAATAGGAAACTAAAATAGTAACATGATTTCCGACGTGTTGATTTTCAGAATAAATCCCATTGGATTAAAAAACAAGAACTTTTATAATACTCGTATGTAGAACAAAGTCAAATAAAATAAATGAAATTCGTCAATCTATAGTACATATTTGATCAAACAAACGCGACGGACCATGAAAATTTCCCAACAATGCAGTGACGACTGATTTGCCACAAATCGTATTATACCGCGCCAAATATGTGAAGTGTTTACAAGTTTAAGCGTGAACTCAATTAATTATAACCTTAAATCCTTTGTAATACGGCACATGTTGATTCCGCGTTAATTTGCGGTACGATTCCGAATTGCAATATTGCGAGTTGTCACCCCAAAGCAATTTTAATTCGAGTCCAAGCTTTAGGCAAATTGTTCTTTCACGCAAACCGGAATGCGGCCCGTCGAGCTTTGACAACGGTACAAATGTACATATTTCATCATGGTTCCGAATAAATGTGTAGCCGACCGTGTAAGTAGAAGTTTATTTAGTGTCTTATTTCTTTTTATGCGGGCCTGGTAGCTCGGCAAGAAATGAGATGTTTTATGAAATTGTTTTTCCGGGACATTAGCCAGTCCTAATTATGGCTGTGCTCGCTTGAACCGGGGACCAATTTCACTGGACGTTTTCACGTTGACGGTGACAAAGTGTGTACGTCGGGAGAGAATACAATTTCACTTAGACGCCGAGCTTATTAGACAGCTGGAAGTAATGTAAATTTAGTACTCCTTGTTATGTATATTATGGCAAGAATTAATTAAGAGAAATAAGCCCGCTTAGGCCTCAAACAAACAGCGTTAAAGAAAATTATGTGTGAAATGACAAACATTCTAAATTAATTTGTGAATAAAAACGTTCTGAAATATTTGAGCTGTGAGCTACTGTGTAACCTACAGTGTCTGAATAAATTAATGCTTGGTTTAAGCATTAACTTAATGCTTGCTAAACGGTCAAAAATATTTCTGTTAAGATATTTGTAACGAAAAAGTACTAAAGTGATTCTTTACATAACATCTTTAATTCAGTGGTAATCATTGTAGTAATTGTTTGCTAATTTTTCATTTTATCTGTGTGTTGTACGGACTTTGTCTCAACAAATATGTTTTTCTTTCTTTATATTCTTAGTATATATACTAAGCTAACATGTGACATAAGAGAAAAGGCCCGTGCTTGGCAGTGAGACAGAAAATGTGTTGATTCCTATGATATAATAAACTGCTTAACTAATAACTAACCATTCGATAAAAATTATAATAACACAATCATAATTTATTCCTCGAAATGATGGTCATACTAGTTATTTTCGATTAACTTAAGGGTATTACATTGCCCAATGACCTTGAGAATTTAGTCTTTGTGCTAGTATTTGTTAGACACAGGCATTGCGGGGTGCTTCACGCGGGGTGCTAGCGAGGTTTCGGGTATTTCTTTAGTATTTCAAAATATTCCAAGAAATAAGAAAAAAAAACAATACAAATTGTTAATTACGTCATTACAATTTTTTTTGTATAAAATTCATGACTAGCCGTTATAGAGAAAAAAAACAAATTAGGTTAAAAAAGTCCTATTTACTTCAATTACTGTCCAAAATTGGGGCAAATTTATAAAAATTTTAGACAGTACGATTTGTTTGTGATGACCTTAAGTATAACATATATTTTTTATATGGCAGACGCACATAAGGATTCCACTTGAAACTTCTTTAAAGCTATTGTGTTTTTTTTATTTAAGCGATGTAATGCCCTTAAATATTATTTTTCCATGCTCTTGTATGACAATACTTTTCCTTCAAACTTACAATTACTTATTTTTCCATCTATATCAATGTTAATATCTTTCTTAATATTCTAATCTATTCCCAGTATTCCTGATACAGTTTATCTAGTAGACCTTTAGCAATATTTTTTCAGCGAGCAATATTTTTTGTTGGTCTACCAAGCTGGACAGAAAAATAAAAACCACTTATTGAGTATTTGTAAATTTTGATATTCTCCCAAACAGGACCTAAAATAATATTTTCACTTGTATTAAAATACATTTTCCGATGAATCTCGCTATTTATGTTCGTGTTTTAGGGTACTATGCAAATAAGGGTTGGTTAGATATTTTCTTTTAACTTTATTATATTTCACGTTGCCCCTTATTGGTACACAAATTCCCTGGTGAAAAGTCCCTTCTGATTGACTGACGGGTCGAAATTTCATATATTTGGACATTAGGGGAGACGTATTACCTACGTGGTTACGTTGACCTGTATAAAGTGAATGTTACGAAACAATATTTCAAAATTATTTATATGGAATGGGAAAATGTTATTAATGAGTTTTGTTTATGTAGAATATATGTAGACCTACTACTGATGTCGATATAGTATCTCGTAACATCTTTTATAATGTGGATAATGTTTTATTTTCAATAACGTTCTATTTGATGCGTTCTAATTAGATTGGATAATTTCAAAGCATTGCAAAGAAACGTTAATTGACGTAAGATAACTTTTTCTTTAAATTTTCCAAACATTACTTAGGACGGAAAACGAATCTACCAACTTGTTTCGTCAAGGGTTTTACCTTTTATTATAACATTACCTAGTCTAAAATGTTTTAGTCGCTACATAAAGGTCAAAAATACTGTCTATCCGACTAAAGCGCACAGATGCTGAAAACGTAAAATCCAAACCATTAACTCAAGCACTAAAAGGCATAATAAGTACTACTTTAAAACCACCATCTTATTACCATCGTTACATTAAATCGCCGTGCGTCGCTCATACATTTGATGGAAGCCTGCAGTCACGTCCCTACGTCCCTTTGGACGGGGAAATGAAATAATTTGTCTTAGTGAGGGTGCATTTCATATTTATACGGAGCACGAAGGGTGAACGAACCAACGGTTTATGCGTACCACGTGTATGTGTGACAAATAAGGATGGCACGCTTAAAGTGTCAAAGTAGTCTGAAAAATTAAACAAGGCTTGTGGCACTTGGGAGTGTCTTATTCTTTGTAAAATTATGCTATTTAAACTAATGTTGTCAAATGTTCATAAAATAATAATAATTCATCAGTAATGGACAAATTTACATACTTATCCCAAAGCTAAGTTTAGGATATACATAAGTTAACAGAATTTGAGACTGTCGATCATGCTTATTTACTGCATTATTGGGACTTTTCGACTTTTTTTTTATAGGATAGGAGGGCAAACGAGCAGACGGATCACCTGATGGTAAGCGATTACCGCCGCCCATGGACACCCGCAATACCAAAGGAGTCACAAATGCGTTGCCGACCTTTTAAAAAAGGATTGGGCCTCCGGTAACCTCACCCACTCGGCGAAACACAACGTAAGCGTTGTGTAACGCCGGTTTTCTGTGAGGCCGTAGTATCAGTCCGGTCGAGCCGGCCCATTCGTGCCGAAGCATGGCTCTCCCACGTAAACGACGACTCATCTTATTACGACATACCTACTAAAACATTGAATACTGAATATCTGTTTTTGCCAAACATGAACCAAAATTCGAATCAGGAACAGAGTTAACACTCCACGAAAACGACTATCCCAATTTAAAAAAGAATAGCGTTATTTTCCTCTTATACGATACGTACAAATGAAAAGAGCCTCTGATTTATAACTCAATCTTGTGACGACATAAAATAAGACACACATGAAAATTGCCAATTTTTCATAATAACCTCGGTTGCGAATTGTGGCATATTATCTCGAGGACAAATTATTTGATTTTCCGCCCTTGTTCAGAATAGGCGCGATATTTTTAAAGAGGTTGACGAAAACAGTATCATTACGGATATAGCCCATTGTGACTAACATTATTTTCTATTACCGTACTTCGAGGACTTGTTAGCAAACTGACACTTTTTTACGTTCAAGATAGATTTACATTTTAAGCACAAAAAGCCTCCAACTACGGAGTATCAACGGGAATAAGTCGTGAGTACCTCTCTAGTCTCTTGCTCTTCCAGGATTTTTTTTTTGCAAACTGCAAAAAGATATATAAGCTATAGGATTACAACTGTAGTTTTTAGATGACTAAAAACTACAGTTGCAATCCTATATATACACTCCTATCCTTATCATTAGGGAAGGAGGAGACCAAAGAAAAGATGGATGAACTGTGTGAGAGATGATATGGCTACAGAGGAAGTGAATGATGAGATGGCGGCTGATAGAGATATATGGATGAAAAATACATACTACGCCGACCCCAAGTAAATTGGGTAAGGGTAATAGGATGATGATGATGAGTCCGATGTACTCCGTTGCCTTCCTGCTTCCCTGGTGGCCGACTATCCATAAGGATTTTTCACTTTACATTTGCCAGGTGTGCTGTATGAGTATCAGTATGAGCTGCTGAATCCTATGTAGGTAAATGTTAAGGGAATACTGTAAGCAAAAAATCTAGTCAGATTCTAGCTTTAAAAAACCATTAAAAAGTTCATATTCTGTATTTAGATTATCCAAACCACACAAATCGTGCGCCAATACTATAAATCAGTTCAAACATACCAGCTATTGACAATATTTCCCCATCGTTTGTTTTACTACATTATTCAATATTCATGTAGTTTAAATGCGTACAAACAATATAATAAATCTTTATATCGACTGTCCTGCCATTTCAGAACCCCTTACTGAGTAATATTACATTTAATTTTATTTATTGCTACCGACTCTATTCAGTTAACCGATTTACAAACACAATGCTGTTATTAATAACTCTACTCGTCTGTAAATGAAATATTTCTCAGATAGGTACAATAGTTTTTGATAAATGGACGTCAATTTGTGAGCTAAAACCCACTTTACTGTGAAAGTAAAATCATCAGAAATAATAAAATTGAACCTGAAATTGAACTCAATAAATGAGACATAATAGATTTGAATATTCAAAAGAAATGTTTCAGTCGTAGATGGATGGATGCTCGTTTTACTTTGCCGTTCAGTCTTATAAGATATTAGATTATTTGAAACACGTATAATATATTTCAAATCTGTATACGTATGTTGCAGAAAACTTCAATGTAAGATAATCGAATCGAATAATCCATCATCTCTCGACTCGGAATGCGTGGCTCATATATCTCGAAAGGAATCTAAGAACTGTCGAACTATCCATCTTTAAATCTAGTTCTACATCGAGAATACGATCATAAACTTATTTTTTGCTCGATACCTGTTCAGGTGAATATAAAAGCGTTCGAACAAATCCCTGGCAGATTGTATCCAGTGAAAGTTTTCCACTAGTGCGTCAAAAAACTTATAATTCCGTTTGGTGCCCGGCTATTGAATTCACTCCTTATTTATTGTTAGCGATAAAATAATATTAATCTCGCGGGGATTACACTTGGATTTTATTCTTCTCCACGAGTCGGAACTTGGAAAATAACCTCAGATTATTCGCCAACGTATATAATAACGTGGATGAGCAATCCACTAATGAAAGTATAACGATTGTTTTATGGTGAACATTTGCCTTTAACGGGTGCAGAAGTTCTGCGATAAAACGTGATCTGCTTAAGTCTTTTTACTTACAGTGGTCTTGGAAATTAGGTACTAAACACTTCTCGGTGGCCGCGGCCCGTCGTGAATATTTAGATTGGCGCTTCTAAGTTTTACATAAACACTCAATTTCACTTTGTTATGGATATTATAGCCAAAATTGTACTAGTTACATATACAGTGTAATGATGTAACATGTAATATTTAAAAATACTTAACGATTTCTATATCCTATCTGTCGATAGATTTGCTTACTAGAGATAGGATTTTGACATAAGCTCCATACAGCTACTGTCAAAATCCTATCGCAATCGGTATATCCACAATAGTGCTGTACACCGTTATCAGGGCCAAGTAGTAATCAGCTGTGGAAGTTTCCGTGCGTAAGAGGGATTATATTTTCGATAACTTAGCTTAGGGTGGAGAGCAATAAATACAGAAAAAGAAAGATAGTGAGGGGACTATCCTGAACATAAGTAATCTGGAAATTTGTTATGGTTTTAAGACAAAAATGGCAAAAATCCCGCGGGAACGATTCAATATTTTCCAAAACTTACGGGACCCCATTCTTGGGTGGAGGCACGCGCGCTATTTATTAATAACCGTTTTTTTATTTGCTGTGAAGCAATTTTGTTAGCGAATGTATATATATATGTTACTGTAAATGCCCGAACTACGGCAAATTCTAAGATTTACCAACTCTGATTGGTAAAAGTTCGAAATGTTCCACCAGGGTTAGGTTAGGTTGTTAGGTTTTTTTTTTAAAAAAAAGCTTACAACGCCATGCAAATGTTCCACCATGGTTTAAAATCGCTACGATCAATAGGAGCAGAGCAGTGAAGGGAAATGTTGGGAAAACAGGAGAACTTACTCCATTTTTTAAGCTTCCGTCGCGTGTGCAGCCTTAATGGTTAAAGCTACACAGAAATCATGTATGACGGAAATGTTCTCCTTAAAATTATATAAAAAATATTCTACGACAGCAAATGTCTATCTTTTATGGTTGACTCACAATAACACGTGTAACTCCCGATAGCTTAGCAGTTCGGAGCTTTCTGATTATATTTGTCTACTCTTACGTTAGGTGACTGACTGACTGACACAGTGATCTATCAACGCACAGCCCAAACCACAGGTTATAGTATACTTTTCATCACGCTACGATCAATAGGAGCAGAGCAGTGAAGGGAAATGTTGGGAAAATGAGTGATTCATGGGAAAGGTTTCAAACTATCAATGTATATATCATCACGCTACAACCCTTTGGAACGGGGCAACGCAGGTGACACCACGGGCGAAGAACTAGGGAACAAAGTAACTATTCGACGCGGACGAAGTCGCTGGCAAAAGCTAGTAATTATTATAAACGTGAAACGTTGTGAGTATGTATGTATGGATTTTTGTTAATCTTTACACGCCAGAACGGCTGAATGGATCTGGATAAAATTTGGCACACAGGTAGATTATAGCCTGGAATAATACATAAGCTACTTTTTATCCAGGTCGAACCCAATCCTGAATCCACGCAGCCAAAGTCGCGGGCAGAAGCTAGTGAATCATAAAGTTAAGTTGGTAACAAATTAAATTGGTTTGTTTATTAAAGTTTCGGCTGTTTATTAATGTAGCTTGGATATCTCGGGGAGAATTATGATTAATTTTATAGAAAAACACAAAATTTCTTAACTTGCTCATATATCTTCGATTAACTGTCTCTAGCGAACAGTTATTTCTAATTTCAAGGTAAGATAAGAACTCTCTCATTAGTCTGGTGGCCCCAAGTTCGACTGCTACGCTGGAGGTCCTGGGTTAGATTCCCTGGTCGAGCAGTGTTATTGCGTTTTTCTATGAAATTCTCAGTAGCAGCTCGAAGTTTGGATTTGTGCCCGGTTAATGGCAATAGGCTTGCCCCCTATTATATGGGACCTATTAATTATTATTATATTACTATTTTATGAGACCTATTATTACGTCTGCCTAACCCTTCTGGAAACCAGGTGTGATGATAGTATGATATGAAAAGACAACTTTAATAATAGCCAGGGAATCTTTCACGTAGGTTTTGTGTAATTAAACCAAAAAAGGACTTCAATTATATTCGAAATAAACTCGAAACATCATGTACAATTTACTAAAAACATATAAAAAAGTCAACCTATTTTACCGACACACATTTTTATTTTCCCCTAACATTTTTACACGTAAAACATTTTCGTAACGACGTAAAGCTATACCTCCACATACATATGCCCCCTTCACTGCGGTTTAGAAAAAAACGCAATATCGCATGAGTTTCAAGGGAGGTAAGTGTGCCCTGTGGATTTACAGCATTAAATTGGTTCAGGCAGGGCTGTCAACTCGCTAAAAGTTTTTAAGTCGCACGGTCGCGTGACGAACGTTGTAAAACTTTGAGTGGGTGAGTAACTTTTATGTGGAGACACTATCAAGTTTGTTATTCAGTGTAAGTACTTTAAATTTGTAGACTTGTTTGTATTAATCGCTTTCTAGGGAAGTACCTGTTGGGTTTATACCTACCAGTGTAATATTTATAAGCGCGGTATAATTTAAAATTGTCACTTGTCAAATGTCAATCTGTCAAACGTCACTTTTAATGTCTGTCATACTTATGTAAGTTAGTTGGAATACAGATCTCGCATTCTTTACCGGCATTTTTATTACTCATTTGACTAGCGATATCCTTATTAGGGAAAAATTTGCCTATGTACGTCCAAAACAGTACCTATGTAGTTATGTCGTTTCTAAAGGCTTATCCGTACTTTTTGGTATCTCTCATTCTAATAGGAGACCCGTACCCAGCAGTGGAACAGTAAATTGGTTTGTAGTAACAATAATTTTATGCACCTTCTCCGTACTAAGCCCACAATAAAATTAGTCCATAATTTGTAGGTACTTAAATATATTTTCCCATGATATTTATCTTCTGTTCAAGTGAGTTCTGTTAAATTCTGAGTAGTACTTGGGAGTCTAGATTTGTGTGGCAATACTCGTAAGCACGTCCCCTATTACATGGAACCTAAACATAGTGAATCGTGGGAGTAAATTAGTACACCTCTGCCTAAACCTTCAAGGTATACTGGCTTGATGTTTATGTATATTATGCTATATTTATCTTGTAATTAATAACTAAATACATTTATTTTACACGTGTCCTACAACCCTAGCTTGTTTCCTTGTTGCCTAGTAGAAATCCTTTGTCCCATGACAGCACACAGACTCGACTAAGTTTATCACCGTTGCGACTTTCAGTGGTTATTGCGTCCAGTGTTACGGACGTGCGACTTTGCGACATAAACGCACCCCTGTCTTCAAGACAGCGCCGAATCGCAGACGTGTAATAATTTATTGCCCACAGCCAGTAAGGATAAGGTAATAAGTAACTTTTGTCGCTTATAAAAACGCTACATAAAGTTTGCTACTTTGTTGATCTACGGGGGGAAGGGATTGTTTATTTACGAATGTTTCTATTTGTCTGGCCCGATTTTCCCTGAGAAAATATTACTAGTTCAAATATTTTCTTATTAAGATTTACCCCCTCTTTTATATAGACTGATAAAATATACTATCACGCCTGCCTTTCACGAAATATTAAGCAGGAGTGTATAAGTTCTTATTTTTTATCCTAAATCCGTGGTGCTACTTAGCATGTTCTAACAGGAAATCAAACCGGAGTCCGGGACCCGACGGTCATTTAGTAAATGTACTAAGAATTACGCAGCATTACTACATACATTTGTACCCAAATAAATACAGGCTTGATGGTTGTATAATTTATATTCAGTCCGTACCAAGACCCCTCTACAATGCTCAAACATTAATACAAATTAGTCCACAGCTAAGTACGAAAAATACTCTGTTATCATCAAAAAGTTTCGCAATATGTAATCTTGTAATGGCTCACACGTCACATCAAAGTTTCTGTATCGTGTCTCAAGGCGGCTGGCACGTGCATCATCCAAACTCCAGGCGATCCCAGGGGACTTTTGTTTGCCTAGAGATTGCAAACTCAGCTACCAACATTCCGCGTGTTTGTAAATGGGGTTAATACCTTTGTATGGTTAATTTTATTTGCTCTCGTGCTTTATTGTTTAATACGGTATGTATTCATAGAATCTCGAAGTAATGCAATTATAATATAAAACATACGAAGATCGATATCATATAATGTGAATCAGTGAACGTCTTACTAAAAAAGGTCGCCATTTATTTTATGTTAGTCTTAGAAAGTTATAAAACTGAAGACAGTAAATCTGGATTCACAGAAAAAACTATCTGAATTCAATCCGAATATCAAAGTTCACGCCAAGAATTAAAATTCAAAAAGTTTAATTATAAATTTGCGAAGAATCTTAAAAATTCTTAGCACATTTCACGCAAATTTTATCTTAAACCTAAAATGTGTTTCCAAACCAAGACGCCTTAAATTCATTATGTTCAAATATTTACGACGTCCCAAGCGTAGCAGTGCTCGAGGCTCTCAAGGAACTCACTCAAGATATGTTCCTAATTTGCCTTTCAAATACTTTGAAACACAGAAGTATTCTAGAGAGCGGCTTTGACTGTGAAAATACGCAAAGAGGCTAGTGTTACGTGCAAACTATCTCGCCAAGAAGGCAACTTACTGTTGAGAAATTCCGTCCGCGTAATCGCCGAAACACACTCCCCAAGGGACCCGCCGGTATTACCCTCCCTATCTCCAACATTCTTACAGTTTAATGTATGCAAACGCATTTTGTTTCAAAGCCTAGCTCCCTTAAGGATGGTGTTACTTGAGAGCCCTCCAGCGTTGTTCACCTCACCACCGCCGACCGAAGTTTTTCCCTGCCCGTGTGTCACAACATGCTCTTTGATCTTCACAAATGCGAATATAATGTCGGAACCAGTTAAGAACGTTCCTTTTTACCCTTTATCTGCCTGTACACTCGTGAGTTTTTTCTACCTCTATTCCATAATATTTTCGCGTGTATATTCCTCCAGGGCTTTTTGTGAAAGCAAATAATATAGAAAGTGTTTTGTCTTTTCCTATCTTTACTATTGAATATATTTGTTTGTGAAATGAAATACAGATTGAGGTGTTACATTTTCAAATTCGACTCTTCCCTTTGTTTTACGCCTGCAACAATAAAGTTTGGAACGTGAAATATGAAAGACGCTTCATAAAGTCTGTAACGGGCAGAAGGAATAATTCATAAAGGGAATTCGTTTCAATGTGTCAGCTCAGTAACAAGGTTCAATATATCACTGGCATATTAAAGTCAAGTTAAGCTCTCGAACTTGGCGTCATCAATTCGGGTAGGGGTAAAAATAGATATCCCAATGATGAGGGATTATTTGACGACAAAGTATCAACAGAAACATGTGGTGTCAGGTCAGAAATAGAATGCGTCACCATCTCAGCGATGTCACACGTGGCGGTCTCAAAAACAGATCGTTTCCTTTAAAAAGTTAATTTGGCACTTTTTGTCGCGGGACAGTTACAAAAAAGTGTCATTTTTTAGAAGTCGTTAAGGGGCATATGTTGCTCTAATAATGTAGCGTTGTAGCGCGCCAGTAATGTGACTCCTATTTTCCGATACGGGGGTGTGTTGTGGTAAAATATCATCGGAAATAAGGGATACTTTTTGAAATACCACATATTTAGAATTCATATTCCGTCATTTTTGTACTTTGATACATTTATGTAATTTTTATTTTTGTTTTAATTAGAGCGATACATGATCCTTCCTGGTGTTTACGTCTGTATTTATTAAAAGCTGAAAAGCACCACAGTAAAAAAACTTTAAGTCTTAAAAAATAATTGCTAGGGTGTCTATTTATGTAGATATCATACTTCGGGGATATTTAGTAAGCATTAATTAATATATATTTAGGCTAATGCGCCTAAATATATATATAAATAAATTAAGTAATAAAAAAACCTAAATATTTTTGTTTAAAAAAAGCGTTTGTTATTTCAATCTGTTTTTTTTTTTAATAACCTATATCCCTCTTTATTTTTTTCTGTTAATAACCAACATTGTTTCCTAGAATGGAACAAGTATATTAAAGTAAATAAGCATCAAGCTAATACATTGTCGTGTAGCCAACTCCCGTTCCAATTCGTCTTCCTCCACTTGATGGATGAGATCTACCACTTCCCTAATAAACGTAAACAAAACATTTATTTTTTGCCCAACAAACATTATTAATGAATCGTCCCCGATGATAAGTTTAATTGTTTTAAATGCTTCCACTTTGATCTTGATAAAAGGTTCTTGGTAAAACAGTTTTTTATTTTGCACTAAAACGTCGCATTATTGACACCGGAGATCTTGTGTCACTCCATTCATTATACACCTTAAAAATACAACAATTAACTCTGTACCTTATTCTTTGAAATACTAAATCCATAGTTACGTAGCAAAGGTGTTGGAATACCAGTGTCATATGATCCAAAATGCTTTTTTTATTCCACAAAAGTCAGACACCGTAAAAAAGGAAACGTCCGTAGAATTCCACGTAATAGACGAAATATTTTAATGAGGATTTTTAAAATAATTAATGGTAATGTGTGAACGGTTGCGTGCTTTCAGGTGAACTGTGCTGACGAATGCTCGTGCTGCGATATAAAGTAGCAAACGGAAGTTTTGTTAAAATACTTTGATAAGAATTTTGATTGTAGATTTTTTGTTGAAGATATTGTGTGTAAAGAGTATTTATTTGTTCAAGTATTTTTGTGGAACTATGCGTGAGAAGTATATAATGAGGCCGCATTTACTGGTTGATAATTCATTGTATTACCGGTCAAGAAATTTTAATTATTCTGCAGTTGCACAGAGGAATTTCAAATATTTAATTGATCTGATTGTTTATTTTTAGTAGCTTTTACCCGCTCTTTCACATACAGGTAGCCTGTATCATCTGTTCAAGATCCAATCTGTCTCTATACCAAAATTCGTCAATATTGGTTCAGCGGTTTAGGTGTGAAAGGGTAAAAGATAGACAGACGGAATAACTTTTGCATTTATAATTATTAGTATGGTTATGATAAAAGCCAAATTCGACCTACGACCTTAAGTAATTAAGTAGTTGTGGTTTAAGTAATTTAGGAGATTATAAGCTGGTTTTGAAATCGCTACCGCCATCGCATATCAATACACTTTCATCTCCGATGATCGGTATTCGGCATCTGAGTCGTCCATGATTCACAATCTTAATCATTACGTGGGACCAAACACTAATTGGACAAAATGTCCTTTTATGGTCCTCATCAAAATATTAACCAGATCGAATTGACCGCTGAATCGATTCTAGGGAGATGTGAAGTGAGTAATACTTATCATGACTCATCCTTACCCTTTCCTGTATGATCGAACATACTGTTGTCTCAGCTTATTCTATTTATTTGAGCTAAGGTAGGTAAATGCAGAGATAGCCTAGTGATATCCAGTGATCGGAAAAAGGTGAGATAATTTACCTAAACTTCAAAGAATAGAAGAAAATGACTTCCCTATGACATTTTTATTTTCGTGAAAATTGAAAACTAATGTTATGAATATAGAAAACGACTGAATTTCTTTCCTGTTTTTTTTCCCAAACATTATAAAAAACCTGACCTGTTTTTTATTGATTTCAAAAAATAAAAGACAATCTAAGGAGATTGTCTTTTATTTTTTGAACGCTTTCTTATACGAAAGCGGGGAAGGTAATGTTATTTACATACTAGCTTTATTAACTAAGAAGATCTCCTCTTATCTTCGAAGAAATTTAGGTAATTTTTACACTGGATCACTGGATAAGTCAAAGTCAAAATGTTTTATTTCAATTAGACCACTAAATAGGTACTTTTGAAAAGTCAAAACTAGTTGCACGATTCCAAAAAGTGGGTCATATGGAGAAGAGCCGGCAAGAAACTCCATAGATACTCTTTTAAAAAAAAACTTGATTACAATATTATGTTTTACAACTTTGTTGTTTTTTGATTTAAAGAATTAGGGATTGCCACAGCAAGTAAGAGCTGACCAGCCCCGACAGACAGCACCCGTTCACGAGCATGACGTGCGTATCGGCGTGGTTCGACTCAACCATATTGTAGGGATATGACTGACTGTCAAGACATATGTGTCAAGATCGAAACCATGGCCCGCACCTCTGACTTTCCGAAGTCATGTGCGTATTACCTACTTATCACGTGCAACGGTGATTGAAGACATTGTGAGATAACCTGCAAGCCTGAGAGATTTTCTTGACGGTGGATACCTTTCAAATAAATACAAATCCGGATGTAGATACCAATCAGATAAACTGATAGGGCTCTCAAAGTGCAGCTTATGATGTCGTCAGCATTTGTAATGTACTTACACCACAGCATCAAATTAGGATATCCTGTACTAATGAACAGTAATGCATCCGAGATGAATAGACGATAAGCTTAAGTGTGTCTCAAATTGTTCATAATTAAATAAATTATTGTAGTGTTATTACTACACAGAATATTGTGACTGGTCTTGGGAGATACTTTTATGTTCGAACTTCGATAGATATGGCTTAGGGATTGATCAGTAACGGAAGCTAGGGTGTCTTGTTGGATATCAATAATTAGGTACCTAATCATCAACGTTTATTTCAAACCATGATGATATTGTCAAAGTTAAAGACAATCATTAGTAAAATAGTAGTCAAAGTCAAAGTCAAAATTATATTTTGACTTTGACTTTGACTACTATTTTTTTTGGTTTATATAGAAGCTTATTCGTTTATTCATATGCCTGCTATTCAGCAAAATAATTAATAACGTAAAAATTAGGGGTAGTGCCTATTCAAGAACAACTAAAACTAACAAAACACAATCTAGGTATGTATTTCTCACTGCACTGAATCCGTAGTATCCATATCCAGTAGGTTCCAGTGCCCCGAGAATCATATCAACCCTTGAATAACTACCTACGCTTCTAATAGTGACGACGTGAAGAGAGATTAATATACCTAAGTAGTTTACATAACATAACATAACATACCATCACGCCTTTATTCCCCAAAAGGTTAGGCAGAGGCGTACTAATGACGACACGATTGGCGCAGCGGTTGAGCGATCGGCTTCTGCGCCACGTGTTGTGGGTTCGATCCCCACACGGAGCAAATATTTGTATGATCTGCAGATAGTTGTTCTGGGTCTGGGCGTTTGTGCATGTGAGAATTTGTGTTTGTAAACGCACCCACGATACAGGAGAAAATCCTAGTGTGGGGCAACGTTTTTTTTTAAAAAAAAAAAAAAGAAAGAATGTTAACACCACCCACATTTCGCCGGTATGTTTAGGTCTCATGTAATAGGGGGCGAGCCTATTGCCATTAACCGGGCACTAATCCAGACTCCGAGCTGCTACTGAGAATTTCATAGAAAAACCCAATAACACTTTGCTCAACCTGGGGATCGAACCCAGGACCTCTAGCTTAGCAGTCGCGCTTGGGACCACTAGACTAATGAGGCAGTTCTAAGTAGTTTATTTACAAGAAATACCTAAGTAGCTACATAGAAAAATAACCTAACTAACAAACTGAAACAATAATACATTAACGAACACGTAACGTCGGAAGAATCCACAAACCTGAAAATGTTAACAGCCTTTTTATTGCTACGTTGGAATACACGAGAACGTAGCCTACTACCTCCTAGTATTTTAATATTTTAAGAATTCCAACATTTTCCAACACAGCGACGAGGGTTAAAATAAAAAAAATGTGGTGTGCTTCAGGAAAATTAACTAAAAACTAAAACCCCCATGTAATTAGTTAGACAACATTTTTTGTACAAATCTAGGTGCTATGCATATAGCAGTAGGAGCCAGCACTGGATCTATGCAGGCTGATTTTCTTATTCTTTTTGAGTCTCTAAATATTGAATCTGGGGTTTTAAATATTAATTAAGTATACATAGGTAAGTTCACCCACTGTTGTGTAAATATTTTTTTAAAGGAATGTCTATGGAGGTTCTCATCGATTCTTTTCCATAAAACTTTTTTTACAATAATGTTATAAAACTTTTGACTTTGACTTCAACATTATGGCGAGACATCCAGACAGTCACATAAATCCAAACTCTAGGCTGCCTATCTACACCTATTCAAAAACACTACCCAAACTTTTTTATTCTTGCTATTATGAACTTGTCCAAAACTATTGGATTAATATATACCTACCTACCTATAATTTTCAAGAATTTAATAATGAAATTTTCAAGAATGCTTTGGGAAAATTAAAAACTCCTATCTAATTAGTTTGACAAAAACTATTGTACGAAACTTGGTACTATGCTTAAAGTAGTAGGCGCTAAAACTGGAACGATGCTATACTGTTTCGGGGTTTCATGTTGTCCTTAATAGTTTTGGAGAACAGCGAGCCTATTTCACATTAATTCAAACTTCAGGTTGCTACCTACTAAAAAGAGCACCTACGTAAAGTTATCTGTTTTCGGATACCAAAGGTTTTCGTTTATGGAGTAAAAAACTGTGTGTTGTAATAATATATTTCTAAATGTTATTTTAACTTCATAGTATTGAATTAGCAATAGAAGAAAAATAATAAATATCTTTTGCTTTAATAACCATTAATTATTATTTAGCAGAACCTATCTACATATATTTTGGTGGTAGGAAAGAAAGAAGTGCTTCATAATAAGTCGATATACAGAATACATGATTCTTTCTAAAGTTTATCCCAATCCAAGGAAATAATTTAACGATTTTATTTTCAATAATAATATTCCGGCATTCACATACAATCAACAAAACGAGGAAAAACACGACGAGGTTACAGGGCGACATCAATTATCGTAACAAATCATATGAACAAAACGATACACAGTTTTTCTTCGTATTAAAACTGCCTATTCACTAAACTACGAATTGTAGCGCAACGAGTCGCTCGCAACTCACATCATGATGACTACCTATCAGCAAATGTGAAATTCCCACACTTACGCAGAAATTTATACTTATGCGGAGTTCAAGGCCCAAATTATTATTTTTTTGGTTTTACGAAAATTGGCGGTTTATAACACATTCTAGATTGATGGCAGTACTAATTGCGAAAATATATTTAAGTGTAGGTATTAGTATTCTACATAATATTAGTTGTTCAAAACGAAGACTAAATAATTTCCTGAATTCATAATTAATGAGTTCACTGAACTTACTTTCTGTAGATTTAAGTTGAAGGAAGATCATCAAAAACAAATCTGAATATTGTGTCAAAACTAACCGAAATCTGTCTTGTTTTTAGAGGATGAGGTGCAGTTTAGGTTCTTATTTACTTCATTTATGTCTAACTAAAGTTGCGTCTGAATTTTTGTCACACCTATACTATAAATACCCAAGCGAGATGACGTTTGATTGATGTTTGTTATGGTCGCTTTTGTGTTCATGATCGAGTGATTGACTGACCTCTGATTGGACACTACAACAAGCGATGGACGATCTTATGTTAGTACAAAGTGTAGTTTCTATAAGCGTAGTACAATTAATTTCTTCTGTGTTTGTATAGATATGCATCTCAACTCTGGGTTGTCCATGTTTACAACACAGTGTTGCCCAACAGTTGCTTCGTGAATAGGCATCTTTATTTCCTACGTACACTAACAGCGTCTCAATCTTTGATAAGGGAACAAGCAAAGTTTACGGTTGATATATTCTGTTTTACGATCTCTTTTGTTTTGTTACACGCATGAAGTGAGGACAATCAAATATGTTATGAAACAATTGATATTCTATTATGATATACAAAAATTCGGTATAAAAATGTTGGTTGTTTGATTATTTGTTTTTTTCTGTAAGTATGTGTACCTATGTTTAATATCTATGTTATATCCTAAATCATCATCGTTTATGTTTATTACATTACGGTTTTCTCAGACAACAACTCATAAAATGGTAAAATATTCAACAATTAAAGCACAATATACTTGGATATCATTGGTTTTATAATAGTTGGTAGATACATAGTTAGGTTGTTTGTAATAGGTAGGTAGTTTTATATTTTAGTAGGTTAATTTCAGTAATGGAATTGACACAAACTTTACTGACTATAATCCAAGAATCTTTATAACAACAAACTTGTTAAAAAAAAATGTTTTATTTAACAAAATAATTCGGTAATTAAAGTCATACTTGTAGTTATGACTTTAATTGCCGAATTATTTTGTTAAATAAAACAAAAAATATATTTTTTTTACGAACCATGTGGTATCTGGTATCCATGTGGTATCTTGGTTCGTAAAAAAATAATAATGAATAAATAATTATAAAAATTAATTAATAATTACTTACATTAAAAGTAATGCTCAGTTTTACCTGAGCAATATTTTACATCTACTGTAATATTCCCTTAAAAAGAGCTATACTAAAATACACCGAATAAAATAAGCGCGATATTACAAACGAGTCCGTCTCCTTACACAGAAGAAAACTTAGCGCATAAAGACAGCGCAAATGAAATAAGACTTTAAGTTCATTTATATACAGTTCAGGTTGTAGCACCTGCGTTAGCTGGCTCAGCAAAATTTGCATATCATAAATGTAATATTTAGCTCTACTTGCTAATTAGAAGTTGTCTTTTGGTACGGTCGGCAAAAGTCTACATGTAAAAAAATCTTTTTTGTAACATCTTAAGCCTATTTAATGAGACTGTAATACGTACGACACATAAAAGGGGATTTCTTTATGGAAGAGTATTATGCGTAAAAAGTTACGACTGAAATAAAAAAATTAAAAAAGCAAATTTTTTACGTGGGAGAGCCATGCTTCGGCACAAATGGGACGGCTCGACCGGAGTGATACCACGGCCTCACAGAAAACCGGCGTCAAACAATGCTTACCTTGTGTTTCACCGAGTGAGTGAGGTTACCGGAGGCCTTTTAAAAGGTCGGCAACGCAGTTGTGACTCCAATGGCGTTGCGGGTGTCCATGGGCGGCGGTAATCGCTTACCATCAGGCAATCCGTCTGCTCATTTGCCGTCCTATCCCATAACGAAAAACAAAAAACAGCAAAATTTTTCGAGTCCATGGTCCCGGGCAGATTTTGTCAATTTTGTCTGCCCTGTAACCATGGATGCTATGTAAAATATAATGCGATAAAATTCGTAAAGTGGTTTTATTTCAATATCATAATATACTTATTTCAATACCAAGATATCTACATTATTATTTGTGTCGGTGTCAGAAATCAGAATCTATATTAGAGTAAGGGTCATGCACCAGAAGGTCATGACCATGACATGATCATATATTCGACATTTTAATGTCACTAACGAAAGACAGCACTATTAAATTTTGTAGATAGTCAAATTTAGCTTAAATAAGGAGCTAAGATGCGAATATTTTGGTACCGAAGCCTGTAGTCAAAAGCCCCAAAAGCCTGATAACCAGTCTTTCCTCAGGATATTGGTATTACCCAGATATCAGGTTGCGGAAGTCTGATGGCAGTCGCTTCGTGTAAAATACTCATAATTAGCCGCATCTGGAACCCGAGCCCAATATTATTGGCTAAAAGCTGATGAAATGAAACTAATATTTTCGTACATGTCCCATCGTTTTTGCAAACGTCCCCTTATCAAGGTAAGGAAGCCCCCACCCAGCCAGTTCGTGCTCCGGTTTTAATTAGTTGCCAGTTGTTATTATTGTTACGGCAAATGTACCCATAAAAATTACTCAGCACCTTATCACTTAGAAAATTTCCCACCGCTCCACATTAACTGTTTCGAGTTCATAACTATAATTTATATGGTAAGTAGGTTAATGTTTTGAACCTTACAATGCATGTTCTATTATATTGAAGTGGAAATATGGATCCAACGTTGGAAAAATTGATTTTTTACCTTCATTTTATTATGTAAAGGAAATGTCCTGCAAAAAATCGGTGTTTATAACCCCGATTTTTTTTCAACTAACGTATAATAAGTTGATTATTTAAATACTCGAAAACACGAAGAATATGCTTACTGACACGAACTGAACGTCAAAGAGGTTTCTATTACTTTTTTTTTCTTGCTTTCAAACAATTTCCGTTGTTATGATTCTTGTAACCTATTATTAAGGGGAAGACACTGGCTCCTGTAATACGAGTACAGTGTACACTTGCACAGGGGCCAGGAAAATCCATTGTAATGTGCCTAAAAATTAATGACGATAATATTTTTTTTTATAAGTCTGCTCAATATTAAATAAAAAACTTAAGAGTCCGGCGGACCGATTTTTCCTTACAAACGTAATACCGAAATAAATCGTAAATCAAACACAATTTAATCAAATTCTGTTATTATTTGGATTCGGATAGCGTTAATCTAGGTTCCTACGTTACCATTTCATCCAAAATATTTCACTGGAAATAAATGTAAGCGAATGCAGTTTTTGATAACTTTACCAACTTCGAAACGATTTTCCGGTCTTTTATTTCCAGTGAAGTAGTAGTAGACGAAATAGCTCCGTAGGAACCTAGATTAATAGTATCCAAATCCGAATAATAACAGAATTTGATAGAATATTGTCTGGATTACGATTTATTTCGGTATTACGGTTTGTGGGCAATTCAACCTCCGCCAGACACATCATCATCATCATCATTCACAGCTTTTATCGACCCACTGCAGGGCATAAGCCTCCTCTCTTTTACGCCATTCATCCCTATATTGCGCCATTCTTAACCAGTTCGCCATTCTTAATACACATAACTTTACTTAAGTGTTACTCCAATTTTGAGTTAAATATTTAATTTGTTTCATAAGGAGTTACATCTAACTCTATAAATATTTTGTATTTTTTTACTGTAGCTACTGGTCTTTTTTCATCATCATTATCACATCATCCAAAAGAGGTCCACTACTGATACGCTGTGTAGGCCTCCCAAGAGACTTGCTCAAGGACCTGTATGTTGCCTAACAACTCCTAACAACCTTTTTACGTGTCGGTAGCCTAATGGCTAGGGCGTCGGACTTGTGATCATGTGGTTGTCGGTTCGAAACCTACCCATTGCACTACCGACGTGAACCCACTCGTAACACAAGCATTTAGCTTAGCACGAGTGGTTAACAAGAATACTAGCAATGTGCGACCCACATTGCTAGTAAGCTTTAAAAAAACGTTTCCCAGTTTGTCTGTTTATCTGAAAGTCGTCATATACCGCCTTTTCCGTTTCTTTTTACTATGTTTGCTGAAAGGTATAACCTGGAATTTTGACCTTGCCTGACGTTGAGTTTTGGGACACTCTGTATATAACATCATAGCCCAATCCCAAAACTATTATCTTATAGCGGACATTAACAATTCTCGTCTAAAAACCTCAAGGGGTAACCGTCTTGGTATAATCCTTATGTGGGTACTAAACTATTAATTAATCAAAAGTATGCCCAGGGTCCCGTCACGTTCCAATGAGGTTCAAAGTTTCGGACCCTTTGTGGTTTACCCTAATGTTGTTTACATTGTCGTTAATTAAATGGGGCCCGGATGTGCAATTAGCTCTTCAGAGGATAGCTGACATCTAAAGAAAAAAGAAGTCACTATTATTACCGTACTAAAAATTGAGGCAACCAATAATAATATAGGTACCTGTTTATATAAATAATTTTAAGTACCTACCTACGTAATGAAACGAAATGATATTTATGCCTGTAAATAGATCTCTTAAAGATACTTTTACATGTCTTTTTATAAGTAGGTACTAGATGGTGTCGGGTCGGTCGGTCGGTCGGTAATTCATCTCATCGGTTATTCAGTCGGTACGTACCTATTATTGATATTTTGTTCTGAATTTTGTAATAAGATTTTACCAATGGGGATCACTTCTTATAATTATTTTATAGGTACCTAAGAATATTCTTTTAAATAAAAAAAATATCTAAAAAAAGTAAAACTGCCTTTAAAAACATCAAAAAAGGTAATGTTATGTGCGAAACAATTTGCAATTAGTTTGACTTTTCAAAAGTACCTTTTTAATGGTCTAATTGAAATAAATAATTTTGACTTTGATCAAAAAAGAATCATCAGAATCGATTCATAAATTACGGAATAATTGCGTAACAAACATAAAAAAACACAGTCAAATTGAGAAGAACCTCCTCCATTTTGAAGTCGGTTAAAAATAATATATATTTATTTTTTCTTATTAAATATAATAATAATTGATACCAACGCCATCTGTCAATTGTAAGTAATACTTACAGTTATGTTAGTTACAAGTACTGCCATCTCTTTATATTCGCTTGTAACACACAAACCAACGGATTTGCTTTTCAACTGTCATCACTTCTGCGACACAGCTACATATGACAAGTTACACTCTGCTTGCAACAGATGTCGCGTTTATAAATTATTTTCATTGCATAATTTTAAAATATTTTCAATAAAATCGCAAATATTAACCGATTCTGAACGTCACGGTTCAGGTTAAATAATTTAGAATTAAAATGATGTGATTTGAATTAGTCTGGAATGGGCATACGGCGAATATTAACGCCATCTGTTAGTTGACTTGAAAACCAACTGAAGGTAGCGCCACCTCTCAAAATTCGGCATGTCTTAATACGAACAAAATTAATGTGTTCGAGTCGAAAACGTTCGGTATTAATTGGATAGATGTCATGATTTTAAAACGTTCACAAGATTTTTTTTAATTTTACCAAAAAGTTGAATTTCCTGCTAATACGACTGTAATTTTGGAAGTTAATGAATTAAGTAGGTAATTATATTATTATGATTATTGTTAGACGTAGGTAGATACCGACTTTCGCAAAGAAAATTTATGTTGGGTCCATCATGAATTTCCCCTATTTACTTGAGGTCGGCGTAGAGTAGGTGTTTCTAAGGTACCTGTGTAATTTATTTTTATTATTAATTGCAATAGTCGTTATAAGAATTAAGTAGGTTGAGCTTTAAAGCTTCTTATTAAATATTTTTTATTTATTAATCTATTATGGTGCTTAGTATTAACTGATTACCGTCCCACTGCAGTCAGCTAGGCACCAGGTTCCCTAACGATGTGTGATTTCAACGTGAGATAATAAATTACTATTTTATCCCTACCGTGATCTATAACAAAGCATACCGTGGACTCCATGCCTCCCATGCTTCCGTATCGGATCGAATTTTACCGTGAAGATATTTTGTTTGCAGACGACTAAACGATTGTCCGTAATGGCTATAATATAAGGCCCCTACCCCTTTGGGGGTCGCCAGTTAACGCCTCGCCAAAACGTCAGTGGTGATTCGTTACGGGGAGCCTGAGCCGTATTTAGATATATGCGATTAATGTGTACCTTGTTAAAATATTTGCATCTGTAATTACATAATAGTAATATCCATTTTATATTGATGAAAATTTACTATCCTACTTTTACGAACCTATGACTGAATGTAATATTTTTTAAATGAAATAATAACATAAACATATCACCATGCCTGTATTCCCCGAAGGGTCAGGCAGAGGCGAACTAATGCGACTCCGAGCTGCTACAGAAAATTTCATAGAAAATCCCAATAATGCTCCACCTGGGGATCGAAATCAGGACCTCTAGCGTAGCAGCGGTCCTGGCAGCGAATTTTTTTATTAATTAATTTTCTATGTTATAGATAATGACATGTAATTATTACTGTGACATACCTAACACTTGTATATTGTACCCATATCTAGCAAAATAAATGAATTTGAATTTGCAATAACGGTTTGCAGGGTTATTTTTTCTACGTTCTATTATAGTAAAGTACTAAAATAATAATAAATATACTAAGACAACTTACACTTAAAACAATCATTCGTGTTCTTGTGTTCCAAAATAAAGCAATACCTATGAATACTTTCCTACCTGAGTCCATACCTGGCTCGTCTGGCGTACCGTCTACAGCCCTTTGTAATCTTATTACATTAGTTAAAGGGTAAAAGCCGATATATAGCCTACATCAATACCATTTACGTTGGCATGCGGCCAGTATGTGAGGGTGATCTCTTTGAGCCCAGCATACTTTTGTCAACCCTATTGTAACGTGTAGGTATTACGCTTGTGCTAATTGGGAATGAATTCTGTCCCTCCTGGAAATTAATGTGTTGGTATATTCATGATGTAGGATATTTACATACTAACATAGGTACCTATCAACTACGTAACCACATTTTTGCTGTACGTACTTTAGGTAAAAAAATATTAAATTTAGTTTCATTTCATATCTACCTGTGTATATTACGCGCGGCTTAAGTTGGCCGGAGTGAAGTTCGCCGTTTTAATGCGCAGTGGATTGTTTACGTTAAAAATTGTGTACTGCGCAACCAAACAGCTAACTTCAGTCCGGCCAACTTATGTCGCGCGTACTGTAGCAGCAATTATTTAATATATGATTTAATGTTAATAAACTAATAAAATATTGTCTATTATGGACTGCCTCATTAGTCTAGTGTTTCCAAGTGCGACTGCTACGCTAGAGGTCCTGGGTTCGATCCCTAGGCCGAGCAAAGTATTATTGGGTTTTTCTATCAGTAGCAGCTCGGAATTTGGATTTTTGCCCGGTTAATGGCAATAGGCTCGCCCCACATTACATGGGACCTAAACATACCGGCGAACTGTGGGTGTACATTAGTAGGCCTCTGCCTAAACCTTCGGGGAATACAGGCGTGATGGTATGTTTAATGTTAAACTAATAAAAGACTCTGAAAGCGAATAAAATCAAACCAACCAAACTCATCTTATACGAAGTCTGTTGAATTAAAACGTCATAATAAAAGTGACCAAAAAATAGAATTTCCGAGAAAGCCTGCAGCTAATCACGTGCCCATCAAACAAAAACATCTCACTCCCTTATTTACAATAGGAAAACAATCAAAGTGAAATATTATTTTCGGAAGGGCGCCGTAGTTTTTACAGTGATTCCTCTCGATAGATAACACTAATATTTCACGAGAACGGACCGCGTAAATGAATGACAGTAACGATTGATGGGGCTACGCTTGTTATTTGAAAAAGCGAAGGGCCATTTTCACCGTTCCGTTGAAGATATATATCATTGGAAACGTCAACAGAGTAGAAAATTAAAGTCAATAAGAGTCGGACGCGTCGTAATAAGCTCTCATCGTCAGACTGTTATGAAACGACTTTATCTAGGGAGGGTACAAAAAAATTGGCCAATTTGTCAACTGCTAAACTCGGAACGCTAAGTGCCGTTCCATCGGTTCCCACCTTCATCTTTTGAAGATTTCTCTTACCTTTATTTTATTAAAATTCTCTCTGGAGAAATGAATTTGTTTATTTTTAGGAGCCTAATCTGTATTCGATGTAGAGTACCGTCTGTGCTTGGCGTTTTATTTACATACCTGGAGACATTGATGTTTGAATAATTTTATGTTTTGAACATATTTCTAAGAATCCCTAAAAATACTTTTCAATCCAAATTTAAGACCCTTTTATAATCAATCTAAAGGGAAAATCTTTTAGATGATTTCAAAAGAAACCTAAGTACTTAAATATCAATATAGATTTTTGAAAACAGTTTGATTCATATTTATTAACTAGCCTCAGTGCTACCCGCAATTTTTTAAAATTCCATTTCACCTAGACGTACTAATGGAACTCTTATACAACATTTTCTGGATACATACCTCCTCTCTTTCTTTTCTGAATGGTTACTTCAACTGCTTATAAAAATACAGAACTAATTAGATACCAGAGATTTATAAATACAATCAACAAAAACTAAGAGTAAAACACGTTCTTATTGTGTAAAATTTTGCTGAACAAAGCCAAAAAACCGATTAACAGTACCAACAAGACAAAACATTGGCAAACTATACAAGCTTTAATAGCTTTTTATGAAAAATGTTCAATAAAGTAGCTGTTATTTGAAAACTACGTGTATATGCATAATACTGCATAAAAACTTTTTATTTTGTTTTACACACATCAGATTGCAATATCTCGGCACCACAAACTGTGACTGCAATAAACATAATACACTTTTTATGTTTCTGCCTGTTGTTTTCCTATTTTTATCTGTTATTGCATCCCAGGGCGAAGTTATGGCGTGTCCATGACGGATGTCTATAAAGAAAAATCATAGCACGTGCGATAAATGTTGTTGTATTCTTTTTCGATACGCTTTTTTGCTATCAACTTGCCCTTAGGCAAGGAAATTGTGACTGTGTTGAGTATATTTTTAATAGGTATGTATACCGCCTGTAACAAACATAACATAACTCTTTTAACGTAGCTTAAAAATATAATGGTTAACTTAAAAAAATATATTAATATTATAATCATTGCGGGGGCGAAAATTGTCATACACAATTCCTCGGGAATACATTCGTACTTATTTTGTTAAAATATTTATCAAATCCTTAAAAAAATGTTAATGTTAAGCAACCATAATATTATGATTTATCGTGCACTTTTAGCCCTGAAGTTTTCACAATACCAGTTCTGACTTCCAGAACTGGTAGTTGCTACGTGATACACAAAAAAATCTCTTTTGTAGGTACTTAACTTCACCCTAAAATTTAAAAAAATCGTGGCCCCTCTTCGCACAACTTTTTTTTTCAATTTAAAAATTGCGATATCTTTACCTCTATTCTATTTTCAAACATGCCTTTTTGCTCATTGCACCTAATAAAAGAACATGAGTGTTGGAATTTCGAAGCCCCTAAGGGCTACCCCAGACCTCAAAAGAAGAAGTATTGATAGGCAAAATGTTTTAACAAAATTAATCTATGGGGAGGATGTTACCGTTGACAGGGACCACTAAGTTCGGGAACTATAAATACATACAAATGGCCCTTGGTTTTTTAATAAAGCCGAGGGTAAGCTGAATATTAGTCTAATATCAGGGAGTGCAAACCGATGTTGCCCTCCCAGTGTGCAGTCGTAGTGCATGGAAGTTTTTTATGAAGTAATATTATGGACAAACGGCTAGGAATAGTATAGATGTACCTACTATTGATATTAGTATACACGTGGGAGAGCCATGCTTCGGCACGAATGGGCCGGCTCGACCGGAGTGATACCACGGCCTCACAGAAAACCGGCGTTAAACAACGCTTACGTTGTGTTTCGCCGAGTGAGTGAGGTTACCGGAGGCCCAATCCTTTTTTAAAGGTCGGCAACGCACTTGTGACTCCTCTTTTGGTGTTGCGGGTGTCCATGGGCAGCGGTAATCGCTTACCATCAGGTGATCCGTCTGCTCGTTTGCCCTCCTATCCCATAAAAAAAAATAGTAGGTACATATAAAAGTCGTTTTAGTTGGAAATTTTAAATATCTCCTTGTTTAACTTTAAAGTTAGTGAAGTTTATAAAAAAGACTAAAGTGTTTTGTCTTTTATCCATCAGATTGAACCTTACTACGTGAGTACATAATACGTAATATAATATATTATGTAATTCATGCTGGGGTAAAAAAAGATTTGCCAATTGGCTGTCTACACCGGACAATTGTACCAAAATGTTGCATATCATGTACCAAAATAAATTATCCCAAAATTCTTAAAAAGTTTCTTAAGTTTCTAAACATAAGAACATAACTTAACATAATTCTAAAATTTCAATACTTATAAATTAACTACGCCAACATGATGAACACAATGAACACTTCTCATTACTTCCTAAAGCAACCTGCTAATACTTACTTGCAACTACATATTTATTAGCCGCAATCTTACCCATACTAATCCAAACATTATTTTGAAAACCCGGGAATGCACCGACCACCCCATAACATGGTTAATATTAAAATATTGCATTGAACCCATGCATTTTTTTACGGAGGCGTATCAAGCCAAAACATTGGCTCTTTCCTGCCCCTAAGAATCACCCCCACAAAAATAATACAAGTATTTGTACTCACATTTTTTTTTATGCCGTAGGGTGAATGCTCATTTTAAAACGTCATAATGCCCGTTGCGTATTTTTTCGTGTCCTGTAAAATATTATCGAATGAGTTCTAAATATTATCTCTTTAAATACTTTTTTCTCGATTTTTAGATTCTAACATTGTTCAATCATGATAGTTACTCTCTCTCTTCATATGTATATCACATAAGACACGGATTTCTAACAGCATGCTTATCAATTATACCTGTGAATTTACACTGCTCTCCTCTCCAAGCTCAAATGCTACTTCGCAAACGACCAAATTATCTTACTGTAATATTAGTGAGATGTTTTTAAACGTTGTACTACATACACAAATCGCACATTCTCACTACCCTAAATCCAAGCAAAGGTCATATAAATATTAATTGTTCCGTGCGGGAAATCGGGAAATGAACTGGCAGCTCCTAGTCCAGCTAGTTGCTCGACCACTGCACTATGATTAATGATAATAATTAATTAGTGATAAAGTATTCTCAACAACATATCAAGGTATGCAGTTGCATTACAAAAATGAACGCTATTGCGATGGATAACAAAAAAAGGGCGTTCCAAGGGCAAACCAAACGTATTCAAGCCAATATCTGGTTGTCGTGCTAATTTGTATGTATTTCCCGAAGGATTGTAGAGGTTTACTAATATGGTATATACAGTTCACAGTTACATATAATAGGGAAGAGTTCTTTAGACTGTGATTATACTACACAGTTCGCCGGTACGTTTAGGTCCCATATTATGTAATAGGGGGCGAGTCTAATAACCGGGCACAAATCCAAACTCCAAACCGCTACTGAGAATTTCATAGGAAAACCCAATAACACTTTGCTCTGTTTGGGTACCTAACATTCCAGGACCTCTAACATAGCAGTCATGCTTAGAACCACTAGACTAATGAGGCAGTTAATGATGCATTTAAATAACTACATCATATTAGGAACTTTGCTAGAACTGTTCATGAAATTTCCGCTATCCGAGTTATGACCGCCATTCCAGTTGGCCATTTGTTGATTTTCCCCTTTATGAGAATGATAGGAACATTTTATTACGGAACTAAAAATTAAACTTCTTAAAGGAGAATAGTGTGTTTGATCGCTAAATCTTGATTATCATCAATTGGTTTTCTGTTGTTTATGTTATTACAAGTACAATTTGCATTTTGTAGTTTATATTAGATAATGTGCAAAATAGATAGATGTTATAGGTTCAAACCGAGGTAATTCATGACATTTTAGCCTCAATTTGTAATAAAAAAAAAATATTTTTAATTATATTAATGCTTTCTAATTCATGACGTTGAGACGCTCATGTGTTACAACAATTTTATTATTTCAGTTTGTACTTTTGATAAAAAGTTTGCTATACCTACTAGAAGTACCTACTATTACTTCATCTAGATCCTAGGTACTTCTATTGTTTACAAAATTTTGTTGATTGTTTCCGGGAAATTTAGAATTCAAATTAAACCTATAAATAAAAGTCTTTACCATCTTATCACGAGGCATAGTAATACACGAAATTTTTCCACCCCAATGATATTTCTACAAAATCTCAGTGTGTTTCCCTCATTGCAGATAAAAGGGCGCGATCGTATGACACATTATTCATATTGAGGGGCGTCACACTAAAGATATTGTGGAAAGGGCACTAAGATTGCCAACTGCAATACATTGTTCCCTGCTCCTTGTTTTGACGTGATAGAACGGCCCTAGACATTCGCAAACAACGTTAAATATACACCTAATCACACGAAATCTCAACCCAACGGACTCCTATAGTTCATATTTCTACATTTTCATGACCGCAAATGTAAGTTAGCAATTGCTAGAGTAATAAATGTTGCGTATCGATGCGTTTGAAGATAAGTAATGAAGAACTTATAGATTGCGTTTAGAATACGAACGTGTGTAGATAATTTAACAAAATGTGCGGTCGTTCTTATTTATGAGTGAAATTTTAAAGTTTTCGAACAAGAAGCGGTTTTTCCGATTTATGGCATAGATTGTAGTGGGTGCGTGTTTTATGGTTTGTGTTCTAGTCCTGTGTAATGTAAGGTGCATGTAGAATTGTAAGTAAACTTGATAACTCCTGATTAAAAAATAACTGCGCTGATGAATCAATCTGACCATGGCTAGTGTATCACAATAACATAGTATAAAACAAAGTCGCTTCCCGCTGTCTGTCTGTCACTACACAATGATCTAAGCATACATGCTTAGATCATTAAAACTACGCAACGGATTTTGATGCGGATTTTTTTAATGGATAGAATGATTCAAGCATAGAATGACTGCCTCATTAGTCTAGTGGTCCCAAGCGCGACTGCTACCCTAGAGGTCCTGGGTTCGATCCCCAGGTCGAGCAGAGTTATTGAGTTTTTCTATGAAATTCTTAGTAGCAGCTCGGAGTCTGGATTTGTGCCCGATTAATGGCAATAGGCTCGCCCCCTATTACATGGGACCTAAACATACCGGCGAACTGTGGGTGTACATTAGTACGCCTCTGCCTAAACCTTCGGGGAATAAAGGCGTGATGCGTGGAAACGCGGATGAAACCGCGGGCGGGTCGCTAGTATAAATGAATAAAATCGATTCCGGAAAAATAAAAAAATCAGTGCATCTTTGGTAGAGAAGGATGTTGATAGTAGAAGGTTAGATACCCGTTACGTAGTGGTACTTTGTATCTATAGTTACATTGCTTGTAATAAAGTGTAGTTAAACATACAATCTGTTAAGAGAACCCTGTCCGAGCCGTGAAGATATTGTTAGGTATCCAGATCCGGTTTTGCTTTATTACATACCATCACGCCTGTATTGCCCGAAAGGTTAGGCAGAGGCATACTAATGTACACTGCAAAAGAAAGTTCGCCGGTATGTTTAGGTCCCATGTAATAGGGGGCGAGCCTATTGCCATTAACCGGGAACAAATTCAGACTCCGAACTGGTACTGAGAATTTCATAGAAAAACCCAATAACACTTTGCTCGAACTGGGGATCGAACTCAGGACCTCTAGCGTAGCAGTCGCACTTGAGACCACTAGACTAATGAGGTAGTCTAGTTTTATTTATATAATAAAAAATACATTATACGAGGAAACTGAAATGGCAATACTTACGGTAACAGAAACACTGTTGAGTGCAGTGTTTATTCAGATTTAAAAAAATTGTTACCTTTTGTGATAATCGCGGCAATTTGGCAAATAACTTTTTAATCATAGCAAAAAAAAACACAAAGATAAGATAGATATTAAATTAATATGTTTATATTAATATTTTTTTTAAATAATGTAGTTTGAAATTTAATGTTTCTTATTTTATTTGGTGATATGATTGGGATGCCTAGGTATGCCCCTTTCGGATCAGAGAGGCTATTTTTTAACAAAGTGTAGGTATATACAGTAAAGCAACTCTCGCTCACGTTAAGATGCACTCATTTAGGGTTGCCAACAACAAAACTCACCGAATAAACAATCTAATTTATTAACGTCCCTATATGACGTCACTCATCTCTTTCATACTTCGCATCTTTTACTTATGCACGAGCTTCAAGTGAGGGGTGTTCCCTCAATTGTGTTACTTCTCTGTTCTCCCGAACTTATTGCCGTAAGTAAGTATCTGTGGTGTTTTCATGCCATTACCTGGCTGACAGACACCATAAATATATCGATACAGTGTCATAAATTTTGTGGCTTATGCCCTCTGAAATATTGCAATGTTTTGTCCAGTTTCTGTGTATTTGTCAATGTTACGGAGATAGATTTTGTCTTTATGACTTTGTAACTTAGTGAGTTCTCGTATGTATTCACTCAGGAGTATTTTAAAAATATAATTTTATTTCGTTTATCTTTCTATAGGACTGCCTCATTCGCTTAGTGCTCGCAAATGCTGATGAGGTAGAGGTCCTGATTTTGTTTACCAGGTCAAGCAAAGTGAATTGGGGATACATTTACATAACTAAAGCTACCATATAGTAAGAATAAAATCTTTACATAATAAGAGTTTCTTAGTTGCAGTTCGTAGTTCGGATAAGTGCCCGAATAATAGGCTAGTAATTGTTGTTTATTACATGGGACCTATTTACTGGTGAACTCTGGATGTACACCAGTACACCTCTGCCTAACCTTTCGGAGATACATCATCTCGTTTTATTTTGAACTTAAGTATGAATGATCTTCGCCACCATTTGAAATACTTATAAATTTTTAAAACAGTTCTAGTAACTATTCCCATCTATAAATAATTTTTAAATGTCTAACAAAATAGGAAAAATCTACGAATTTAAAAGTCGTAAATTAAAAATTTTAAAGTTGACCAGTGACCCGACGTCACCATTGGTCTAGGCGACAACTAATCAAATTAAACCAACCGTTAGATGACAAAGGATCGCCGAAACTTTTAGTGATGCGATCAACGCAAACTTTGTAGTCGATTCAGTCTACTGTGTTCCTTTGCCTCTAGGCTAGTGACTAAAGTTGCTGAAATGAATAAGGTCGTTATATAACTAACTAAATCTTTATTCCTTAATATTACCTACATCACTATTCCGTCACTGGGAAGGATGGCGTAATTGGTTAGTTTTGCTAAGCTTATATTAGCTACACATCATTTCTTTCCATTTGGGTTTTATAAGCAAACTCGATCCATCATCATTTTTGTACAAAAAGTACATATCATTCCAAAATACAAAAACAGAGGATTAGATATCAGTGAGTGATTAGCGAAGCCACTTGATCACATCGATGTCCATGAACATCTGCAAAGTGAGAGGAGATGTTAATGCGTTGTTGAGCCGTAAGAACTCCTACCGACTGTAGACTGCTAGAGCTGCGGCAAACGAGAGAGGAAAGTAGCTCCCATGGGCAAAAGTACAAACACATTAAGGTGCTTGACTATAGTCTAACCCCTCTCTATCTGAGAGGAGACCCGAGCTCAGCAGTGGGACGATGATGCAGGGAGTGTACTTGTGCTAAATCATAATTTTCATCAACATTTAATAGTTCATCTTTTTTCTGCCTTTACTCCCGTATTTTTTAGCAATTTATGCACATGTCTGGATAAATTATGTAACTAAGTATAAACTCCCACATAAAAACTCGATAATTATATTTTTTTATCGACTATGGGACATCCCTACCTACCTAATATGAAACAACAGATTTCATTGTGAGCTGAGCGTGACGGATCCGTTTGGGATCGGGTTTTGTGACACGAGGGTGCGGGCACAGGCCAAGGATCAGCCGATGTTAAAAATTAAAGCGATCTACGTTTAATGCCGATATTTTTAAAGTTTATACCGTCAAACTAGGTTTAACAGGGTACTTGCGTTGGGTTATTGAAAGCTTAATAAAAAGCCTGGCAAGATTGCACTTTTATACCTAAGTGGTTTTTTTGTTTGTCGTTGAATTTATGTGCTCCTAAATAATATTGCAAGGTTCCTACCCAGGTGAAGGTTGGAACTTCAAATCATATTATTCCGTTAAAGTATGTAATGCACTGACTGAAAACCGGTGATCTGACGTTTCTTTGATTTCCTCTAGAAGTGAATTAGGCTTTTTCATTTCTATGTCCGTGGTAAAAGATTTCCCACCTAGACCGCTGCCTTGTTAACCTAGGCAGAAATCCCGTGACTCTTTGCCAGCTCTCTTCCCTGACCAGGGATCACCCTTTCATTTCTTTATGGTGTTAATTATCTCTCTCCTTCAGCGCATTATGCTGTATTGAACGGCAAAGTCCTTACTGCATATGGACCTAACGGATATAGACATTCATATGGACTGGTCTTAAAGCTGAAGTCAGTCTTAAATCATAAAGCATTCATTGAATTATTAACAGACTAGTAACTAATAAAACTACAACTGCTACATCAAAGGTCGTTGGTCGTCGGTTCGTTTCCCAGGTCAATCAGTGTTATTGGTTTTTCTATGAAATCATAGTAGCACCTCGAAGTTTGGAAATGTGCACGGTTAATAACAGTAGGCTTGCTTCAAGCAAAGTTACTTGGTTATGTTTGCTCAAGCATTCCATGCTCAAGCAAACATAACTTGAGCATGGAAGTACTAGAAATACAGAGCTTATTACTAAGCTCAAGGAATTTGCAGAAGCCGTCTAGATTGCCTTTGCCCTAATTAGAGAGCAAAGCACAAGCATTAGGTACATATGTACACAATATGCGTCTGCATTTATAATACTTTACAACTAAGTTATGTCTGCGACTGCATTCACGTAAATATACAAATCTATAATGTATGAATATAAAAACAAAATACCACTTACTTACTGATTTATCACAAAATTTCAAAAACTAAGGCCTAGAAACTTAATATTCTGTACAAGATAATACATAGGCATGGGCACAGATAATATAATAGCATGGGGTACATATTTTAACCAAAATTCTTTCCGACCGTAAGCATGCGGTATGAAAGAATTTTGGGAAATTCCCACGAGATTGGGAAGAACTAATTAAGCTCGGGAAGTATCGCGAAGCATAGGTGCTAGTTACATCATAGGTTTTAGAAGTTTGAAGTGATGTTACCTGGTTTTATTTCATCACAACTATAATTAAATATAAGATAAACTTTTCGACCTTTACTGATAGTATTTTATTTTATTATTATTATTTATTTTATTTTTATGATGTACATAGTAAGTCTTACGAAGTAATACAAAGCCCCACAAAACTGTACAAACAGTTTGACTGTGGGATCAATTTTAGTCTTAGTAATATGTAGGTACATAAGTAATGGAGTGCACAGTTAATGATTTATGGTAGGGTATGTTCTTAACTTTCTTTTAAATTTATTTTTATAATATCGATTCTGATGTTGGCGGGTAAACTGTTAGTATATACGGTATACGTTTTCTTAAAGTCCTATCTCCATACACTTAATGACTTCAAGTACCTCTAAGACGTATTTTAGATAGGTAGGTAACATAATTTATATACGAATCTAAAATATAGGTACACCCAAGTGTGAACCCAAGTACACATCCGACACCGATACTTGGGACGCTGCCAAACAATAGTTTCCAAGGAGTCTGAGTTTATAAGGGACGGCTACGATCCGATCATGATGCAAGAAAAATATTAACGAGAAGTTTGATAACTTTTTAGGAAAATAATACCAACGTAAGACATTTTGTTGTGTATCAAACACTGTATAAAATGAAGATTTTATTTAATTCTCAATTTATGTCAACTTCAATATGTGTTCAAGAAACTATCAGTTCTTTTCATTATTCAGACTTTACAACGTAATAAACAAAAAAATTATGATGAATTTACAGTGAGTTTACTTTTGGCTCAATAATACATCTCTAAAATTAAGTAACACTTCTAAGTTTACTAAAGTTTATAAGAGACTAGGTGCTGTCTCTCGGCATGCGTTGCAATGCATCTTTTAACGTTTTTTTTTTTCTGGATAAGGACACCCTAATCACTTAGCGGTACGAAATATACATTAAGACCTATTCTCAAATATACATAAAAAAATTAAAAAAGGATTGGTTGAGCCTCACACAAGATTTTTATAAGATATAACGGAATTAATCTTGAATTTATTTCATCATTCGGCACCTTTGCATCATTGAGTATTATTGTGTTTGTTGGTGTCGTCTGCTGTAAATTCATAAAATACTAAACCTTGAATCACCCAAAGCAACACCAGCGTACCATGAACTGTACGCGTAATAAATATCAGTGAAAAAACCAAACAGACGGTTAACAATGATTTACAATGGAATTAAACGATCCAATAGTTATTTAAACAGATATTAGCTGTCAATAAAAGCCCGCATGTTTACCCATTGTTTGGGTACATAAATTAAATGTAAAATATATGCGGTATGTAAATCAATCGTTTTAAAATTTCCATCTATGCTCATTGGATGGAGGAATCGGAAAGATATGAAGTATTTTATGTAAACATTGATTATCATCCTAAAGATAATACTGATTGCTTTATGCTAATAAAGTATTAATGTGATAAAAAAATAAACAATGAAGTGGATTTTTTTTGGTGATTTTATAAAGGTAATACAATAGCCTCTATTAATCTGCTCACTAATCTTTTAGCCACAATATGAACAATTATTGTAAGCTCATTTTGCTACGAAAGAAGACCTCATAAAATTTTTGTAGCGTACTCTGATTACTTATTCATCTATTTTTTGTGGTAATAGACAATATTCCAACACATCTATAGACCAATATAATATACTCCAAAATTAATTGTTAAGTTATGCAGCGAGCATTGTATGGTTAATAATCCTGCAGTAGAAGCATTTAATTCAATAATAAACTCAGATGATGACTACATTAATATTTTTTATGTTCGATGTTTAAGTATTGTTTCGATACAAGACACACATCCTGTCAAAGCTCATAAAATTTATTTTATACTCTGTGCACATAGAAAATACAATAATGTTTGATTTCAGTGTATAAATTTCTAAAACCGTAAATGTTGTTTCATAATTGAAATAGCTTATATCATAGCTAATGTTGCAACAAAATGAAAACATTCACTCATTCGTGAAATAACTGTAAGATTGCTTTCAAAAGATTTAGTTGAACAACTTTACCACCCAGACGCATAAATCAGTGAGATGCGTTTTGCAAATCACTACCGCTTTGCAGCAATACCGCACCTACCGATGTATTGGCGGTACAGATTGATGTAGCGAGTTCGAAAACTAAACAATTTTATACTCGAAATAGTCGAAAAAGTTAAGATTTACGCACAAGAGCCGACAGACCACTAGAATGTACGAATAACGATACAATATGGACATGACAGGATATCCAAGTATCGCTTATAATAATATTAATTAAAGATATAATTCAAAAAACTAATTACTAAAAGAAAAGTCTTCTTTGTATATTTTCTTGTAAAGGAAAGTAAAATGAGGCACTAATTGGAACACAAACTTATAAAAAGGAAGCTGGAAGATACTTTCCTAAAAATATCAAGTTTAATTAATTGTCAAAGCAAATATTTTAATTAGGTAGGTATATTATGGGAATAAAAAAAAATTCGCTCTAATAAGTAATGAAATAAAACTACTTTCTACGGATTTTATCGCGTTATATTGATATTATCTGATGCAATTATTTGATAGATTATTTTCCATGGATGCTTTAAAGGATCCGAAACGTCGGGAATCGAATAATATCAATAAATAAAACGCGATAAAATCCGTAAAAAGTAGTTTTATTTCAATGTCTAATATTCGCGTAAGTGTCAGAAACCAGTAAACTAATAAGTAAATATCTCAAAAGCAATCACTAGGTCTGCTTGGTAAAATATAATTAGTTACATGAAGTAAACAGAATTATGAGGTAAGAATATTAACTTTGTATTGTTTAGCACTTTGAGCATACGAGTAAGCACTACAAGTAACTAGTATTAACTAGTTATTTCATAACATTCATTAAATTCATTAATTCATACATCTGCAAAAAAATTACGATTTGTTAAGTAAAATATTCAATACCATGGTGACTCAAGATCAAAAAATTCATAATATATGAATTCAAAGATATCTTGCAGATAAAAATTTAAACCTCATCCATACTTACTACGTAAGTACATTCTGTGTTCGTTTTTTTCAACTTAGCTACGTTTTCCGTTGAAAACAAACAATTGGCGTCGAATTTACGAGGTTTGCTGGGAGCCAAGCCGCTTATTGAGATGACTGTACGGCGCTCAATTTAAATTCCCTTCCCCCACGGAAGACTATCAGCTTCGTGTGTCAGACGTTTACTTTCAGATTATGTGAAACTGTTTTAAATTTTTAAATAAAAGTACATACAAACTTGTTATGAATTTTAACATAACATAACATACCATCACGCCTGTACTCTCCGAAGGGTTAGGCAGAGGCGTACTAATGTACACCCACAGTTCGCCTGGTATGTTTAGGTCCCATGTAATAGGGGGCGAGTCTATTACCATTAACCGGGCACAAATCCAGACTCCGAGCTGCTACTGAGAATTTCATAGAAAAACTCAATAACACTGCTCGACCTGGGGATCGAACCCAGGACCTCTAGCGTAACAATCGCGCTTGGGACCACTAGACTGAGACTGATGAGGCAGTCAAATGTTATGAATTTTATTGCGTCATATCGACAATTCCGTAATGTAGGGATTTTAGTAACGATTATATTTTTTGTATTAATACATTTTATCGATTTAATCAATTAACAAAAGTTAAATAAGTACAGTAAACTCTCAAAAGTCCATAAGCACGCTAAGGATTACATTCCTATGAACAATACGAGCAAGCTCGATACAGCCAGTGCGTGTCACTTGTTAACAACAATGAATAGAAGGTCGTAAGTCAAACTAAACGTCCAGCTATTGCGTTGTGAGATTGCCTATGGACTTTTGGTCGCCACTGTACCTAAACTGTAGAATGGACTTTGATGAAATGAAATTATTAAGCAACTTAGAATACACAATGTGACTGCCACGTACTCAAACTCTTAATACAGCTTATAAAATAGTAGTACATATAAGACAATACATTTCTAAAGAGTAATTTTAAATTCCTACCATTACAACCATAATGTTGTACAATAGCAGATAAAACACCAACAATTTTGGATGTTGATAAAACTGAAGTTCATCAAACATATTCTTAGTAAAAACAATGAATTCGTCTCTTGCTCGGTATTCGGACATGGCGACAATGTTGGCACGTCGTCCCCGACTGTTATCGACACTAATTGATCTTAATTACGACTTAATACTACAATTTAAATTCTAAGCAGAACCCTAACGAAGCGCCTTGCGATGCCACCGTCAGTGCTAAATACCACAGGGCGAATATTTTCGAAACGCGATGGGTGCCGATCACTGATCGAACAATAGGCATGACATACCTAAATCGCGGCATAATAGCAATAAATTCTATTGTTGCTAAACAAAAAATCGAATGTGGTAACAGAGGGTGACACGGTTGAAGCGCGACGACAATGCTAAACGGAATATCAATATCAGAGCATCACTTTTCATATGCCGACTGGAATGGTGCAGCAACAGAAAATAAACTCTGTAACAAACGGTTGAGAGTTTTAAATTGCGATGTTTTGGTGTGTAAAAAATACGATGGCATTCATGCTTGCGCCTGCACCCGATATTGGATTTCAAACTCTTTTTCGAGTAATTTTTGAAAATGCAATCTGTGTATGTTAGCAAGCAGACGGCGGCCATTTGTCTTCGCAAACGAACCGATTTGTGCGTCGAAGTATGGGTAACGGATGTTGCAGTGTGGCACGTGGCCGAACGAGCTGACTTATTGTTACACTGACTTATTGCGGCGCTCATTGAAGTCTATTAGTGAATTACACTGAAATAGAACAATGTATTACCAGAACCGGTAATGGAGATTTGTTATTTGGAAAGCACTGTAAGATTGAAAATGTTAATCAATTTTGAATTAAGAGTGAAACATTTTTAACCACACACAATTGAGCTAAACGAAAACGCTTTGTGGGACAAGTGAAGGAAATGGTGGAGATCGAGTTGTATCAAGAGGTAAAATGGAAAGCAGAAGATAGAGGACAGTGGCAATCGCCCCACAGGCAAGAGCTGAGCTCTTACATAATAAAAAAAAAAACAATTAAGCTCACATTAGCAGTTATTGCACAAGTTTCTTTATGGATCCAACGGTTTTTGATACGTCAACGTGGAAATCGAAGTGAAATCAGAAGCTGAGAAAAGACATTGTGTTTTGTTTTATAACATTTGTGTCGATATCAAAAAAGTTCGCATAAATACATAAGTCGCGAATTATATTAAAATAGATTTCAACAATTCAAAAGTAAATTTCGAGCAGTGTGCAACATAAACCAAACCCGTGTAAATAGGAAGAGAAATTTCATAAACCATAAAACAAAGCAATGTTCGATACGGCTGCTTGAGTAAACTTTTGGGATACGAATGAATAATTCAAGATGCGAATCGGCAGTCCGTCAAGAAGCCCCAGACCGTTGCATTTTCAACGTAAATCTGCAGTAATATCTGTGGATATCTTATGCCGTGTTCAACAGCAATATTCTTCATCTTTCTGTTTAGCATTCCGCTGTGATGTCCGACACATGTCTGGATTTCTGTATACTCCTATTATTTGGTTGCTTGTAAATAGAAGACTATTGTTGTCACCTGTTTCGTTTCGTATGGTTTGAGTTTTGAATTTCGAATCTGGGTTTGTGAACATTTTGTATATAGTGTTTTATATTTTGAACTACTTGATGTTACTACAACAATATGTTGAAGCAAGGAGTATGACCAAACTTAGGTATTTAAATATAGGTAATAATATTATATTATTACCTATATTTAAAATCGGTAAATAGTATTCTATCTTCAATCAAATAAAGACAGAGTTGTTACACTACGTTTTGATATAAATACATGGTTACTAAAGTGTTAAAAGATTGAAGAACTAATAAGATATGTCAAATGTTTAAAATAGTAAAAATAATTGCAAACTAATGAAAACTATTTGCGATTCTCTAAAAAAATATTCAACTAAGACAAGAGAAATTATATCAGGATCATCCACCATTACCAAGATATTGAGGTTATTTCAATACCATAAACACACACAAGTTGTTTCTACTACCTGCCATAATGGTTAGAACAAATTTATAGATGTAACTTCATCAGAGTGGTTAAAGAAAAAGGTTTCCTCTTTAAAAATCCACTTTCACGTATTTATTTTCCATAAAAATCTAATAGAGAAAGCATTTCGCTCGAGTCCGCCATCGCTCTCCATTTTAATGAATAAGTAAACAAAATTAGTGGGGTCCAATATCGGAATAAGTGAAACGAGTAGGTCAGAGCTACGGGAGCAGCATATAAAGTATCCATTTGAAGAAATAATTTTAAGTAACGTCATTGCGCCCGTTTTATTCTCAATCAAGGAGAATTTAAACCGGTAATATACATTTTAGCAAACATTTTCCGTAAATATATTTCATGTAGGTAGGTACTTAGCTACTTATTTGGATGAATACAGAGTTACATTTTGTTATTGCATGTCATTTGATTAAGTTAAGCCATAATTTTGTTTCTAAAACTTTCGAATGAATAAAATACTAAAGTAAATCGAACACTTAAACAGATAAAAGATCTACAGGTACAGAATCCAAGATTTTTATATCAAAACTGTAATATTATTGAAATAAAAATAACTTCACGTTTAACCCTCACTTCGCCACACTTGAAAATATCTTGAGTGCATCGTTGAAAGTAAATGCTGGTATAATTCCTAGTTCCACTGCGTTTGGATTGCATTTGAAGACGTTAGGGGATGAACCCGGATAAACTTTATGTTAACTGTAAGCAATAAAAATAGCCTTTATGACGATACGTGGAATGGTTACGTTTGTTTGCGTCATTTACTTGTTTCGACGTGAATTGAACCAGGTTTTATTGAAATGGACGACGTTATTAAAATATATTTGGAAGCGTTACAGTAAATTTTAGATGAATACGATTGCATAGACTGAATAATAAATAAAAATAGAATATTAGCACTACAAATTAGCAAAAAGGATTAAAAAGTCCGACCTAGATTTAAAGATTGCAGTACACAATGCAAGTAGCTTCCTAATGCTTGAGCCAGCCAGTCGACCCAATTCAACACATACATAAGAGCCCTATTTTGCATAGTTTACCCTAATAGCTTATGTTGCCCCATCAAGCTATTCGGCACAGTTTTAAAGAACTTACCTACTGTGCTTTGGAGATCTACTGTGTTTATCTTTAGAAATTTGTATGATTTTTTTTTGGAATTATTGATCTTGTGCAAAAAATACAATCACCGAGTAAGATGAAACGCGTTTTTAAAAATGATCTACATTTTTACAAGTTTATGTGAATGAACCTTAGACTATCTAACCAAGTTAGTTGGACCATCCTGGTTCCTTAGACCATCTGTCTGAGGAATGAACTCTCGAAATATTAAATATTTAATCGAATTATTTAGTCTGAGTTTTACGTTGTAGATTTTTTTAAATTTGTGATTATTTATTTCCTTGGATTATCACTTCCACCACTAACTACAATGTTGTTATATCTGGTGTTATCGTAATTTTATGGAGTCGAGATTTTTATTAATTGGGCTATCAGATGTACCATTGATTGAATATATTGTTTATTTGACATCATAATAATTGTTGTTACTATGGAAAGGCAATTGCCGCAGGGTTGGTCGCCGACCAATTAAATTGATTGATTCAACGCAAGCTGTTAATCAAAATGTTTGTTCGCCCGCCGGAAAAGCAGCGGAAAGTGCATCCGAAAGACCGTTTAATTTGTACCGTGCCAGATTTTTAATTAATTTCGCTGTTGCAGTTTACGGGTTAAACATTTTTTCGGGTATTTTTTATAAGCCGTATTAAGAGTTTGAGTATTTGGTAGTTACATTGCCTAATAATTAAAGACCATTCTACAGTTTAGGTGCAGTATTCTATTACCAGTATTATATAAATGTCATCAGTAGCACTCAAAATAAAAATAGGTGGTTCTCAACTTGTTTGTTCGCGCATAACATAACATAATGTGTGTAGTTGTCAAACAGTGTGTGACTGTCAATAAAACCTATTTATTGTTTTAATTTTTCATCTGATATTTTTTTACCTCATTACATCCGAGTGGGTTCCATATAAATTTGGGCGAGTTCCGGTATAATCAGATCTGAAGATACCACAAAAAGCTTGAAGTTGCTTTTCTTTTCTAAAAATTACCTTGCTTTATTACATACTTTTTTACGTGGGAGAGCCATGCTTCAGCACGAATGCGCCATGCGCCGGCTCGACCGGAGTGATACCACGGCCTCACAGAAAACTGGCGTTAAACAACGCTTACGTTGTGTTTCGCCGAGTAAGAGAGGTGACTCCTATGGTGTTGCGGGTGTCCATGGGCAGCGGTAATCGCTTACCATCAGGCAATCCGTCTGCTCGTTTGCCCTCCTATTCCATAAAAAAAAATACTTGTGAACCAATATATTTATACGAGATTTTTTCGATGAGCAAATTTTATGAATTATGCTAAAATACTTTAATTTCAATATGTAGAAGCTAAAATTAATAACTATTCATAATCATGCAGAAACCATTAAAATTCTCTGTGCTCATATACATATGAATTCTTAATAATAGGTCGTTGTCCAGTGCATAGTCACATAGCACGCTGGCTCTGCTATACCTACGTGTTAACTCTATAGAACGCAACTATGTGCGAACAACGTGGAACAATTAGAAACTAAGATATCTGGAAGAGGTTGCATATAGTTCTGGGGGCTACAAAATTGTAAGGGTAGTCGACAACTAGTCAGACCCCAAGAGGTCCTGCCACTGGGAAAGTCAGATATTTTCTCACCCTGAATAGCACTTAGGGACTGTATTCTAATACATACGATTTGACGCATGATTTTGTGTTCATGTAAATAAATCTGATACGTAATGCTATCATTACGTATCAGATCTCGCCCGATAGGCGAATTGTGGGTGGATAAAGGGTTAGAACCCTTTATGCATACACGTACGTAAACATTGTCAAATACAGCAAAAGCGATACGTAACATATGAAATTGTTGGTACATCCAGTTTAATATCCTTCTATATCCGAACACGTCCATTCGCCAAACCGCGGCGACACGCTGCCGCCATTATGCGTGCGTCCATTGGTGTTCAAATTAAATACATAAAGAAGAAATGTTTACATACAACTACGCTATACACACCATTACACAAGTGCGTCATATGGTGCCGTAACCGACAATGCGAGCCTTCCATATAAATGCAGATACAAGAGCTAACCACAATTTTATGATTTTGCGTTTTATGTTATGTCTAAATACGATGTTACATTGGTCTAGGTGGCAACAGATGCATGTTGTTACCTAGGAATTGTAGGAAAAATAAAAGGTTTACTTAATGATGTTTATATCTTTATTGCTATTGGCATGTTCATAATTCCAAATCCCTTCGTAGACCTCTATTAGCTATTGACATCGTAAAAAAATATACCTGTCTTTGTCAGCACTAGACGGAATACTCACTTCAGCTGTCTCATAGCTAATTAGTATTTTAAACACTGTCTCAACAAACCTGTAAGAGGATTTCTGTAACTATCACAAGTTCTTTATGAAAATTAATCTGGGAACCGATAATTTTATCAGCACTTAGTCATTAGATGCAGGTTTAAATAAGAAAGCAGTTGGTCCATATTATAAATAGTTATGCCATATTAAGGGTGTATCTTGAACATTTCATCTTTGAAATCTGCGTATATAATAGTAATAAGTCCTATTACTTGCCTTGGCACACCTCTTACGGCCGATTTCTAGAAACTGGTGGTTAGCCAAGTAACTAACAATAAATAACCACAAAAATTTAAAAAAAGAACCTAAAAATCTACGCAAATGAAAACTGTATTAAAATCCGCGAGACAATGGCAGCGGAGATAATGTCCCGTATAATTGTCAGGATACGAATTTATGCAACCGGGTCGTTGGGTCCTCACAACGCATGCGGTCTGTGGTGCCTATGTTACTGTAAAAACCTATGCTTTGTAAATTGCCAGATTTTCCATTGCCTTATTAGTCTAGTGGTACTAAGCGCTTGAGATCCTGGGTTCGTTCCCCAGGTCGAGCTAAATTTTATTGGGTATTTCTATTAAATTCTCAGTAGCAGCTCGGAGTTTGAGAATTGTACCCGGTTAATGGCAATATGCTCGTCCCCTATTAGGTACATGGGACTTAAAAATACCTACCGGCTAACTGTGAGTGTATATCAGTACATGTTTGCCTAATCGTTTGGGGAATACTCGTATATGCGTGATGGTTTGGTAGGTTAGATATTATCTTTTTGTGTTTTTTTTTGCATTTTCCATGCTAAGATTATAAGTTATTTTAGTGAAGGAAAAATTCAATCGCGGGCAGGATTCGAACTCGTCAAACGTCAGGATTCGAAAACGTCACCTTATGACGTAAATTCAGAATGTGAAGGCAAGCTTCGATCAAGCGGGTGGGACTCTGCGTCTGGTGTATCTAACCAGAAGACGCAGGTTTGAATCCTGCCGGGGATTTAATTTTTCCTTCACTAAAATAATGTTAGATATTGTTATGATTGCTAATTATATACCCATCTAAATTTGAATTCACTTATGACTCGTCTCGCTACACTACCAATGGGCTATCACTAAACACGAAATAGATACAAAAGATTAAATAGGCATTCCCAACTTTTACTACATTCCAACTTTTACAGTAACATCTACGTAAATCTCGCATGCGGACTTGGGTTTTACCGCGATTCAGTTATTCATGTCCCGTGTTTCATTCGTCATCACGTTTTGATGTAATGATTAGTGTGTTGTCAACAGAATTAATGGGAACTATGGACTATTTCATTTGTTCGGCTTTAAATTAAGTACTTAGGCTGCTTACATATTCGGTATAAATTAGCTAAAATTTTGCTTGTCATGTTATAATTATAGAAATTATTTTGGGTGAGATCAGAGCATTATATAAATAGTGCTAGTAAATGTGCTATAGAATATGATGGATATATGGTGGATATAAGGATAAAATTAATCAGACTGCCTCTGTCATTAGTCTAGTGGTCGCAAGCGCGACTGCTACACGAGAGGTCTTGGGTTCGATCCCCAGGTGGAGCAAAGTGTTATTGAGTTTTCTATAAAATTCTCAGTAGCAGCTCGGAGTCTGGAATTGTGCCCGGTTAATGGCTATAGGCTCACCCTCTATAACATGGGACCTAAACATACCAGGCGAACTGTGTGTTCATGAAGAACGCCTCTGCATAACTCTTCGGGGAATACACGTGTGATGGTATGTTTATGTGTAAGGCTAAAATGACAAAAACAATTACTCCTGCATCTTCTTATGTACCTAATTCAAAATACCTTACGGCAAAACTCAATGTTTACATAGACGGAAAAGCGATTATACCGAAATGTTAATTAATCTACACAAGTTTACGTCAAATATTCAGTTCATTTTACTTAAGAAACTTCAAATTGACATCAGGAAGAGAATGTTCAACCCGTTAAATTGCCATGGGGTGGTCTGTGTGACCCCATCTGAGCTAAAATTACACTAGACACAAAGAAAATTTAAGTGTATTTTGGTTCAATTAGTGGGAGGGTTAAGGGTGTGAAATTGCGCGGGGACAGTAATTTATTTTGAGTGTGACAGCAGACCAATTTCGACTGGGCAGCGATTATAGGATTTAAGCCTTTTTGGTGAAGGGTCGAAGTGTTTGAATTATAAAAATCGTGCACTACATAATTGTACAATATACATGTTCAGTTAATACAACGCTATGAAAATAGTAAAATATGATTCATCCTCGCTTAATATCATTATCATCCCACTCGTACATGACTCAAATAATCATTATTTGAAATTGTAAACTTAATAATATTTAATGATGTAAGTTTTTAATATAACCACTGTGTCCAACCACAGTTTTAACTAAAACAGGTTTAATTATTGTTGTGTACGATAATTTAAAAAAGTCAAACTCCAGATGTTTATAATGCATTTGGGGAAAGCTAAATCAATCAATAGGTGATAATTATTATCATAAGTAGATATTTTATTGCTAAACTCACCTATGAAAATCTCACTTATGAGAGTAATGAAATGTGAAATTTGTTATTTAAAGTTAATGCAAAGGATTGGATTAGTTCAAGGTTAGAATTTTAAGTATAATTATCTATACTTTTAATTAATAAAATTGTAACGTTGAATTGTAACAGTTGAGGGGTTTATATTAGAGCAACAGAAGCCAAAACAACAATTTTTAGAATTTCTGTTTGTCTGTCTGTAAGTTTGTACGCGCATCACACAAAAACTACTTCATGGAATTGAATGCAGTTTTCACCGATATATTGCTAGAGGTCTAACTTAAAATCTGGAGTAAATTTCATCTTGATACGCCGCCTAGAATAAAATTGGACTTATAGTATGTTAATCTTTTTGGGACGTGAGTAAAACTGCGGGCAATAGCAGCTAGTTATTTAAGTCTAAAACCAATGCCGAACCAAATCTGTTAAAAGTAAACATTAAATTAAAAAAAAAGTTTAACTTTTTCGATAAAAACCCAATATTCAAAGAATACAAATATTTATCTGTATCTATTATCCCTACCTACAACCTCTTTAGCTGCAGATGATAGGGAGAAATAGATGTTAGTGTTCAACGTACACGAAGAGGAACAGCGCACATGCAAAATGAGTACTCAGATTAAGCATAACAGCATAAGCCTTGATAATGATCAGCTTAATTATGACGTCAGACAGGCTTACGGCCTTACCATATCAGAATTAAAACGAGTCATAAAACATAATGACGGTAGGGTTCTGATAAGCTTATCAATAGATGTGACTAATTAGGGATTTTGTAAAGACCTTTCCAATATTACGCCAGATATAAGGTTCTAGATTATAAATGAGGACGTATATATTTTTATCAAAATCACGGATAAAATATGCGCCTGCCTAAAATAAATTTAAAACCAAAAATGACTAAAAAATAAGCTTTCCGCTGGAAGATAGTAACTATAATTATTATAGGATCTTCATCTATAAGAATCCAAAGTTCTGACTGTCACAACGCCTATCGCATAGAGGGCGGCGCTCTGTCGACCCCTCATCCTATCCGCGCCGGAGTCCCTCAGGGCTCCGTGCTCTCCCCGCTCCTTTTCGCGCTGTACACCAGCGATATCCCTAAAAATTCCAAGTCGAAGTTGGCTCTATTCGCCGACGACACGGCTATCTACCATTCCGGCAGATCCCTACCCTCCGTCACCAAGATTCTCCAGACCTCGGTCAATGACCTCGGTAATTGGTTCAGGAAATGGAGAATCGAGGTAAATCCCTCCAAGAGCGCGGCCGTTCTTTTCCACAAAAGCAACGACCGCTCCGACCAAGTCCGTCCCATTTCCCTTTACGGCCAACCGATCCCTTGGGAAAAGAAAGCCAAATACCTGGGCGTGATTCTCGACTATCGTCTCTCGTTCCGAGAGCACATAAAGACGGTGCGCGCTCGCGCCGCTTTCGCTCTCGGTCGCCTCCACGGCATGCTCAATGCACGCAGTAAATTGTCCCTTCAATATAAGGTGAGAATTTACTTGACGTGTATTCGAACCATCATGACCTATGCGAGCGTTGTGTTCGCACACATCGAAGGGTCCGGTATCCAAAGGATGCAAACTCTCCAAAACCGTTTCATGCGCAAAGCCACGGGCGCCCCGTGGTTCGTGCGCAATAGGGAACTCCATGTCGATCTGAAACTGCCCACCATCAAGCAGTTTATGAAACGCACCTCCAAGCGTTTCTTCGATCGGGCCCCCCATCACCCCAACCCCCTAGTGGTTAGTAGCGCCGACTACAAACCCTCCCAAATCAGTAGAGTCCGCCGTCCACGGCACGCTCTGACCTACCCAGACGACCCTATCACCCTCCTACAGGAATCTAACCGAGAGACAAGCACTCTCAAAACCCACACACACAGACGCAATCCGATATACCGTCCTCGCCGGCGAGGCCCGTCGCGAAGACCCTCTAATGGTAACCCTCCCCGTCCCTTGCTCGAGCCGGCCCGCGCCGAGCCAGTAGCTTTAAATTAGCCCCTAAATAATTTAACCCAGATCCAGCCGTCCCTAGCTGTCCCCCCAGCAACGCCCTAAGCCGAGGTCGAGTCCCGCAGGGGACGCCCTTAGCTGCTGTTGCTTAGTTATAAGATGCTCCTGGCTGGAGGCATTCGGTGCCTCGCCACCAAGTCCGGTTACGCTGTGAAGATTCCCTGAATCAACAGCCATCACCATATCAAAAAAAAAAAAAAAAAAAAAACTGTCACAACGCCTATCTTGATGGATAGAGGAGTGTTATGAAAGAATATTTTAGTTGAAATTCAACAATGGTTGTTTTTGAACGGATTGATCGATTTTTTGAAAACTGTATTGTTCTTCACTATAGTTAGACCCGGTAGGTAGCGCTGTTATGTCGACATTATTTAATATGAGAGTAAAACAGCGAGCAACAGTTAGTTTTTGATAATCGATACTTTTCATTACATATACACAAATAAATAAAATATTATTTTACTTTCTTTTTATTGTTTGCTTGTTTATCTCTCAGATCGAGTAAATTGTTATCGTCATTGTACTTTTTATGATTATTTTATGAATTCTCAAATTTTATGCTATGTTACAAACAATAAATATTATTTTTTAATTTAACAAAATTTCAAAATGACTACAAAACGTTTTTCTCCTTCATAATGTTATTTTTCTCCACAACATAATTACTCTCACTGGCTCCCAAAACAATTTTTACATCGCATATTTCCAAAATATACACGCGATGTATTTTCTACATAACAACATCACACAACCCAACCTACCGTTTAAAATGTATAAACAGAATTATGCTACAGAAACAGGCGTTCGAGGAGCGAACATAAATTCCAGTGTTACACGGTTAATCAACATAGAAATTGTAATTCGAATATTGGCCCCACAATTACAATACATTTACATACAGATTTGGTCGGATTGAATTTCTATGGTTACAGTTAGCTTGTTAATTTGCTTAAAAGGAAAGTAATTGCTCAGATGGAATTTATATCCCATACGAACTGAACGTAACGAGAATAACTTAAAAGAATTCCTATTGTACGGAGTATTCCTTATGTCGATTATTTTTCTTCCGTTATTGTCATCATTAGCAATCAAATCATCAAATTGATGATCAAGTTATAACCCTTTCATTTTATGGATCTTTTAATCTTTGTTTTCAACTATTTACTGCACTTTTCTCATCAATTTATTTTCTTTTGGTCATCAGACGTCATGTCATACGATAGAAAAATGAAGACCGGAGTATAGAGAACATATTTGTTAAGACACAAGGAAATATTTTGTCTGCGAAACGTGGAAGTGTTACGTCGAATTCTTATCAACTGTCAACATAATCATGTTCATTTTGTGTACCATTTTCCCATTGTCGTTGCAATCGACTTCCATTCCATCCAAAATCCCGTGGAATATGAGTATTACCTATAGCTATTGACACAATGGCAAGCGTAAATTAATGTATATGACTAAATTAGGCCTGTCTCAATCTACTATGTACCTAAGTACTTAGATTAAATCAATATCTAACAAGTTTACTTACTATCCCTAACAACTAAAATAGAGAGAAAAATATTGACTTAGATTTAAATCGTCCAAATGAAACAGTTCTCTGTGTTTCTAAAGGGTCAGTCATTGATGTGTAAAATTTCGTTACATCTCCGACTCGAAATTTTCCTATCAGTTCTGGGATGGTCATTATATATTCCATAAATTATTAGAGAACGATAAAATCACAGCGAAACTTGCAAAACATACGTTTATTTGGATAATGCTATGTTAACTGTCAAACTTGGGAATGGAAATGTTTGTATTCAATCAATTTAGTTGTATGGACAAGGCAACAACGCTATGTTAAAATGATCTTGTGACATAAGTCCTTTCTACAGTTGCTGTAAGCTAAGATCTATTTGGGTAACGTGCCGAAAATCGTCGAAATCAGTCGTGTCCAAAGGCAGTAGCTATTATAATCACTGCCCATGGACACTTGTAAACTTGGATTTTGTCGGAACATCTAATATTAGTTAACTATAAGGTGTACATCCAGAATTCGCTGGTATGCTTAGTTTCCGTGTAAAAGGAGGTGAGATCACTGGACACAAATCCAAACTGCTAAGAGCTGAGCTGAGGAATTTTATAAAGAAACCCAATAATGCCTAGTAATACATGGTAGGTACTAATAAGGTAGATTAAATTGTTTAGATCTAAAAGAGAAGTGCAATATATAAATGAATAGCATCGTTTTGCAGCAATAGAAGCAGATGCATTCACGAAAGTACCATGTAATCGTTTTATTCGCCATGATTGCTCCCGGTGAATAAATATTTCTTTTTTTGCGCCCGCAGCCCCACAGTTTCCGCCGTACGAATAATTGTTCCCATTCGGTCAATTGTACCGACACGCGCCATTCTGAGTGTTTTGGAGCCATCCTGCAAAGAAAAGTGACGCAATTTTGAACTATTATGTGTGAATAGAGTATTTATATTCGCAGGAGACGAGAGAAAAATAAAGATAATAAATATATGAAGGTTTTATGATTATGTGATGTTTGAAAATTAAACAAGAGGTAGATATTGGTTATAACCTATTTTCATATACATGGACTTCATCGAGTGAGTGGTAACTATGCAATTAAAATCGATATGTGTCTCTTTAAAGTTTAAAAAGTTATTTGTATATAAACTTTGTACAGCACAAAAATGTACCTACCATCATAATTTAGTTTTTACAGTAATAAGCTTCTAGAAGTACAGATAAAATATATTAAAATAACTTTTAAGAAAAAGTATAACCGCCTTAAGCCGGTAAGCAGTGATAGCCTAGTGGTATGACCGTTGGACTGCCAAGTCAAAGGTCTCGAGTTCGAACCCAAGGCACGCAATTCTGACTTTTCGAAGTCATGTGCGTATTAAATAGTTAATTATCACGCGCTTAAACGGTGGAGGAAAAACATCGTGAGGAAACCTGCATGCCTGAGAGATTTTCTCGATGGCGTGTGAAGTCTGCCAACCCGCACTAGGCCAGCGTGGTGGACTATAGCCTAATCCCTCTCATTCTGAGAGTAGACCCGTGCCCAGCAGTGGGACAGTATAATGTGTTGATTATGTATGATTATGTATAACCGCCTTAAAACAATGTTATGTGCGAAACAGTTTCGGAAGTCGGTGCCTTTGATTTGATCGGTTCTTATGATTTCGCCACCGACTTCGGAAACTAAAAGTTATTTTAATACAATATTTTGAGAAGCGAGTAAAATTTTACGTATACCTAGACGACGTTATAATTTTATCGGTCGTTACGTGTTATTGTCATTTTGTTCTAAATTTTGTAATCAGATCTTCATAAAATTTTTATGAGACCACCTCTGAAGTATGATCAAAAAAAGAAATCACCTACCGATCAAAAAAAGAGTCATCAGAATCGATTCATAATTGACGGAATAATCGCGTAACAAAGATACAAAAAAAGTCATCCAGTTTACCGAATTAAGAACCTCCTCTTTTTTGAAGTCGCTTAAAACCATTCTTAAAATTATGATTAAAATTGCTTCGAGCACACGTAATAAAAACGGTCGCCAGGAGCTCTGCACAATATCATATCGTTCCCCTCCCTATTCTCCCTCCTATATTTTTAAGTGTGATGCAACTCATAAGAAAATGTCTTCTAAAACACATGCCATGTGGCCCTCTAATATATATTTTAAACTCACTCTATTTGCCTAAATTTGATACAGTTTAAAGGGTGCATAATTTAGTTTAGATTAATTATTTTGCAATGGGGATGCGCAGTTGGTGTCCTGGAATGGGGAAGAGAAAATTCCATGTGACAAAGTTGGTAAGAAATTTTAATTTTAATTGCCTTATCGAGGTGTCGTATATCTATATTATCTACGTGTTAATTTATCTTATTATTAAGGATGAACACAAAACTTCATATTGTGAATTAAATTAATAAAAAGTTTGCGTGTCTGTACCTTACCTGCCTTTATAACTAACAGGGTCAATATATATATAATGTAAATATAAAATTAAACTAAGACAGCAATTTTCTTCTTAATTACAGCACACCTAAACATCTACTGAAAATTTGCTGCGATTTTCTTACATAATGTTTTCAAAAGTACCTAATCGTAAAATAGAAAACTTGGAAAGCCTAGTTTCTCTGGTGACCGCTATAGAGCGCTTATAGCAGAACTATAAATATCAAGATACATTCTTAGCGACAATTGCTTAATCAACTACTCGGGAGTACATTCGTGCAAAATTTTGTCGTCGCATTATCTCGTCTTCAGCCTTGCCATGAGATAACATAAACAACCCATTATCCCACTGCTGGGCATGTCTCCATGGGCGTGGGTTTCCTCTCAGAATGATAGGGATTAAGCTATAGTCCACCACGCTGGCTTAGTGCGGGTTGGCAGACTTCACACGCCATCGAGAAAATATCTCAGGCATGCAGAGATGAGATAAACAACGACAAAATTATTTCGTGGCGTGCATGAGATCCTACAAGTTCTTAATACAGACAGTATCGAGTAGTAGATATAGTAGTAGAGATAATAGCAAGAAAAAAATAAGATATCCCGAATCGTCATGTCATGAAAACGAATACCGGATCAAACAAAAACGTCCACAAAAAAATCAAATGCCATTCTCGACAAACCAACAAATGAGATTCGTTAATAGGAAAGTCTGGAGGCAAATTTTTGGCACCGTAACGTCCACGTTCCGTCCCAGTTGGATTTCCAATTTTCTATACGTGACCTTTTTCACTCCGAATGTCACATGTTCAACAAACGAGGTGTCTTTGAAAACGTAATTAGAAAATTCCCCAACGACACGACGACGTAACGATTCCGCTCTCAGTAGCATTTCGGTGCTCAGGCGCGGGAAGTCGCAAATTAGTTTTGTTCATGATATGTTATCGTAGATAGCTTTTGTGTGGGTAAGTTTATGTAAATGTAGGATTCTAGAATTTTCGTGTGATTTGTTTTTTATCCACACCATTTCATCATATCGTTATGTCTATTCCCCAAAAAGGTTAGGCAGAAGTGTACTGCGTTTCACCCTCAGATAATTTTAAAGTCCCATGTAATAGGGGGTGAGCCTAATAGTATTAATTAGACGCAAATCCAAATTCCGAGCTGTTACGAATATCACGAATATCGCGAATATCACGTAAAAGCCTAATATCCCTTTGCTCTTCCTGGGAATTGAAGCCAGGACCACTCGCTCGGCTGTGCTTGTGATTAGGCTAGTTCGGCAATTTTTTGTTGAGCAGGCAGTATGCTTTCGATTCCATGTAATAGAGGCCGAAGGCACCATACCTACAAGAGGCCTCTTTTGATTACAGTATGTCTATAGAGTAGTTATATGTGTGGCTAAAACTTACAAGCTTTCGACTATTTTTTTTTAAAGTGTATGTTGGCATACGAGTAGTGGTAAGTAGTCATCGCCGCCCATGGACACCTGCAACACCGGTGGAATATGCTGATGTGCCGACCCTTATGGATCCGGCGGAGCTTGAATTGCTTACAAAAACGTAATACCGAAATCAGTCGTAATCCAAACAATATTATGTTATTATTCGGATTTGAATACCGTCAATCTAGGTTCCTAAATCGTTCCAAACTTGGTAATTTCATCAAAAATTGCAGTCGCTTACATTTATTTCCAGTGAAGTATTTTGGACAAAATGGTAGCGTAGGAACCAGTATCGGATTCCGAATAATAACACAATTTTGATTAAATTATGTTTGAATTACGATTTATTTCGGTATTACGTTTGTAAGAGTAATTCGGTCCGCCGGACTCTTAAGAGCTCCATTTTTCACTCTTATTATTACTTAAGGGCGAGTTCCTTTATTATATCTAGGTCGTATTGTACCACAAAAGATGCAGTGGCGTTTCATCATCCTCATAACATTGTTTGCGTGTCGCCCGGACCAAGATAGAACATATGCTTGTTTAGGCAACAGTGTCTTGTTTCGTCACAGTGTGAAAGTTATTTCTTCTAAAAAAAAAACAGTTTTATTTTCTTAACAACACAATGCTTGTCAATTGTTTTAACGTCCGTACGTTTTCATTTAAGTGTAAAATAATAGAATTGCCATCCCAGCGGTGTTGCGGCGCACTTGCGTAATTGGTTTAGATAAATTAACAAAGTAGTTCCAAAGAGTGATATCCCACGGGACACGTTTTAATTGTAAACCCGCCCTTGTTTCAGCGATTCTTGCATAGATAATTAGTTTTTATGATTATTGTTTTACATTGTTTCTTGTGGTGCTAATATTAAAGTTAAATTATAGGGTATTGTGCCGGTGAGCGGGTTTCTCTAGAGATAGGTTCAAGACAACCCAAACCCGTTAATTTATTGTTTAAGTACCTACCTATTTTGACTATCTTAATCCTACATATTCCCCTAAGGGTTAGGCAGAGGTGTAGGTACTAATATACACCCACAGTTCGCCGGTATATTTAGGTCCCATGTAATAGGGGGCGAGCCTCATTGCCATTAAATGGGCACAAATCCAGACTCCGAGCGGAATCAATAAATAAATAAATAATAATAACACTTTGTTTGCCCTGGGATGCCAATCCAAGACCTCTAGCGTAGCATAGTTTTGTTATAATATTTTAAATGATTATGAATGGATAGTTCGTCCTGATCTAATTACAATGCTGTTTCTCACCATAGTGAGAAACAATGTGAATAAACAAGAAATTATATGTAATTCTCCCATTTGTTTATGGGAGAATTACATATAATTCTGCCATAAACAAAGTCTTAGACTCCCAAAAACTTCCTCCGGCCATACAAATATTTATTCATCAAACGAATCTTGAACAAAAATCCATACAGATTGAATTTTGACGATACTAATACAACATATTCCCATCAAATAGAACGCTATCGACAACCCGAAGATATGGACCATGCGGAAACTGTGCAAACGGACTGTGAGATAAGCTCGACTTGCATGAATCTGAATAATAAACAGACCTCCTGCTACTGACAGTACGACAAAAACACGAACCAATAATCTAAATGTACCAATTCAACCGGATGAATGCTCAGCGCAAAAATTAAACAGAATATTGAGTTATTATTACATAGTACTAGATACGACATTGCTAGACGAATTGAGGAGTAAGCGCAACTATTATGTCGAAAAACGATATTTACAATAGATTAAAATATAATAATGAGAAACATATTTTATGTTATTAATTGTTAATTCATAAAATTGATAAAAATAGGTTAGAGATACGTGACGCACCGGCGATATAAACGAATTATTTTACATTAAACCTACAATACGAACGTTACGAGTTGTATTCTGTTTGATAGATTATAGCTGGTTCCTTCGCAGATGCAAGACATCAGCAAATTAACTGGGTACTATCACATACTGTAATTGAACTAAACTACTTTTTTCGGATTTTATCGCGTTGTTGTGATATTATTTAATTCCCGACATTTCGGATCCTTTACAACATCTACGGTGATGAGTAGACTAAGTTGTTAATTAATATTAATGCAGCGAGATAAAATCTGTAAAAATAAGTATTACAAACAATTCTTGTTGTAGTTGCACGAAAACAAATATATGTTATAAATAGTTCATGGTATTGAAATAAATGCACGGTAGTCACATTTTTAACTAAAAGTTGTTTTATCGAATGTATTTCGTGGTAACTCCAGTAAGTATAGTACTACTAAGAACATTAGAACCCAATGGAATTGCTTCTTTTATAAATGTGCATAGTGCATAACGCATAAAGTTGTGCTATTCATAAGTGATACGCGAAACGGTACCCCATTTGCCTCAAGCGATAGTCACCCCTGTTTTTTCTATTCCAAATTGCATTTCCGTAGAAAATCGGGAACATTTCATTTCAGTTATTATTAAGGGCAAATGAGATTGATGAAATCAAATATTTCAGGAACTATGTTTTGATACCATTGTTTGCTATAGAATATTGCTTTACTGCAATTCAATCGTGGCACAAAATATGCGTATTAAAAAGTGATTACCTCATTGGTCTACCTAAAGGTTGCAATTGCAGCTATTCAGCGTGAGATTTTGCATTTAATGCATGTATTGGCAACGCACTTGTGACTCCTTTGGTGTTGCGGGTGTCCATGGGCGGTGGTAATTGCTTACCATCAGGCGATTGTCAGCGTCTGCTCGTTTGTCCCCCTATCCCATAAAAAAAAATCTTCATACTTGGTTGTCGGTTTATAGTGTGTGAAAATAAAAAAAATATATATTTATTTACTCCGAAAACATTTTAGGCATTACAAAGAGTTTTATAAAAATAAAAATACTAAATTATATAAGATTGTTTTATTTCTCAAGATACATTAATGAGCACCTATAAGGTCTTGGTATTACATTCAGATAAGTTCAATATTATACATACGGTTTCTTGTTTTTCTGAAGTATAATTTCCAATGAACTATTGATGACTTTCTAAATAACACAAATATAGTTTGAAACACCAACCTATGGGTAAATAAAAAAATACTTACTGGGAATAAAATAAAAGTTTCATCGAAATACATTACAATAAAAATTTGCCCCAATAAGGCTGAATCACACATTATCGCAACACAAATTAATGATATTACGTGACCAATTTTTCTCTTTGACATTTTTTTATTACAAAACGACATTATTGAAGCTGTAATCCTTATAAAAATCATTAAAATAATCAACGTTACCAAGAATAATGAAAAAAATGTGATAATTAACTCCGGTCCTGTGTCAAACTGTAAGATATTTGGTATAATTCCATCACAGATTCCTCTAATGAATACAACTGTCATGTATGTAAATAAAGTAGCTTTTCGTTTTTCGCATGATATTTTTCTATTATAAATGAAAACGAGTCTGAAGTATGCGAGCATTGAAGAGCAAAGTGACCAGCTTATTGTAATAGTTATCAGATATCTGATTGAAGCATCCCATAGTTTATCTAAGAAAAAATCGTCAGGATTAGCACCAATTAAAAACCCTAAAGTAACAGATAACAAATGTAAAGTCCCTGTTATTATTTGATTTATACTGATGAAGTTCTGGAGTGAACGCCATCGTGGAAGTAGACACCATGATACCAACAAAGCTATGGTACATACGACAGACAGTCCAGTGCCCGTATAACTAAAAAATATTTCCAAATACATGTTTTATCAATCTCACTGGTGACACTGTCGAATATTTCACTTCTCGGAATTGCACACATGCCAATCTTTGCCTAAAAGACTCAGTCAAAAAATCATAATCCGTATATTGTATTCACAAACCTTCTTCGCTATGTTTCAATTTGTCCTGTTAGTCTTTTGCAAGAAAACCAAAGTCTTTGCTTTGCTTCATAGGAATGCTTGAAATAATCAGTCAAAAAATCCATAAATTAGTGTTTTCTTAAACTTTCGTTACTATGTTCTAATTCCTGCTGAATGAATCCTTTTTTTTGCTTCTTAGAAATCAATTTCAAAATTTTGAGGACCAATCATAAAATCACTGTCATAGTCCTAGTCCAGGGTAGTTATTGCTTTGCTTTGCTTTGCTTCTAACAATGCAATTGGCCACGTGGCCTGCAAGACTAAACTTTACTTGAAAGAACCGGTCACAAAACTCACAACTAATGTTGGTCTTAGTCTTGGTTTCACAATACATTTGCCTGTTAAATTCATGTACACGTTTGACACGTTGTACTATATTAATTACAATTTTGTAACTGATTCAATTAGGTAGCTCTATTAATTAACTCAGTCAACGTAGTACAAAATGTATGTTTGTTAATGCAATCATTATTTTATTATCAACGATCTCATACAATATGTGCGTAACGGTGTAAATACTGTTTGATATTTAGGTATATACAGGGTGTCCCAGACCGAGTGGTCCAAAAGGAAATCTGGGATGGGGGGTCAATAGATAATCTATTCAATAGTAGGTATATTATTGAGCTATCCTCTGTGGTTTTTTTTTTAATTATTATTATGTGTTTGTGGCTATAGTATCACTGCAACCGTAGTCGGTCTATTGTGATCGCCACTGGTTGAGTTACAGTTCACCGCTGAATCCTGCAAGTACTATGCACTCCTGGTTTTTATAGGGGTGAGCTCCTTTATTTCATCTGGGCTTAAGGTGTGTTTCTCTAGATGAATACTACGCTTGTGTATTAGCGATCCGTATTTCCCAAGAAGGTGAAGTGGCGTTTCATCATCCTCTGTAGTATAAAAATTATTGCCATTTAAAAAAATATGTTTTTAGTTGAATTTTTGCCATTGTGAAGAGACTATTCAACAGAGAGCCCTTAAATTTGGCTCCGAAGATCTTAAATGGTTTCAGAACAAGATAGGATATTCATTTGCAATCAGTGTGATAATACTCTCTTTATCGATGACTTCGTATTTTAATGTTTTCAATTTTTTTTCTTATGTCTGTATTCTAAACAGCGCCCTGGAAAAAAAAGGACTGGCGGGTTTGAAAAAAATCAGAATCCTAGCTCTAAGAAAATATTTTCAAATTAAAATTGTTCGTTTCAACATCAAAAATTGGCCAAACATTTTTATAAAAAATATTAATGCAGATGGAGTTTCTTAGAGAAAAATCTTTTTATTTTCTAGAATAATAGTTTTATTGCATAATTTATGTATTTTTTGCTCAAATAAAAAACATTAAATAGTCTCTTCTCGATGGCATAAATTAAACTAAAAACGCATTTTTGTTTTAAATGGCAGTAATTTCTATACTACAGAGAATAGCCCAATGATATACATATTATTGAATAGATATGAACCCCCATCCCAGATTTACTTTTGGACCACTCGGTCTGGGACACTCTGTATATATTAAGGTATATTTGTAATCCTTACTCCTTCCTGATATTATAAACGTGAAAGTGAGACACAGAACGGCTGAATGGATCTGGATAAAATTTGGCACACGAATAGATTCTATCTAGGTCTTTTAATCTAGGTCGGACCCAATCTTAAAGTCCACGCAGACAAAATTTGTCTTGTTTCTTTTCAGTTGATTTTTTTCGCTGTCAGGTTTTAGTTTTTTAACTTTCGTTTTATTTGACACTGTTTGGTGGCTCGTACTTACTTCATTATATTTACCAGGAAGCAAGATTTGCAACCTATTTCAATGGGTCATGGCACAAAATAATGAAACATAGATAGTGCTTCGTTGATTAAAAAAATGGTGCTACTACGAGTAGTAAGAAATTCACAGACTGTACACTTTTCATTCATCCAACGTTTTCCATATAGGATTTCTTGTAATACCATATATAGTATGATACTATTTGGATTAAAACAAATCCAAAGAGACCTCATTCATTAAATTTGGAGCAAATATTTATTACTTTTTGCTTCACTGTTTTACGGGTTTTTTTTTCTTTTTTAAATATTTCAATATTGACTGCTATAGCGCACAAATAGTTTGTATAACAATAAAAATACTAAATTAGATTAGATTGCTTTATTTTTTTAAATGAAATATTGAGCAACATTAAAGTCTAGCCGTTATTTAAAAAAATATATATTCAGAAAAGTTCAATATTATACAAACGATTTCTTCTTTTTTTGAAATATAATTTCCAATGAACTATTGACGATCTTCTAAATAGCACAAACACAGTTTAATACCAATCTATGACTAAATAAAAAAATAATTGCTGGAAAAAATATAAATTCGTCTTCAAAATACATTACAATAAAGATTTGCACCAATAAGGCTGAATCACACATTATCGCAACACCAATTAACGATATTATGTGACTAATTTTTCTCTTTGACATTTTTTTATTACAAAACGACATTATTGACGCTGTAATCCTTATAAAAATCATTAAAATAATCAACGTTACCAAGAATAATGAAAAAAATGTAATAAATAACTCCGGTCCTGTGTCAAACTGTAAGATATTTGGTATAATTCCATCACAGATTCCTCTAATGAATACAACTGTCATGTATGTGAATAAAGTAGCTTTTCGTTTCTCGCACGATATTTTTCCATTATAAATGAAAACGAGTCTGAAGTATGCGAGCATTGAAGAGCAAAGTGACCAGCTTATTGTAATAGTTATCAGATATCTAAGTGACGTATCCCATAATTCATCATAGCAAAAGTCATAATTATCACAAACGAACAACCCTAATGTAAAAGAAAACAAATGTAAAGTTCCTGTTATTATTTGATTTATACTGATGAAGTTCTGGAGTGAACGCCACCGTGGAAGCAGACACCATGTTACCAACAAAGCTATGGTACATGCCACAGACAGTCCAGTGCCAATATAGAAAAACAATAACTCCAAATCCATGTTTTCTCAACTTATCATGACACCGTCAAATGCTTTGCTCCTCGGAATGCGTGGACTGCCAAACTTTGCCTAAAAGACGCAGTCATACAATCACGGTCACAGTTCTTGTTTATTGTTTTCACAAACTTTCGTTGCTTGTTTCAATTTGTTGCAACAGAATCAAACGCTTTGCATTCCTTCTTATGAATGCTATATATGTGGCTTGCTCAGTCAAACTTCACTTAAAAGAACCAGTCACAAAATTCCAGTAATAGTTCTAGTTCAAAGTAGTAACAATGCCATTTCACGTGGCCTGCCAGGCTACACTTTTAAAGAACCGATCATAGTTTAAATTTTAATTTACCGTTTTCACAAACGAATATAATATTTTTCTGTTTTCATGTATGTATGGACAGTTGACACGTTTAGCCATACTGATTACAATTGTGTTACTAATTTAATTAGGTCGACAATTAATTATATTTCCGTATGTACCTATTGCAATTATTATTTTAATAACAACGATTTGTTACAATATACTCACATTTATTTATATTGTGATCAATTGACATAATGGCACAATTTAATAAATAGTGATTAAAGGCTTTTTGGCCTTATTGCTTGGATCGGAATGTGATGCCTGCCAGTAGCAGCGAGTAGCAGTGAGTAGTAGTAAAAAATACACGGTCACAGTCCTTATTATTTAACTTTTTTTTGTGTACAATAAAAAGTATATAAATAAATAAATATTTCTTTTTTTTAGAGTAATATTCCTAGTCCAACAAAGTTATTGCTTTACTTCTTTACTTCTTATGCAATTTCATGTGGCATGCCAGACTACACTCATGGATGACCATGAGTGTAGTTTGGCATGCACAACTTAAACTATGAAGTTTAAGTTTTAAGTTATTGTTTTCACAAATATTATATATATATGGATATATATATGGATTGTAATTGTTTAACTGACTTAATTAGGTGGACCAATAATAACAGCCCAGTCTATACACGTAGATAATATATTGTTTTTATTATCAACGCTTTGATAATGAATGCGTATCTAATAATCATTTAAATATGATAAATTTACATACTAAAACAATAAAAAAAATGATGGTTACAGCTTTTTTGTGTAGTAGGTAAAAGGTTTTGTTTTTTCATTTATCAAATAACATTTACTTACATTAAATAAGTGTCAGATTTTTTCCCGAAGATCAAGATCAGAGGCAGACATAAAATGTCATTTAGTAGGCTGCAACCTGGGTGATCGAACTATACACGTAGTATATTCTTTGTTTTCATCCTAGAGTTGGACAAGATACAGATTTAATATGCATAGGAGAAATAGACAATGTAATTGTATGGTTTGATTACATACTCCAATAGCAAGTTTGAAGTTTCTTTGCTTACCCAAAATTAAGTTGACTGATTGATCAATTAAATGGTGTATTGTGAATAGAAACAATATGTTTTAGTCAATATTAAACTCACTCGTACAATCATATGATTAATTAAAGATTAAGGACACTTTTACTGGTTAAGGATTCTAATTAAGGCACATTTTAATTACAATCTTCAAATAAAATGTTCTCTATTGTTATTTCATAGCGATAGCACGCTTCCCTTTACTACAAGTAATAGGAGCATAGTATCACGAAGCGCCCACGGCCTTCAGATACGGAACTTAGTCGTTAGCAGAAAGCGTCGAGCCCTACGACATACAAAGCCCGCTACACTAAATCTGATCGGTCTTGCAAACATAGTAACTTACATTGAACTATAAATAAGAACTGTTTATTCGCTTTTCGTAACTAAGCCCTCAATGGAGATGTAATGTATCGTTTGAATCGCTAGTCTCGCTTGACGTGTGTAGCGCTCTCTAATTGGGGTGAATACGCTTTATTAGCAAGAGATTTGCAACTTTACAAAGATAAAGGGACCTTTGAAGGGATGTCGATGGTAACTGTTTACCGCTCACTAGTTAAGAGTTCATGCCATATTTGGGAAACGTTTGATTTGCATCATAAAGCTTGTTTAGAATTCAGCGTACAAAGTTTCACAAGTTTAAATGAATTTATGAATAAATTAGTGTTTGTAAGACGTCTCGTACAGACTCCGAACAGTGTAAAGTAGCTCAAATAATTTAGAATACAGATTTCAATTAAATGGTGTATTGTGAATAGAAACAATATGTTTTAGTCAATATTAAACTCACTCGTACAATCATATGATTAATTAAAGATTAAGGACACTTTTACTGGTTAAGGATTCTATTTAAGGCACATTTTAATTACAATCTTCAAATAAAATGTTCTCTATTGTTATTTCATAGCGATAGCACGCTTCCCTTTACTACAAGTAATAGGAGCATAGTATCACGAAGCGCCCACGGCCTTCAGATACGGAACTTAGTCGTTAGCAGAAAGCGTCGAGCCCTACGACATACAAAGCCCGCTACACTAAATCTGATCGGTCTTGCAAACATAGTAACTTACATTGAACTATAAATAAGAACTGTTTATTCGCTTTTCGTAACTAAGCCCTCAATGGAGATGTAATGTATCGTTTGAATCGCTAGTCTCGCTTGACGTGTGTAGCGCTCTCTAATTGGGGTGAATACGCTTTATTAGCAAGAGATTTGCAACTTTACAAAGATAAAGGGACCTTTGAAGGGATGTCGATGGTAACTGTTTACCGCTCACTAGTTAAGAGTTCATGCCATATTTGGGAAACGTTTGATTTGCATCATAAAGCTTGTTTAGAATTCAGCGTACAAAGTTTCACAAGTTTAAATGAATTTATGAATAAATTAGTGTTTGTAAGACGTCTCGTACAGACTCCGAACAGTGTAAAGTAGCTCAAATAATTTAGAATACAGATTTAGGGGAAATTTTTTCGTTGCCTGGATGAATACTTCAGAAGCGGTCGCTTTGTTAATGAGGTCAAAATGTAGACAGATCTAATTTCTAAGCTCATCATTTAAACCGCAACTATTACGTAAATATAAAAAAAACAATCCTAAAACTAATATAATGGCGATATTATAATAGACCGTAAACATCGAAGCCGATCGTTAACCGCCAATCATATACTTCGAAACTCAAACAAGATCCGCAAATTCCGGAATATTGCCCGAGTCATTGACCTTTAGAGGCTCCGACTTCCACGATTCACTGGTCACCGTGATTGCTTCGTCACTCAATATCTGCCTGACCACCTGAAGCAACTTGCCTAACCCCTATAAAATATTTTTCAAACGTAACGGTAAAACGGTTCATTGATCGTTTCGCGATGAAACTTTAGTATAAGTACCTTGAAATAATAGCCCAAACGTGACTCGAGTTAGGAGGTAATTTTGTAGGAGGACCTTAAGAATATCATACACCAACAATGTGGATGGGTTTATGCAGTAGTTAAAATTGAGATTGTTTCGGTAGCAGCCAATGAGACTATTTACTTATGTAATGATTAATTACATAATTGTCAATTTCTAAATTAAACTTAAAATTAAATTATAACAAGTGATTATGTGTTTTTACTGTTTTGTTTTCAATATAAATTTAATAACAAATGTTAGTCACAATAGGTATATAACTGATAACAAAAAAAAACTGAACATACTGAGTCTTCATTTATCATACCTAAATTTTAATCATGAAACCACAATACACACTGTTAGCGGACCCTTTGTTCACTTTGTTGTAATAGCAGTATTATTAAATGACGTAATTATTGCTGACTAGAGCAGCTTTAGTAGTTATAGACGTGATATTTCAAAAAAAATGCAGTCATGCTCCATTTTCGTGTACTTCTAAGGCCAAGGTATGGACTGCACTCACAGTGGACCACAGCCTACACAAGTATGACAGCTTTGACTGACAGAGGGAGTAGGTAATGAGAAAAAGAGATCAGTTGGCAGGCCAGTCGTTAGATGGGTCGACGACAATAGGAGCGTTTGCAGAAGACTTAGATGCGTACCGCATAAAACAAAGATAAAATTGAAGAATGAATGATAATGAACAAGAAAATGAGGGTTATAACTAGCAGTGAGTCTACACAAACTGTGTATGATGAATGATGATGCAACAAATTAACGGCAGTAAGTTTAAACATTAATATGTGAAGAATACCCTGTCCGACCCGTAAAAGTATTGTTGAGATTCGATTCTATTTATATAATCGTTTCTCCTATGCAAGAATAAAAATCCAAGGAAACTGGAATGGCGATACATAATTATGGTGGCAGCGACACCGACCCTGGTTGCCGAATATACTAAGATCGGTGAAATATTAAAAAATTGCTAGATTTTGGGGTAGTTGCGGCAATTCGGGTATGACAGTCGTGAATCTTAAACTTCATTAATATGTTTACATTTATGAAAATTTAATGTTTGTTATTTTATTTGGTGATGTAATTGGGATACTTATATGCCCTTTTGGATCGAACAGGGTTTTTTTAACCTAGTGTACATAAATAAATATCACCAATTGTAATATCATCATTGAGCACATTATCCTTAACCCATATACGGTCCCACTGCTGAGTACAGGTCTCTCTCAGAGTGAGACGGGTTAGGCTATGTATAGTCCACAACGCTAGCCTACGGCGAGTTGGCAAATCTCACACGCCTATGAGAAAATCTCTCAGGCGTGCAGGTTTCCTCACGATGTTTTCCGTCACCGTCACATTATTACGAAAAGTCAGAGGTGCATGCCTTGGATTCGAACTTGAAGCCTTTGACTTAACAGTCATACCACTAGGCTATCACCGCATTTTTTTTAGAAGCTTACTAGCAATGTAGGTAAACAAGAATACTATAAATGTGCGATTACTAGTATTCTTGTTAACCCGTCGTGCTAAGCTAAATACTTGTGTTACGAGTGGGTTTACGTCAGTAGTGCAAGGGCTGGGTTTCGAACCGGCAACTACGTGATCGCAAATACCGATGCCCTAGTCATTAGGCTATCGCCTTCATTGAAGCACGAATAATGCTAATTTTATGTCTTGCTTGTTTTCAATGTAGGTACTGTGTCTCAATCCCAACTCTCCCCGACTAAATAGTGGAGTTTTGCACAATCCCATCCAATTTGTTCCCCCTTTACAAAGGTCTTATCTTGAATGAGAGAAGCTTGTTTTAATGTCATTAATTTAAGACTCCAGTGTCCGTAACGATTTCATTTTGTTGTGTTGTTGTACCTATAGGCTAGCTCTCTAATAATATGTAAGAAGGTTTAGATAATAGTCCGCCTTTGTACCTTTATTCTAGTTGGATAATAGCAGTGTTACTACATATACTAGTGAATAAGTGAATTTAATTTCTATATTCTCTAGTATTGTTAGTAACGGTAAAAAGGGATGACTTTTCGAAGTCATGTGCATATTATATAGTTAATTAAACAGTGAAAGAAAACATCGTGAGGAATCCTGCATAACTGAGAGATTTTCTCGATGGCGTGTGAAGTCTGCCAACCCGCACTAGGTCAACGTAGTGGACTATAGCCTAATCCCTATCATTCTGAGAGGAGACCCGTGCCCAGCAGTGGGATAGTATAATGGGTTGATTATGTTGAGTAAAAAGGGATGGGCAGTAAATTCACATTAATAATAATACATGTTGGTAAAAAAATATACACATTTGGATGAATATTATAGAATATTCGTAGATAGGTTCAGAACGCAAAAATAAACATAACGTAATTATATAAATACCATTACGCCTAAATTCTCCGTAGCGTTAGGCAGAGGTATACTAATTTCGCCCACAGTTCGCCGGTATGTTTAGGTTCCGTGTAATAGGGATCGAGCCTATTGCCATTTACCGGGTACAAATCCAAACTCCACGCTACTACTGAGAATTTCATAGAAAGATTCAATAACACTGCTTGATCTGAGAATCGAAGCCAGGACGTCTAGTGTAGCGGGCGCGAATAAAAATAAAAGTAATTATGACAATAATTGTATTTTAGATGAAAATGGTAGGTACCTATATATATTAGAATTATTTTTTATTTTTTAATCCTGTTATGGGATATGGCGCCACACTTTTTGTGTATTTGCCAGTGTCAAGTATACAGAATATTCCCCAGTAAAACAGTGGAAACTTCACTAAGCCTTCGATGGAGTTTAGGAGTGAACACAAAAGTTCACGATTTTCAATTTTATATAATTTATCACGAACAAACATAATGGTTAACTATCCACTATAATAACACATTAAACTTCGGAGAACTTATTAAACGTTAAAGTTTGGCGAGGTATATTATGTATAAATAAAACTAAATTATGTCTTTAAATAAATAATAATTAATATAATATATTAATATAATAATAATTAATACATATTAATAGACTGCCTCATTAGTCTAGTGGTCCCAAGCGCGACTGCTACGCTAGAGGTCCTGGGTTCGATCCCCAGGTCGAGCAAAGTGTTATTGAGTTTTTCTATGAAATTCTCAGTAGCAGCTCGGAGTCTGGATTTGTGCCCGGTTAATGGCTATAGGCTCGCCCCCTATAACACGGGACCTAAATATACCGGCGAACTGTGGGTGTACATAAAGTACACCTCTGCCTAACCCTTCGGGGAATACAGGCGTGATGGTATGTTATGTTATAATGTTATAAAAAATGACGTGTGGCACTCGGGGACTGCCGCGGTAAAGCTATTGCATAGCGTTTTTTATCAACTTATGTGATACAACCAATGCCACCTAAAGGCGGGTTGCTGAACTAAAGAGACAAGCGTGTTAGGTTTTTTCGTTACGGAATTTCTGGATTCGGTCCCCACGCTCAAGGCCCGCGATAGAAGCTATGCAATAGCTTAATAATAATAAAAAAACAAGTTTTGGAAAATATTATAAAACCGACAAAGTGCACACATTTTCCCGCCTATTGGAATTAATGAACAGGTTTATTTTGCGAGCAGAACAGACATACATTATTCCATGCTATTACTGCTTACTAACGACTTACATAATAGCATGCAATAAAATGGTGAATCGATTCTCATAATATCATCTCGCAATCTGATTCGTAATAAAAAAATAAAATATTCCGTACGCACACGTCGGATATCCACTTTTTGTCCGACATTACACCCAAATTATAGACATAGCACATCGTAAAGGGGTGAATGACATTGGACAATGTTTTGAGTTTTATACGTTTTTGTAATAATAATATGGAAATTGATTGTGTTTACAGCTTAAGTATAAAGTTTTTTTATTACGCTTTTGACTTTAAATGTATCGCCTACTTTTATAGGACTATAAAAGAAAGATTATCCGGACAAATAAGGAATTATCGGATGATCATAATTGTTTCGTAGTATTTTGTGTATAATTAACTTGGTATTTTAATACTTATATCGTTACTGTATTTATTTCTTTATAGGCGCATGTGTTATAATACTCGTATCTAAATATTTAATATCTTAACTTTTTTTGTTCCGAATATTATATAGCCTAGGATAGCCTAGTGATATGACCGTAGGACATCTGACTTCTCGAAGTCATGTACGTAATAATAGTTAATTATCACACGCTTAAACGGTGAAGGAAAACACCGAGTGGATACTTGCATGACTGAGAGATTTTCTTCGTGGCGTGTGAAGTCTACCAACCGGGTGGTGTACTATAGCATAATCCCTCCCATTGTGAGAGAAGACCCGTGCCCAGCAGTGGGACAATGTAATGGGTTGATTATGTTATGTTATGTTTACATGTACTGTGGAATTCAATAATATATTTCTAATAAGTAGGTAATTAAAATACATTCTAAGAATAATTTGTGGATTGATAATTTAAATGAACCTATATGATTGTTTAAGCAGATAATTTAGTTCATGTTGTAATTCTTCGTCCTCTTGGTGACAACTTTTAATTATTTCTACGGAAATTAATAATGGAAGTACATATTGTATGTGTTTAGGTATAACTGTTGATTCATTTTTATTTCATTTTCTATAGCAAGTACCTACTGCTGTTGGTGAAACATATTTAGCCTAAGATATACACAATTGTCTATGTTATGTTATTAAAATATTATAGTCTAATATTAAAAATCCTTATGTAAGATCTAGTTTCATTGGTTTACCCCCATAAATTGGAGTGACTGAAACTAAACTTTGCATAGTCTATTTAAAGTTTAACTTCCATCACCGTTTATTTCGATTGTTCATCTTACATCAATGTTTTCACAAATAATATTCATTCGCAGAATAACCCAAACCCTCATAAAATATGTACCGTTTTATACAAATAAACGAGCATTTAGTCGCAAACGGTAAACAGAACGTGTAAACTATTGACAAAAGCAATTTTTACGTACTCGTATACGGGTATTAAACACAATGCAAGCCAATTTGTTGTATTAAAATTCACGTGTTCCCAATAGCCGATGCATTTGCGATAAGCCTGGGCTCATGGTAATCTGACTTTATCGGAGTACCTGTTTGAACTGCGACTTTTACTGTGTTCAAACAATAAATGATTTGCTTAACTAAAGATTAACAAATACTTGTTTTTTTTTTTGATTCCCGACGTTTCGGATCCTTTACAGCATCCATGGTCACGGGTAGACTAAGTTGTTGGACGTCTTAATGTTACAATTACTAACAGCTACCTTACATTTTTGTTAATTATTGGCGATCCGATTCACGCAGAACGAGCTCACCGTATCCTTCGATCTTGCAGTTTTGGACTTGGATTTTGATTTAATGGAATCTATAATGGGGTTCCAAGCAGGTGGTAAGACCCAGCCATCTTCTCTATTGAAATTTGGATGTTTTTTAATTTCAATAGCCTCACGGATCATCCTGATCAACCTGACCATGGATGCTGTAAAGGATCCGAAACGTCGGGAATCAAATAATATCAATACAACGCGATAAAATCCGTAAAAAGTAGTTTTATTTCAATGTCTAATATTCGCGTAAGTATCAGAAACCAGTAAATACTTGTTTACTTTCTGCCCCTGTAAAGCCAGTCCACACACGTGAGTTGGAAGAATTTTGCACAAATTTCTTGTAATACACGGTACTGTATATTTGTGTAAGTCTAAACTTGCGCAAGTATATTGTTTCGTGTGTGGCTGGTTTTAGGGTGACTATAGAATACAAACCTTATGATTTCATTAGCAACTGAAGGCAATTGCTAAGGAAAGCTTTCGACAGCCCTCTTTAAACCAGTAACATGGACATACTTAATATAAGGGATTGAACTGAAAAAAAAGTGCGAAGGAGAACCTATGATCACTTATCTTACTTATGATCACGTATCTCTTTTGATCTCCTCTTGTGCGACAACACTACGCGTTGTGATCCACTCTGCGAACATTTTACGTACAAACAAACCCCAGTGTAATCGCCCTCGACATCCTTACAGAAGCAAATCTTTTTGCTACAAAGACACCACTTATAATTCTGAATCCTAAATGTCGCGGAAGACAAAAATTCCGTCTTCGTAGCTTTGTTGCTAGGTTACAACGCCTGCAGATCTATTTTAAAATTAGAAAAGCTTTACGTTTCTCTCTTGTAACCTATATAAGCTAACTTGACAAAACCAACGCACAGTAGATTCACAAGGTCGTATGACATACGGTTGTTATTCGAAGATTATCGTTTGAACATGACTAATGACATGTCGCTTCCTACACGTCTCTTCTATATGTTAATTGTACTGAATGCTTCCAACACTAATTTACACTGTGTTTATTTTACTGAACACCACTTTAAATATACAGTCCCTAAAATGCTTGATAATCGAATTTGTGCTTTATTGTTCATACACAAAAAGGTGACGGTATTTGACTCATGATAAAGTTACAATTGCCTAAGTCCAGATGATTCACACGCGTTACGTTGTCATTTCAGACGTACGATTCAATTTTTCATTTAGATGAGAACTGTGTAAACACAGCCGAAATGGAGGGGAAAGTTTCTATTTTTAAATGTTTTTGTTTGGACCCTCACCGATTCTTTTATGGGTGTGTTAAATAGATTTCACAAGTTAGCGATCGGGAACTTTCTCGGTGAAGTTCGCTGAATTGAAAACAAGATCTGAGTTGCAGGTTGGAATAACATTGTGAAGTAGTTTTCCTATTATTTTCTTGATCCTGCTTTACATCAGCTATATAGTTTTATATTATTTCTACTACGTAGAACTGTTTGACCATTCTTTTTTTTAAATAACATATTTATTAATAAAATTATTATTTGTGACGTAGGTCAAAATAAGAAAAGTTTAAATTTCTTTACGAAATTACTTTCAACGCTCACATAAATTATCTTTAAGAAAAAATACTTCGTCCAAGCTTTTAAGAATAAAGAACTCGAGTGTGTCTGAAGTTAAGAAAGTTGTATTTAAAAATGCATGTTGTTTAAGATGAGTTCATTGTATGAAGACAGTCCAACATTAGTTATATTTATATTGGAGACATAGATTACACTGAAAGTTAACTTTTTAAAAGCATACTTATTAATAAAAGTGTACCTTAACCACATTTCAGTTTTTAATACATTATGAAAAAACTTATCGATAGATTGCCCCATTTTGCGGGTTGAACCAAAAATATGAGTAGGTAGGTATATTGTTTGAGCACGCGAATCAAATTTAATATGTATACCGTGTCGGTGATGTTAAACTATCAAAAACATCTAAGCCTAAAATCATCTGACTAGGTTCCACACCTATGCCTCCCCTAGGTCGCTAATTCGTCGTATGATTACCGGATCTTTTATTATTTAAAGCAGTTAGGTTCTTTTGTTTTTTTCCCGTCTCTCTCAAACTAATTATTTTATTAGGAGACAAAAAATTAGCTTTGTAGTTTTTCTTGTTCTACCTACCTGATAAGAATGAATTGGTAGGTAATGTAATTTTAACATTTAATTCCAAACGTATTAAACAAAAACTATATTGTTCACTTTTACGATAGGTACCTACGTATAATTAAAAAAAATAATAAGTGCAAGCAGTCACATTTCTTAAAAAAAACCGTATACATTTTTTATCCATTTTTTAAATAAATATACCTAAAAAATTCGTAAATATATGTACATACCTAATGAAAACAAGTTAATATAAAAAAATCATCGATAGATCATAAAAACAAGACCACACTAACAAGGCGATTATTGCTAGGGGCGGGACAAGCTCTTTCGATAACCACTCTTTACAATCATCTAGCGGTGAATATAATTATCTTAAAACCAACTCATGGGAAAATTAATCAAAAATGTTATGAACAGCATTTTAGGATTGATCATTGCCAGTCTTGTTTGGTAATGAGAAATTGATAAAATATTTTTTTATCGTTATTTATAAAATGTAACCTACAAGTCCGGATTGGCATTAATCATTCTAGAAAATTTATAACGATCGATGTTATCTTCAAAATATATACTTTTGGAGAAATACCTTAACTTAACCTAAAATATTATATGTTATAATTTTTATCGGCCGAGAAATAGCTTGTAGTCAGTTTTTTGTTGTTACTGAATCGAATAGGTACACACCTTAACATTAAAAAAAAAAACATTTGTGTTGAATACGTTCAACGGCAACTTCGTGTCACAATTTCTTCTATTCCATTTTATTTGAGAAACGTGTAGGTTTCAAAGCTGTTTTACATTGACTGAACATAGAAAAACTTGTAGGGGACATAAAATGGTAATTTTGTAGACTAGGGAAAACATTTGAATGCCCTGAGATAGTAAAGGTGAAGACACTTGCGAGTCGGAACATTTGTTTTCAGACAATTATTTTATGCGATGTAGTTTAACTAGTTTAACATTTTTGTTGTCAAATAACATACCATCTCGCCAGTATTCCCCGTAGGGTTATGCAGAGGCGTACTAAGGTACACTCACAGTTCGCCGGTATGTTTAAGTCCCATTTAATAGGGTACGAGCTTATTGCAATTAACCGGGCACAAATCCAGATTCCGAGCTGCTACTGAGATTTTCATAGAAAAACCTCATAACACTTTGCTCGACTTAGGGATCCAACCCAGCTACACGCTCAGTAATCATGTTTATAAATAAATGAGGCAGTCAAATCATGAAATCAGATCAAAAAATCCACGCTTAAATTATCATCCACACATTCTTCTTAACATTCTAGTGGGTGGTCCATTCAGGGCTATCACGAACTACAAATTGCCTTGTACCTACTTGTTTGTGCATTCGGGCCCACATAGCTCAATTACGCACTAGCCAATTATTACATGAACTCTTCCCATGCGGCTAAGCGTTCCTGGTTCACTCTAGTTATGCACTTCAACTCCGAACTCGTAATTACCTGTGTTAGCTTTGAATTACACAGTGGGCGCTTTTTAGGGTTGGGCGTATGAATAGAGTTCGATTGCTTTTCGTTGTTTGTCTGTCTGTCAAATTTGATGAATGAAATAAGGTACAGAATTCAGTAACAAATTCATTTGGTGTTTTAAAATTCCTGCAAAGGTGCACTGCAGCTGTATAGGTATTATTTGGGACGAAAAAGGCATTTTTGTTTGTTAATTATTCCTATAATTTATATGAATTCAAAAATATGAATAATAGCACAATTACGATATAATATACGCCTGTGTTCCCTGAAGGGTATGTTAGAGGTGTACTAATGTACATTCAATGTAATAGGGGGTGAGTTTATAGCCATTAACCGGGCACAAATCTAAAATCCATTCTCTTGATAACAATATCATCCTACCAGTAAATTAATTTCTAAAGTCTTTATTTACACCTTTTATTAGCTTCAGAGCCTGCAATATTGAAAAACACAAATAATAGCAAAAGATCGACGGTGTTGTAATATATTGCCATAATTATTGCATTGTACAGTTTAATTTTGTTTGATAAATAATCTTAACTGGACCACATCTTTGAATTTATTGTAAAGTAACGGGGCTTATTAGAGTCATTAGACAGACGCTAACATGGAAATAACGATGGCGTCTAACGATAGTTGTCTAACGTTATTATAATAAGTAAATGGATTAAGATGTTCTTTATATTATTTTTTTATGTGATAGGAGGGCAAACGAGCAGACGAGGGTAAGCGATCACCGCCGCCCATGGACACCCGCAACACCAGAGGAGTCACGAGTGCGTTGCCGACCTTTTAAAAGGGGATTGGGCCTCCGGTAACCTCACTCACTCGGCGAAACACAACGCAAGCGATGTTTAGCGCCGGTCTTCTGTGAGGCCGTGGTATCACTCCGGTCGAGCCGGCCCATTCGTACCGAAGCATGGCTCTCCCACGTAAGATGCACACCACGTATATCTGAAAAATTATGTAGGTAGGTATTTGGCTAGTCGGTGGAGCATCTTTTATCTTTAGGTAGGTATTTAATATTTATTAGAATATTACGTTTAAAAGCTATATTAGTTTAGGATACGATGGGATTGATAAATAAAGATTTAAAAAATCTTTAAAATAAATTAACTCATACGGAACTACCAACTAAAATCAAACTCGTAATTTTAGACAGTTTAAACTATTGTATTATTTATAGGTAAACTGGTCGTTGTTACGGAAAATAATAACGTTGAGTATCCGGTTCTTTGAATCTCGATTAAATTGATAACCATATTTTTTCCTCTGCTTACACAGTTAAGGCGAACACTGTCATTATAAGGATGTTATTATGTTAGTGTTTGGTCAGACAATGTTTTTTCCATAGCCATTTTGTAGATCCAGATTAGAAGACAATGTGGGAGCTGGGAGGTTTAATATGAGAGCTAGGTCCATCATAATTTATTATACTTACTTATCAAATTTTGGGTTTACTGAGTTATCTATTCCAATTTAGGAAAAAGTAATTTACATGATAGTTTATATAAAAACTAAACAAGTTATAGACTGAACTTGATTATTTCTAATTTATCTGCACCTAGCAAAGTTTGATTTCTTTATTTCTTAACAATTCGAAATTTTACAACTCATAACAGATTTTCTATACTTTCATTTGATAAAGTTACGTTAATTTAGTAATTAAAATACCAACCTCAAATAAAGCAGGAATTTTTGAATTATTGTAAACGACACCAATCTGCGTTCCTCTAATTTACTTAAATGTAGGTACCGCGATTAGATCCGTAAAAATAGTTCTAATGTCCGTAAATGTACAGAAATCATTAATAATAAAATAAAGCTGTCAGATTTCTATATTATTACTATAAGTAATAACGAATACATCTTAGTATCAAACAGAAATATAATTATCTCGCTACTCGCACCATGTGTTTCAAGCGCACATACTTAATTTATTTATAATTTAAACTTATCACCAACTTCAAAGAGTGAAAGAAACATGGTGAGAAATCCCACACGTTCGTTATAATTAATTCCAACTCTAGCGTTATGTGAAGGGTTGATGGTGGCGACACCTGTCACTACACTATGAACTATGGTGCAACCGACTGATGACGGAACGACAAAGGGTTACCTAGGCATAAAAAAATAAATGAATACGTACTCATTACAAAAATAATCTAAGAAGTAAATATTTTTATTTCTAAATGGGAATCATCACGGGCAGTCAAAAGCATAAAAATTTTTGGTTCCGAAAGTTCATGGGTTATTGTGAAAATCTAGTTTTAATTCATATACGTGAAAGTCTGAAAGATGTGTGAAAGGACAATCAAATTTAATGTAGGAAGAAGAAGGAAGAATTTCTCTATTTCATAAAGAAATTCTAAAGGTGTTTCGTATTTTCATGGGAGAAAATACGTCATAATATTAAATTAATTATTTGTTGGTATGTCAAAGTGTCCGTCGTATTGTTTCGTATGGGATATTCTTTACCAAACAAAAGTAGCACATCCACCTGGTAAAAAATAGGTCTATTTTTCGCGGGTCCATTTACAAAGTTTTCCGCATTAACGAAAGAGCTTATGCATGTTGTAATACAATATGCAAATGAATATGTGTAACATATCACCGAAAACTCGGAAAACGTGAAAAATTCTTAAAAAACTTGGTGCGGCTTTAAGAGGTTTCAGTCGACCATAATATAAGGGAGCACGTTAACTTCAGAACCATGTGGTGTCCCAGAAAACTATTTTGTATGTCTTTTACCCCATTTTCCCGAGTACGAGCCTGAGTAAAAAGTTTACCGAACTTGTTCAAGACACAACAGGTGTTCGTAATATAACGGTATTAGCCCCTTTTTAAAAAGCATTGTTTTAAAAAGACAACTTTGTATTCGATGAACAAAAGTTTTGAGTGCTGCCGTGTATCTTTAATGGTAGGTACTTCATATGAAATACACTCATGAGATACATTGAAATGTTTAAACTTCTTCTATTCAGCACTTACAGAACTTAAACCAACGTAGACAACTTAAAAATAAATATAGCGTCCTATTAGAATCAAACTAGAATCCCTAGTGTTGAAAGAAAAAAGTCGTAGCATAACAACGAGTTCCATGAAACTAGATCTCGGTTTGTTTATAATTAATGCTCGATACACCCGCACGGGAATAATTCAACGGTTTATGCACCCTTGATAATATGAGATGAAGTTTCTTTAGACGCCGGGGCGGCGCGGCAGCGCGGGGCGTACGACGTTGTGGGGCGGAGTTACCAAGCGCCGCTCAGTCGGTGGGCAGCCGCCGTACGCGCTACACGCCTGTCGCTACCGTGCTAAACGCTGGCATGCCACGCGAGTCGCGATGTCACTTCCACCGCGTGAATATTTATGACGCGATCGACCAATTCGCTCCCTCATAAATGGCACTGCCGACCTCGATGCCGCACCGCAGCTCGCATATGACCGTAAAATGCTAATAAAACAAACTGTCGCGAAAAGACTCGAGCACCGAACTTTTAATCGAATCATAGTGTACGTGTTGTTGTACTGTCATGCCATCAAGAGGAGCTCCGCGGCCGAAATGCCGCACGAGTGCGCGTACCGCAGCCTCGAAGCGGAAACGTCGGAGAACGCGGTTCTTTTCTGCAATATTCGAACCATAAGCAGTTTGGACCACCTGTTACGAAACATCAGTAGGACGCATTTCGACGATGTGATATCGTTACACGTACAGTGCAGTGAGATTTTGTTTTTCGAAAGCACGTTGACTGCTCGCGCTGA